>CM053784.1:669567341-670767341 GCA_028749045.1 Cupressus sempervirens | reverse complement strand
CATCAACAAATAGGATAATGTACTTCTCACATTTGTATCTTTGCACATCAATTCGTCCACACAAATCAATATAACCTAATTCCAAAATTTCTTTTGAAGTATGAGTCTTACTTTTAAAACTAGAATTTTTCATCTTGCCTAACTGACATTGTTTACAAATCACATTATCAGGTTTCTTCAGTTTTGGCAAACCTTCAACTCTTTTCATCTTATTAATACTGACCAAATTGTCAAAATTTACATGACATAATATCTTGTGTCATAGCCACACATAATCAAATTGTACAACAAGAAAAATAGCATCATTCATATCAAGATAAAATAGATTACCTCTAGTCTGATCTCCACTTCCACTTAGTTTTCCATCAATGTCATAGATCTTAGCATTTCTATTATCAAATTCAACTTTGCAACCTAAATTATTCAATTGTGACACACTCAATAGATTATAGTTAAGTGCTTCCACATAATAAGCATTGTCACACATGATCTTATCTATCGATTTTATTGATCATTTTCCTTTAATCAGATAGGGTGCTTGATTACCAAATCTAACACTATTTTCATTGTAATACTCGAGGGTAATGAACTTACTTTTGTCTCCAGTCATGTAATGTGAACATCCACTATCAATAATCCATCTATCACTTTTTTCACATAAGATATCAGTGTGGTTGTCTCATCTTCATCAAAGTCATCCTTCATAGCAACATAGACAACTTCATCATCATGATCTTTAGATTTATCATTAGATTCTTCTTCAGCAATATAACAAGCCTTATTTCCTTTTTCCTTGTACCCTTTGCTACTGTCATCTTTTCTACCTCTAAATTTGTCTTCATTCTTTCTATTTGACTTATCAGGATATCTTGCTGCAATATGACCTGCCTCATGATAATTAAAGTATATGATGGGTAACTTACCTTTGTATTTTCCTTTGCCTCTATGAAATTTCCTAGCCAACAATGCTTCCAATTCTTCTAGCTCTTCATCATCTATATCGTTGTCACTAGCAACAAGTTTGACCTTTTTCTTTTTCTTATCTTTAGGTTCTTTTAGTGTTAGCTTAGCTTTGAAAGCAAATTAAACAATCTTAGATTTGAAATTATCAAAATTTGGAAGTTCAAAAGCAGTGAGTCTACCAACTAGTCCTTCAAGGGTTAGATTACTACCTGGGGTACACCTCAGTTATTGTATAGCAGAGACTCTAACAACATAGATAGGCAACAAGGCTCTCAATACTTTGTTGATCATGGTCTCATCTTCAATATGTCCATCAGATCCTTAAATTGCATTAATAATATCTTTGATCCTTGCACAATGCTGGACTATAGTCACACCATCTTGCATTCTCATTTCATCAAATTTTCCTCTTAGGCTTTCAACTTTGTCTCTCAACACATTCTTGTCTCCTCTATAGATTTACTATAAGGCATCCCACATATTTTTAGTAGAATCACATCCTTTGATGTCATCAAACTCTAAGTACCTTAGGGCAGATGCAATCTCCAACATTGTCTAAATGTTCTCCTTCTTCTATTTCAATTGTTCAACAATTGGGGCTCCAATTAGATCAACATGCTTAGTGGTGATAGTTGACTGTGCATAACCTCCAAGACTTCCTAGAAGTAACTTCATAAAAATTTGACATGCAAAAAATGTTTCCTTGTTTAACTTGGGCACCTCCTTTCTATACATCTTGATCTTTAGCTTTAAGTACCTTCAAACTTTTCTCCCAAGCACTTGGTGCTTGGATACCAATTTTTAGAATACTTTAGAATAAATGAGAGGGAGGGTGAATTAGTTATCCAAGGTCCAAATTTACAAATAACACTTTTCAGTACTGCAACTTATTCTTATGCATGCATTGATCATTCAATATCTTAAACATATGCATATTGTTGTCCTATGTCAAAATAACTTTGTAGAAATGTAAACATCCAATACCACAAAATTAATCAAAAAATTTTGACCCAAGGATTTTACATGGAAACCCAATTTGGGAAAAATCATCAATTTTTCACTCTTCTGAAGTGAGCCCAGTAAGGAGCCAACCCTATTAAAGGTTACAATGTACATTGTTATATGTGACCTGATTAAAGGATTTCAATCACCCTACTAGGAATGAGCCTTGTTAGAAAACTAAAGAACATTCCATTAGAATGTCACCTTGTTAAAGGATTTGCTAATGACTATTAGGTCAACCTTAGTCCAAAGGATTTATCCATACTAATACAATTGTTAGAGAGTAACAATAGGACTTGATCTAATAATGAAACAACTCACATGTGAATTACAGATCTCACACTCAGTCCTCCATTCTACTTGACATTCATCCTCTTCATCTCTGATAGCTTGTTCACCTTTCAAGCCTTCATCACCTTAAGCCTTCTTGCTTTGTATTCCAACTACAGACTCTTCTATTTAGCCACCATATGAAGAAACACCCTAGACTTCTTGTCTTTCTTAGACTCTCACACATGACATGTTACTTCTGGCCTGCTATCTCCTTAAACAGAGAATTTAAATCTTTTTTTGCTTAACCATAATCATTCATTGTAGGGTTAGGTTAGATTCATTGAATCTACCCATCTTTCCATTGTATTCCATTCTTGAAACTTCCTCTACAATCCTCTTTGAGTTCACCTCAAAATGATTTATCTTGAATTCAATGCCACTGGCTCATCATAGTAATCTTCCAGATGCTTCACACAATTCAAGAAATCAACTTTGTTGATTGAGATTTGTTAAATCTTCTATCTAACTCATTTTACTAGGCATTCAACAATAACATTTTGTTTGCTCAACAAACACTTTCTTCTTATGCTTGGCCAACACTAGGTTTCTCGGCATCCAATAAGTCTTTACTATTGCTTGGCACATACTAACTTTCTTCACTTGACACCAACTAGATTTCTCTTGGTTGGCTCATATTGAACTTACTACTCAACTTCAACTATTTTTTTTCTTGGCCTGTACTAACTTTGTTCAGCTTGCATTGTTTGCTCAGTTAGGCTTGGTAGACACATTTCTTTTGGTAACCTTCTTCTAGTATTTTCTAAAGAATTCTTTCATTAAAGCCTTAAGTAGATAAACAATACACTATATCATTGATGCCTTGTGTGGTCTTAGTGCTCCTTTTATACACCATATAACTCAACCTTTCTCTAGGTCCTCTTGTTATCCTTTCTTTCCAAATCCTCTTCATTAATAGAGATTACTTTAGTAGTGAATCTTCACCATTTGGTGATCCCGTCTCATGGGTCAATCATCATTTGGTGAATAGTACATGCAACATAGGTCAACCGTGTCACCAGATATTTATCAGATTTGGGTCCAATGCCCATGGTAGTCACCCATTAGTTATCACATGATTGGTCAAAAATATCAGTCCAATCACCAATGCAATATACATTTTGGATACATTTATTTTAAACATTTTTCCATCCTTTGCATGTTGTTTCTTATTGTCCCACATTCTTTTGCCATTACTACAACCAAATAATTTTCCCTTGGGTTGGGCATCGCCTACCATTTTCCTGACATGTGTCGACCACCAGCCCCATTTAGCCAACTATTTCCTATTGTGGGCTTTCATAGGCAGGTGCATTTCGCCTACATTTGACATTATTTCTTGTTAATCTCATATAATTTTCCAACCTAGATTAGACTATAAGATATCATTATTCTACACAATTTACTCTTTTTTGGTTTGGAGACTAGCATTTCTTATTGTTGTCGAAGTTTAAGAGTGCTAAGTGCATTGCCCATTGACTCGTGGACCGTGGTTTTCATAAAAGGCAAGTTATTTTTAATTTATTTTTTATGTTGATAGTGGTACTGGTACAGTGATACTAGTATAGTGGTACTGGTTATTTTTTTAGTGTTACTATCCAGTGTCCACTAGTGACTGGACATCTCACATGCTAAGATAGCCTATAGGTTTGTGAATTATATTGGGTAGTACCATAGACTATAGTACCATAGTAATAGTACCCTTTTTTGAGAATGAATCATATTATTATTATTATATGTAGTCGATGTAGTCTACTGTCACTGTTCATAGTCTTTGACTTGTCACTATTTGAGTCTTTTGTTCAACAACTAAGTTGATTTATTTTTTGCAGCCTTTATCGGTTTGCAATGTCAAACAAGAGGGGTAACAAGGGTTCCGGTAGGATCCCTTGTTGGAATTCTTTTAGAATAATTGAGAAGGGGGGGTGATTCAATTATTCAAGGTCTAGATGTATAAAATAAAACTTTTCCATAATTCAGTGAACCCATAAAACATTCATACCCATGCATGCATTCATTGTCTATTTACTAAAACTTATATGTTACTATCAAATCAACTTGTAGAAATGTAAATCATGAAATACAACACATTCATTAGCATACTTGACACAATGATTTAACATGGAAACTCAATTTGGGAAAAACCACTAGTAACATGCTACTCTTTTTCACTCTTCTGAAGTGATGCCTTGTGAAAGGCCAACCCTATTAAAGGTTACAATACACATTGTTAAATGTGACCCGGTTAAGGGATTTCAGTCACCCTGTTAAAAGTGAGCCTTCTTAAAGGACTTTAGGTCATTCACTTGGAATGCCACCCTATTAAAGGATTTTCCAATGACTATTAGGTCAACCTTAATCCAAAGGGTTTACCCTAGATTGATACAATTGTTAGAGAGTAATAGTAGAGCTTTGATCTGATACAACTTACAACTTCACTTGTAGATTATAGATCTTTGTTCAGTCCTTAATTCTATTTGGCTTTCATACTTTGTAGCTCTGACAACTTGTTCACCCTTCAAGAATTCATCTCCTTAAGCCTCCATTACAAACTCTTCTCTTGGGTCACTTGATGAAGCAAAACCATTAATTCCTTCTCCTACTTTGATTCTCTCTTATGACACCAACCTCTCTAACTCTTTTGCTTCATGACTAGACATTCCTATATAAAGGAAATTAGAATATTTTCCCGCTCATTATCCATCATCTAAATCAGGGTTTTGGATGGATTAGGCAGGATAAAATGTATCTACCCATATCGTGTCCATTCTAGAAACTTCTCCTAGAATCCATTTGAATTCCCCTAAAAATGGTTTACATCAAATCCTATGCCACTAGCTCATCAATATTATCTTATTCCTAGTTCAAAAGTTCCAAGAAAATAAACTTGTCAACTAGATTTTACTGGTGCTCAACATCAACTAAAATTTACTCGGCATCAACTGTCTTGCTTGACATCCAGTAGAATTTTCTTTCACTCAGCTCCAACTGACTTTCTACTTGGCTTGCACTAACTTTGCTTGGCACCTACTATCTACTCGGTCAAGCTTGGCAGACAAACTTTATTTGACTGATTCTTCTAAACTTTCTAAGTGTAGCCAGCCATTTTCTAACCTTAAGTAGATCATTAATACATCATATCATTACTGTCTTAACTAATTCTTGTACTTCATTACATAATCATAATTCAACCTTTCCTCTAGGTGCTTTTGTTACATCTTATTGACCAAATCCTCTTCATCAATCAACTAGGTGATAGTACTTGAATCTTGTAAGCAATTGTCTTACTAGCAGATAGCAGGTTTGACATCAGTGACAAAACAGTGATTAAAACATAGTCTTCTTCAACAATCTCCTTCTTAACAATCTCTTTTTAAATGATCTTTTCAATCAAACATCAACAATCTCCCTCTTTGGCACCTATATCATTAAATGATGAACATCTTGTTCAACCAAACTAACTAGGTTAAGACAATAAGGCAATACCAAAGAAAGAACTTGCATTCCTTGTATTCCTCTTTCAACAACTTCAATCTTCTGATTAGGTTACAAAATATCTTCCTTAAAACTCCCTCTGAGTTCCTTCTTGTATCTCCCTCTTACTAGGTAGATTAGGATTTCTTCCCTTCTTTTTTTGGCTCTCTAATTTTCTCCCTCTTGGACCAACAGACCAGTTTAGGACTTTCTTCCACTTTTCTCTTGATCTTCTGATGATGTACATTCTCCACTATTCCTCTTGCACTTGATCAGTTTAATGTACTTGCTCCCTCTTTGACAACAATCCCAAAGACATATACCAAACACTTGGCATCTTTAATACATTTAGATATAGGCTTTTGTAGTTTCCTCATTTTCTCCCTCTGTCACCTTGCTTGTGATTGATTTGAAGTTTCAACTTCTATGATTACTTTAGGCAATTCCTAAAGTAAGATCCACTGCATCAATTTTTATTATATGAACATTAGCTTGTTTGATGTAGGGAACTCCCTCTATTCCTTACATAGCCTTTGATAGGGGTATCACCCCTAGTTTACCTCTTAGATACTTAGGAGCATCCTTAGATAATGGTTTTGTGAAGATATCAACAATGTGCTCCTTTGAGTTAACATATTCGATCTTCACCTTTTTGTCTTGAACTAACTCTCTTACATAGTGATACTTAATTGCAATGTGCTTTGTCATAGTGTGCATTACTGGATTCTTTGATATATTGATAGCATTTGTATTATCACAATAAAGTGTCACTAGTTTTGTGAATTCTTCCTTCATTCCTTTCAGTATCTGTTTGAGTCATACAATGTTTGTGCAATTTACAATGGCAGAAACATATTCTACTTTAGTAGTAGATTGGGAGGTAAACTTTATTTCTTGCTTGTCATTGTAACTAGCCTCTTGCCTAAGAAAAATGCTCCTCCACTAGTGCTCTTTCTTTCATCAATGTTTCCAGCCCAGTCAGCATCAGTGTAGGCTCTTTGTTCAAACTTTTCATTCTTCTTGTAGTATAAACCAAACTCTTTTGTTTCTTTCAAGTATCTCATTATTCTTTTCACAGCCATCAAGTGATTCTCTCTGGGATTAGTAGAGAATCTTGCAACTATCCCCATAGCTAATGCAACATCAAGTCTACTATGTACTACATCTTGCAATTTTCCAATCATAGACGTGTACAGTGTCTGATTCATCTCAGCTAAATCATCATTCTTTGATAGCTTGTGTCATATCACCATAGGTCTCACTAACTTGGAATCCTCTAGTCCAAATGTCTTCAATATCTCTTTAACATATTTTGACTGAGTGAACCATACTTCATCTAATATACTTGTAATCCCACAAAGAATTTGATCTCTCCAAACATAAACATTTCAAATTCTTACTTTATTTGATTTGCAAAGTCCTTATACAAAGCATCTTGTCCTCCAAATATGATATCATCAACAAATATTTTAGATAGCAAAATACCTTTGTCTTTTTCTGTCTTCATGTATAGATTGATCTTATGGTTAGTGCTTTCAAATCCAATCTTCACAAGATAAGTATGAAGTCTCTCATACCATGCTCTTAGTGCTTGCTTCAATCCATATAGGGCTTTGTGCAGTCCACATACCGTGTTCTTATTATTTTCATCAAAAAATCCTTCTTATTATTCTTTGTAGACTTCCTCTTCTAGTATGCCATTCAGAAATGTAGATTTAACATCCATCTAATAAAATTTGAAACTTTTATATATAGCATAAGCAAGCAGAATTCTCACTCCTTCCATTCTTGGAAAAGGGGCATATATCTCACCATAGTCAATTCCTTCTTCTTGTGCATATCCTTTGCAAACTAATCTTGCTTTGTTTCTTGTCACTTCACCATTCTCATCTAGCTTGTTTCTAAATACCCACTTGGTGCCAATCACATTCTTGTCTTCTGGTCTAAGAACTAGACTCCATGTTTTGTTTTTCTCTATCTATTGGATCTCTTCTTCCATGGCCCTATACCAGTCATCATCTTCTAATGCAAATTTTACTATTTTGGGCTCCTTCATGCTTAACAAACATGATTCACTTCTCAATCTATTTCTTTTTATTGTCCTTGCATCTTTTTTTCCAATGATTTGACTAGTAAGATGATGTCTTTTAACATATTTAGACAATCTTGGCTCATCTCTTGTTTCTATATTTTGTCTTCTAGCTTCAGTGTCACTGTGTACATCTCTATCAAGTATCTCAGCATCTCTTTCATGTGTACTGATCTTGGGAATTAGAATGTGCAATTTCTTCATTTGATAACTTGGCATTTGAATGTAGCTTGACATTCACAGGATTTGACTCAGCAGTTACTTAGACTTGTTGTTGGTTTGCAACTTGATTTGTAGCATCTTCTTCAGTAGGCATTCCTTCATAGAAGTATACAAATGATTTGTATTCTCCTAATTATTTTAGAGGTTCAACTTCATGTACTTCTATAAATTCATCAAAATTCACATTTATACTTTCCACAATTTTGTTAGTGTCAATATTTAAACACTTATAGGCTTTGCTTCTTTTGGAGTATCCAAGGAGTATACCTTCTTCACTTTTTGCATCAAACTTTCCATTCCCAACATCTTTAAGAATATAAAACTTACTTCCAAATACCTTAAAATATTTTACATTAGGTGGGTATCCATACCATAGTTCAAAAGGTGTTGCATGAGTACCTCTCTTGACTTGCACACGATTCAAGGTATATACAACAATACTTACAACTTCTCTCCAGTATTTCAAAGCAACATTCTTCTCCATCGTAAATGTTCTGGCATAGTCCATTATAGACTTGTTTCTTCTTTCAACAATTCCATTTTGTGGAGGGGTTCGAGGTGTAGATGTTTGTCTTTTGATTCCTCTGTCATTACAGAACATCTCAAACTCATTTGAAGTGAATTCTCCACCTCTATCTAATCTCAAGCATTTTAGACTCTTACCCATTTCTTTTTCAACTCTTGCCAAGTACCACTTAAACATTTAAAAAGCATCATATATCATCATCCTAGAGTAATCATCAACAAATAGCATTTTGTAGTTATCTCCTCTATAGATTTGCACTTCAATTGGTCCACACAAGTCAGTATGAAAAATCTCTAGTATTTCTTTGGACCTATAAGATTTACTCTTAAAGCTTGACTTTGACATTTTGCCTACCTAACATTGTTTGCACACTATATTATCAAGTTTCTTCAACTTAGGAAATCTTCTAACTCTTTTCATGTTACTGATACTAACCAAATTATCAAAATTAACATGACATAATCTCTTGTGCCAAAGCCATACATCATCAAGTTTTGTAAGAAGACAAGTAGCATCCTCTATATCTAGATAGAATATATTATTTCTATTTTGATCACCTTTTTCAATCAGCTTCACATTTGTGTCATATATCTTGGTAGTTATTTTTCAAATTCAACCTTGCATCCCATATTATTCAATTCTGACACACTTAACAAGTTATAATTTAATCCTTCAACATAGTAAGCATTATCACATGAAATCTTGTCTACGAGTTTGATAGACCCTTTTCCTTTTATCAAACATGGTGCATCATTACCAAATCTTACACTATTTCCATCATAACAAGTTAAGGTAATGAACTTACTTTTGTCTCCAATCATGTGATGTGAGCATCCACTATCAATGATCCATCCATCATTCTTGTTCACACAAGTCACAAGTGCAGTTGCCTCATCCTCATCAGATTTTACTTTCATTGCAACATATACCACTTCATCATCATGTTCATCAGAATCATTTTCATCATCAATGTAGCATGACTTCTTGCCTTTATCTTTGTAATCTCTGCTGTCATCTTCTCTTCTATTTTTGTGCTTATTTCCTTCTTTTTAGTTCTTCTTTTGTGTACATCTTGCAGCAATATGACCAACTTCATCGCAATTGAAACAAATGATGGTTAACTTACCTTTGAACTTGCCTTTATGTCTATGAAATCTTCTTGCTAGTAATGCTTCCAATTGTTCAATATCTTCCTCATCTATATTACTATCACTAGATGCACATTTTATCTTTCTTTTTTTCTTCTTCTACTTTACCTCCTCAAAATCCTTCAATAAAATTTAGCTTTGAGAGTAGCTTCAAGACTCTCTGGTTTGTAATTGTCAAAATTAGATAGTTCAAAAGTAGTGAGTCTACCTACAAGACCTTCAAGGGTTAGATTATTTCCTGGTATACATCTCAATTCTTGGATTGTAGAATCTCTAATAGCATAAATAGGTAGTAATGTCCTTAAGACTTTACTTAGCATAGTATCATCATCTATTTGACCAGTAGCACCTTTTGTTGCACTAACAACTTCTTTTATCCTAGCAACATATTGAGAAATATTCTCACCTTCTTCCATTCTAATGTCATCAAACTTACCTCTAAGGCTCTCAAACTTGGCTCTTTGAACATTTTTGTCTCCTCAATAGATGGTGGTCAAGGCATCCCCACATCTTCTTTGCAGTGTCACATCCTTTGATATTATCAAATTCAGCATAGCTTAAGGCAAAGGCAATCTCCAACATTGCCTAATTGTGTTCTTTCTTTTTCTTCATATCTTCAATAGTTAGGGCTCCTACTGGATCAACATGGTCCACTATAATGGTAGATTTTCCATGATCTCCAAGTCCTCCAAGGTGTAGCTTCATCAAACTTTTCCATGCAAGAAAGTTATCTCTGTTGAGTTTGGGTACTTCTCTTTTAGACATCTTGATCTTTGTGCTTCTAGTACCTTAAAACTAGTCCTCTTAAGCAGATGACTCTAATGCCAGTTGTTGGAATTCTTTTAGGATAACTGAGAGGGGAGGTGAATTAGTTATTTAAGGTCTAGATCTACAAAATAAAACTTTTCCACAATTCAACAAAACCATAAAACATTCATACCCATGCATGCATTCATTGTCTATTTACTAAAACTTATATGTTACTATCAAATCAACTTGCTGAAATGTAAATCATGAAACACAACACATTCATCAACACACTTAACACAATGATATAATGTGAAAATCCAATTTGGGAAAAACTACCAATAATATGCTACTCCTTTTCACTCTTTTTAAGTGATGCCTTGTGAAAGGCCAACCCTGTTAAAGGTTACAATACACGCTGTTAAATGTCACCTAATTAAGGGATTTCAGTCACCCTATTAAAAGTGAGCCTTTTTAGAGGACTTTAGGCCATTCACTTGGAATGCCACCCTATTAAAATATTTTCCAATGACTGTTAGGTCAACCTTAATCCAAAGGATTTACCCTAGATTGATACAACTTACAACTTCACTTGCAGATTACATATCTTTGTTTAGTCCTTGATTCTACTTGGATTTCATACTTTGTAGCTCTAACAACTTATTCACCCTTTAAAAATTCATCTCCTTAAGCCTTCTTTCTTGGTATGTCATTGCAGACTCTTCTCTTGGGTCACTTGATGAAGCAAAACCCTTAATTCCTTCTCCTCCTTAGATTCTTGCTTATGACACCCTCTCTAACTATTTTGCTTCATGACTAAACATTCCTATATAAAGGAAATTAGAATATTTTCCACTCATTATCCATCATCTAAATTAGGGTTTTGGATGGATTAGGTAGGATACAATGTATCTACCAAATATCTTGTCTATTCTAGAAACTTTTTCTAGAATCCATTTGAGTTCGACTAAAAATAGTTTTCATCAAATTCTATGCCACCAACTCATCAATCTTATCTTCCTCCTAGTTTACAAGTTCGAAGAAAATAAAAATTTTGGCTTATATTTGGTGAATCTTCGATCTTTGTCATAATGTAGCAGCTTGGCATTATCAATCTTCTGATGCTTGGTGCATATTGCATCACTCGACATCAACTAAAATTTACTTGGCAAAAATTGTCTTGCTTGGCATCCACTAGAATTTTCTTTCACTTGGCTCCAACTAATTTTCTACTTGGCTTGCACTAACTTTCCTCGGCACCTACTATCTACTTTGTCAAGCTTGGCAGACAAACTTTATTTGACTTATTCTTCTAAAATTTCTAAGTGTAGCCAACCATTTTCTAACCTTAAGTAGATCATCAATACATCATACATTAAGTAGATCATCAATACATCATATCATCACCATCTTAATTAATCCTTGTACTTCATTACATAATCATAACTCAACCTTTCCTCTAGGTTCTTTTGTTACATCTTATTGATCAAATCCTCCTCATCAATCAACTAGGTGATAGTACTTGAATCTTGTAAGCAATTGTCTTACCAGTAGATAGAAGGTTTGACATCAATGACAAAACAATGATTGAAACACATAGTCTTCTTCAACAATGTCCTTAACAATCTCTTTTTAAATGATCATTTTGATAAAATATCAACATCTCTCAAAGCCAAGAGAGGCCACTATTACCAAAATGCACCATATCGGCATATTTTGGTGGTGGAAATGTTGGTAACCTACAAGATTCACAAGTTAGATCTCCAGTGCTTATTTAAAAAACAGATTCATCATAAGTTGGAGACTTAGATTGTATTGAAGAAGTTCAAGTTTGTGAACCTGATATCTCAGTTGAGGATAAACTTGAACACAATTTAGAGGCACTTGCCCTGAGTAGGGAGTCACAAACTGATATTATAGAGTTGGAGTCAGTTCTAGACCAGTTGGGTGAGAAAATCAAAAGTGATTCCATAAATCATGTTCATGCACAAAAGAAGAAAAGAAAATTGGAATCAAAGAAAGATCGATCTCGCTGGGATCTATCCAAAAGAAATTTTCAATTAGAATGGGTGGAAAAGTACTGGTGGAATAGATAACAAAGAAGGAGAAGAGGTTGCAGCTTAAACTTGATACCATAGAAAAGCATGTCAATAAAGTTTACAAAAAGGAAACTATAGATGGAGTTGAAAAATCTATAGTAACTTGGAAAGCAAAGGACAACTATCTGCATATCAAGAATGTCAAAATATATGAGTTACACTAACAATTACAGGAGAAGCATTCTGCACTAAAGGGTTCCATTAAAGATTTCATTAGGAAAGCAATGGAAGTGAAAAATATGAGAAAAGTAGTTCAATTAAGTGTGGTCTTATATATTTTGAGTATAGGACGTCCTATGATAGACTATCTTATTGCACTTTTTCAAAGTTCAAAACTATCAAAACAGTCACTAGTTAGTAGACAGTGAGTGGGAATGGGCTAGATGTCTTGCACAGGTTGAAAAAGAAGATATGAAGGAAAAAATAAAACACTCAAATTTCATTGCATTATCTATATATGAAGTTACAAAAATTGATAATATTTCCTGGGTGTGCATGCATGTCTATATTGTAAACGATCTTTGTCGTTAACCCTTTCTACTATCTATTGCTAAATTGAATTGTAGTGCGACAACTAAAAATTTATATGATTTATTAAAGAGTACTCTAATTGAATGTGGAGGTTTGGATAACATGGAGATTACCAAAAATTTGGTGTGTGTTGGAGTGGATGGAACTTCGGTTATGCAAGGTCATAAAGATGGTCATTACAAAAAGATCAAGAATGATTTGGCACCCTACGCTATTCCCATTCATTGCACAACCCATCGAATGAATCTAGCTTTTGGAATTGTCAACAATTTTGGTTGTGTAAGTAAATTGGAATCTCTAATCAAAGAGATTTACCAACACTTTTGTCAAAGTCTAGAACAAGTCTGGGAATTTCAACACTTTGCTCAAGGACTTACTGATGGGAGGAAGCTTCTTAAAGACAATAATACTAGATGGATCTCTTTGGATGGACCAACACATCAAGTAATCTCTGAATATTCATCATTACTTGGACTAATCTACTCTGTGAGAGATAGATTCCCTCGACTATATTCAAGTCTAACTAATGTTAAGATACTCTTAACTTTAGCAACTATTCTCCCCATGCTATAGGATATGAGAAATATTATAAAAAAGGTTCAACAAAGAGCTATTTACATTGCATAATATAATAAACTGCATAAAATGATATGTAATAGCCTGGATACTCTGTATCGATTACTACCATTAGATGAATCAAAGCTTGCAAAGTGGATAGAAATCATAGATTTGAACAATCCTGGGAACTTTTTACATATTGATACAAATGATGAGGTATGTACCAAGGTACATGGAGTTGACATAGCAATGCAATACTATGCCTGTATCAACCCTAACTGCAACCCCAATGAAGCAAGAAGCGAAGTAGAATCAGAACCAGAGAAGGTACTTTCATGTGTTACAAGTGAAGACTTCAAGAAGATCAAAGAATTTGTGCTTAACTCTGTCAAGCAACTTTGCT
The DNA here is from genome assembly GCA_028749045.1 of Cupressus sempervirens. Classification (NCBI taxonomy): domain Eukaryota; kingdom Viridiplantae; phylum Streptophyta; class Pinopsida; order Cupressales; family Cupressaceae; genus Cupressus; species Cupressus sempervirens. Next base: position 670,753,249 of record CM053784.1, on the reverse strand, counting down.
ACAATCTTTCGTCAAAAATTAGATTCAAATTCCCTCCAGAGGGACTGCTTGAAGCAATGTCAATTGCTTTTCTTCAATATTGGTCTCTAAACTATCTGACTAATTTTTGAAGAAGGATGACAACTTTGATTCATCATTTTTGCAAACATAAAGTAAGCAATGAAGTAACTATAAATAAAATTTTAGATGAATCTCGACTGAGAGATCAATCATATTATTTTGCAAACATAATGAGGGAACAATATGATCTTATGGAGAATCCAAATAAAGAGGGAGTGGTAACAAAGCTTTGGAAAAACCTTGGTGAGAGCAATTAGTTGAGAGAGTCAATATCAACATATTTCAAGCTTATCGATTTATGTTTGACAATGACATTGGGTTTAGTGGAGGATGAGAGAGTTTTCAGTACTTTGGGCTTCCTAAAGTCAAAGGTTAGAAATAAATTAGACAAAATTGGATAATTGTTTCAGGCTCTATAATTATAGGTATGAGGTAGATAGTTTTCCTTATGATAGGGCTCTTGGCATTTGGAGAAACAAATGTCAAAGAAGAGGGATGGCCAACATTTCAAACCCAAGTGGTAGTGGTAGTGGTTCATTTCCTGATATTGGAAGCAATGAAGATGGTGTTGACTTTGGCATGCATAGTGATATTGACAGTGAATCTAAAAAAAATACAACGAACAATGAAATGTTATATGCAATAAATAAGGAGGATTCTAATGATAGTGATGCTGAGCTGGTCCAAGCAAAGTTGCAACTATAGCAGCTTCTCAACTTCAAGTTCTAACTTCTATGTGAGTCAAGTAGTAGGCTAGTAGCTCTCTATCTACTAATTAATTATGTTTGTAGAAGTTAATTTATAGCCTTCATTCACTATCCTTTTATAGATGCTTAATTTTTTTTAAACATGTTGATGTTACAAACTTACATGTTGAGATTTTCATTGAAACTAGTTTTTACTTTTAGAACCTACACATGTTAAGATTTTCATTGATTGTATTTTTTAAACATGTTGAGATTTTTATTGATTCTAGTTTTAATACAATAGTACATGTTGAACTTGAGATTTTCATTCATTCTAGTTTTTAGATATTTTTACTTTTAGATTTTCATTTATTTTAGTTTATTTAAGAAATTGTAACATAATGCATTTAACAGAATAAACTCTATTTTAAAAAATTGTATTATTATCTATAATTATAAATTAGCCTATAACATAATACATTTAAAACAATTACAACCCTTTGCAAATGACTCAATGTCAAATTGAAATGACCCTGAATTTCTTTTTGCAGATACAAGGGAGCAACAATAGTTGTAGGTCGATTTGTAATTGTATATATAATCAAATTATTACTACATAATACATTATGTGTGTACAATCACATTGCCAATTGTACAATTTTTTCAAGTAGCAGGAAAAAAATTTCCATCTGCTCCGTGTAGTAATAGTATGCCAATGCCTGGCTATCTAACTATCCTAATATGTTGGCTCTTGATTCTTGTAACAATTAACGTTAAATAAAGTTGAAATTAAAACCAAAATTTGAAATTAAACAGTAGCAAGTAACCAAATGATTATAGTACTATCACTTACTAAGTTGTTACTTCTTAGTGCTATCAATTATGAATGCCACTGACAGTAATAGTAATAGTTTGAGAAAATGACCTAGCTCAAATGAAGTTCTTTAGGGCACTCCATTTTGCATCATTTGGAAGATCTATTTGTTTGAGGTTGTAGCTAAATAGTTATAAACTCATCAACAATGAATACTTCACAAAGATAGTTTTATATGAATCAAGGAATTTATCTATAACTGCATTCATTCTTGATAATGGTTCGATGCAACTTGCAATTCTTTTTGGAGTGATTTCCTCAAGCAAGTTGTCTAAATCAGAATTCATGGTGTTCTGCAACTTTTTCATGTAATCTTCTTTTCCAATAAATTTTTCGTCTGAGTAAGATAGATTTCGTAATCCAACATTTAGCAAGTACAGTATGCTATGATTCATCTTCATCAAGTCTTTGGAAGAAGATTTGAGAGCTTCATCTATTTTCATTACTTATTCCCAATTGTGACAGATAACAAAGGTCATTAAGAGGCATCCAAGTGGTTGTTTATTCCATGGTTTGTCAAATCCCTATCACTGGATCTCTGTACTTTATTCAAATTTTGTTTAGCAAGATTTTTTAAGGAATTGGTGAAGATTCATCTTTTACCCTCAACATCTTCTTTTACATTTTCAAAGACAAGTTTGAGATTGCTATTTAAATCAAGCCATTCAAACAAAATATCACTATTCTTCATTGTTTTGTCCCAATTTTCTTGTTTGATAAGCTTAGCTGGGTTTATTATAGTATCCTTGACATGATGGTCTTCAAAAGATGTTCTATTTTGTGCAATTACATTCTCCATCTTTTTCTTCATTTCAAACATCTCTATTTCACTCTTTTATGTATTTCCTTTAGTTGCCCTTGCCAATTATTTGCTCTCTTTCTCCAATTTCTTCTTCAAATCTTGGATTTTCTTTGCAGTAGTTACCTCTTTTTTTTTTCTCATCCTTGAGTTCCCTTTTCAAATCATGGATTATCTTCGCAGTGGACTCCTCCTTTTTCTTTTCATTGTCCAATTCCTTCTTCAAATCATGGAGTGTTTGAGTAGACTCCTCTTTCTTCACGTTTTCCAATTCCTTCTTCAAATCTAAGATTTTCTTTGTAGTTGACTCCTCTTTTTTCTTTGAATTCTCCAATTTTGTCTTCATATGGTGGATTGTGTTACTTTTTGCACTAGCACTAGACTCTATTTTCTTCACATTCTCCAATTCCTTCTTCAAATAAAGAATTACTTTTGCAGTTGACTCCTCTTTTTTCTTCACATTCTCTAATTGATTCTTCAAATTGTGGATTATGTTTGCACTAGACTCCTCTTTTTTCTTCTCATTCCCCAATTCCTTCTACAAATTATCAATTATCCTTTCCTTAGACTCCTCTTTTTTCTTTTCATTCTCCAATTCAATCTTCAAATTATTATTTTCTTTGATAGCAGAGTCCATGTCAGTTTTCAATTTATTGTTGACTTGTGCACTACTCTCTATAGACTTGAACAACTGTGTAGTAGAGGCTTTTTCATGCTGATTTTTTTTTTTGCACTCATTCAATTCTTTATTAAAATTTTGCACTTGTTCATTGAACTTTTCTTGCTAGACAATTGCCTCTGTAGGAGAAGAATTATTTATCCTATTTTGCAATTCTTTGAACTTATTGTCTGTTGCTTTCTCCTTGGCCTTCACATTATCAAGGTTTTCCTGTAACTTTTATATTTGTTTTGTAAGCCTTTTTTTTCCCCTCTCCACTTTCAGAAGTGTGGAGTAGACCATTTTGTTGCTCTCTTTTGATATACTAATTTTTTCAATATTTTCACTTTTGACAAATCCATTTGAAGAATGGTAACTTGTACATCGTTACGATTTATTACATTTTCTAGTGGATTATTATCTCTAGAAAGGGGCATAACAACCATTAAGTTCATCATTTCATTATTTGGATCATATGTTGGAATTATTCTATTAGTAGATCCTTGACATTCAGCCACTGCATCACTTTTTAAAGTCTTCATAATTTGTCTATTTCTTTTGCTTGTCTGATCAAACTTTGATGCAAGCTCATTCAAACTAAAATCTAGGTTTGTTGACACAATTGATTATTTGAAAGGTGAATTATCATTTGTATTACTGTATACTCCTCCAACTCTAGTTAAAATTACTCCACCTACAATTTTATTTTGAGGATTGCCAACATACTAAAGATGGCCTATTCCAAATCCTGGCATTTTAGGACTAATTTTAGGATTTTGTACAGAAGCTATTGGTACATACATTGGTGAAGTAAGTGCTAACATTTATTGTGTTATAATTGTCATAACTTTTTTCTTTTTTGCACAAGGTTCATCCATGTTAGTGCTAGTGCCAGTGCTAGTGGGATAAACTATAACTAGATTTGAAGATTTAACAAATAATGTGTTGGGATGACCTTCAAAAGTAGAAGTACAATGTTTTTTACTCTTTCTAGAAGAATCATCTTCAATCTCATCAGAGAGTCCAATGATTGGTTTATTTCCTCTTTTGGGTGGGTGTGGTATTGGAATTGGATTCCAAATCCCTTCACCACTTGCACCAATGGGCCCTATACCTGCATAACCCATTTTTTGTATCATAGTTGCCCCTTTACTATATGTTTGTTTAGTAGAATCACTCATTTGAAAATTAACAATATGTCTGCCACTGGTTGACTTAGAATCCTAAATACCTTGAATTTCGACATCAAACTTGAGGTCCTTCTATCTTTGAGTATCACTATCACTACAACTTCCAAAATCATATAGTACAGTTGGATGATCTTTATTCCAATAATTGCTAAAAAGTTCATCCTTGTCAATTTTTTCAAAACCTAATGATGTCTTTGGTTCACCCAAATTTTACCTCATTTTCCAAAAATCAATCATCTTGGTTTGACACCAAAATTCAGATGTGTATGCCTCTTTAATTGCTTTGGAATAGACCTCTTAGAAGGATGAGATGCTTTCTTGTAGAAATTTAAGTATGTCAGAGGCTCTAATTTGTGTGACTCTAATATGTGCAATGTCGTAATTTGGGATGACAATTCTTACATTCAAATATTATTCTATGTTGCATGTTTCTCCGTCTCTTTCTTAACCTCGTTCCACAAATCCTTGTTTTTAAACTTTTCTATCAATGGCATCTCTTGATGTTGATATTTTCTCATAGAGTTCCCATTGGTAATAAGTCTTATTTTTATTATGTTTAGTGGATCATAATTCCAATGACTGACAAAATCAAAGCCAAAAGAAGTTACCAATTTATTTGCCACTTTGAAAGCTTTTATCTCAAATGTGAGTCCTCCAATTATGAAAGGCAAGGAAGGAAATATTGTTTTCTTTTGTTTTCCAGTAAAAAGTTCATCTACACTCTCCATTTGTCATACATATTCCAATGCAAAAATCCTTTCTATTACATGTATTGGAAGTTTGCATAGTTCAACTGTTGAACCGTAAAACCTTAAGACAATGTACTCTTCCATGAAGAAACAGTTAATTAATTGAATTTGACTTCCCAGTTGAATGCAATCTTTACAAGACAGACAATCTAGGCATCAAACTTCCTATGATTTTTTGGTAAATAGGTGTCAAAAAGAAGTCTACAAAATGGTTGTAGTTATTATTGTTCATAGTCATCCTCATCTTATATGTCCACTCATATACTGGACTTGGAGTCTCTGATTTGTTTTGAGTTTTCTCATCAAACTTATAGGCCTCAATATCAAGCTTGTCGTTCTTTGTCTCAAATATTGGGCAATGCTTTGCTAAAAGAAGGTAGCACAAGTAACTTGTGAATCTAAATGTCTTTGTCTTGCTTGTAGTTGTACTTTGTTTAATCATTAGTAATTATTGTTGCATAGATTGAACAATGTGTTGAACAAAATTATATCTTACATCTACATTCTCAATTGACTAACCTTGATAATGGATATTATAAATCATTTCAAGAAAACTAGCCCCCACTTCCTTGTTACTATCCAATCCTAAAGAAAATGATAACAAAGAAATAGTATTCTGAACCCATGGCACAAAAATATCATATTGATAAGGAGGCTTATGGTCTATGTCTAGTGTAACACTAGTAGATGACTCTGAGTTTATTAAACCCTTAATATATGAATCTTGAAAAACTCTTTCTAGTTTTTCATAAGCCTATGCTAGTTTATCCAAGTCAATGAACTCGTTAAAGCTTTCTTGTTTAAAACCTAGCCCTAGGTTTAACAAAGTAAAAAAATTCACTCTCAGTCATGGATACAATTTCCTCCTAAGTGTTTTGGTTTACAATTACCTTTCTATTTTCATCATAATTCTAAGCGCATAGCATTACAATTTTAGGGCAAGGGAATACTTCAAGTATAGTGAGGTTTGCTAATCCAATAACCAAAGTAGCTAGTTTATTTATATGTGCATGAATACTGTTGTAATATTTGTAATAATTTCTCCCCTTTTGTGCATCTTTCCACTTATTAAGCAATGAATGTCTAATTCCCATGATTCCAAAATCTCCATGGATAACAGGATCAAAAATATCATGACATTCATTGGTAAACCTTGGGGTTTGTAACACTTGCCTGAGTTCTATAATGTCTTTCTTTTCTTTTATGCTTGCACTCGTGTTGGAGGTTTTTGACTTTGTTTTTCCCATGCCTACTACTAGTTATTAAAAAAATTCTTCTTCAAGCCCTATTTAAAAAAATTGTAAAGTGTAAACCTAAGACAATAAAAATCAAGATTTCTATTGCTGCAAATTACAATTAAAAAATTTAAAAATTTAAATACCCGAAATCGAGATTCAATAATTGGTATTGTCTTGTGATACTCAAGTTTCGCACTTTCAGTCTTCAAAACACAAAATGGAATTCAGTGAGTCTTTGAAAAGTTGAAATTTGAAAACCCTATCGTATTGGACTCTCAACTTGGAGAACTTTCAACTTCATACTCTAAAAACATAGAAGTTAAAGAGTTAAAAGTTAAAATGAAAGTATTAAGTAATTAATGGTTTTAGGTACTTTACTAATAGTATGTACAATGTACATGTAAACGACATAAATACTCAATAATGTAGTAATGTACATAACTATAATAATAATAAGTAAAAATTTATTACATTAATATACATTTGAATTTTGAAATTTGTTCATTTAAAATAAATTAATTAATAAAAATCAAACTTAATTATCGATATGATTTTCAAGTCAATTTGTGGAATGTTATCGCTATTGTCAAGAGTCATCTAGAATCATGATACTTGTCAAGGAAATGTGTCACGATTCTGGATGTTTCTTGACAATAGCAATAGCGGACCCAAAATTTACCCAAAATTCATCCTGGGTCATTATCGTTGGCATTGATTTGCCTTTTACTTAACAATCATGGCATCGCTGAGTCAGGATTAAGTAATTTTTTTTTTAAAGACTAAACATAATTATTATTTATATTAACTGAGTCTTGATACTTAATTGAGCTTTGCAATGACCGGACACGTGTCATGATTTTGGATGAATCTAGGCACATGGTAAAACATTCTCCAAATCGGCCTAAAATCCATCTTGGACCGTCAATCTTTCTTTTAGTCAATGATCAAGATTTCGGATAGAATCTTCGAGTACACGTGTCTTCATTTCAAGTAGAAATAGAATTTAACTTCAATCTTTTAAAATTTGGCCCGAAATAGAGTTGCGATCGTTGATCAATCATTCATTGAACAATCCAGTTCAAATCGTGAATCATTAAAACTTAAACCTTTCAAATAACTAATATTAATTATTTAAACAAGGTTCCATAACAACTATGTTCATGGCAAAAAAATTGATAGAATTAGTAATAAATTGATTTTAAAAAAATATTAGAATGAAAATAATTTAAATAGCATATTAATTAATATAGAGAAAAATATTGAAATAAATATTGTTAAAGGAATTCTTATTAATTATTATTATTTTATTTTTAAATTAGAGCATGACAAAATCATGATGTTAGTTTAATTATTTATATAAAATATTATATATATAAAATATAATTTATAATAATTATTATAATATAATATAAATAAAGAATTTTCTTTTCTATTATAGAAATGATTTTCTTTTCTATCATAAACTTTTTATTGTAAAGATGATATGAAAAATTCAATGAAGATATATTAAATTTTATAAAATAAAATTGGTGTAAGATATGAAATAATAATGATAATAATTTAATTTAAATTAAATAATTAAAATTTAAAAATATAATTGCAAATGTTAAATTTGTATTCATATTTATTATTTAGCTTAAAAATTAAAATGTAATATAGCTTAATTATCTATAAATTATTAGCATATATTGAAAATTGTGATAATTGTTTATAAACATAATTATTATTAATATTAACCAAGTCCTGACACTTAATTGAGCTTTGTAATGACCGAACACGTGTCACAATTTCGGCTGAATCTAGGCACATGAGAAAACATTTCCCAAATCGACCCAAAATTCATCTCAGGTCGTTGATCTTTCTTTAAGTCAACAGTTGGAATTTTTGGTAGAATCTTCGAGTACACATGTCCCAATTTTGGGTAGAAATAGAATTTAACTTAAAACTTTTAAAATTTGGCCTAAAATAGAGTTGTGGTCGTTGATCTATCATTCATTGAATAGTCCAGATCAAACCGTGAATCGTTAAAACTTAAACTTTTCGAATAACTAATATTAATTATTTAAATAATGTTCTATAGCAACTAAGTTCATGGCAAAAAAATGATAGAATTAGTAAAAAATTGATTAAAAAAAATATTAGCATGAAAATAATTTAAATAGCATATTAATTAATATAGAGAAAAATATTGAAATAAATATTGTTAAAGAAATTATTATTAATTATTATTATTTTATATATATATATATATATATATATATATCAGTAAGAGGCCAAAGCCAAGATTAATTATTATTATTATTTATTAAGCTTGATCGCGAGTAAATTTGAACCCAAGACCTCTTCGATAAGAGGCTCACAATTTACCATTATGTTGTAGGCTATTACCTATATATATATATAATAATTATAATAGTTATAATATAATATAAATAAAAAAAATTCTTTTCTATCATAAACTTTTTATTGTAAAGATGATATGAAAAATTCAATGAAGATATATTAAATTTTATAAAATAAAATTGGTGGAAGATATGAAATAATAATGACAATAGTTTAATCTAAATAAAATAATTAAAATTTAAAAATATAATTACAAATGCAATATTTTTATTCATATTTAGTATTTAGTTTCAAAATTAAAACATAATATAGTTTAATCATCTATAAATTATTAACATATATTGAAAATTGTGATAATTGTTTATAAACTATTCTTCATCATTTAAAATATTTTATAATGAAATAAGGTTAGGTGACAAGATAGGTATGAAATATAAAAATTGACACATAAATTATCAAAATTTTATTTAACTTTGTTAAGGTTATAATCTTTAGTTTTCCTTAAAATCCACTCTTATCTCCATTTGTTTTAACCAATTAGATTAAAGAAAAATAGTTTTAGAAATTACCAAAAATTTAATTGGGTAATTTTCAATTGAATAATTTTTTACTATAAATTGTTAATCAATTATGAAACCATAAAGGTTCAATAGTGCATTGAGATGCCAAAAACAAAGTCATAGACTAACGGGAACAATGATTTGAGAAGCCAAAAACTATTGTTTTCATTGATAATATTTTAGAGTGTACAATGTACATAATATTGATTCATAGCACAGATATTCAAAATAGCTGATTAAATCAGCCTAGTTTTACTATTTCATAATTTACTTTAAAGGGCAAGGCCCAATCCAAAGAAAAAATAGATATCAAACAAATATTTTAAGGAAACGAGATTCAAAAAATAGGGAACTAGGGAATAGGGAGGCTAGAAGCATCAATGGACTAAGGGGTCAAGGGCTTGAAGCCTTCAATCAGAAAGGTCTTCAAGTCTCTCCACGAGGAATTTGTTGGAGAAGATGATGTCACTGAACTCATCCAACCATGTGAAGTCAATCTCGTTGACATCATCCAACAATAGCCACTTCCATAGAAAATCCCTTTTGAACCACACCCACTTCCGATGGCGAGTCAATTATCATTCATTCATGCTGAGCAGGAAGGGATGCTTCTATATAAGGCTCCCTATTCCTTACTCCCAACACTTATTTGCTACATCTGCAAAAGGGATGCCAATGCCTGGCCCCGATACTTGCTCAACCAATACAAGAATTTTGACATCATCTTCTAAAAATGTTTCCTTAAAAATATTATGTAGAACCATCAGAATGTCTATTTGACTACCTCCAAAGTTGAGAAGAGACATGAGGAAGTGAGAGGTAATATCCATGGACACACGGTACCTCTTATCATTTCTTAAGAATTCATGGCCGAGGATCATGAATATAGCATGGTAGATAAAAGGACTTTGGGCATCTGGCTTGCAAACCATGGCAAGGACACTGTCAAGAATCCTGCCCAAAAAGGGCTTTTCCAAAGACATTGTAGTGTATTTCAGGTGAATTGGCATATCTATGACTAAGATTCAAGAAACTCTGCAAACTAAATTCAGATTGAAGAATTTGAGAAATGATAATGAAAGAAGAATCGAAGAGGCTATTTAATGGCAGTTGCATTAAATTGTTTGGCATTTGCGATCTTTCATATCTTATTTTTTTGTATTCCTATTAATTTTCAAGTGTGTGAAATGCCGAAATGTACTCACATTAATTTTAGACAGTCAAAAGTTTTTGACATTGAGTACATTCCATTTAATGCCTTGATGGTTTTCATGCAAAACTTCTCACGTGTCTCTATTCTAGATAATTTCATGCGAGTCTAGGTCTTTTCAAGCGAGTGGCCCCAAAATGCATCTTCTGTCATTGATCTCTAATTAATCAATGATCCATAAAACTATTGTGTTAACAATACAAAACTTGAAAGTGATGGTAGCCAACTTGGTAATAGTGACACTAACGTAATGATGTTACAAAATTATTAATAATAGACCTAAGATAGTAACAAGTTAAAACTTGAAGTGACTACTAATTCTTTTTCAGATTAAACAAATTTTTAATTTACCACTAAAGATTAGCCAAGACCATTATTATACATTTTTCTACAAAACAAGTAATTCGTCTCTGACATTATTAATTCATTTTTGGTAAGGAAAAAAATAACCATCATTTATTTATATGTCAGCAAGAAAAAACATTAATTTGCCAAATTTAAAATGATTTTTGCTAGGGCAAGAAAAAAATTGCCAACATATAATATTTTATTTCCCTATATGGAACAAAAAAATTGCCTCGACATTAAAATTTTCCTGCCCACAAAATGTTGGATTCACCAACATTTTAGGCATTTTTTTCTGGAGGGGTTTCTAAAAGTTATCACTATTCATCAATCAATCAATTGATAGCATTCAGACCAAAGTAAGAAATTGTCTTACCAACAAGTAGTAGGTTTGACATCAATGAAAAAACAGTGATTGTTCCATGATAGGTTTCATCAATCTTCTTCACTTCAACAATCTCCTTTCAACAAGTTGGATATCACATCTAGACATGTGGATGATGAAGTTGAGAAACTGGCTAGATATCTAAATGGTTTGAGGACATCAATTCAAGATGAGATCAACTATGTTAATATGAATAGTGTAGAAGAAACATATCAGTATACTCTGAAGGCTAAAGAAAGATTGGAAAAAATGCATGATAAAAAATAGAGAGGAAGAGGTGGCATATTTCAAAGAAGTAAGGCAGAACATATGGAGAAAGTAGCAGATCTAGCAGTACAATGTGGGATAAAGGAAAATCAGAAGGGAAGGAAGAACCTACTGGTAAAAGAGGTAATTACATTAGAGGTAGCTATATTGGTTACGCTAGAGAGAAGAAAGATCTTGGTTCAAAGGTACCGTTTATAAGTGTGGTGAAGGACATAGAGCCTTTGAATGTACTAACTTCCAAAAGAAGATTGGAGGAAATAGTAGAAACACTTTGGCTTGTGAAGAAGTTGTTGAAATACCCAATGAACCTAAAAATTGTGAGAACTTAATGTTAAGAAGGATCTTGTGGAATGAAGAAGTTGATGGAAGATCATTGGAAAATGTTGAAAGGTAATCATTGCTAGTGGAAGTTTTGATAATTTGGCATATGAGGAGTTGGTTAATAAATTATAGTTGTAGAGATTGAGACATCCTAAGCCTTATCATGTTGCTTGGATCCAAAAGGAGCATAAATTAGTTTTAAGTGAGCAATGCCTATTTAAATTCAAAATTGGAAAATATCATGATGAAATCTTGTGTGATATTATGCCTATGGGTTGTTGTCATATTCTTTTGGGTAGACCTTGACAATATTTGAGACAAGCTTTGCATGATGGTAGACTAAATCAGTATACCATTTGGGTAGATGGAAAGAAACAAGTATTATTGCCCTTGGTAGAAAAAATTGACAAGAATCATTGTATCACAACTAGAGTATGCTCCATTGAAGGTAATCAATTTGTTAAGGATGTGAAAGAACAAAATATTTGTTTTTCTTTGATTCCTAGAAAGACCGAGAAACAAGATGACTTAGAGAAATGCACCTAAGATTGAATCCTTTTTAGCAAAGTTTCAAGATATTATTTTTGATAATGTACCTAATGATTTGCCTACTATAAGAAGCATAAATTATTGTATGGATTTGATACCTGGGGCTAGTTATCCTAATAAACAATCACATAGATTAATAACTAATGAAAAGGCTAAATTATATAGACAAGTGCAAGAGTTTATTGAGAAGGGTCTGATTAGAGAAATTTTAAGTCCTTGTGCATTACCTACTGTGTTAGCATTGAAAAAGGATGAACAAGATTCTAGATCTATAAACAAAATAATAATGAAATATGGATTCTATTTGCCTAGGATGGAAGACATAATGGATAGTTTGAGTGGAGAAAATTATTTTACAAAGATTTATTTAAAAATTGGCTATCATCATATTAGAATTAGAGAAGGAGATGAATGGAAGACTTCTTTTAAGACTAATGAGGGTTTGTATGAGTGGTTGGTTATGTCGTTCAGTCTAACTAATGCACCTAGTACTTTTATGAGGCTAATGAATGAGGTTTTGAAGAGATTATTGGGTAAATTTGTAATTGTAAATCTTGATGATATTTTGATATTCAGTAAAATTATAGAACATCTTGAGAATATTAGACAAGTATTGTAGAAATTGAAGGAGGAGAAATTATTGATTAACCTAAAGAAATGTTCATTCATAAAGGAAGAAATTATGTATCTTGGTTTTGTCATTTCACCTGATTGTTTAAAGATGGGCCTTAAAAGGGTGAAAGTTATTCTTGATTGGCCTACACTTGAGAATATTTGAGAGGTAAGATCATTTCATGGATTGGAAAATTGTTATATGAAGTTCATTAAAAAATTTAGTTCTATTTGTAATGTTATGACTGAGACTATGAGAGGAGATGTAATGCCCCACCTAGAGATCCTTGGAAACAAGGATAAAAGAAAAGCAAGATTTTCTTTTTTTTAAAAACAAGTGTAAGTGCACAAGACAACAACATACATGGATCACAAAGATCACAATAGAAGACTAACAATCATCCATCACCAACAGATCTCCAAGCATCATCACTGACCAAAAACATAATAGGAAAACATAAGAGATCCATCAAGCTGAAAGACAAAAGATGACTCCTAAAAATTGGCTAAGTTTGAAATCCTGAAGCCCTTAAATTTGGCTAATTTTGAATTTCTAAAGCCTTGAAATTTCTTAGAATCTTTATCTTAGCTCGCAGAGGTCTAGAACCTATCTCAAAAGATTCATCACATATATTAAACTATATCTTAAGTATAAAATATACGTCAAATTTTACTTAAACAATATTTTTTAAACCCCTTAGAAAATCTATTTTGAACTAGGAAGGTGAAAAACCCAAAAGTGTATCCAAAACCAACTTTCAAACTTTTCTCCAACAAGCCTAGATAGCCCCTATTTTTTGTGCGAGAACATTCTCTGCCATAACTACCAAGACACCCCAAGATTGGTGTAGGGTTTCATGCAAGAAAGTGTCAAGCCATGCAAAGGAACCCTACATGCAGCATGAAAACTTGCATCCTCGCGTGATAAAGTGCATTCTCATGCAAGATCCCAAATCAACATGCAAGAACAAAAAGTAGGAAAAAGCTAAGAAATCTGAAAACAAAGTTCCTCCACACCGGGGAGTACCGGATCCACATCTCAAGGCAAGAACATTTGAACTAGAACTGAAAGATGAAAAACTAGAAATAACATCTAACCATCTAATTATCCATCGAAGTATAGGAACAGAAGGGAAACATCGCAAAGTAATAAAAGAAACATTGCAATAAATAGAAATAATATTGCAATGAGAAAAACAAAAAACTAAGTATGTGGTTCCTCCCAACTGTCAATGATAGCATAAGACCATCATGGGCCCTAGACATCCCCTACGTGTAACATCCCAAGCCATTGATCAAATCATTGATATTATTGTAATAGGGACATCACTACTAAACATGCTACAACATAAGCATAAGGAAATTTAACATGCTAGAAGTAAAGAAAAAGAATAATCGTACTAGTAGATAACATCATCTATCATATGCTAATCAACATCATAAGGAAATGCATAAAATATAACATCATCTAAATATGATATACAAGCATACCAATAAAATCATAAATCACAAGAAAGCATACTCCGTAAATCAAAGTACCAAGTGAAAACATCCAGCAATGATCGTACTAGGATACAAGATCATCTCTATACACTGGTCCCTAGCAATGGTGAAGGTAGTTATGCCTCCCAACCACATAGCACCTATAGGTCCACACCCACCATGCTGATGGAGATAATGATCCAACCACAAACACATGCAAAACGAACATTCATGGCTAACACACACACCAAGTAGTATGATGACTTAATCCAAGACATAGAAAATACATAAACTACAAGTCCTAGTTAGACATCTCAATGGGCTACTAAGTAGAGATTGACATCATGGAGAGTCACTTGGCATCAAAAAGCCCAATCTTAGATCGTGTGTCCTCAAACTTAACTAGGTGCTCACACATCGTGTCCTTAAACTTAATCGGGTGCTCACACATTTTATTATCTAAAGTTTTATTACCACCTTGTATTTTCATTTAGTTATCACTTAACTAAAACTTCCTTCGCCAACCTATGGGCACAATAATCACCAAGCTACGAGATAGAAGCCCCCTGCATATGCTACCCTACCCTACCCATTCTCATCCAATGATGAGTTCCCGTAGGCATGCAAATTCCTAACCCAACCCCAATGATCACAACTTCTGAAAGTACCACAGCAGATCAGGCCCCACAAGTCACCCAAAAAATGTATGCACACATAGTTGCGTGTGGTGCACCACCATCACCAAGATCATAACACAAGGACTGGATGAGAACACAAACATAAAGTCACTCAACCAAAAAATAGATTCGAGAGGACGGATGCAACATGCATCCCAATGCAACAATAAAAATGCAATAAAAGGTCTGATCGACATCCATACAGATAATCTAGGTCCATGACCTAACTCATGCAAAGAAAACCTGAGAAAATTGGTTGGCATGCAAAACAAGGTAAAATCCCCCAAAATTGGAAAATTTTGAAATTAAAACCCATTTGACCCTTGGGTACAAAAACCCAAAAATCCAATAATAAAAGAGTTCGAACACCGTATGCAAAAATGACCAGCATAATGGCTCAAAACCCCAAATCCCCATCCTAATTAAAATAGGGAAAAAATTCATACTCAACCAACCAGACAGAACCAACAAATAGAAATGAAGGGAAACAGTAGTTCTCAACCTCCTAACATACTGCTACAATAAACAGAAGCTAAAACAGAGCAAAAACAATAAAACAGAAAGGTCCTACCTGAGGCAGAATCCACAAACAGCCTGATAAAATAAATAACTTGTTGAAACTGCTAAAAGTGGCGGCAAAGCAAGGTCTCCTCAAGAAAAATCCAATGAGACTGACCTCACGAAAATCCCACGCTCATAGCTCCCAAAACGAATAGAAAACCAATCCTTGAGAAGAGGATTTTCAAAATAGCTCTCAATTTTCTATTTTTGAAAAGTGAGAAGTGAATAATGAATTCACTTTTTCAATACTTATTCACTTTTCAAGTGAATATTTGATTAGGGTAAAAGCCAGCTAGAGTAGTTAGACTCCGAATTGACCCAAACAAAAATAGGTTATTCTCCGTAACAGAAATTCACCTAAGGCAAAGCTGCCATAAATTAAATCCAAAAAGATTTAAAGCCTGAAAACCCAAAATCAAAGAAAAACACTTTACACTTTCACAACAGAGCGAACCTCTAAATGCACAAACACGGTCACTGATCTAATCACATAATACAGATGAGTTTAGATTTACTAATCACCGAAAGGTTTAATTTAACAATTAAAATAAGGATACGTTGATCATATAGGGATGACATTGGTAAAATATGAACAACTAAATCACTAACTCCATAGGCCACTGACAAGGATATAAATCCTACACACTAAAACACACGATCAAGTGCAATTGCATATAATATAATAGCAAAAGAAAATAATGCATTAAAATAACTAATTAATCCATTTACACCACTCACATTTGCATAAAGCTCAAAGAACAAGAATGAAGTAAATAACCATAGCATAGAATCCATCTCATAACATAATTAACAAATATGTCCAATAAACCATATAACTAGATATCATCATAGATCTAATGTCATCTCAAAATAGCATCAACATGCAAATATGATAAACTGAACATCATAGTAGTAAAGCATCTATGGTACTAAATCAAAGTATAACATCTAACCCTCAGGTCATCTCAAAGTACATAATAACAATAAGAGTATCAAGTATCTCTCAAAACAAAATAGACAAGGTACAAACTAAAAACACAAGAGGCACTACAGGAGGTAAAAAGGATTTTAAATGGACACATGGGGCACAAAAGAGTTTTGAAACATTGAAACATATGATTGTGGAATTTCCTACACTTGTTTTGCTTGAGTTCAGGAAAAAATTTCAAGTTGAATGTGATGCTAGTGGAAGAGATATAGGAGTTGTTTTGAGTCAAGAATGAAGACCTGTAGCTTTCTTTAGTGAGAAATTGAATGATGCCAAGAGAAAATATTCAGTTTATGATCAATAATTCTATGTTATTATTCAAGCCTTGAAGAAATAGAGATATTATTTGATGCCTAAAGATTTTTTATCGTACACTACCCATAAATCTTTGCAATATTTGAAAAGTCAAAATGAGTTGAATCAGAGACATATAAAGTGGGTTACATTTTTTTTGATAGAAATGAGAGTTTACGTACTTGGTTTGAATGATTTGAAGTACTTGTATGAAACTAATCCTAATTTTATAGAACCTTGGAAATCTTGCAAAGATCAAATGGTAAGGGAAAAGTGGATCGATTATTTCATTTACAAGGATATGTTGTTTAAAGGAATTTACTTGTGCATACCTAGAGGATCTATGAGATAGAACATCATGAAGGAGAAGCATAGTGATGCACTTTCTAGACATTTTGGGATTGATAAGATAGTGAAATTGATTTCAGGTAGATACTTTTGGCCACAAATTTACAAGGATATGCAAAAGATGGTTAGAAGTTATAGAATTTTTCAAACAACAAAAGGAACCAGTCAAAATGTTGGATTATATTCACCGTTTCCTATACCTAATAAGCCTCAAGAAGATATCAATATAGATTTTTTTCTTAGTTTTCTCAGAACTCGAAGAGGTAATGATTATATTTTGGTAGTAGTTTACATTCTCAAAGATGGCTCATTTCATGCCCTATAAGAAGACATCTGATGTAGTACACATTGTTGAATTATTCTTAAAGGAAGTGGTAAGATTGTATGGTTTACCTAAGACTATTGTTTCAAATAGGGCTACTAAATTTAGTGGTTATTTTTGGAGGAAACTTTGGAAGAAGCTGAATACAAATTTGAAATGTAGTTCTACATTTCATCTACAAACATGTGGGCAAACTAAAGTTGTAAATAGAAGTTTGCATAATTTTTCAAGATATTTTATTGGAGATAATCCTACTAATTGGGATTTTATTTTGGCACAAGAAGAGTTTGTATACAATAATTCTATGAATAGGATCACTTAGAAGCCACCTTTTGAGATTATTACTAGAATAAATCCTAAGAGAACTACAGAATTTAGAGATATGAACCTTGAGACAAAAATACGTGTTGAACCTAAGGAATTCACATATTCCATGAATACTTTACATACGGAAGTAAAAATAAACTTGGAGGATGGTAATTTGGGATACAAACAGAGAGCTGATAAAAAGAAGAGACAAATATTTTGAAGTTGGTGATGAGGTTATGATTCATTTGAAGAAGAAAAGATTTTTGGTTTTTACTTACATCAAGCTGAAGATGAAGAAATTTAGTCCTTGTAAGATTCTAAGGAAGTTTGACAATGGAAATTCTTTCGAAGTTAAATTTCTCAAAGACATGGAAATTTCACCTATATTCAACATTATAGATAACTTTGAGTATTTTGAATCAGATGAAGAGTTGAAAAATAACCTAGATTATCCTAAGAAGAAGATGGACAACATTAAAAGAATTTTGAAGAAAATAATAAGAAAGAGCACCAAAGGAAAAGACTACATGGAATACCTTGTTTAGTGGAAAGACAAACTAGTTGAAGATATTTCATGGATTACATAAGTGAAGTTAGATCTTTATGACTCAGGTCAGAATATTAGTAATGTCTGATGTGGAATTAGTTCTTTATTAACCCCAAGTGTTTGATGTAGGAGCATCTTGGGTCTTTGATAAATCTCACATCAACCAAAAATATTTATTATTTTATGCACTGGTCTACTATTCTGAAGTAGTAATTGTTGCTTTTGGTTTTATGTTGTGCACAATTGATATCATGTCAAGGACCTCTCCTAGATCATTTTCCTAAGTGCACAAATTATAATGTTTCATCTACTTAAATTTGTGTGTCATTATTTGCAGTACCTATTTTTATCTAGCCTAGTGTGTTGTTTCATTTATCATGGTTTGCTATTCTTACATGATGTCTTGCGCAGTTGGGAGTCAAATCCCAAAACACCTATAGACCTACCATTAAGTGTGTGTGATTTTATGTTGTCATTTGTTCAATTTTTGGTTTACTCTTCCAAGATTGGACCTAAATTGTAATTAAATACTTAACTGGATGACTTGTGGTTTAGCTAGCTATAAGAAGTTTGGATAGATGTAGGAAGGTAGCATTCTTAGAGGATAGAAACTAAAGATGTGAGCATGGACTCTAGAATTGTAATTCTCAATTATGTATAGTCACAACATGGAAGACCCAATAGTCAGTCATGTTGTGGTTTCTTTATATGTGGAATTAAATAATTACACCTATGAATATGTTGCATCTAGCATTGTGTTCTCTGTGGTTTCATTGATTTTGTGTATAAGCTTTCATGTGTAACTCTGAGCAAGGAGGTGGTGATAGGTTAAGTTGAATTTATTCCACATGTTCATGACTTATCCCTTGCTCCCTGCATCACAATTCATTTATCATCTCATTCAATAAATATTCCCTTCTTCTAATCATTCATATCAAATCAACTTATCTTCTACTCTAATCAATTTCCAGCTATATAAATCATTTTTCTATCCAATCTTATCAAAATCATTCTTCCAATCCCATTCTATTCATTCTATCTATTAAACATTTCTATAAATCAAAAAATTTAAAAAGTCAAAAAATCAATATCCCAATCAAGTGCAATCAATACTAATCCAAATAGTCCAATCTTAAAATCTTGTACATCAATCATCAATCATTTCATTATTTTTACCCAAATTAGCTAATAATTCATTGACCAAATTTTATCATTATCATGGGATCACCCTCAATCAATCTATTAATTGGTTTTCATCTTGACTAAGGGCCAAATTTTGGTTTGCTTTTGGTCTTTTGTGCATGATTTCTTGTTCCTTATATGCACTAGAAACATTTGCATTTATCATGGTATTTGCATCCTATTGTCACAAGCCATCATGGTCTTCCATATCATGGTGTCATAAGGCATATGGTTTTACTAAACCCTTTTTATCATGTACTTGACACATTTCCATCTTGGTTCCTAATACCTTGGCACATAGTGTTGAATACAATACCAAACTTCGGTTGTTCACACTATTGCAACACAACTTTATCAATATTATCATTTTCTCTTTTTCTTCCATCCTCCTATCCATTTTGAGAGAACACATGTGTTCTCCTAACCCAAATTTCCTCTTGAGGGGGCATACCTCTCCACCTTCATCATCCTTCCTCATCCTTTTTTGACTGGGCCATCATGCTACTAGTCTTATCCTTTCATTGACTATATTTTATTCTTCTTGAATACAACATCACTGATGCTATATCAAACAAGGGAAACATGTAAACACCTAAAATTGTTCAATTGAGCACAATTATACTTATATTACCCAATTAAATAGATATTTATTATTTATTTAATTTTAGTCTTATCCTACCTTTAATTAAATAAATTTACATTTATTTAATTACATTCCTCTTTATCCCCTATCCTTGATTTAAATAAATTTGCATTTATTTAGTCCTATTATATTTCTCCTCATCCTACTTGCATCTTAATCTTTCACTTTAATTAAGTAAATGACTTATTTTACTTAATTAATCCTTTTTAATCTCACTTGGAATTTAATATTATATTTAATTCTATTTGATCACATGACTCCTAACTTTAACACTCACCTAACCTCACTTACATAACCTAACCCATCCATATAAGCTAGGTCAACCCACTTACTTACTAATTAGTCCTATTCTCCCACCTAATCATATCCTTAATAATTTGTACAAAGCAAATCAAAGGATTAACAAACCTTAGACACATGCCACATGTCACTCTTACATGCTTACACATTTTCCCCCTTCATATGTGAAGCAAAGTTGCTCACACATGTGTGAGCCTCCTTGAGCTTCCAACCCTCTTACAATTGTCATTGACCTATCACTTTCCAAGGTGGCTCACATGTGCGAGAAACATTGAGCTTCCAAACTCTTACGCATGTCATGGACCCATCAATTTTAAAGGTGGCTCACACATGTGTGAGAAACCTTGAGCTTCCAACCCTCTTACACATATCATTGGCCCATCACATAAAATGCTTCTCACACATGTGTGAGCATCTTCCCCCTTTGAATTGTCAAAATCCTAATCCACATGGAGTCCACTTGGCCTCCACCTCATAGATACCTCATCAATCGTGAGATATCCTATCCCTTCATCTCATGTTGAATCTCGACCCTCTTTTCCATTTCATTACCTATAAAAGTATATCCCTCCCTTCATTTACATAAGAAATACTTAGTCCATTGTTATGATGTAGGAATGTGAGCAACCACATCCCACAACAAAAAAATAATCAACACTTGGCGATTCTAGGAGGTTTGTGTTAGTGTTGTTTTGAATAGTTTAAACTATTTTTAATTTCATTTCATCACTATTTACATGTTTACTTCCATGTTTTGAAGTTTACATGAGGGTAAAAGTGCAAAGTTGCATCACCTTTCAGGTTGACTTATCAGAATGACTGAATTTGAGTATTTCTATCTAAAACTCAATTTTGTTCAAACATATGATCTTGATAAATGGTCTCACACTTTTCCAATTGGAAATGTCTATTAAATGCATGTTTTATACTAGTTAGTATCCAATTACTAAATAAATGCAATTAATTCAGTAAACTGGCGTTTCAATAACTCTTACTATTTTTTATGATTTTTTTTTAATAACATATAAACACCATTTTATAGAGCTCAAAGTCAAGAATATTCACCTATAGAGTTCATAGTTTTTTAATTAGTTATGGTATTTTGTAATTAAAAAATTCTACAAGTACGTATTTTAACACTTGGGAAGATGTTGATTTTGAGAAAGGAGAAAAAATTAAATCAAATCAATAAAAATTAAAAATTATATGATGTTCTAGAGGAGAGAGTCCTCTTTCAGAATCTATAAGTTTTCTTTTGGTTGGAATAATTATTTTGAAAAATGTGGTGGGAGATGAAAACTATCGAATTGAATAAGTTGATGTTTGAATCATTATAAAAGAGAAAATATAGGTCTAAAGCCTATTTTTATTTTTGATTGTTCTAGCTACATATGTTATTTATAACATAATATGAGATCAAAGGGAAATAAGTTTATTTCCATGTAGTTTTGTGGTGGGAACTAGACCCTTGATTTCCAAAGTTTTTTAGCAACTAAAAAGTTATCATTAAAAGTAGGATAATATATCATTTATTATTCCAAATAATTATTAAAAATTATAATCCTTAATTTCATCCATTTCTACATATTTCATTAGTTTACTTCATTTTCAAATTTTAAATAATAATACCAGTTTTATGTCATTAAAGATGAATAATTATAATTTTGTTAGCCTTTTATTTTGTAAAAGGGTGACACAGGTTTGTGCTTTTACCCATGAATATGTAGGAATAGGCTTTAGTTTCTTATTGTGTGCTCCTTAGTTACATTTTATGCAATAAAACTTGCATTATCATTATTGAAAACTCAACAATGTATAATGTTCTCATGTAATTATGGAGAAATATTTTCCATACAATTGATTCTTATCTATTCTTTCACACTTTTTACATCATCTAAATAGTTGTTTTGGGACTTATAATTCCCCATTCATGAACAAGATACAATTAAAATTTTCTCATATTTGAGTCATGTTTAAAACCAATATCCCAATTTTGTCCATAGTGTTGGAAACTACAATTGGAACAATTTTTATGTTGTCATTGATGTCAAACCTACTGGAGAGACATTTACTAATAATGTAGGGTGTCATATTATTTTATTGATGAACATGATTTAAAAAGAGGACATAGTGAGGTGAGCTAGTCAAAGTTGTTGAGAAGAGAAGTTAAGTATCATGGAATTACAATACACACTTGATAAGTTATTCATTGACAAGATAATGTGTAGTTTAATCAATAGATTAAGTAATGAAGACATTTGAATTGATGTATGAGTGAAATGACAAGAATTTGAGTTTAACTCTAAGCTTGATCAAGTACCAGTGTTGGTTGGTCATTGAAGGAACTTAAGAAGAAGCTGAACGAATAGTATAAGCCAAGTGCTAGTTATTATTGAGCAAGTTAGAAGAGAAAGTTGTAGTAATGGTAGAACGAGCTAGTAGAAGGCCAAGTGAGATAGAGAAATATATGTTGAGCTACACATTGATGGATGAGAAGAATAAATTAGTGATTTTTTAGTGATAACAAAAGTGATGAAGGGTGCTCCCCTTAATACCACAATAAACAACATAAACAAAGAACAACACAAATTGAGAGAACAAAATATGAGCTTCTTATTATCACCACAAATGTAGAATTACAAAATTACTACAAACCCACACATGTGCCTTTCTTACAACAATTTGAAATTTATAGTTATGACTATCACCCAGAGCTTCCCTAGACAACCTATAGGCCTTCCTTATATAGGCACTTTTAACCACCCAAGAACGTTCTAGACACTAAGCCCTAACCCTTGAGGTCAACCAACCTCATATTATATTATTCCATAACACTTTATTACATCTAATCCACTCAAAATAATTTTCAAATTAAATTTTTAGGTGGTTCCACTTTTGGAGACCATAACTAGTAAATCATTGACCTGATGGGATTTATAACCCCATTTTAGAATCATCGGCTAGCGATCTACAATGTCTAATTGTGTAAGCATCCATTAGTCAAGGTTTTGCCTCATTTCAGAACCATTTAGGCCTTCATCGTTGGGCCTAAAGTTTGGATACCTAAAATTCATACCAAAAATCTATAATAACTACACAAATACATATTATATGATAATAAAACTCATCCAACAAGCTAATACGCCAAAGATGAACCTCCATATATGAGATTAGAACAATTTGAGCACATAATGCTAACTTACTAAAACCAGCAAGCTCCCTCAAACAATTTATTTGTACATTAATAGCCCTAATTAAAAACATGAAAACTAGAAATAGAAATATTTTGGAGTGATGCAACATTGCCCTTACACCAAGGATGCCCCTACATCAGACACCCAGGGTAATTTGAGAAGTGACCCTATCATGTCTCAGGAATTTAGAGGAAAACCAAGATGGTCAACCTCCTCCCTTTTTAGCCATGATGAATCCTCTATTGTTCACCTTTTCCACTTGACCAGATTTTCTTTATATGTTATGTTCCTTGTGCTCTTACCAACATGACTATCCAATATCTCCTCAATCTCCTTTCTAACTGAACTAGTTGCTGGAATACTCTACTGCATTTCTACAATATCATCTTCATCATCACCTTTATAATACTCTATCAAATGTGAAATGTTAAATACTAGTGAAATATTTAGTTCAGTAGGCAACTCCACTTCATAGGCATTTCCAAAATCATACCTTTTCACTATCTTGCATGGCCCAATCTTCTTCATTTTTAGCTTATTATATGTACGCACTGGAAATCTCTCCTTCCTCAAATGAACCATGACTTTATCACCAATATACAAAAAAATATACCTCCTTTTCACATATTCCTTAGTCTTATATTATGTATTCATCTTTGTAATGGGCTTCCTCACCTCCTCATGGATGTTCTTCAAATATCTAGCAAAATCTTATGCTTTAGCACTACATATTTCTCTTTTATCCAACTACCTTAATTCATAAGCATTTCTGGGTCTGGTCCCATATAAAATCTTGAATGGTGATTTACCAATACTCCTATTGATAAAATTATTATATGCAAATTCTACTTATGATAAAATTAGATCCCAAACTTTTGGTTTATCTCCAACCAAGCATCTTAGTGAATTTCGTAAACTCCAATTCACAACTTTTGTTTGTTTGTCAATCTATGGATAATGGGATGAACTAAAATTCAAATTTGTCTTCAATTTCTTTAATACTGTATGTCAAAAATTCCCAAAAAACTTGGTTTCTTGATAAGAAACTATAATTTTTGGCAAACCATGTAGTCTTACCACTTCTTTAAAAAATAACTCTACCACATGAACAGCATCACTAGTCTTCTTGTAGGGAATGAAATGTGCCATTTAAAAAAATCTATCAACCACTACAAATATCAAATCATGCCCTCATTGTGTCTTTAGTAAACCAAGAATGAAATCCATGCTAATGTCTTCCCATGGCTTCTCAGGTACAGGTAGTGGCTGAAATAACCCAATATTTTGCTTCACTCCTTTCACCATCTGACATTCTCTACAACACTACACAAACTTCTTCACATCTTACTATAACAGTGGCTAATAATAATTCTCAACAACCAAAGTAATAGTCTTATCTCTACCAAAATTTCCATCCAATCCTCCAATGTGCTTATCCTTGATGAGATTCTCTGTCATGGAACTTCTAGGAATGCACAAGTAACTTCCCTTGAACAACATACCATCTTGGATTATGAAATCCAACCACTTTTTTCTATCAAGTGTAATAGGTTTTGTACAAGCTTTCCTAGCCTAACCAAAATTGGGATCCTCTAGATACAAATTCTTGAGCTCCTTAAACCCAACCACCTCAATCTACATTTATGTTAGAAAAATTTATCTTCTACTAAGAGCATCTACAACTCTATTAGACTTTCCACTCTTTTGTTTCAAAATAAATGTATAACTCTACAAAAAATCAACCCACTTCAAATGACTTTGATTCAATTTTCATTGACTATTCAAATATTATAAAGCTTGATGATTAGTATACCAAACAAACTCTTCAGGAAGAAGATAGTGTCTCAACTTCTTCAATGCTTGAACTATAGCATAAAATTCTTGATCATAAATAGAATATTTTCTTTTGGCATCATTCAACTTCTCACAAAAATAAACAATAGGTCTAGTTTCTTGGCTCAAAATGACTCCATCTTCTTGGCTCAAAATAGCTCCTATTGTAGTACCACTAGCATCACAGTCTACATGAGATTCTTATTAAAATCTAGAAGTGCTAAAAGATGTTTCTCTATAACTTACAGTTTTAACAAATTAAAACTCTTATCTTCTTGTACAATCCACTTAAAATATAATTATTTTTGTTGAAGGTCCACAACTACTACTAAAACTTTTGATAAACTTTCTATAAAAACTAGTTAGACCATAAAATATTTTACCTCTATTTCACTCCTTGGAGTAGTCCTTTTGAGGATAGCTTTCACTTTCTTAGGGTCCATTTTTAGACCTTCTATTGATACTACAAATCCCAAGTACACCAACTCCTTCTCCACAAAGCTACACAACTTCAAATTTATCAATATCTTTTCCTCCCTCAACTTATCAAACACCTTACAAATGTGCATCAAATGCTCCTCCAATTTCTTACTAAATGTCAAAATAGCATCTAGGTAAAAAATGAAAAACTTACCCAAAAAATCCTTTAATAACTCATTCACGAGTCTCATGAAAGTACTTGGTGCATTGGTTAGCCCAAAAGGCATGACTAACCACTTGTACAATCCTTCCCTTGTCTTAAAGGTGGACTTCTACTCATCTCATTTGATGCAAATATGATGGTACCCATTCTTTAGATCTATCATTGTGAAATACATGGCTTTGCTCAAACAGTCCATAATATCATCCATCTGTAGTAATAGAAATATGTACTTGATTGTGATCTTTCTGATAGCTTGAGAATATGTACACATCCTCCAATCTAAATTCTTGTTTGGTGCTAATATAGCTAGTACAACACATGGACTTAGACTCTCTTGAATCAACCCCTTCTGCAACAACTCATGCACTTATTTGTTCAACTCTTCACTTTCTGTTGGTATCATTTTATGCACTTCTTTGTTTGGAAACCTAGCTCTTGGGATCAAGTTCATCTAGTAACTGGTCTTCCTCACTAGGGTAATCCATCAGGTACATTATCTGACACAATATATGAAAACTCTCCCAACAAATCTACAACTTCTACAGGTACTTCCTCTACTTCTTATTTCCCATATTTTGGGATTACAACAAAACACATATTCTCACATCTCATACCTTTGAGAAACTCCTTTCTATTAAAAAATCATATTTTGGAAACACTACATACCTTTTCTTCTTTCTCCTTGGATAGCTTCAACTTATATCTCACTCCATCCTTTGTCAGAGTGTAGGTATTTACTCACCCATCATGTACAACATGCATGTCAAACTGCCATGGCCTACCTAGTAAAATGTGACATATGTCGATAGGTATTATATCACAAAGCACCTCATCCTATTAGCTTTCAATCTCTAACTTCATTAGGCACTTCTCATTGACCATGACCTTGTGGTCATCTTGCACCTAAGCAATACAATATAGATGCGGATCCTTCTGCCTCTTGAGATTTAACTTCGTGACCATCTTTTCTGACACTACATTGTCAATAATTCCACCATTAATGATCACATCACAACACCTATTTTCACATTTGTACCTTGTGAAAAATAAACTCCTCCTTTGATCAAGTTCATTCTCACCACTTAGTAAGACTCTTATGTTGACCAAGACTTCTCCTCTTTGAGAATCTTTAGAATGTGATGATTTTGCATCTTCATCAACATGAACTACTCTTGTGTGGCCTTCAGTTCTTCTATCATTGGGAACACTCAATTACTTTATGCTTCTCCATAGTGAAAACATTTTCCATGAAAGCCTCCTCTTCTAGCACCTCATTCTCTTCCTCTTCCTCTCTGATCTCTATTGTTTTGATCATGGAAATGATTGGAATAGTTTCCCCTCTGGCTCTAGTTTCTACTATTGGCCTCATCCTTATTCTTCTAATCATTATTTTGGCCTCTATAAGACTATCCACCATATCTTCCATTACAACCTCTTCCACTATTTTTTTAATCAAACTTCTTGATCATCTTTTTGTCAACTCTTACGAAAAATTGGCATGCTTCTTCAATATTGTTCATTTAGACCAAACTCAATTCATCTTGAATTACTTGGCCTAAACCTATTGGAAATATGAGATAGTAAAAGTTACTAAGAGGGGAGGGGTGAATTAGTAACCAATAAAACTTAATCTTAATTCATCAATTAATCCGTCATATGTATTCTGATCTAATTGCATGCATGAAAAATTGAAAGCATTAAAACATTCATAACACTTTGACACACAATATGGTAACCCAGAAACCTTCCAAGTAGAAAGTAAAACTAGGTTGAGGATGATACTCACAAGCTTTAGTACTGCAGCATAAAGTTGACCTTTTAAGGCTTACAATGACCACTTCTAATGATCTACCCTATTAGGAGCAATAAGGACTTCTAGGTCCACCTTGCAAAAGGATTTGCAAACATACAATAAAGTATGCACTTGGTAAAGAGATTCACAAAAGACTATTAAGTCTACCTTGTGAAAGGATTTAACTATTCCACCTATTAGGATGAACCAATGCTTGATCTCTAATCTGCAACTTAGATTTCTTAAATGAGATTCCTTTGAAGTTAAATGATCACCTTGTTGTGATAGATAAATCTTTTTTGCTCCTTATATTGTTTGTAGCCTTTTTACATTGCACTTCTTCTTCTTACTTACTATATTCTTATTTGGATGTGATACAATATATTACATATATACCAATCCAATTTACAATTCATCAAAGTCATCTACAATACAAGTTTCACCAAAATACACAAAGTCAACCCACCTATTAGCACTCGAGTTTTGAAGACAAACTCAATGAGGTTCTGACACTCGACATCCATTGTCAATGCTCGGCATCGTCATGCACTCGGTAGACATAGAAGCTTAGCTCATACTAATCTCTTCCAAGTAGTTTGAACTTGGTCTGTACTGGTGACTCGATGAACACTATGAAACTAGGCATATAAATTGAATCACTTGGTTGACACTGCATAACTTGGTCAACACTATCACTACAAGCTTAGTATAAACTAAATCACTTGGTTGACACTACATAGCTCAGTCAGCACTATATTCACATGACTAAAGCTACAAACTTAGTAAACACTAGAGAACTCAGTTTAGACTGAGAAATTTAGTAAACACTATGAATCTTAGTTTACACTAATAATCATCAACTTGGTAGATACTGCTCGGTCCAAACTAAAAATTGTTCTTGGAACTCGGTAGCAACTGTAGAACTTGGTAGAGCCTAAATTACTTGTTTAACATTATAAATTGCAAGATAAGCTTAATTGCTACTAATTATCTAATTAAGTGTGTTTGTTACTAATAAACAAACTCGACAATGATGTCAACAATCTTCCCATTTGGCATTAGTGAAAAAAACACTTAGCAATCAAAACTGAATTCTCAAAAAGTTCAAAACAATATTTTTAGTCTCCATCTTGTGTCTTCAACTTGGGAACATACTCTATTTTTGAGATTTTTAAAAATTTCTTTTGTAAGAAATGTTTATCTAAATATCTATAATTGTATATGTATAATATTATGTCTATCCCCCATACATATATACAATATACTTTACGTGTTATATACATAGGTCTCATTTCTTTATATTACATCTTCTTATCTTCTCCCCTTTCATTGTATATTCTCTCCCTTTTTACATATTCTCCCCCTTTTTGACGTAAATTCCAAAGGTGTATGCTACATGGTAATGCCAAAATCTAACAAGAAGTCAGAATGTACCTTTAAAATTAGTGACATTGTCTTGTCCCAATTTTCTTGCAACACCTTTCTTGCATGCAATGCAATCTAAACTTCTATTGATAACTCAATCATGTGATCAGTAATGGAGAAGCTATTGTCATGGATAAGAGTTTTTGCATGTGCTATGTGTTTCAGCAATGCATCCATGTTTGGAAGAATCATGCCTTGTATTTTTGCAAGTGTGGCCCTTATCCTAGCTTCTTTCCTTAGTAATTTTGCTTGCATATCAGTTACAAATCTAATATTTATGTAATGAGTGGAACTGTAGCTCAGGTCAAGTGACAACTAGTGTACACTTGCCTTCAAGTCTTCATCTATCTTGGAGAGTTTATCTTGTTAGTTTGTGGTGACTAATCAAGGAAGTACTGTACATACTTCATAGATTCATACTATTCACCAATGGCACAAAAATTTTGGGCTACTATTCATCAATTGGCTATTATTTATATTCGCCAATTTATGCCCAACATGTTATAACTAGTTTTAACCCTAAGGCAACAAAAATACTTGTATAAAAGGACTTAGGGTTAGGGATTGTTTCATAAGGTGTGATGCAAAAATTGGTTCTTGTGGTAGTATTGAGTTGTAAGGGATTATAGATTGTAATCAAGTTGTAATCATTAGATCGTAATAATATTGGACTTTCTATTTGGTGGATATAGCCTAGGGTTTGGGTGAACCATGTTAAATCTTAGTGTTGTGTGTTCTTTTCTATGTGATCCATTATTTATTGATATTGTTTATATTTGCATTTAATTTTTATTTCTATCTGTGTTTTAATCCTAACAAGTGGTATCCAAGTGAAGTTTTTTTTAGTTATCCTCTATAGGTAAGTCTCGTGATTGAGTGGGAGTATCACAGTTAGGTGGAAGCAATGGAAAATGAGGGTAAGTTGAGGGCTAACAAGTTGAATCGGTACAACTTTTAGCTATGGAAGATGTAAATGGAAGACTATCTTTATCAGAAGGATTCCATTGGAAGGCAAAACCAAGAATTAGGGATCTACGTCAAATGACAAATGGGATCTTTTAGAAAAAAAGGCACTTGGAAGAATTCAGTTATGTCTAGCACCATTAGTGGAATTTAATATTTAAAAAGTGAAGATTACAGAAGAGTTTATGGAAACCCTAGCAAAATTGTATGAAAAGCCCTCTGCTTCAAATAAGGTATTTCTCATGAAGCATTTATTTAATATGAAAATGGTAGAAGGTGGATCTATTGCAGATCATTTAAATGAGTTTAATACTATTACTAGTTAGTTATCTTCTGTGGGTATTAATTTTGATGAAGAAATTAGGGCTCTTTTGATTTTGTGTTCTTTGCCTAAAAGATGGAATGGCTTGGTAATGGATGTAAGTAATTCTATTTTTGGATCTAATACCCTAAAATATGATGATGTGATCGATGTTATTCTAAGTGAGGAAACTTGTAGGAAACCCTCAGGTGGATCTACATCAGGAAGTGCTTTGAACACACAAAGCAGATACAGAATGACTAAGAGAGGAAGTAATTCCAAAAATCATGGGAAATCAAGAGGAAAGTCAAAGGGGAGGTCTCAATCGAGAGGACCAAATGACTACTAGTACTGTGGTAAAACAAGGCATAAGAAGAAAGACTGCTAGACTTGAAAGAAAAATGAAGGAGAAAAGCAAGATGGAGACAAGGAGGCAAATGTGGTAAGTAATAAATCTGAAGAGGATGCTTTGCTTCTATCTATTGTGGTCCCACAACACACGCCCCATTCCCTACTAGGAATGGGGGCCCCCCTACTTTTTTCAAGTCCCCAAATACATGATTCGAGATTTAGGAAAATTTTAAAGAGTCAAAAAATCGAAAAAAAAAAAAATAAAATAAAATAAAATCAAAAGACAAAAATTTAAAAAAATTGAAAAAATAAAAAATTGAAAAATCAAAAAGTCATAAAAGATATAAAATTTGAAAAATAATCAAAAATTATAAAATTTAAAATTCAAATAAATAAATAAATTTCAAACACCTTCGCACCACATATAACGCTCGAGGCGCGCACCACTTGTATGGTCTGCGCTGCGCACTCGCGCAGGGGTGCACCGCGCACCCCACAAGTGGGTAGGGTTATAAAACCCCCCACTACCCCCCAAAATTCCTAACTCATTTCATTTTTGATCTTGGCGTTTCATTGCGTAAGGTAAGAAATATTGTGCGGCCCTCGTGACCCTTGTGCACACGCATTTAGCACTTGTGTGCACTTGGCACTGTGCTCGTGCTTGTGCTCCACGCTGCATGTGATGCCACACACTTTGCACCATAAAATTCAACCTCGTCCACATCACAGCCACTGTGCATGGCCCTTGCAATCCACTTTGTCCTTGCCTACACGTGCCCACTATGCGCACAACACAATGCACCCCACTGCGCCTCCAAAGTGCTCCTCTATGTGTGCATCCATTTGCATCATGCCAAACATAAGGCCCCACTGCACGCGCCACCACATCACATGTCACATGTGCCATGTCCCACCGCACCACCTACCGCAAGTATCACATACACACTTCTACCTCCAAGAGTTGAAAAACCCTTTAAAAAAAATTTAAAAATAATAAAAAATATATATATAATTAAAAATTAAATAATAATAATAATAAAATAAAAAATAAAAAAATAAAAATGAAAGGCACTAAAATTGAGCATTTTTAAATTAATTCGTTAATAAGAAATTTAATTCTTTTAAGTTTTTTTTTTTTAGGTTTTCATTATTTCGAGCTAATAAACATTGTCATTGTGTTGTGTAGGTTAAATGGCATCTACATCTGGAGAGAAAATGGCACCCAAGCCCGTTGTATTCAAGTTTCAAGGCGTACCATCAAAGTCGAGGTTCCATGATGATCATGTAGAAATCATAGAAACTAATTTGGGACATACATATTTGGGAGAGTTCCTTAGAATCTACAACAAACCTACCAAAAGATCTGCTCTGGTATCTGCCTTGATCCATTCTGGGTTGGTAAGTGCAGCTTCACATCTAGTATCAGTGTAGTCAGTTGAGTTGATTATGACACTAGCACAACACTTTTTCCTTGAGGAGAGAGTGGTTAAGAGCATGATAGGAGAAGTGGTTCTTGAGCTCTGACTCGACAACATTGAGAGAGTCTTCCACCTCCCAAGGGAGGATCAATTCATCAGACTCTCATATGAAGTGGTAGAGAGATAGTATAGGGAACACTAGAAAGAGGTGAAAAAAATCATCCAATCCTCTTATCTCATCGAGAAGGCTCCTTTAGGTTGGGTCACAAGAAAGGTGGACATGACTAGATGATACATGAAAGACAATATAGGCTATTCCATTATCCTTTTGAGCAGAATCATGGGTTTACTAGCAACTGGCCAGCTTAGCGCTTTCATGGTCAACTTCATTGAGACAATCAAGATGGTGAGGATACCACTAGACTGGGCCACCACACTAAGTGAGAACTTGTGTGAGCAATTGGGAGTAGTTAAGGAGAAGAAGAAGTTCTATATGACTTCTTACATGATATATCTACTTGCAACAAGGGCGATAAACTAACCTAGTTTGTACAAGAGAGTTAGTATGTAGAATCCTAATGCCTAGCCCTACATCGTCTACCCTCAGCTGGTAAGGAAGAAGCTCTAGACTCAAAGAAAGGAGTATAGAATCGTGAATGATGCATTCATTTTTGCAATCATTCGATTCATTGAAGGTGATTATGCAAAAAGGTTATCCAATGAGGCAAAAGCACAAATAATAGCTCTCAGGGCCTACTTCATCCAATTCAAGACATTCACATATCTATAAGTAGTTGGTGCCACTATCAACCCCAAGAAGCTCCATAGATATCCAAGTGACAAACTTGTGTTATTGGAGATTGCTCGATAGATAGAGTCTGCATATGAGAGGGTGAAGAGATAGATGAGACCCTATTGGACATGGCCCCTAGTCGTTGGACCATATTAGGTCAAACGAAAGAAAGATATTTTTTCCTTTGAGTATGAATGGGAGAATTATCCCCTCAAAGAGTACAATTTCCCTAGGCTCTATTTTGACAATATCAGGAGGGTGGAGAGTTTGACCGGCAAGGAGTTCCATCGTGAAGATGCCATAGAAGATCATTGGATGAACACCACAAATGACTACGATATCTACATAAGGGACTATTGTAGGATGAATTTGTATCTAGCAAAGAAGGCTCTCAAGTTGGACATCCTAGAGGAAATAAGGCAACAAGATTCATGAGAGCTACCGCACCCCCTGCTCAACTTAGACAAAATAGGAGAGAGACCCATCATGAATGCCAAGGTTGAAAGGAAGAAGGGCGATGATATTAATCATCGGGAAAGGCATGTCATCAAAATGATGAAGGATTGGATCAAGAAGCCTTATCAACTTGATCCAAGACTCGACACTGTAATCTTTCATGCTCAAGCCCACCTGAAGAAAGGTAGAGGGAGGAAAGTTACAATTCCTATCTTTGCAGCCTAGTCTCCCATCAAGCCAGAGACAATATACCAAGTTGACCACTGGTTGGATACTATCATCCTCCAAAGAGGAAGTGAAAGAACAAAAGGAAGAGGACCTCCCCTTAGAGGATTCAAATAGAATAAGGTGAAGTGCAAGTACCTCCCTAGCAACAGGAAGAGAGTGTACAATTGTTTGAGGATACTGGTGTCTCTCAAGTCCAAGATGACCCTTAATTGCCTCCCTTTGTGGCTATCCAATTAGAAGAGGGAGCAAGTTAGCAAGTTCCCATTCCTCCTTCGCAAGAAGAGCTAGCATACCCTTCTACCTCCACAAAAAGAAAGAGGATTAATATTTGAATGAAGAAAAGGGAAGGGTGACTAGGAGAATGGTGTCTTTTCCATCTATTCCTGAGACCATTCTAGAAGGGGAAGAGGAGGAATAAGAGGAGATAGATGAAGAAGAGTAGCTACCCTTGCAGAAAATAACTTGACTAGCCAAAGCCACCGAACAAGAAAGGAGAAGAAGTACCATGGGCATATTGCCATCCACCCTAGTAGGACCCTTGGAAGTCTCTTCTTCAAAAGATGAAGTACAACAATGGGTGGATGAGAAAAGTGAAGAAGGTGATGACATTTTAAAAATGTCAAATTTTGATTTTATGCCTGTCGATATAGAACTAGTTGAGGATAAGATCATGGATACCCCTATAGGTGAACCTCAACAAGAAGACTGGATGCAAATGTCACTACATTCATAGGGTCTCGATCTTACTCCCCCATCTCCACCACAAGTCACCTTGGTAGATAAGGGCTCAGTTACTCCTCTGTCCCAAAGTTCAGAAGAGGAAGAGATTCAGAAGGAAACATCATAGGGGGAGGAACCTAAACAAACAACAATTGATGAAGTGTCAAAGGAGGGATAAATGGTGGAATATTCTCAACCACCTTCCCAAGACACTAAGATGCAAGCTATAGGGTCCACTGAGACTGAGATCATAGAAGAACCCTCGCAGAGGGAAACAACTCTTAGGAGGAGCAATAAGGGGAAGGAGGTAGTAGAACACACCCCTTCATCTTTGAGAAGAAGGTCTTCAACTGAGCATGTCCCAAGATGGCTCCAAAAGGAAATAAGGAGTACTAGACCTAAATTTTGTGCTGTGAGGCCTCACCCCAACCCATCCTAGCACCTATGATACATTGTTATTTTGATACTCATGCTTGTTATGTCAGAACATTATTGGATACATTGAACATTGTTATGCTATTTTGCGATGTGTGATGCTTACTTCAGTTAGTTGATTTTTGCCATTTAATGCTTATAAATATGTATAATGATGAAAGAAAATGTATGCAAGCTAACACATTTGGTTATGCAAGTCGAAAGGCTAGAAATATGAGTAGAATTAGATAAACAACTAATTATTAAGAAGTAGATGCTTTAAATTATATATATATATATATATATATATATATATATATATATATATATATATATATATATATATATATATATATATATATAATTTCCTTTAGCATGTTATTCACATTATGCACGTGATTTTTTTTTGGACCTACTGATGTGTGCAATGAGTGTGCAGGAAAATCAGCCAAGATAACCCAATGGAAGAAACAGAGTTAAATTTCTTGTTAATTTTGTGCTAATTTATATTGTAATTCTTTAAAGGTTGTAATTTGATCTTACTATTCTACTAACTTGTAATTATTCCTAATAAGCCTTTAAAGGCTTAGAAGCATTAAATTTAAGTACCCCTATGGGTAAGGGTATGGGTGGGGGTACTTTCCAACCCATTAGCCTCCTAGGTTGACTCTTAGGGTTTCTTAAAAATCCTATTATAGGCTGATTTCGAAAATGGGGTTGCTCTTTACTTGGGTTAGTGAAACCAAACCTCCATCTTGAGTTACTGGAAGCTTAGTGGGGTTAGGGACCATACTTAGAGGCTTTTGGGGGGAGTTTAGTTTTTTTTTGGGGGGGTCACCCAATTCTCTAGTTTTGGAGGAAGCCTTGAAGATTGAAGAAAGAAAAAGGGAAGCTCTTCTCAAACCACCATTGCCATAACTCTTTTATGAAGGTAGGAGTTCTTCACTCCATGAATGGTTCTTTGTGTGTGTTCATGTTTTGAATCTTGTTGAATCATGTTGGAGACATTGTGTAGATATGCATTCCTTGCTTGTGTGTTGAGGGTGGTATTGGGAGAGATTTTACCTTGTTTTCTTTGATGTTATGCCTTCTTGGTGTGTTGATTGTTTTTTTTGAGAGATTTTCATGGGGGATGTATTTGGAAACACTCACCCTTGGATAGGGAAGAAGTGGCCATACTTGGGGAAAGGGCATTAGTTGGACCTCAATAGTGTAGAGTCTCCTCTCATGGAGAGAGGAGGGAAAAAAAAAGGGTAGGGTGTATGGGCCCCTACTTGTCATCCCATACCTTGTTGTTATTGAGAATTCTTGAATGTGGTAAAGAATGAAAATCCTTGTGAATATAGCCCGGAAAGGGCCTTGAGAAAGAATGGAAATTCTTGACGTTTTAAGCCCCGAAAGGGCTAAGTGAAGGTATGGTGATTGACTTCTCCTATTGAGAAAATCCACCTTTCCCCTATATTGGTTCATTGTTGGACCTATTGTGCAATCGGGTGGGAATGTATGTTCATTTTGCTTATCTCCTTGTGTTGTTATCCCCATGTTGTTTCTTGTATTTTCCATGTTTACTCTTGATGCAATGAAGTCATTTGATAAAAGTGCTATTGTGGAATCCTTGACGAAAATCTCATTGAATTGTAAAATTATGTAAATTGTAATTGAATTTGATGTAGTGGCAAAGACATCGGGTTTTCTTACTGGTTCTTTCCCGATGGAGCCTTGAACCAGGATGAATAATAGAGGAAAGAAAAGATTATGAAAATTCGCTTGCATTGCTCTCATGTGCTTTCAAATTTTGGCATATGTATGTGAGAAACTAGAATGATAGTTAATGTCTTGAATTGGGAAATTCTGAGTTTCAATTATGAAGATGAAAGGAAAATGGATGTGTTGAAGTTTCAATTCAATATTTTGAACATTAACATGTTATAGTATCAATCCTATATTGTGATCACCAAGCTAGCACTTTCATTGTTAAGTTACAATAGTGATACAATTAAATTTGATAAGGATTAATTCATCACCTTTTTGAATTTTGAATATTGGTTCATAATCCCTTGCTAAGATTCCTAAGAACAAGAGCAATTGATTAAGAGGCTTGAATTTCTCTGATTTTAAATAATGAAGAAAGAACACACACCTTACTATGATGACTATAGATAAAACATACAACCTTGCCTTTAGATGATTGAATTAACATGAACTATTATAGAAGGATAATTATAATCCCTTGTGTCCTTTCGGCTTTAGTGTGCTTGTTCATAGGAACTCTATTAACTCTAGAATTTCTTAAATTCATCTTGCATATTAAAGAACCTAAGAAAGAAAGCATGCCAACACTTAGCCAAAATTGTCTTAAAAAAAAAAAAAATTTGCATCTCCAGGCTTAAAAGGCTCACTGGAAAATGTATGAGAAAAGAATTTTAATTTCCCTAGTGACAAAGAATATTCCCTAAATTATTCTATTAGAATTTTAATTAAAATTATTGCTAGTTCTATAAATAATATAAATCAAATGAAATAATGAAAATAAGAATTATTATACACATATCCTATCTATCCTACCTAATTATCTTTATGCAATTACTACCCCGCCTTCTATCTTAAATACCCTATAGTCTACCTATAAAACTTTAAACCTTAATCTCCTTTCCCCTTGGCGCAGGCTTATTGACAACAACAATTACATGTTGCATTGATGGAGTATGGGACTAATTCCCTACGTGCTCATGTACTGGTCTGCCATGGTAATGACATTGTGTGTGGCAGAGAGTGAGCTTACATTGCTTAAAAGTTAGCAAGCAACTCAATTTAACTTAACCTTTTTACCCACCCCCCTTTCCACCTAGCACTCTCATTGGATGGCATCCCATGCTCAGTGAGGTGTAATCACACTTCCCAACTGCCTCTGTACACGTGGTACAAGGCTGGTCAAATCAAAGCTGAAACTTAGGCCTTTTTCCATGAGAAACCTGGGCGTTGGAAATATCTTCTCACCTGCTATTGGTTGTACATTTACTTGTACCGAGCTCTAACCCTCGTCACATCAAAAGAGGGGGACAAGAGAGTTGTGAACTAAATCTGCCCTTGCTAAGACTTTATTCCCCATGTATTTCTAAACCCATGCGTATGCTTTCTTGCTGGGCACTGCTCACGCAAGGGGGAGAGTGCAGGTCTGCGCTGACAAACCTTGGTCAGCGTGAAAGACCATGGGGAAGCGTGGTATTAATGTAGGGAAGCCAAGTGGTGGCTAGGCCACTTGTCTAGGGAGTAGGGTTAGGTAATGAAGCTAGGGGTTAAGAGGGTTGGGGTTGAGCCTTTAGTTGTTTAGGCTAGTGCAGTAGTAGTTAGTTTAGTATAGGCTAGTTTAGATTTTATTAAAATTAGTTTTATGTCATGCATTAATGTTTTAAAATTGTGTAGTTGTTATTATTTTAAGTTTTAATTAGGTTAGTAACCATTTAAGGGTAGTTTTAAGTTATCAATTGGTTAGTTTGTATTTGTAGTTTAAACTACATGTTTAGATATTAATTGCCTAAGTTATTTTAATTGTTATTAGAAGTAGGAAATATGTGTTCATTTAGATTATAAAGTTTGTAGTATAATTAGTTTTAGTTTAATTATGGTTAGTTTTAATTTTTAAGTGATTAATATGTTTTGTAGCTTAGTTATTTTTTAGATATATATATTATTAAAGTTTAAAGTTTTAGACTTAATGTTAAGATTAATGGAATTAATTAATTAAAATGAATTAAAAGCTTAAGTTAGTGTTAGCGTAGGACACTAGTTAATTTTTGGGAATATTAATTAGTTCCAATTTGATTGTGTAAGATTTAATGTAGTATATAATTTAAGCAAAGTTTGGGTTTAGATTGTATTTAATTTAGTTAATAATAATTTTAAGACAGTTTGCGTTAATTCGGTTTTAAACTAAGGATCGTCAATTT
The DNA here is from genome assembly GCA_028749045.1 of Cupressus sempervirens. Taxonomy (NCBI): domain Eukaryota; kingdom Viridiplantae; phylum Streptophyta; class Pinopsida; order Cupressales; family Cupressaceae; genus Cupressus; species Cupressus sempervirens. Next base: position 670,714,272 of record CM053784.1, on the reverse strand, counting down.
TTGAATTAGCTTAAGTTTAATTATGATGAAAGTTAGATTAATGACTAATTCACATGTGAAGATTATAAACCTAAGCTTAAATATAGAGAACCTTTGCTTTAATTGTGAACACAAGCATACCAAACTTCAAGCATTTTTATTTTTATTTTTAAAATTTGTTGTGTGTGTTTTTGCCCTTACTTTTGGGCATGACATGTGCTTTGGAGGAAGACATTTTTGAGATTGTGGAGATTGTGAATAAACTTGAGTCCCCATCACACAAGGAAAGACTGTTGGTGTTTGCCACCAGTATACGAAACCAGGAGTTGTTCGTGCAAGTGGTTGTTCCTCTTGAGGACACAAGTATAGAAAGCCTTGGTCCCCAAGATTATCAATTGAAAGAGACATGTTTGGGAGACCTACATGGGATACAACCTGATTGATGGTCACAATGGGAGTCAAAGAAATCCTCAAAAGCATAGAGCAGGAAGAGGTTGAACTTTGAACACTTCAAAGGTAGATCAAGATTCTTGAGGGATATTTGGCCGAAGTGGTTGGTCCTCTTGATCCTAAGCAGCCTAAGGACACATTGAATACCATTCTTAGAGAAGGGGGAGCTATGCATATGGATCCATTTTTGAAAGCTTGTCAGTAGTGGTAGGAAAGTTTTACGGAGAAAGGTAATCTAATTGTCATGAAAATTTTGAAGTTACTGCATGCTACGTACGAGAACATGAATAAAATCATAGCAATTTTGAAGTAGGACTTCAACATTATGGATGAAGTAAGGGCCTAGAGTAAGGATTTACAAACTCTTCAAGCCATAAAGGGGAAAAGGTACCATATTTTGATTGATCTATAAACATGAGAAGAGTTGGATATGATTCATGATTGGATAGAGAAAATAGCAGATAGCAATAAAGTAATGGAAACATTACATGAGGAGATTCATTGACTCAAGGACCAAACCCAAGAGAAAATTTTGGAAGTAGAGAGACACTACAGTGATGCTTGCTTGGATGTTTTTGAAGATGAGGAATGAGAAAAGTTGTTACCTATAGAGACAATGGTAATGAATTTCAAGAAGATTTTTGTGGAAGTTACTGATGATGAGGACATCCGACAAGCCTTCAGGACTGAAGAAGCATTGTTAGAATTAGATACCAAACTCAGGGATTTTGCTGACACTCAAATTGAGGTAGACAATTATAGACAAAAGGTCAAGGATAAATACGAGGCTTTGGATTTACTAGATGCAACTAAAATTACTGAGATTAAAAGAAAAATTCAAGGGAAAACATCCAAACATAGCTTTGGGATGAAGAAGAACAAAACCCAGATGCCAGAATTTCAATTTTGACACTCAGTAAAATTTTGAGACTTTGGACCATTTTGAGGTGCACAGGTCTATAGGTACGCAGGTCTGCAGCTTTGCAGGTGCACATTTTTTAAAAGTTTCATTGAAAATTAATTGCTATTTTCAAAAATAGAGCTTTCCATGCATCATAAACACATTCTAACGACAGTTTAACTCCTACAAATGCCCTATGAAGGATCAACTTCCATTTTTGGTACTCCCAGACACTTCAACTTTGACTCGAAGCTTTCTCATTCTTTCTTCTCTCATAATTTCTTTTTTTTTGACATGTAAAGACTCATGCATCCAATTAATGAATAAAATATGGATGAAGTCCTACTAAGCACCATTTAGGTAGTTAGTTTGTATGTAATTAGTTTGTTTTATTGTTTAAAAGGAATTTTATTGCATGAATATATCTCTCACTCTCAACACAAATTCTGAGGAGACAATTTCTTTTAAATACCCCATTGTAATATGTAATCAAGGCCGCCATTATTATGCAATAAAATTATACTTTTGGTGCTCGCGTTTGGAGTGTAGTAATTCTTGCCTGAATGTGTCATGTTTTTGTGAATTTTGTTCATGGAATTGTGATTAAGCCAAAAGTTTACTGCATTGTTTTTGGTTGTGCGATCTTTTAGTTCTAGTGTTTGCTATAGTTTTACAAATTTCACTAGCGTAACGAGCTTGAGAATAAATCATCAAATTGTGCATGCATAACTCTTTGTCTCGTATGAGTGCATTTTTCATAGCCTTGTGATTTGATGAAGAGTTAAATATCATATAATCATTAAAGTTTCTCACCAACAATTGCATCAGTGGAATTGAGGAAGCATTGCTCCTACTTTCATTGGTTACCTATCAATCCCTTCAAAATCTTAACTTGCAGACGTGTTTTTTTCTGTAGCTTATGTCTGTTAAGATTTCAATTTCATGTTATTTGCTTTGAATTTCATGTTATTTTCTTTAGAGTTCTTGTTATTTTCTTTATTAACCCCCTTGTTAGAATAGGATTTCATACTAGCTACATGGTTAGATTGCATTCATAAAAAACATAAAAATACAAAAACATAGTTCTTTTTTAGTGTTATTTTTGAAATAGTGTGCAGATTCTTCATTTCATCCGAAATCAAAATGGACCAGTAAAGGCCTCCTCATGAACATTCATATTTATGTTCAACTGAGTAGATTCTAGTAGGCCGCAAGATCACCCAGAACCTTGGAGTCGATTCACAAAATCAACTTTTCAAGAGAGGAGTTCGCAAGATTTCCTTTCGTTTAGCATTGTGTAAAATGACATCTCAACACTATCTTTAGAAAGTGTTGATGATTCATGGGTTTTAGATTCTAATGCTTCATTTCATGCTACACCTCATAGAGGTTATTTCATTGATTATGTCCAAGGGGATTTTGGGCTTGTATATTTGGGGGATAATGAACCCTCTAAGATTGTTGGAAAGGGAAAAGTTAAGATTAAGTTGCAGAATGGGAATCATTGGCTACTACATGAGGTAAGACATGTTCCAAGGCTGAGCAAGAATTTAATTTTAGCAAGGCAACTCGGTGATGAGGGTTGTGTAGTTACTTTTAATGATAAAAATTGGAAGGTTTCAAAAGGTTCCCTTGTAGTAGAAAAAGGTGTGAAAGTAGGCACCTTATATCTTTGTATGGGTCACATTATTCCTTCTACTTTAATTGTTTTAGAGAAACATGAATGTTCAGGAACAGTTACTACAATTGAGCAAGGAGAACAAATAGCTATTGTAGATTCTGATATAGCACTGTGGCACAACAGGCTTGGGCACATGAGTGAGAAAGGTATGAAAGTAATTTATTCAAAGAAATTTTTATTAGGTTTGAAATGTGTTAAAATGGAATTCTGTGAAAGTTGTGTGTACAGAAAACAGAAGAGAGTGAGTTTTGTGAAGACTAGGAAGAAAAATAAAAGGGAGAAATTAGAGCTTGTGCATACAGATGTATGGGGACTAGCTTAGGTATCTTCCCTTGGTGGCTCTCATTATTATGTTACATTTATTGATGATGCAACTAGAAAAGTATGGGTTTATTTCCTTAGACATAAATCTAATGTATTTCAAACTTTTAAGAAATGGAAATGCTTAGTTGAAAATTAGACTAGTAAGAAATTAAAATGTCTCAAATTTGATAACGGTGGTGAGTATTGCAATCATGAATTTGAAGATTATCGCTCCACTAATGGTATTTATAGATAGAAAACTATCCTAAGAACTCCACAGAAAAATGGAGTGGCTAAATGCATGAACAGGACTATAATGGAGCATGCAAGGAGCATGAGGTTGCATGTTGGGTTACCCTTACACATGTGGGTAGAGGCTATTAATATTGATATATATTTGATTAATAGAGGTCCCTCTACTCCTTTGGGTTGTGGTATTCTAGAGGAAGTATGGACTGGTAAGAAGGTGAGTTATTCTTTTCTTAAAACCTTCATTTGTGAAGCATTTGCTCATATGGATTTTGAAAATAGAACCAAGTTGGAAGCTAAGTCAATGAAATGTGTATTTTTTGAATATGGCATTAATGAATTTTCTTATAGGCATTGGGATTTTGAAAATCAATAAATTGTAAGAAGTAGGGATGTCATATTCAATGAGAAAGTGTTATACAAAGATCTATTGCAGCAACATGAGAAGAAAGAAGATGATTATGTAGTGCTAGATAATACTTCAAAAGATGATGTTCTAGCAATTCTTCATGATGTGCAAAAACTACAACAACAAATACCACACACACCAATGAATTTTAGATGATCAACAAGGCTAATTAGAACTCTAGAAAGATTTTCTCCCCTTTATATACTATTTTACTCTCAGGTGCTAGTGAACCTGAATGTTATGATGAAGTTGTGAAGGTGGATACTAAGATTCAGTGGGAGTCTACAGTAAAAGATGAAATTGGCTCTTTTCTAAAAAATAAGACTTGGGATTTATGCAAATTGCCTGTAGGTAAAAGGGATTTATAGAATAAGTGGGTTTATAGGTTGAAAGAGGAGGATGGAGGTAAGAAAAGATTTAAATCCAGGTTAGTTGTAAAAAGATTTGCACATAAAAAAGGCATTGATTTTGATGTGATATTCTCTCTTGTTGTTAACATGACTTCTATTCACATTGTTTTAAGTATTGTGGCTACTAAAGATTTTCATTTGGAGTAGCTTGATGTTAAAACAACCTTCCTTCATGGTGATTTGGATGAAGAGATATATATGTCATAGCCATAGGGATTTAAGGTCAAAGGTAAGGAGAACTTAGTGTACGAATTGAAGAAAATTTTGTATGGCTTGAAGCGAGCACCTCGACAATGGTATCTAAAATTTGATAGTTTTATGCATGAGCATGAATATAGTAGGTGTCATTCAGATCATTGTGTTTATTTTAAGAGGTTGGATGATGATTGTTACGTTATTTTATGTTTATATGTTGATGATATGCTTGTAGCAAGGTCTAACATGGATCACATTAAGGGGCTGAAATGCTAGTTAGCAAATGCATTTGCTATGAAGGATTTGGGGGCAGAAAAACAAATCCTTGGTTTGAAGATTTGCAAAGATAGGAGGAATAGGAGATTGATGTTATCTCAAACTGATTATATTGAGAAGGTGTTATAATGTTTCTGATGATCTACCCTGTTAGGAGCAATAAGGACTGCTAGGTCCACCTTGCAAAAGGATTTGCAAACATACAATAAAGTATGCACTCGATAAAGAGATTTACAAAAGACTGTTAAGTTTACCTTGTCAAAGTATTTAACTATTCCACCTGTTAGGATGAACCAGTGGCTAATCTCTGATCTGTAACTTAGATTTGTTCAATGAGATTCCTTTGAAGTGTAATGATCACCTTCTTGTGATAGATAAATCTTTGCTACTCCTTATACTACTTGTAGCCTTTTTACTTCACACTTCTGCTTCTTACTTACTACATTCTTATTTGGATGTGATAGAATATATTACATATATATCGATCCAATTTATAATTCATCAAAGTTAGCTACAATACAAGTTTCACCAAAATGCACAAAGTCAGCCCAACTGCTGGTACTCAGGTTATGAAGACAAGCTCAGTGAGGTTCTGACACTCGACAACCATTGTCAACACTTAGCATCATCATGCGCTCAATAGACGTAGAAGCTCAACTCATACTAATCACTTCCAAGTAGTTTGAACTCAATTTGCACTGATGACTCAATGAACACAGTAAAAATAGGCATATAAACTGAATCACTCGGTTGACATTGCATAGCTCAGTCAACACTCTCACTGTGAGCTTGGTATAAACTAAACCACTTGGTTGACACTGGATAGCTTGGTCAACACTAGATTCACATGATTGAAGCTACAAACTTGATAAACACTAGAGAACTTAGTTTGCACTAAGAATTTTGGTAAACACTATGAAGCTCGGTTTACACTGATAATCACCAACTTGGTAGATACTACTTGATGCAAACTGCATATTGTTCCTGGAAATTGGTAGCAACTATAGAACTTTGTAGAGTATGAATTACTTGGTTAACATTGTAAACTACAAGATAAGCTTGGTAGCTACTAACTATCTAATTAAGTGTATTTCTCTAATAAACAAACTTGACTATAATGTCAACAAAACCTATTAAGGTAATGGGCAACTTTCTCTTTGTCGGCTTCTGCATGGCTTGTTCTAATGAGAACTCGGTTAACTCTTTGGTATACTCCTAAAAAAATCTTCTCTCTTGTTTCAACCCTTGAATTTTCTTTAATAAATCAAGGTCGTAATCTACAAGAATGAATTATCACTTTAATTTAGCTATCATCCAGTTACTTCTTGTGATTTTGTTCTTCCCTCTTCTATTTCACTCCAACTAAATCTCCTACCACCAGATCTTCCCATGACCCTTTAGTTTGGCCTTTAAAAATTTGACCCTATCTAGAGCTTCAATATATTCATACTCAAAGTATTCCTCCAATTCATTGATCCAATCAATCAATTCCTTCAAGTTAAGATTTATCAAAAACGTGGGAACCTCAAACTTAGGTCTTTTCCCAATCTTGGAAATAGCCCTAAAAATGTCTCTTATTTTGGGTTCATAATGGCCTCTTATGTTGGTCTCTCTAACATTGTTGTCTATTTGTATCAACCACTTAGTCATTTACTAGGTAGAGTCAGGTGGTCATTGTTGCGACTGAGCTACTCTATAACGGCCAATTTGTATATAGACATGTATATATTAAGCTCTGTAGGAGCCAAGAAAGTATTTGGTCAATGATTATTATCAATGTAACCTAATTTATATAGAAGGTATCGAGTATAGTAGAGACTGAGCATTAACAACTTATATAGTTAGTGTTGAGTGTCAAAAATAACAAGTGTCGAGCAACACAAAATTTACATTCAAGTAAGGAATGATACAAACTTTGAGGTAAAATGTTTCAGGTTGACATGGACATGATATTTAATATTTGTAGAGCTTGTTAAAGATATTTTTATGCATTTTATGACATGGATCACAGATCCCTATGTTTTGTGATGAACAAATTAGATGGAGAGGTGAAATAAGGAATCAACTAGAAAACTCTTTATGAAATCTTTAAATAGGACACAACTTGACCTATTTTGATATAGTTAGATGATGGTGAAGTGTGTGATGATATGAAGGAGTGAACACAATATATATGTAATTTAAGTGTGAATGTGTGAACATTGCAGAAGAGGTAGAGAATTTTGTTATTAAAGAACAGAGCAAGCAACCTAATTAAGTAGTGAAGGACAAAAAAGATTTATTAGATCAAAGATTAGATAAGATTGGAAAGAGGAGATCCAATATCATCTCATTAGAGAAAACTAAGGATCAAGTACTAAATCAATTTTAAAAGATTGAGTCAGGGTAAAACTCTTAATAGAATGGTCTTAACAGATCTTTGTAAATCTCATAACAAAGTCCATACTTTGTTGTAAGTGTGAAATCCTCTAACAACGTGAGATCTAATAGTCTCAAAATATTTTAACAAGGTAGACCCCTTATAGGGTAGATCATTGGATATTGTCAAACATTGTAACCCTAATAGGTTAACTTTATTACTATAGTAGTGAAGATTTATGGCTGTTATCCCCACCCCATTTTTACCTTCATTTTGAAGTGTTTCTAGGTAACCAAAATCTTTGTATCATGTGATTACTTTTCATGCATGTGATTGATAGATTAGATCTATATGATATTACAGTTTGAGATTATAAGTTATGAATGCATAACCAATTAGATATGAGATAGTAAATGTTGTGAATGCATTATAGAATTATTGAAAAGGTTAAAGTATTATAGATCTTAATTCCTCCCCCCCCCACCCTCTCAGTATCATAGTGTCCAATAAAGACTTCCAACATTTTCTTTGACATTTCCTTCTTCTTCTTCTTCCTCACTTTCATATTTTAAGGAAATATTTATTTCTTTATGCATTTGTTCTTCCAATGCTTGCATATGTCTTTGGAGGGCTCTAAAAACCTCAAGCGTAACACCTACAATTCTTCAACCACTCTCTTTGTGGAGACATTTTTGCACTTCCATTGAAACCCTAGTTCAAACTATGTCACAATTAGTGATCTATCCACATGCTTAGCCCAAACCATGATCTTGGTGCAAACTCCTACTTTGATACCACTTGATGAAATGTGCTCCCTTTAATACCACAATAAATAACATAAACAGAGAACAACACAAATTGAGAATAAAATATGGGATTATTATTATCACCACAAATGTGGTATTACAAAATTACAATATGAAAACCCACATGAGTGCCTTCCTTACAACAATCTACAAGACAGAGCTATGATTACCACCCAGAACTACCCCTAGACAACCTATAGGTCATCCTTATATAGGCATTGTTAACCACCCAAGAAGGTTCTAGACACTAAGACCTAGCACTTGAGGTCAACCAACCTCATATTATATTATTTCATTATACTTTATTACATATGATCAACTCAAGACAATTTACAAATTACATTTTCAAATTGATCAACATCTAGAAACCATAACTACCAAACCATTGACCCGATGGACTATTATAACCCCATTCTAGAATCCTTGACTAGAAATCAATAGTGGAAAATCACACAAGCATCCATTAGCCAAGGTTTTGCCTCATTTTAGAGCCATTCAGGCCTTCATCACTAGGCCTAAAGTTTGGACAGGCAAAATTCATACCAAAAATCTACAAAAATTGCAACAAAAAATATGATATGACAATAAAATCCATCCAACAGGATGATATGTCAAAGATGAACCTCCATATATGAAATTAGAACAATCTAAGCATATAATACCAACTTACTAAAACCAGCAAGCTCCCTCAAATAGTAACTATGTACATGAATATCCCTTATTAAAAATTAGAAAACTAGAAATAGAAATATTTTTGGGTGATGCAAGATTTCCCTTATACCTAGGATGCTCTTGCATCAAAAAGTTACAATTTGTGAAAGAGTCAAGTTTGGTGTTGACACAATTAAATTTTTGAGATGATCAAAAGACGTGGATGATGAGGATTGATGAGCTAGAGTATTTAATGCATGAAGAGAGTTTGTTGTGTAATCAAAGGCAAAGATTTAAAAATAAGTTTCAAGAAAAGAGAAGGAGAACATAATGATGGAAGGATTCAATGAATCTAACCTAACCCTAAGATATATGGTGATGTTCAAGTAGTAAAAGATCAAAATTTCCTATTTAAGGAGGCATAAGAGATGTTTTCTAAGATTGGTTGTCTTGGTCTTAGATTGGTTTTGACAATTGAGTGTCAACACACAACCAATTTCCAAGATGATGTCGAGTATAATACAGATGCTGAGCTACAGTATGTGCTAAGATAGACATTCAACAGGTGCCAAGTGAACTTCAAATGCCAAGAAAGATTCAAGTGTCGAGTGATAAGTTATGTTGAGTCACTATAGGTGCCGAGAAAAGTATAGATGCCAAGTGAAACAGAATTGTTATAGGAGCCAAGCGAGACAAAATTTCTATATGTGTCGAGCATCAACAATCAGTAAGTTTTGAGTAACACAGAATCAGCATATGAGTTTGTGCTTTCACAAACTCAAATGTAAACTATTTTTGAGCTGACTTAAGATGAATCTTGAAGGATCTAAAAGATAAGATCAAATCTTTTGCATTCCCTATGTAATCAGCATGCAACCAATAAGAAAAATGGAGAAAGCATGCAACCAATAGGAAAAGTGTAATGATTTGAGCAAGAAATGAAGGATGAATACTGATCATAGATTCATAGCTAACCCTAAGGCTTCAAAACCTTTAAAAGGAGGTCGATACCCCGTAATTTTTGCAAGTGTAAGAGAGGTATATGGAATGCATGAGAGAGAGTTATATGGGAGAATGCTAACGAAGTTCAAAGGGGTGTAAAGATTTAGAGAAGGAAGAGAAGTATTGTAGAATTCAGTTGGTTAGAACAGAGCATTAGCACTTTGAGAAGAGAGTTATCAAATCAAGAAGGATCAAAATAGACTGAGCAAAACAAGGATCTAGAATCATTAATTGAAGATTGTAAGTCATCAGGTCAACACATTCTAATACTTTCTAGCCATTGTATTAGGAATGAAAATCCTACGATGATAGGTTGGTCTAACATCCATGTTGTAAGCCTTTAACAAGGTAAAATTCCAAGTGAGTGTTTGTAAATCCTTTAACCAAGTCACTTTTAACAAGGTGTAAAGCCTTTAATAGGGCAGGCCTTTCATAGGGTAGACCACTGGAAGTGGTCAAATTTTGTAACCTTAAATAATTACATATTGTTGTAGTAATAATTTGTGGGTGTCATCCCCACCCCAATTTTACCTTTTCATTTTGGAGGGTTTCTAGTTGACCAAAATATTGTGTTATCTATTTTCATGCATGTCTTTATTTTTACGTTAAATAGATATGGTAGATGCATGTGAATGATCTCAGCTAAAAGTTTTAAAAGGTTAAAGTTAGTTACTTTGGATTCATCCCCGCCCCCCCGCTCAAAAGTAAATCTTCCCATTTGTAAATTCCAACAATTGGTATCAAAGCCAAGTTCTCACAAGGAGAAGCCTTATAGCTTGGATAAAAGATATGGAAATGGAAGTCTACAAACTTGGGAAGGTCATAGAAAACTAGGTGATTGATATACAACTCACTCTACATACTCTAGAAGAAGTCAGGGAAGAATTGAGAAAATATTTAAAGAGAAGAAGAGAGATTTCCATAGTTGAGAATGATACACAGTACAAGGAGATTGACACCTCAAAATTGTTTTCAAATGGAGATTCCAAAGAGTTTGATGTAGCAATAGTAGATCTGATGAAGAAGAATAGAGGTCAAGCAGAAGAGATTAGAACTTTCAAGATTGAACAAGAATTTGAAGCCATGATGCTTTGTGAAGTGATTGAATAGAAGAAAAGAGCTATTGAAGATAAGGCTATGCTAGAAGATGACAAGAGAAACCTTGCTAATAGATTGGAAGAAAAGTCAATTGAGCTTGCAAGAATTTCCAACATGCAACTAGACACCCTCAGTCAGATGATGAATGCACATCATGAACTAAATGTCAAGGACATTGAGATCTCCACACTAAAGATGCAAAATGAACAACTACAAAATGACCTGAAAAGAGAGAAGGAAATTGTAGAAAGCTTCAACAAACCTAATGAGACCATCAAGTACTTTGAATAGCTACTAAAATTACCAAGAGGTAGAAATGATACTTCAGGACTAGGATACACCAACACTGAAAAAGGAGAATCATCCAAGACTGTAGAAGAAAGAAGTGGCAAAGGTAAGAACACTAAACCCACTTGTCATTTTTGTGGAAAAAAGGGACATACCTCTAATGTGTGCAGGAGCAAGAATGCCCATCAACATGACAAACCTAAAAACATGGGTCATTGTCATAAGTGTAACAAGCAAGGACATCAAGCACATGACTGTAGGACTAGGACTATCAGAACACCAAGATTTGAAGGTCACTGCTATAATTGCAAGAAGTATAGACATAGAGCTTTTGAGCATAGATCAAAGCCCATGTGGACACCTAATCAACCAACAAGGGGAAATAATCATGGAGATAACTACAATTGGGATTACAACACTAGGCATAGATGTCACTACTGTCAAGAGTATGGACACATTCCTAAAAACTGCATGAGAACACACTTTAGCGAAAACTACAGTAGATGGTTGAGTCAAACTACATGTTTCAGTTGTTTGATGAGTGTTCATATTAGCAAAAATTTCCCAACAAGGTCAAAGGCACCCAACTCAGAGTTTAACAAAGGAAAAGGAAAGGTAGATGTTGAACACATCAAAGGAGAAATGAATAAGACATGGAAGAAGAAAGATGGAAGTAGCACATCCAATGAAGGGATCACTTCACCCAAAAGGTCAAGTGGTCACATTTCATCCAAGTAAGTAAAAGAAGCTATGTGGGACTGATATACAAAGCTTTATCATACATCAGTTCCAAGACAAGAAAGTATTGAAAAGGATAGATCAACATGAACATAGATGTAAAGTTAAAATTTCAAGTTTTCACTAGTATTTTCGAGTAAGAAAAGTTGCCCTCAGACAACAAGTAAAATTCTAGTACATGCGAAGTTGATTGCTAAAGTCAGTAGAAGCCAAATGATTAGTTGTAGCCAAGTTGGTAATGGAACTCGAGCAAAGGAAAATTTTAGTTGAAGCTGAGTAAGGGAAACTCTAGTGGATGCCAAGTGTTGAAAGACAATGGAAACCGAGCAATGCAAAAATGCTTAAGAAGCCAAGTGGACAGCTATAAATGCACTAAGCATTAAATGCTGCAAAATAAAGGTATATGATTGTATTTTGAACCATTTTTCTTCATCGTGAATAAAGATCAAAGAAAAAGAAGAGAGTAGAGAAAATTCCAAGTAGAGAATATAGCATTTGAGCTGATTTCAACAGAGATTTAGCTTAGTTTCATTGATTTCAAGGTATTTACACTAGTGTTGAGTTACGTAGTTTTAAATTTCTTCATGTTTAAACCCTAGATAGCAAAAATGGCCTTCAATTCTAGGAAACCTTGGGAGAAAGAGCCATTTGAGGTCCAATTAGTGTCAAACAAAGTTAAACAACCTGATTTTCAACCAATCCCTGAAGTTGCATAGAAAAATGACCGAGTCAGAGCCCTATCTGTTATTCCTCCTAAGGTAGTTATGGTACAGGATGTTAGGAGGTGTTGTAATTGTAAGATTGGTGCTATTGGAGACATGGAGATGAGAGAATCATATGATAGGTTGTGTGAAAATGGCATTTTGAAGGAAGAGTACCAAATCGTTGAGAAGGGTTTGACTCATGCCCTAGAGTTCCCCACTATCTTTAAAATTGAATGGATTAGAATTGTGCTTAACAAGATTCATGATGGAAGTTTGTGGTTGGAAGATGGCCTAATTAAAATATCAAAGAGGATTATTCACAGGGTAACAAGGTATCCAACCCTAGATCGGCCCAAGATCCTCAGAAGTGACTCTAAGGAAGCAATTGAGAAGAATACAAGAGAAAAATGGAACAAGAGAGGAATGACTATAGATACCATTCAAGATCCTCTTGTTGAATTTGTTATTAGGGTTATTTCACACAAATTTTATCAATCTAGAAGACTAAATAGTGTACCGTGCATTGCAGTAGATGTTGGCTACAAATTAGTTAAGAAGGATCATACTTATGATCTTGCAGAATTGCAATTGCAGCAAATCAATGAAAACCTAGGAGCAATAAGGAGAACCAAGGGAGCACAATGCAAATTTGGTGCAATTTTGATTTGTATATTTTTCTATGTACAAAATGAATTTCCATCCTTTGGTAAAGTTAGCTGGAAAACCAATAGGTCCATAGTAGCTCAAGTAAATGAATACATTGAACAAATGGGAGCTAATTTTGAGACACTTATGACAAGCTATTTTGAGGATTTCAAGAAATCCATGAAATAGAGACTGAGGATACCTATTTCACTAGTAGAGCAACATGTAAATGATGTATGTTTTCTTGTGGATATTGATTATACTTATATTCAAGTAGCCATACCAAGGGTTAGATGGCTAAGACCTCTTGGATATGAGATAAACATAGATGAGGCATCTGCAACAATAACAACATTGTTAACAGAAGAAGTGGATAAAAGTGCACCACATTTTGGGACATATGATGTGGTAAGATGAAAGGTAGATATGGAGTTGACAACTACCTCCACATTGAAGAAAAAGGATAAATTGGTGAAAAATCTAAAGGCCAAATTTGGAGAAGGGGAAGCTAAGGCAGAGGAAGAAGAAGATGAAGAGGTTGATGATGATGAAGATGAACAAGGGCAAGAACCATTTGCACTAACCCAAGGTATGGATGAGGATGTAGAGGAAGAAGGTGTTGAGCAAGAAGCACCAAAGGCAGAACCCAAGAAGAGGAAAGCATAGAAACAACATACTACAAAACCCAAAGGGAAGAAGAAAGTAGTTAAGCCAAGCCTAGCCAAGCCTACCACAAGGGCAACAAGAAAAGTGGTAAAGGAATAGGAAAAGAAGAAAGCCACAAAGAAAGGAGGGCTAACAGAAAAGAAGAGAAGAAAATATGTGGCACCCCTAGAATCAGATTAGGAGAGAATAGAATCTAAAAATGATCAGTTCAGAGTGGTAAGTCACACCACCAAATATGATCTTGAAAATGTTTGCGATATCATTAGGGATAATTTAGATTTAACTAGATTAAAGACTATTAATTTTAATAAGTTTTTAAGGGAAGAGTAGAACATAGTGGAAAAATCTATCTACACTATGATGGCCAAGTTCAAGACTACTACACTTGAACTAGATAATTCTATGCCTACGGAGCTACGTTCAATTGTTGAATAAATGTTAGTATTGCCTAAACATGGAGAAGGAAATAAGGGAGTCAACATTGGCTCATGTAATGCCTAACCTAACTAAAGGCCAAATAAGAAAGGCTAGCAAGAAACATGGGAGCTAATTTGCACCCAAATACAGAGCCTTAGGCATTCTACAAAACAAGATTGAGGATGTTGTGAAGAAGTTTGCACAAATGTGGAAATTGATTTATGGGTTGACAACAGTCAAGGAAGGTCAAGAAGATCCCTTTGAGGGAAGAAATGATGGTGAAGAGAAAGAGGAAAATGAAAAGGAAGAAAGAGAAGGAAGAGGTAATAGTGGAGAAAGAGACACAGAAAGGTGATGAGGCAATAGTTGAGGAGTAGCAACAAGAATAGAGTGTCTAAGACACACAAATGCCACCACCTAGTCCTCCACATACAACACCTACATCTATAAAAACTATAATCATAAAGGATGTTCCTGATACTTCAAATCAGAACATTAATCCATTGACTATAGAGGATCTTAGAAAGATCCTTCACCAAACAAATTTGCAATCACAATTGTGTACAAATCCTATTTTGGTGAGTGTAGAAGAATTGCAAAAAGCTATAGCTAAAATAACTAAGGAGAAGGTAAATACACAAGAACCACCTTTAAAAACTCCTATAGCTACAAATGGTCAATCACAAGAGCAAGAAGAACAAGACACATTTGCTAAGGTTGATTCCATAGTCACAGTCATAGTAATAGTCAAGGAGCAAGCTAAGGAAAGATGGGACAGAAAGATACCACTAATCCTACAACACAAAGCCAAGGTGCACCTCCTCTAATCATTGTAATTGACCAAGGTAGAAGTGAAGAAGATAAGGAAGAGGAGAAGACCCCTAAGGAGAGAGAGCAAGAGGCAATACAAACTCTAGTAAATTTTCCTACTACAAGGACTCCTAAGTAGCTAAGCACTAATGTAGTACCACTACAAATTTCAGCATAGGCTCAAGCTCTACCAAGGTAGCAAGGGTACTTCACTATGGAGACCCTACACTTGATGAAGAGATAGTCATACCAAGTTATGACTACAAGACAATCAACTTAGCATAGATCAATGAAGTGCAAGAGGCACTGGAGAGGAAGAAGAAGCAAGAGATACTCATAAATGAGTATAGACAAAGGAAAGCATTAATAGAAATCAAAGACATCTTCCTTGATGAATTTAGCTTGCCAATACCTGATGAAACAAAGCCCACTATGGAGCAACTTTCCAACATAGTGGACCAGGTACAAAATAAAGACCTTGATACTAATGTTAAATTATTAGAATGGTCTGAAAAGAGATTTCAAATGAAGGTTAACAAGAAAATATATGGTGAGATAGCACTATCCCAGTAGAACTAGCTAAGAAAGTTGAGAAGGTGAAAATAGTACTTGAGAACATATTCTCATTGTACCCCAAACTGTGTGACTCTTCATATTTCACACAAGAGACTAGCCAGAGAATATTGAGCTTGGAGAGGAACCTTAAGGTATCAAGCACACAGCTACCTAAAGATCTAGCTCAAAGTGAGAAGCATTTTTCCACAATGCTTCAAACCCAAAAGGAGTTAGCTATATTAACAGTAGACGAGGCTAATGTTAAGGCCAAACTAATATAGATCTAGTCTGTAATAACCTCACATATGGAAGTATTGCATAAAGAGATGGCCTATGCAGAGAATGTTTTGAAGAAAGATCCAAATCTTTCTACATTAGAAGGCCTAGTACACCTTGCAACAGAGACAACCATCCAACTCAAAGCATTGGAAATAGCATTGGACAACTAGGACACTACTCTAAAGATAATAATGGAGGTAAATAAAACATTTTTGGCTAAATATTCCATTAATTCTTAGGACCCTTTGACATAAGTGTCAAAAAAGGGGGAGATAATACATTATATAGATAAAGGGGGAGATATAATAAAGATATGATAATAAGAATGGGGGAGATATAATAATTTGGGGAGATAATAAATGAGACCCAAAGGAGAATGAATAGCCAAAAGGGGAGATATTCAAATTTTGAGTTTTGAGGAGAAATAAGGAGATAAAGCCAAAAGGAGATGTGTGAAAGGGGGAGCAGAAATAGAGTAGATAGAAATAGAAGCAAAGGAATGATAAGGCAAAAAATGGAAATAGCATAAGAGATTTTGGATATGGCACATCAGCTCGGGGGGAGTTACAAGTTTTTAAGGTATATAGTCTTCTACAAAATTTTGAACAAGTTTTTGAAGTTTTGTACATATGTCGAACAAGATGTGTGTTATAGTCAAAGAGATCATGTTCATAATGCTTAATTAAGTGTTTTTGCCACTCATGTCAAAGGGGAAGATTGTTGGTCTCAGATTGGTTTTTACAATTGAGTGTTAACACACTTAACCAATTTCCAAGATTATGCTGAGTATAATATAGATGTCAAGCTATAGTATGTGTCGAGCCAAAAATTCAACAAGTGTCGAGTGAACTTTAGATGTCGAGCAAGATTTAAGTGTTGAGTGATAAGTGATGCCGAGTCACTATAGGTGTTGAGCAAAGTATAGATGCCGAGAAAAATAGAATTGATACAGGAGTCGAGGGAGAAAAATTTTCTCTATGTGTCAAGCATCAACAATCAGTAAGTGTCGAGTAACATAGAATCAACATATGAGTTTGTGCTTTCACAAACTCAAATGTAAATTGTTTTTTAGTTGACTTAAGATGAATCTCGAAGGATGTAAAAGATAAGATCGAATCTTTTGTATTCCCTATGTAATTAGCATGCAGCCAATAAGAAAAATGGAGAAAGCATGCAACCAATAGGAAAAGTGTAAAGATTTGAGTGGGAAAAAAAGGATGAATATTGATCATAGATTCATACCTAACCCTAAGGCTTCAAAACCTTTAAAAGGAGGTCGATACTATAGAAGTTGTGAAAACCAACTTCACAGATTGCCAAGATCACCTGCATGCAAATAACTTGCTAAAGAGAAATTTAAAAAAGAAGGAAAAAGTAGAGCTTGGAAAAACTCAACAAGATGAGAGAAAAAATGTATTCCAAGATTGATTGATTGAAAAAAGAATTACAAGAGTTCAACCTTATAGGTGAACAAAATCCCTAAAGCCTAAAAAAGCTAGGTTGCACAATATAATTAATATAAAATATTAATTATATGCACCTAAGAGATAGCTTAAGAAAACTAGAGTAATAGGCAACTTAATTAATTAAATCAAAGTGATTTAATTAATAAGTATAAAAAATTAATTACTCTAACACCCCCCTTAAGAAAAGCTCAGGAGGTAAGCTAACCTAGCACAACTAAGAAAGTAGGAAAAAATGGGTCTCGGCAACAAGGCTTGATCAAGTACCCAATACAAGGAAATCTCTATAAATCGAAGATAAATGAGAAAACCCAGTGGGAAAAACCCCTCTCCAAAAAGAGATAGCAAAGAATGTTCTAGAAGAAGGAAAAAAGAGAGATCATGAAGAGAAGCACTGAAGCATGAAAAGCTACAAAACTCTATTAGAAAGAAACTACTGATCTAAAGATCCTCCACAAAAATAGACGACACGAACCGAGAGTGTCTATATGATAGGTGATCCATCTCACCGAAATGCATAGGTAGCTAGCCACTGCAATTTCCTAGTATGTAGGATCAAAATATTGAATACATAGCTCATTCCAATGAAGCATCGAACCAAGGAAGTGTTAGAAACAACAAAATAACCCTCCCTTAATGCAGATGGGGTGAGGTGATAGGAAACTAAAAAGATGGGCCAAATCCTCTGCAGAAAGAACCAAGAATAGTGAGAGAGTGTAAGAGGTACAAACACCTATAAAGGCACGTGTCACAGACACTGCATGGGGTAAAAAAGGAAGAGGGTAAAAAAGCGGCAAACAACTATCCCCCCATGTCACTTTATAAAATAGTGCAAGTACAACTATCTCAAAACAACATTCATGAACCTAAAATGCAAAAGTGGCACTTTATCTCAATGTGTTTGCATAAAGATGCTTACAAATGATATCAATAAGATTAGAAAGGGAAAAAAGTTGATACAAAAGATAGTATAGCCCAAAACAAAAGATCCCATGCCATGAAAAAGATCCTCAGACCTAGAACACCCAAGATATCCACCATAGAGAAAAAATGCCAAAAGTATGATAGAAAGAGCATGGGGCAAAATCTGGAAGAAATTACATCATTTCTGAAAAGTAGATAGAACCAACTTTCTAGAAATATCATGTTTTTGAAAAATAGATATGGGACACACATGAAATGCTTGCCGAAGTCAAAAATAGAACTTCAGACTTCAACTACAAAAAATAGGAAACTAAACTACATCAAAACAAAAAACTCCTATACCACTCTCTCCGTCTCGGAACCAGCTTTTTGACACTTCTTTTAGATCAAAAAAAGACCTTTGTATGCTCAAGTTACAGCCAAAAAGGAACGAGTACGTCAAAAAAGGACCCTAAAGAGCCTGCAGGTGTGCTGATGTAGTGTTGACATCATGTTGATGTCAGCATTTCATGGCAAAAAATTTGATGGCCATGGAGTCATCGTAGCAAAAAAGACCACGCGGCCTACCACATGGCAATGTCATGTGGCATCCATGTGGCAGGAGGCTAACGTGGGTTGGTGATGTGGCAGGGTCCACATGGTAGATGCCAATGTGGCACCCGTGCTATGTGGCACTTGACAACTATGCCAACCGTCCTCTAACTGTGCAAATCTTGGGTTGAGTTGGTACGTTGCAAGTGAGCGGCGGAGGGCTGGTCACTGCTGGTGGTGCGTAGAATAGGGCGGCAAAAAATGGAGGCGTTGCCAGGCCACGATGGTTGGAGGGAGGTGCACTGGTGATGGCTGAGCTGCGGTGTCACCACGGTGGCGTGGCCGACTGCGGCAGCTCCCAGGCTGCGCACTGGCGATGTGGTGGTGCGGTGCTGACCGCCCTAGAAAATTGATTTTTTTTAAAAAAATGTGCAGAATTGTAATAAATGCCCTTTTTCAATCTGTACGGCCTCCCGAGGGGGGGGGGGAATTTTCCCAAACACCCGAAAGCAAAAAATGAAAAGTTTTATATGAATCATTACTGTGCCCCAAAAAATTGCTCTACCTCCTAATTGAAGAAAAAAGCACAAAAAAACTAGGGTTTGTGTCTTCGAATCGCAGCTTCAAAAATCATTCAACAGAGAAGCAGCAAGGAGGCTCTGATACCATGTAGAAGTTGTGAAAACCAACTTCATAGATTGCCAAGATCACCTTCATGCAAATAACCTGCTAAAGAGAAACTGAAAAAAGAAGGAAAAAGCAGAGCTTGGAAAAACTCAACAAGATGAGAGAAAAACTATATTCCAAGATTGATTGATCGAAAAAAACATTACAAGAGTTCAACCTTAAAGGTGAATGAAAGTCCTAAAGCCTAAAAAAGCTAGGTTGCACAATATAATTAATATAAAATATTAATATTATATGCACCTAAGAGATACCTTAAGAAAGCTAGAATAATAGGCAACTTAATTAATTAAATCAAAGTGATTTAATTAATAAGTATAAACAATTAATTACTCTAATAGATACCCCATAATTTGTGCAAGTGTAAGAGAGGTATATGGAATGCATGAGAGAGTTATATGGGAGAATGCTGGCGAAGTTCAAAGGGGTAGCCAATAAGAAAAATGGAGAAAGCATGCAACCAATAGGAAAAATGTAAAGATTTGAGTAGGAAACGAAGGATGAATATTGATCGTAGATTCATACCTAACCCTAAGGCTTTGAAACCTTTAAAAGGAGGTTGATACCCCATAATTCATGCAAGTGTAAGAGAGGTATATGGGATGCATGAGAGAGAGTTATATGGGAGAATGCTAGCAAAGTTTAGAGGGGTGTAAAGATTTAGAGAAGGAAGAGTAGTATTGTAGAATTTAGTTGGTTAGAATAGAGCATCAACACTTTGAGCAGAGAGTTATCAGATCAAGAAGGATTAGAACAGACTGAGCAGAATAAGGATCTGGAATCAGCAATTGAAGATTATAAGTCATCAGGTCAACACATTCTAATAATTTCTATCCATTGTATTAGGAATGAAAATCCTATGATGATAGATTGGTCTAACAACCATGTTGTAAGCCTTTAATAAGGTGATAAATCCTTTAACAAGGTAACATTCCAAGTGAGTGTTTGTAAATCCTTTAACCAAGTCACTTTTAACAAAGTGTAAAGCCTTTAACAAGGCAAGCCTTTCATAGGGAAGATCATTGGAAGTGGTCAAATTTTGTAACCTTAAACAATTGCATATTGCTATAGTAATAATTTGTGGGTGTCATCCTCACCCCAGTTTTACCTTCTCATTTTGGAGGGTTTCTGGGTGACCAAAATCTTGTGTTATCTATTTTCATGCATGTCTTTATTTTTATGTTAAATAGATATAGTAGATGCATGTGAATGATCTCAACTAAATTTTTTAAAAGGTTAAAGTTAGTTACTTCTAATTCACCCCCACCCCACCCCCCCTCTCAGAAGTAAATCTTCCCATTTGTAAATTTTAGTAGGTTGGTTGTTGATTGGAGATCTTAAGGAGAACATGTGAAGAAGATAGCAACAGAGGGGAAGTGAAGAGAGTATTAAAGTGTGATTTCTTGAAGGGATGCCATGAAGACCATTGATGGAGATGATAATGGAGGCCAGTCAATGAACCATTAGATGAGAGAATTGAGATCTGAATTTGCAAAGTGAGTTGTGTTTTATAGATCAAACCTATTGTTACTTTCTAACCATTGTAACAGTCAAAATCCTTTAACAAAGGTTGACCTAATAGTCATTTTGTAAATCCTTTAATGAAGGTGACATTCTAATGGAATGATCCAAAGTCCTCTAACAAGGCCACTCCTAATAGGGTGATTAAATCCTTTAATAGGGTCACATTTAACAATGTGTTTTTTAACCTTTAACAAGTTTGGCTCTTAACCAAGCTGACTTTAAAAAAGTGAAAAGGTGGTAGCATGTTACTTGGTGTTTTTTTCCAAATTGGGTTTCTACGTTAAATCCTAGTGTTAAAATATTATTTACTTGTGTTTACTTATGTTATGCATGTTCTTTTTGTAGTTGTTTATTTTATTGTTTATTGGCACACATATACTAAACAAAGAGTTAAGTAATGAACAAAATGTTAAGTTTTTGGTATATTTCTATATGGACCAAGATATTTAATGAGATTTTTTGAGCTAAAATTGAATTTGTAGATCTGGACCTAAGGATAACTAATTCACCCCCCTCTTAGTTATTCTAGACATTCTAACAATTGGTATCAGAGTTGTGGTTCTTGTAAGGAAAGTTTGAAGTAACTTATAGCTAAAGATCAAGATGTACAAGAGAGAGATACACTAATATAACTTGGGGGGGTGTGGTTGAATCAGTTATCCAACAAGCTAAATAAGAAGAACTTCCCTATATGGAAATGCTTGATGAGATTGGATTTATCTAGTATTGGAGATTCTACATCATACTACCTCGACAATGAATAGATTGAGGTACCAAGACCTATGATAGTTGAACAAATGAAGGAGAATCAGGAGCACGACAAAATGATAATTAAACTGGAAGTAGCCCTAAATTATGCTAAATTTGATGATGTAAAGGAATGCACTACTACAAAGATAATATGGGATAATTTGGCACAAATCCATTATGGAGACAAAATTGTGTTAAGGGATAAGGTACAAAGCTTGAGAGGCAAGTTTGATAATATGAGGATGAAAGAAGGTGAAAATTTTGCACAATATTATGGTAAAATCAAAGAGGTTGTGAATTCTATCAAAAGATCTAGAGGCATCATATATTTTGAAACTATGTTAAGTAAGGTACTGAGGACTTTACTTCCTATCTATGCAATTAGAATATATTTAATTGTCAAATTTTGATACTTATTCCCCTACTAGTGTTGAATTTGCATTTAAGGCTCAACTAACCCTTGATGGATCTAAGAGAAAGAAGAAGAGAAAGTATGTAGAAAGTGATAGTGAATATGATGATGACCTTGATAAACTTGAAACATTATTGGCCAAAGGGCTACCTAGAGGAAAAAGAAAATACAAAGGTAAACTCCATATTATATGTTTTACATATAAAAAAGTTGGTCATATTGTTGCAAGATGTCTTGATAGAGATGACAATGATGAAAGGAAAGATTTCAAGTACTAAGGAAAGAGAGACAATAGAGACCACCGAGGTAACAAAGACTACAAAGATAAAGGTAAGAAATCTTGCTACATTGTTAAAGAAGATGGTTCTGATAGTGATTCTAATGATCATGATGAAGAAGTTGTTTATTCACAATAAAAGATGATTTTGATGAAGATGATAAAATTGCATTGATTTCACATGTGAGTAAGAATGGCATGTGGATAATTGATAGTGGTTGATCACATCATATGACTGGCAATACAAGTTTGAGAAGTAAAAAATTATAATCGAAGTAGTGTTAAGTTTGGAAATTATTTACCATGTTATGTGAAAGGTAAAGGATCAATTATACTAAATAATAAGATCAGATGTGAAAATGCATATTGGGTTGATGGCTTGAAATATAACTTTTTGAGTGTGGCACAATTGAATAGTTTAGACTACCGAGTTCAACTCCAAAACAAGAAAGAAAAACTTTATGATGCTCCTAGTGAACTAATTGAAAGCAGAGAGAAAAAAAGAGGTAACTTGTTCTATCTAGATCTATCTGAAGATACTTGTTTATTTGCACAATTTGAGGATGTTTAGTCATGGCATAAGAGGCTATTTCATGTGAACTTTGATAAATGGGTGAGCATTAGTAAAATGAAAAGAGTTAGAGGATTACCAAGATTAAGAAAACTTGATAAAGTGATGTGCAAACAATGTCAAATGGGTAAAAAGACAAAGTCTAGTTTCAAGAGCAAGACCTATTGTTCTGATGATATTTTGGAATTAGTTCATACTAACTTATGTGGTCCTATTGGGGTGAAAAGCTATTATGGTGACAAATATCTCATTCTATTTGTAGATGAATTTTGTGGAATGATGACTATGATGTTCCTTAAAGAAAAATCTAATGCATTTCAAATATTTAAGTGATATTTAGCTAGAGTTGAAAAACAAACAAAAAAGAGTTTGAAGTGCTTGAGATAATATAGAGGAGGTGAATTCATATCAAATGAGTTCAGCATATTCTGCAATTATAAATAAATCAAGAGATAAATGAGTGCACCAAGTGTTGGCTTCTAATTTGATAGAATTTAAGCAACCTTTTAAAAGCAAACAATACCTAGGAGTTAGCTAGAAACCATAATGGGAATTTTGAGAAACAAATTATAAGGACCAACTGCCAAGACTCTGTAATATCATCTCCACTTTGAACTTTGCAAGATTTAGGTGGGTTTACCTAGAGATTCACTTTCTCTCTCCAATTTTCAAATTTTAATATGAATCCCAATATAATAGATAACTGCCTTATTTTCTTCTAATTCTAGGATTATCAAAAGAGTGATAACTAGCTAATCTATCAAACTCTAACACTTGATGAATCAAGTATAAGCTCTCTTTTAGGCTTTCAAAAAAATATATATAAAGATTTAATTTATAAATTGATACACCATATGAAATTCCAAGCTATATCCACTTTGATGATGACCAGTGCTTTATCCATTGGGTTGCTAACTCATAGAAACTTGACATTTACTATCAGATCTATCTCTACATTTTGTGAAGAGAAATCAATACTCAATAAGAAATCTCATTCTCATCAAAATATTCTTATGATAACCAGTAATTCTCTCATCCCACATTAAGCATTTACATAATCCATGGGATTATCAGTAAAACATAAATTGGAATACAATTCCAAAGAGAAATATAACTGGGACACAATAAACTTTGCTATCAAATCTTAGAAAATTAAAAATTACATAGACCAGATAGGATTAAGATTGAGTAACCCTTATATTAATACCTTTGTATTATCTTCTATGAAAAATATACAATTCAATATCAGTTTCTTGCATGAATAATCAAACTAGACTCAACATTGTTGACCGTCTTTTTTTTCTTATTCTAACTTTTGGAAAATGATCATACAATATACATGGACTCACTCAAGAAATGAACAAAACTAGTTCAATAAAATGATTCTCAAACCCTTTGAAAGCCTTGGAAAGTCACTTATATAGGTGAGTTGCAAACAAGCTTCACGATACAAAGAGGACACATGTCATCTATTGATTTGACAATTTATCTTGTTACAATAGTAAACATGTGACTTACATTAGTATACAAAAAATTTTAAAAATTACAAATTGTCTTCATGTGATAGGTGAGATACAACCAACTTATACAAAATATTCCTTATTAATAAGAAAACTTATTTCATAATTTGTTATTCTGGTGGATCCTTGTGATTTGAATTTTCATCATGATCATGTTTCTTTATCCATTCATGATATTCTTCATCTATTGGACATGCATGCTTGAGGTTTTGATCTGCCACCTACCTATAAGAATTGTATTTTACTATAGCCTGTGTAACCTCCTTCTCAAAATTCTCATAAAAGGTGCTAGAACTCACCAATTTGGATATACATTGTTTCGGTCATGTGCATATCCTTTGTTATAACTTTCACCATATTACCTACCTCAGTAATAGCCTCTAATTTCCAAGTAGTAAATTATTTTATATTCTTATTCATCTCTAGAAATGGTGGGACCAAGGTGTCCTGGTAGCTTTCTATGGCATCTTTTAATTCCATCAATCTATTTTCAATATGTTCTAGCAACATTGAAAAATAGTGACTTGACAATTTTAGTAGCTGGCATAGCATTCGAGGGAGCATTCGGGTCTATTCTTGCACTTAATTCCACCTTTTACATTTTTTGTACCCAGGTAATCCATTTCTAATAGGTGGGTTTAACCAATGTTATGTCATCTTCCATCTTGTTGATTGCCAAGTATAATATCTTACATGCTTCATAGAGATTATATAATTTTAGGTCTATCTTCTCATGTAGCATCATTAATATCATTCTAATAATGATTTCTCTATCATAATCATGTTTGTCTTTACTACTTTCTAACTACATCTTCAAATCTACCACTTCTTTTATTAATGAATCATTTTTTTTTGCTTCTTTTAATTTTGGTTTGTTATAACTGGCCTTGTTGAGAAAATGGTATGATGCTCAACTATCTCGATGGCTCTTCCTAATTCCTAGTAGATGGCTCAAAAATGGTGGGGAATTTGATAGCTTCTAACTCAAATATTCTCCTCTCCCTTGTAACAAACTTATTTTAATTTGCATGTCAATTGTCTCTTTTGTCCTTTGCTCATAAGCAGAAAATACATGTCTTTATTGTTCTTGTAAATATTCATATATTTTTTCTTTATCAAGGGCAACATCATGAAGATAAGCAACTTGCTCTTAAATCCTTCACCCTTTGTATAATGATATTTCCTCTAACTCTAGTACTTGTTTCATCTCCTCTACCTGATCCAAATGTGGTAAGATTCCATGTTTCCAAGTCACCTAAATCTTTATATAGTATATGCCACTTGACATATATTCTAACCCCTTTAAATGTGGTATTTTCAGTCTCATGTTTTTCATGATAGAATCAAATGTAATGGCATCATCAATTTTGAGATTAGGTGCCAGTTGGGCTCCTATTTGCTTAACTATCTGCCTCCCTTCTTATGGAGTGATTTTATCAAACATGATCATCATTTCACTTTTTATCTTTTGTTCTGAATCGTTAGGGTCAACATCTAGTTTCTACTTCCTCTTTTCTTCATGCCTTTTTAGAGAATATTCTCTATAGTGTTGCCATAGTAATTTCTTAAAAGATAATGATTTCACAAATTCATCATCCTCAACATTCACATTATAGGCCTCCTTTTTCATTTCTCTAGGGACAATGCCTTTTATTTCCTATATGGTGATGTCAGAAATAGGGATTGTGTGGGTTTGAGGGTCTTCTCCTCTCAACAACTCTTCAGGGGTATACAGATATTCTTCATCATCATCATCATCATAGGGAAAATTTAATCCCCCTGGTTGTTCCATCTATTGGATATGTTCCTTTTATTTGGTAGGCTTCTCTGCTTGGGCTTGCACCTCCTTGTTGACAATTGGCTAATGAAGATTTGTAATTTTTGTCATTTATGGAAACACATGATTACATGCTTGTAGAGAACATTGGAAATAAAGATACTTAGCTTTTGGTACTTAGCAAAATTGTCTTAAGTATGAATTTGGTTTACAACAGTGTATTGTTTTATATGTAACTTGTTACTAACGTCATATTATGATTAGTGAAGTAAAATGGAGATAGTATACATGTTGATGATATGTGTATAACCTCAGACATTAGTAAAAACTATATGGAAAAGAGATATTCATGTTCTACCAATAAAATAGGATAGTGGAATTAAAGGAAAGGAATTATTTTGTTCACAAAATAATTACTTGACCAATTAGGGCTGACATCCTAGATGTTTACTCTAAGTTAGAAAAGTATATTATGGTCTTAGCTAACCTAGCATCAATTTGTGAAAAGGCATGGTATTTATGCAAAGGACATCTTGTGAATTCAAATGTAATGTTGTGATGTGATGTATTGAACAATTGTATTGTGATATGTGAACTTTCTGTGAAGCAATAAATGCGAAGTTAATTTTTTGATCCAAGATTGAACTTAGGTGAAAGATTAGTCAAGTAAGAAGTTATAGCAATTATATTCCTAAAGACTAATTACTTGTTTGGGTTGTCAACTCTTCTTGTAATTGGACGTGCATGTTTGGGCAGTGGGATCATCTTGCATCTATTGTAGTACAACTCCTAACAGGGACTCTCTATACTAAATTTTCTCATTAACTCCTAATAGGGTCCATCCTCTAATAAGGAACATATATATCAGTATATTATCTAGTGGGTATCATCGCCACCAGGGTTTTCTCTTGGCCAAGGTTTCCCTAGTTAACAAAATATGGTGTTATGAGTTATCTTTGTGCATGGTTACTATTACTATTCAACATTACTTGTTTACTTTCTTATGTATGGTTCAATGTAATAAATAATATTTAGTTGGCAACTAAAATTTTAAATTACTAATTCACCCCCCCCCCCCCCCCCCCCCCTTCAGTAATTCCTATTTCTAACACTCCTTTCCTTGGGACACATCTTCAACAAAGGCTTCTATGACATGAGGATCAATAGGAGGTGGACTAAGAGACTTTGGAGATGGAGATGTCCTCTGAGGATCTTCTGCTATGATTTCTTTCATACTTGGGACTTTAACTATATTGGGATCAACAAGTTTCTCTCCTTATCTCCTTCTCTAATATATCCTTAAACTAATTTGAGTTTTAGGTTCTTGTTTTTTCTCAATAGTAGAGGTTAGTGTCTTCTCTCTAGCCCTCTTCTATCCCCTCTATTCGAATACATAGTCTACCAATATAGCTAAGAGGGGGGGGGGGGGTGGGGGGGGGTTAAATTAGTTATCCAACTATTATCACAATTATCAAACTTAATCAAACTTAACCCTGTGAGAAATATAATAAGAAACCACAACAAGATACTCATGCACAATAACACCATATGTGTTAGAGAAACCCTTGATTAGAGGGAAAACCTCGGTGGGGATGATACCCACAAGATGATGTACTTATATAAATATTCCTTATTATAGGATGGAACCTATTAGGAGTCTATAAAAAAATTCAATACATATCAGTCCCTATTAGGAGACTTTGAATCCCTGTTAGGAGATTCCAACCTTGTTAGGAGTTGTAGAAGGTGGACAGATCCACTGTCCAAACAACTTCAAGGGCAAGACCAATGAACCCATTGTCCAAATGATCTCCATATTATTCCTTGAAAAATAATAGAATTGAATTTTACTTACTTCCTCTTTCGTTGTTCTATTAATTGGACCTCTGCTCCTTCTGATCTTGTAACTAGATCACAAATATCACATCTAATAATCCCTTGGATCACTTACATACACCAAACACTTTGCTCTTTTTTACAATTCGCATATAAGCTATATTCCAATTTGTTATTACAAAAAAGGAAAAAATCTTTCCTTTATAACCTATCTTCGAAATAATTCCTTGAGTCAGCCTTGAGGCTTTCCTAATTAATTATAATAAGATAATTAATTAATTTGCAATTATAATAGCACTGTCAGCTCATAGTATATACAAAACTTCACACATGTGATACTAGGGCTTGTGCACTCACTGACATCACCATCAAACTATCTTCTATCATTGGTTGACCGTGCATCACCAAATTATATCTCTGCTAGATATAATAGGATCATTAGAAACTGCTTTCCATGCACTATGTCTCTACACTGCTCTTTGTAAATCACTTATAACTTTTGTACAACTTCAACGTAGACTCTATGCATTTAACCTCATCATCAGGACACAAGTTAAAACATGTCCTTCAATGTGCTTCACTTGTACATCAAAACTCTATCCGTACAGGTATGATCTATGTCTTCTAGTATGCCAGTCTTCACAGACTTACTACTATGTTGACATCAATGAAAAATACAGTCATGAATTCAATATGTCAATACTCTCCAATGGTTAGGATACTCCCCCAAAGGAATACCATCTAGATTCATGCTAACACCCTCTTCTCCTTTAGGACTATATCAGTTGACTGTAATAAAGCATTGAGACTCTCTTCATTATTTACAACTATGAGCTTTGTCTTCTTGCTTTTCCCTAACTTTTCATTCATAGTGCCATATATTTTTGTAAAGTTTTTGAAAATTATCCTCAATCTTTGCTCTAAACTCTTTCAATTTGAGAGAGGGTCATAGTTGGTGTCTTCTTCATGGATTTCATTTAGCATACCTTAAAAAATATGCCACCAAATTTTTTTTTGTCTTTTGAGATTCTAAATCCTCATCATTTCTAATAATATCCTCAGGAAAATTAAATTCATGTACACCTCTAGGGTTTGTGTTGATTTTTTGCATCAATCTTGCATAAAATCCTCAATTTCATTTATCCTTTTAGAACTAACATCCATATTATATGGCCTCAACAAATGAACTAGTTGATCATTTCCTTCCTTCATTATTGCAAAGTGATGGAATAGGGTGAGGTAAGGGAAGAAAGTTCCTTTTCTAGCCTTTTTTAGTGGGAAATTAGTGTCCTACAACATTAAAATTTGTCTAATGACCTCCAAGAATCCTATCCTCAAAGGGACATACCTAGACAACACATTTGGTCTTCCTAGAAAACCATATATTTTGATAACTATTGTGTGCTTGTAGAAGTAAATATCTCTCCACCAATGACACATATTTGGTCTAACACCACAATCAATTTTCCTCTAAAGTATTTTTAAGGCTTCATGGAAATTGTTTACATTCTGCAAGATTCTCTTCCTCAATATCGACCATAATTAATTTTTTTAAAAAAATGAAATTTGACCCTTCCCAATCAGAAGATAGGGCGGTAATCCACAATTGAACTGGCAATGGTTCACCATTTCTTTCAAACTCCAAATCCATATATTGTGAGAAATAATCTTTATTATGAAAAATAATTAAATGCATCAACAATGAGAACCATCTGAAATTTGAAGATTTCCCTATTTCCAGAATTGCCAATGCCTCATTGATATTATTCTCTAGATACCCTAGGAAATAAAAAATTATTGCTTCTTTGTCCTTGTGTAGTAAAAAAAAAATGCTGCCTTACTAAATTTCTTATTGTTTGGCAAACCTATAACCTAATATAAGGTTGTGTGTGTATTCACAAAGGCATTATTGTAATGCTCACAGTTTCCTATAGTGTGGGAAATAGCCAAATGTGATAACTTTACACCATCTACCTCCTTGACAAAGGACATAACTAATTTATGTTTTCTATCAACCCCTACCCAGTCAAAGGCTTCATCAAGAATTATGAAGTCAACTATGTCAGTTACTTCATTAGTTGAATGCAAGTTGAAAGCTTTCTTGATGGACTTTGTATCAATTTTGAGAAGAACATTCCCACCATGATCTTTGGTCTTGAGTGTTATGTAGTCATATCTTTCCACCAATTCAAGGAGTAGGTCAATGCCTAAGAACACACTAGGGACTACCAATTTCTCTAAATCATGTTGCCATACATTACTAAATGGACTCCCTACATTTTCCTAACCATACCACCATCTAACAATCTGTAAACCCTTGGTTGGTATGTGAGTGTTAGCAATGCTCCCAAACCTATCTTTCAAACCAGGGCAAGTTTCATTTCCTAAGGTTCTTCAAAATTTATTTGCCTCTTTAACCTCCTAGAATATGGAAACTATTCAAGGAAGTCATCTTGCAATCTCCTATCCTCATACTCAAATTTATTGGAGTATTTTTTGGAAGTCATTTTCTGTATAATTTGTTTTATCGCAAGACCTAGGGTTTTTCCTTCCTTACAATTTTTTCTAAGCTATGGCTCCAAATTTTTACAAAGGATTGCCTATGATTTTACCTAGTTCTTTCTTTCTGGAGAAATGAAGCAACATAGTTAATATTACTTGTGATTTCCTTGCATGTGTCTTTTTCAAACTCTTCATCAATCGATAGCTCTAGCCAACTCGGTCACTCTACAAATTGAAATCTTTGTGTTTGATGTCAAAATTCAAAGAGTTCATTCATTTATGAGGGCTGGCATTCTTTATTACATCATCTACACCATGAATTCATGTGATACAACATCTAAAAAATTTGAAATTACAAGCTTCTCCATCATATTTCTTTGATTTTGAATCTCAACCATGGATGAAGTCTTGTTGGCATATCAAACAATCACAATCTCTTTTTGACTTTAGTTGGCATTCCACATCTCCTCTTGGGCCTGGTTTCTAGCCAATAATAATAAAGGCATCAGCCATAGCAATGAATGTTGAAAAGTCTACAAATTTGAGATGAGTAGGACACGTGTCAACATCTCTCTCAATCTCCATATAACTATCCCTTGAGATGATATGTGAGTCATTGATCTTCTAATCTTTTGATGAGTCGATGGGCGACCATGATTTGTTCTAGATTAAATCCTCAAAATAGAAATTTCCTTGTTCATAAACCATCACATAAAATCCTCCAACTTTGAGTGGGACACATGGCACCATCATGCTTTATCTCAAAGAAAAGCCTACAGGTGTGTGAGACAATGCAGATGGTAGATTTATCTTATGCTAGATCCCTTGTTTTCTTCCTACTTACGGGCCCCTCTAACACTTTGTAGATGTGGACCAATTAGCACTTAGGTCCTATTGATTCATTAGGTCCTACTATCGATGTTGTCCTTCAAAAAAATGCCACGTATCATTATCTCACTCAATCTCAAACTTCCCATGTTAGTCAAGCAAAGCAACGTGGGTCATAGATCTTCTTTACAAGAAAATATCAACCAAAAATTTGGATGGACAACAAGGTTGAATCATGTCCATTGATTTAATATATGTGCACGGTCCCCTATTTAAACAAGGTGAGAATCTTAGCCAGAGACGAGACATGTGGCACAATCTCATTTATCACTATGAATTCAAGAGCTTCTATGAGAGCATCAAAGTCATCTGATCATCCTTAGAATTTTGTCCTATAATTAGAAACATGTCACCAAAATCTATTAGCAACTACATGGCCCAATCATATCCCATGTCCCTGCTGACAATGCCCAAGTCCCACTAAAAACTAGACTCCATCAGATTCCACTTGTCATTACCGCATGTAGTTGTCATAGGAAATGTCAGAATTGTGATTAAAAACACATCCTTGATCTCCTTCATTATCCTTTGAAAATATGGGGCCCTTTGTAACACACATCACCATCTCACTTCTTCGCTATGAGGCTGGGTTAGAACAATGAACACACGTAGACTGTTGATTTTTCCCTCATTAGTTACTATTTGGTTCTGCCTTCCACCACGTGCTCGCATCTCATGTATTTTCTATGGTGAGTTAACAAAGATGAGATGCAATGCAGGCTATTAGATCTTCAGTCTTTAAAAGCATAAAAGTAAACGTAGTGAAAAATACTTTGACTTAGGATAACATAGGAAAAACACCAAATAAAACAAAGGAAAATGTTGCATCATGACTTAAAGTGAATAAACCTAACCAAAGGGGTGTAACTGAAAAGAAAATGGGATCCATGCGGCTAAGGAAAAGGTAACAAAGAAATAGAAGAGACCTAGGGTAAAGTATGACAAGGGTTTTTTCTCTCCTACCTAGGGCTCACGATTAGGGTTTTCTTATAGAGGAGAGGATCTCAAGGCCAAAAATGAAGGAAAATCTTCTAAATTTTTTTAAGGAAATCTATAAAAGATAAGACTTACCAATACCAAGGACTCCACCATAGAATGGTATAGCTAAAAGAAGGACTAGATCAATCATGAATTGTGTAAGAACATTGAGGATGGAGAAGAATATTTCACAAAAGTACTAGAGAGAAGTTGTAAGTGCTATAGTCTATACTCTGAACTGAGTTCAAGTGAAGAAAGGTACAAACAAAACACATTTTGAACTATGGTATGGATATGCACCTAATGTGAATTATTTCAAAGTTTTTGGAAGTAAGTGTTACATATTGAAAGATGCAAGAAAATGAAAACTTGATGCACAAAGTAATGAAGTTATATTTCTAGGATATTTCACTAAAAGAAAATCTTATTAGTGTTTGAATTCTAATACTAATTTTATTTTGGAAAGTGCAAATGTTGGAGTTGATGAATTTGTAGAAAAGAATGAAGAAGAATGCAAGAAAGAACATGAAGACTACATAAATTTTATCTATGTTTATGTAGGTGAACCTAGCACCTTACCTATACCAAAAAAGGTGGTTGTTGAGCATCAGTAGTTAGGCACTATCGAGGTTCTATAGAAGAGTTTTTTTGAGCATCATGTTATAGGAGCTAAGTTATAGATAGAGACTACCAACTATCAAATACAGCAAGTTGAATTGAAGCTAGAAATAACTAAAGAGGAAGAGCAAGCAGAATGAAGTGAACCACACCAAGAAGAAAGAAGATCTAAACCTCTTTTGGAAAAGTATGTGAGAATACATCATACACCAAATCAAATAATTGGAGATAAAGACTCAAGAGTCATGTCAAGAAGAATATTGAGGAATGATACATGCTTATTATGTGAGTTTGAACCCAAGTCAGTTAAAGATGATTTAGAGAATGAATATTAGATAGGAGCAATGAATGAAGAAATTGAGCAAATATAGAAGAAGAAGACATGGAAATTAGTGTTAGAGTGGGGTTTTCATTGCACCAAAAGATTGATCTATCATTTCCTAATACAACCACTCAACTTATAGTACACAAGAGGTGGTTAAGCCCTTGTCATGAATCCTAAGGGGAGTGCTAAAAAAATGTCTAACAATCTCCCCCTCATCATTACTTGAGGGTCTGAGGATTTGAACTTGTGACCAAGCTCTGATACCACTTGTTAGAGTGGGGTTTTCATTAAACCAAAAGACCAATCTATCAATGCCTGATACAACTACTCAACTTATAGCACACATGAGGTGGTTAAGCCCTTGTCACAAATCCCAAGGGGAGAACTAAAAAAATTTCTAACAATTAGTACCAAGGCTAAAGGATAAGAATTTGATTAGAACTTAATGGTTTTTTCATAAACAAGTTGAATCAGAAAGTTGAAGTCACAAAGAATAAGGCAAGGCTAGTTTCTAAGGGATATGCACAAGAAGAAGGAGTTGGTTATAGTGAGACCTTTGCCCTAGTTGTAAGGTTGGAAGGAGTGAGAGCTTTTCTTGCATATGTTTCTTACAAAGGATTCAATGTGTACCAAATGGATGTCAAATCTACATTTCTAAGTGGAATCTTAGAGGAAGAGGTCTACATTGAACAACCTAGAGGATTTCTTGATCCAAGAAAGAGGAATATGCTATGTAAGTTACTCAAAGCTTTATATGGTTTGAATCAAGCCCCTCTACCATGATATGAAAGGTTACACACTTATCTAGTAAAAATTGATTTTGCAAGAACTAATGACAATGGAAATTTGCACCCAAATTGAATCTAAAAGTAGGATATTACTAGCTAAAAAAATTGTTGATGATATCATATTTGGAGGAAAAGATTCATTGTGTAAGTCATTTGTTAATGAAATAAAGAAAGAATTTGAGATGTCAATATTTGGAGAGAAAAAATTATTTGTTGGATGTCAAGTCTATCAAATGAAAGATGGCATATACATCACAATATCCAAGTATATCAAGGAGATATTGAAGACTTTTGAAATGGAAGATTCAAGACCAATTGGAACATCTACGATTATTGGTCATAAATTGTCAAAGAATGATGATTCTACTCAGGTGAATCAAACATTATATAGGTCAATGAGTGGTAAACTATAATATGTTGTACATAGAAAACCTAATATTGCATTAGCAGTTGGTATTGATGCTAGATTTTTTGTTAATCCTAGAGAAAATTATATGATGGTAATGAAAAGAATACTAAGATATCTTAAAGGAACAAAAGACTATAGATTGTGGTACAACAAAATTGATAATTTTGAGTTGAAGGTTTTCACTGATTTAGATTGAGTTGGAAATGTTGATGATAGAAAGAGTACAAGTAGAGGTTCTTTCTTTCAAGGCAAGAGACTGATTTCATAGACAAGAAAGAAGCATAGCCATATTTCACAATCCACAACAGAAGTTGAATACATTTTTGTAGTAGCCAATTGTTCAAATATTGTATGGATCAAAAAATTGTTGAAATGTATGAAGGAAAAAATTATTGAACCTATTGTTATTTATTGTGATAACATAAGTGCATTAAATATATAAAATAATCCTATGATGCACACAAAGACTAAACATATTGTGATCAAGTATCATTACTTGAGAGAGCCGGTACAAGACAAAGAAGTGATATTGGAATATGTGAACACAAAAGAATAGATAGTTGACATATCCACAAAGGCACTACCTAAGGATGATTTCGAGTATCTAAGCGGTAAGTTATGGTTCATTCCCCTACCTTAAGAAAAATGAGAAGAGATGCAGTATTGCATCAATTGTTATAATTAGAATATCTTATAGATTGATGTAGGAGGTAGCATTTTAGGATCTACCTAAATATTGTAAAAGGATGGATTGACACATGGAACATATGAGAGTGTAAGGAGTCAAGGTAAAAAAATAGAAGTTATATTTCTATATCGATCACAGTAGTGACATGAATAAGTTATGTATGTTAGAGCAAAGAGAAGAGATGTATGTGAATGGTTGACGTCTTTAGCATTGTTCTCAAAGAGGGAGAATGTGTTCAAGTTACCATTCATATAATGAGGGAGATGAAGTTATGTAGTTACCATAAGCTAATATCAAATTGACTGATGTCAAAAGAGGGAGACATATATTCCCAGAGATGTTGGTATCTAGACATTAGAGGGAGAATTTGAATTACAAGAGGAGATATATAATTGGTATCACAGAGGAAGCATCTAGAAATTTCATGAATGAGAATTATAATGAAACTAAGAAAGAGAGAAACACAAACACAAAGGGAGATAGAAATACACATTTAGAGAAGACATGATGAATATTTTGAATTGCATGGTAACTAGAGGTGTTTCCATCAATGTCAAAGAGGAAGATTGTTGGAAACTACAATTAGAAAAATTATTATGTTGTCATTAATGTCAAACCTACTGGAGAGAAATTTACTAATAGTGTAGAGTGACATATTATTTGATTGATGAAGAGGATTTGAAAAGAGGAGATAGCAAGGTGAGCTAGTCAAAGTTGTTGAGAAGATAAGTTAAGCATCATGGAATTGCAATGGGTAGTTGATAAGTTAGTTATTGACAAGATAATATGTAGTTTAATCAATACATGAAGTAAGGAAGATAAGTGAGTCTATGTATGAGTAAAATGACAAGAAGTTGAGTTTAACTCTAAGCTTGACTAAGTACCAATGTTGGTCAGTCAATGAAGGAACTTAAGAAGAAATAGAACAAATAGTATAAACTGAGTACTAGTTATTGTTGAGCAAGTTGGAAGAGAAAGTTGTAGTAATGG
This sequence comes from Cupressus sempervirens, assembly GCA_028749045.1. NCBI lineage: Eukaryota > Viridiplantae > Streptophyta > Pinopsida > Cupressales > Cupressaceae > Cupressus > Cupressus sempervirens. The sequence goes on along the minus strand of CM053784.1, from coordinate 670,677,946 downwards.
TCAAGCGATATAGTAGAAGTTGAGTGAGATAGAAAAATGTATTTCAAGCTACACATTGATGACCGAGTAGAAGAACTTAGTGATTGTCGAGTTATAGAAAAAGTTATAATTTATGAAAGAATCGAGTTTGAGGTTGACACAATTGAATTTTTGAGATGATCAAAATGTGTGGATGATAAGGATTGATGGTTGGAGTATTTAATGAATGAAGAGAGTTTTTTGTGTGATCAAAGCCAATGAAGTTTCAAGAAGTTTCAAGAAAAGAGAAGGAGAACAAAATGATGGAAGGATTCAATGAATCTAACCTAACCCTAAGATCTATGGTGACATTTAAGTGACAAAAGATCAAATTTACCTATTTAAGGAGGTATAAGAGATGTTTTCTAAGGTTTTTTTGTTGTTTATTGGTGATCCTAAGGAGAACCTATGAAGAATAGAGTAACAGAGGAGAAGTGAAAGAGAGTAGTGAAGTATGATTACTTGAAGGGATTCCAAGTAGACTAGTGATGGAAATGATAATGGAGGCCAGTTAGTGAACCAATAGATGAGCGAATGGAGATCTAAATTTGAAAAGTGAGTTTTTTTTTAAAAATCAAACCTATTGTTAATTTCTAACCATTGCGACAGTCGAAATCCTTTAATCATGGTTGACCTAATAGTTACTTTTTAAATCCTTTAATCATGGTGACATTCTAATGGAATGATCCAAAGTCTTCTAAATGGGTCACTCCTAACAGGGAGATTAAATTATTTAACAAGGTCACATTTAACATTGTATTTTGTAACTTTTATTAAGGTTGGTTCTTAACAGAGCTCACTTCAGAAGACTAGAAAAGTGGTATCATGTTACTTGATGGGTTTTTCACAAATTAGTTTCCAAGTTAAATCTTGGTGTCAAAGTGTTATTGACTTGTGTGAATGTTATGTTATGCATGTTGTTTTTATAGTTATTTATTTTACTATTGATTAGCACACATATATTGAATAAAGAGTTAAGTAATGAGAAAAATATTAAGTTGTTGATATATTTCTATATGGACCAAGCTATTTAATGAGATTGTTAAAAGTTGAATTGGTACATTTGGACCTGAGTATAACTAATTCACCCCCCTCCCAATTATTCTAATCATTCTAGCACATAGTTCTACTCCAAATACTCCAGCACTACACCTAAATCTCATACTTCCCTCAACCACATCCCTTATTTAGTGTAACACCAAACCACTTATTAACCCAAACCATAAAACTAAGTGTCATATAAATGAAATTGTAAACCTTGGATCCTAACTCTAACCCTAAATATATATGTGACTGTACTAAGCATTTAGTAAATTATACAACTATCTGTAACTCTATATATACTACTACCTAGCAATAATATTATTTTTTTACTAGAGAGAGAGATAATGATTAGGGGGTATATCTAGAGACAAGAGGAGGCTCATATTTGTTGGAATAATACCAATTTCATAAATCCACTCCTAATTCATCTCATATAATATATCTACCATTAAAACTATAATGTTGAAACTTAAATGAAATACATCACATCCATAAAATATTTGAACACACAAAACAATGATTTGGTTACCCAGAAACACTTAAAGATGAAGGTAAAATTTGGGTAGGGATGAAACCTATAAATCTTCAATATTGCAACAATAAAGTTAACCTGTTAAGGTTACAATGTTTGATAAGAAAATAAGATCTACCCTATGAGGGGTATGCCCTATTAAAAGCTTAAGAGACTATTAGGTATCACCTTGTTAAATAATTTTAAACTCATAATGAAGTAAGGACTCTATTAGGAGGTTTACATAGGTTTATTAAGACCGCTTTGTTAAGAGATTTACCCTATCTCAATTAAAAATAACTAATTTAGTATCTAGCCCTTGGTTTGCTCTATATGCTGATCTTGGGTCTTCTCTTTCTTGTATCTCTGATCTAATCTCCTAATCTGATAACTATGTTTAGTACTTCACTACTTTGATTTCTCTCTCTCCTATCTTCTTTCAAACTTAGTCTTCAATCCTTCACATATGCATACACTCATACACATCTCCACACACACATGATTATATGGTTATAATCCTCCTTAAATAGATGTTTTGTGAAGATTCTAGATCTTATTAATGATTCACATTTAATTTTCTTTTGTCATTTCTATCACATTTTTTGATTGGTTGAATTTCATGCCTTGGGATCATTACCTTTCGAAATGACATGTGATTTTATTCTTAGCTAGCTCTACAAATATTAAATATTATATAAAAGTTGGCCAAAATGGTTTACTTGTGTGTTTTTTCCATTATGAACTTATATGTCAAAATTGAACTACTCAGGACTTGAATGCTCTGATGCTTCGTCATGTATACTTCTTCATGTTGTCACTCGACTGCTATATTCTTGTTCGCTTGACACTTAATGACTTGTCAACATGCTCAGTCTCAACTATATTACTTGGCATGTACATCTTCTTGGTCACTACTGAATAGTCAATAATCACTTTCCTACTCGGTATAAGCATTGTATGCTCAACCTTTACTAGATAACTTAGTCGCAGTGATGACCTTGTAATCATTCCTAGTAAATGACTAAGTGTTTGGACACTAATTGATAACATAGGCTTAGAGATCAACAATCTTTCCCTTTGACATTAGTGGAAAAAACACTTTGTTATGAATAAAATAATCATTTCTTTCAAAAAAAATGAGTACACCCCTTGAGACCATAGTTTGATCCTGTAAGATCTAATAGTTGATGTTTGATATGCACATTTCTTATCCTTGTTTTATTCTTTCATATCCTCTTTTATATCATATCCCCCTTGTTTTTGTCCCTCATTGAACTTGGGGTTGTTGGGGCTAATTGACACTTATCAAAGAATTGTTGATAACTTGGCATAATATTGGCATAGCCTTTATTCCATATTTCCTGAACTTGTTCCAAATTTTGAAACTAAATCTCTAGCTCGGCTACTAGATCAATGAATCTCGCTACATAGAAAAATTGTGTCTCTTTCTTCAAAATGTCTTTAGCAATAGAGACCACCTTCTGAATAATCTTTAAATGTGACAATAGTTGGAGTTGAATCAACATCAACTTATGCCTGATCTTTGTATCTTTAGTTGTGAGATTGACTAACCTCTTTTGACTTAATGTCAATTCATTTTAAAAGGATGATCTTGAACTTGCATTCTTTCCCAATGTAATAACACTCACTCTAATGTTTGCATGTAATAGCTCTAATAAGTGTGTAGTATATGTTGTAAAAAAATCAATATCACACAATTTCAAATATAAGGAATTAATGGTTTGCAAAATTATTTCCATCTATGTGACTAATGTAGAAATCTTAGTTTGTCTATGTACAAGTTCATGTGACACTTTCTATAACACTTTATGCTTCATTTGTCTTTTAGACCACTGTAATAATTTTTCATTGGTGTCTATGTCTTATGTCTGAATTTCATCAACTAAATATACTAGCTAATCCAAAATTTTATGTTGGTTGTTCAAATCTATGATTTCAAATGCATCTATAAAAATATCTTTGACAATATGTAATACATGCCTTCTCTTCTGCTCTCTTCTCAGGTGTTCTTGTTTTGCCTTATGGTTCAACAAGTTTTGTAGCTCTTATATTTTCTCTAGTATAAGATTGTTCAAATCATACATAGGTAATGTAATCAACTCATCAAGGCTCACTGACTCATCATATTCCTCACCTAAATGAGTCACATCTTGAGATCATAAAGATGTATCACTTGGTAGTGATAATTGCAACTATTTCCCCTTTTCACTTGATCTTGAATTTTGTTATTGCACTTGTGTAGAAATCACCATAGGTGCCACATTTTTTTGTTCTACAGCCTTTGCACTCAACAATTAAATAAGAGCTTGAGTAGGCTCTTTCTCTTTCTATTTTACTTCTTCTTCTACCAAATTAGTGCACGAGTCCTTTTCAAAATTTGTCTCCTTCTATAAAAGTCATACAAGTTAATGGAGTATATACAATTAAAACCTTACCAAGTTGCTTGACACTTGTATCCTCTATAACTGATGTCACATTAACATCATCGATATTCTTATCTTCAAGCTTTGGATATTCTACTATCTATAAAAAATTGGGTTAGTACAAAGTTTGCTTGAATCTTTCATTAAGCCTTGAATTTCCTCTTCAGTTAGTATATTTAGATTAGGTGGATGGGTGTTAGTGTCATATTCTATTATGAGAGTCTCTTTATGTTCACACTGGTTGACTAGTTGTAGAATCTCCTTCATCATCTTGTCCACTTGTTGTTTGTATTCATCTTCAAATTTTATTGCATCTCAACCTTCCCTCACTTCCACAAATGGAGTAAGCAATCCAAATGCTTCTTTCCATATCTGAATACTATCTTTCTCAACTTCATGAGCTTTATTTTTTAGAACCTTATATTCCATGTCTCTTGGCATAAACTTTTTGAAAAAATCTTTAAGGGCTATAGACATATGAGTCTTCCCCAAATTGCATAGCATGTACCAGTGGTGTTTCTCTTATTTTCTTCTTGATGAACAGTGCCCATTTCTACTTTGCATCCACTCTTTTGTACAATCCCACTAGAAATACAATTCCCAATTCTAGGGTTGTGTGTCTAAACTTGATCATCATGTCAATCATGGAACCTTAAAGCTTAACTTGATCATCATTATTCAAAGAATCATACTGTATATCCTTGAATCTCATAATACTTTTAGATTCCATCAATTTTTCACATACCTAATCTACAGTCATTGGAGGGAGTCTTTTCACTATTTGAAGTTTTTTGGGTTCATCAAAATTAATCTTTTTATTATCTTCCTCCTCCTCTTGTACTATGATCATTTTTCTCTTTGGTTTTGCTTGTGTTGGTTGCTCTTGTATTTCAGTCAGTTTCCTCTTCTTAGATGGACTTCATGTTAATTGCTCAATAGGGGGTTGTGCAATCCTATTCCTAGTCATGATCACCTTGCCTTTTGGTCTCTTACCTGCCACTTGTTCTTGCATATCCTTTTTCAGGTCAGCCTTTACCTTAGGCTCAATCACAACAACCTTTTTCTATTTGGTGGCCTTCAGCTTCACAACAACAAGTTTTTTTCCTTTTCCTTCCTCAGCTTATGTAGGTTGTCCAGACCCTTCTCCTTGTTCCTTATTACTACGTTCAGTAATCTTTATCTTTCTTTGCTTCCCTACTTTGGGTATGTTGGTTTCGAGAATCAGCTCGGCAATTACAGTTTCATATGTGCCAAATTTTTTGGCACTCGCATCTATGTCCTCAACTAAAAGTGTAGTAATTGCTACAATTACCTCATCTACATTTACTTCATAGACCATTGGCCTTAGCCATGCTACCTTCGGCAAAATTGTTTGTGGATATACAAAATAAAACATACTTCATCATAGTATTTCTCCACAACTGACTTAGCAATTCTCATTCTATTCCTCATCTTTACCTTGAATTCTTCAAAGTAGTTGTCCATTATTGCTTCAAAGATTTATCCCAATATGTTGATTAAATCACTAGTTTATTCCATAATTGTTCTATTCCTATCCCATGCAACTATTCCAATAGTAGGAAAAGAGTTTTGTACATAGAAAAATATACAAATTATCAAGGATCCAAACTTACAAGAGGTGTTCTTAACTTTCCTTGCCGCCTCTATGTTCTTTATAAGTTGGTGAAGTTGTAGCTCAACAAGATCATAGGAATGATCCTTCTTTACAATTTTGTTGCCCAAATCCACTGTTACACATAGTACATTGTTCAACCTACTAGATTGATAAAATTTGTGTGTTATCATACAAACAACAAATTCAATTAATGGGTCCTCAATTCCATCAATTTACGTAACATGACCATTCCATTTTTCCTCAATCAAATTTTCAATTTCATTCTTCATTTTGCTTCTAATACTCTTTGGTTGATCCAAGGTAGGGTACCCATTTACCATGTGAATGATAGCCTTATTAATCTTGACCGACCCACCTTCTAACCATATTTTCATATCATGAATGTGGCTGAGCACAATCTTTATTGACCATTCAAATTTTTAAAAACCTTTGTAAATCTTAGGGCATAGGTAAGCCCTTTCTTGATAATGATCTTTTATTCATCCTTCAGGATTCCATGAATGCATAGCTTATCATAAGCTACTCTTCTCTCAAAATCTCTGATTTCTCCAACTTTGCATAGATAACACGATCTTAAGTTTTGAATAGTCAAGACTCTGGGTAAAATTTATGATAAAGCTCCAATATCATCAATAGTATTTTCAAGGTTTACTAAATTTCTAAATTTTGGTGGAGGACATTAATAATTTTTTATGATTTGTGCACTACTATCCTCTAACATTTCACTTCTAGATAACATTCTAAACTAGGGTTTGAAATAAAAAATCTTTTGCAAAAAAAATCTTTGAATATTTAACTCAGTACTAAGAGTAAGACTTACTTTGTTTCACAAATTTGTTGATAAATTGATGTGATTCTTTTGCTCTGGTCACTAAAATTTCTTCAATTGCCTTGAAATATTCTCATAAGCTCTTTGATTGCTTGGTGAATAAAAATGAATGTCCAAATTTGATACATACCTTCAAACTTTCATTTTAGGTCTACAATAAATATCTTCATACTTGGTTGGTGTATGATAGCTAGCTCAAACTTCACTTCAGCTAGGTCAAGGTTACTCACTTGGCCATAAGTAATTCATTCAATCAATATATTACCATCCTTGATCACTTAGTCTATACTGCAAAGCTCGATCAATATAGATTGTACCATTGATGCTTGGTACTTTATGATTTTCTTTTCCTAATATTCTTAATGCATCTTTACTTATGTAGATATGAACTTTTATCACTTATATGCTAGGAACTGATGTAAAATATAACATTGAATATATAGTTCCTACATACCTTCTTTCTTTAGGGAGATGTGGTGTGATCACCTGATCCATTATATTGGGTGATCTTGGCTTTGCCTACTTCACTACTTCCAACTCTTACTATTTCTATCCATGTTCTCTTTCCTTCAAGTTTGTCACTTCCATTACTTGTTGCTAGTGCTAGTGTTCTGATTTTGCAGTTTCTACTTATGTGTCCAACTTTGAGACAACTAAAACATACTATCTCACAATTTAGTCATTTCTTGTAACTTCCTTTGAAATGAGTCTTGATGCAATTCTCTAGAATGTTGTCCATATTCTCCACAATAGTGACAACTGTACCATGTATTATAATCCCAATTATAGGAATTGCATTTCCTTTATGTATGAGTTTGTTTTCAAGGTAACCAATTTGAATTTTTCTTGAATTTGCACTCATGAGCTCTATGTTCTTACTTTTGACAATTGTAGAAATGACCTTGGAATTTAGACCCCTTTCTAGTTAAGTCATTGTTCTTTGATCTACGTTCATGTGCTTGATGTCCATCTTTCTTGCAACCAAAACAATTACCACTTGGTTTAGGAGATTGCATACTATTTTTTCTTATGCAAGTGTTGGTTGTGTGACCAATTTTCCCATAGTGATGACATATAGGTTTATCTTTTGATTTTTCATTCCTTTTTTCTCCACTTTTGGATGATTCTCCTTCTTTAGTTGATGAAGAGTGCTTGTTGTACCAAGTCCAAAGGTGCCTTTTGTTCTAGGTAACCTCAAAATTTCTTCAAAGTGTTTGATTGCTTCATTTGGTTTATTCATTCTCTCCATGAGTTCCTTTGCATGCCTGAACTTACTTTCAATTTCTCATTATGTAGCCTTAGATTTTTTATCTCTAAATCATTTCTATTTGCTTCCTGATTTATAATTACTAGTTGATTTATCATATCTAGTTGATTATTGGTGAGCTTTTGTACTTCAAATGATATCTCTTCAAGTCTGTTGGCCATCTATATTTTGTCTTCTTTAGCCATGAGCTTGTCTTCCATTTCTTTCTTCTTTTTTTTGATCACTTCACATAGTGTAACTGGTTGAATTTCTTGTCCTCTCTTGAGATCTTTTGCTAGGGTACTATTTTTCTCTAGCAGTTTTGTCAATGTTTCATCATTGTTACTAGTCTTTCCACTCTGAAGTAGTCCTTCTATGTCAACTTCTTTGTGTTGAGTGTCATTTAGATGAATAGCTATCTCTTTTCTTATTTTTAAGGTTTTCCTTAACTCCTCTTTTGCTACTTCTAATTGTTGCAATACGATCTTGATTTCAATCATTTGATTTTCAATGATTTTTCTCATCTTATACACTTCCATTTCCATGATTTGATCCTCTTAAGTTGTTAGGCTTCCTGATACAAGAATTGGTCTCTAATACCAATTGTTGGAATAGGTATATTGGAAACAAGATACTAAGAAGGGGGGTGAATCAGGATCTTAAACTTTTAAGTTCAAAATCAATTTCATAAATCCACACCTAATTCATCTCATATAATAGATCTACCATTAAAATTTTAATGTTGAAACATAAATGAAATAAATCACATCCATGTAATATTTCAAAATATAACATAATGATTTGGTTACCCAGAAACACTTCAAGATGAAGGTAAAATTAGGGTGGGGATGAAACCCAAAAATCTTCACTATTGCAACAATAAAGTTAACTTGTTAGGGTTACAATATTTTATCATAAGATATGATCTACCATGTGAGGGCTATGCCCTATTAAAAGCTTAAGAGACTATTAGGTCTCACCTTGTTAAAGGATTTTACACACACAATGAACTAAGGACTCTATTAGGAGGTTTACATAGGTCTGTTAAGACCACTCTATTAAGAGATTTACCCTATATCAATTAACAAAATTGATTCAAAACCTGACCCTCAGTTTTCTCTATAAGTTGATCTTGGGTCTTCTCTTTGTTGTATCTCTTCGGATCTCCTAATTTGATAACTATGTTTAGTCCTTCACTGCTCTGATTACTCTCTCTTATATTCTTTCAAACTTAGTCTTCACTCCTTCACATGCACATACACTCATATGCATCTTGATGCACACATAATTCTAGGGTTATAATCTTCCTTAAATATATGTTTTATGAAGGTTCTAGATCTTGATCGATAGTTTACACTTCATCATCTTTTGTCATTTCTATCCCATTTTTTGATTGGTTTAATTGCATGCCTTGTTACCGTATGAAATGACAAGTGATCATCTTCTTATATGGCTCTACAAATATTAAATATTATATAAAAGTTGGCCAAAATAGTTAACATATGTGTTTGTGCCATTACAAACTTATATGTCAAAACTGAACTACTTGGCACTTGAATGCTCTAATGTTCATTCATGTATACTTCTTCATGCTATCACACAGCTTCTATATTCCTATTTTCTTGACACTTAATAACTTTTCAACATGCTTGGTCTCAGCTATATTGCTCGACGTGTACATCTACTCGATCATTACTAAATACTTGGCAATCACTATTATGCTTGGTCTAAGCATTGTATGCTTGGCCTTTACGAGATAACAAGGTCACAGTGATGACCTTGTAATCTTTCCTAGTAAATGACTAAGTTTTTGGACACTAACTGACAACATAGGCTTAGAGATCAACACATATTATGTTTTTTTATAGAGATATGTAGAGAGAGACAGATATTAAGGGGTGTATCTAGGGAGAATGGAGAGAGAGAGAGAGAGAGAGAGAGAGATTAGGGGTATATGTAGAGAGAAGGAATATATATATATATATATATATATATATATATATATATATATATATATATTAGCAGGTGTATCTAGAGATGTGTGTGTGTGTGTGTGTGTGTGTGTGTGTGTGTGTGAGAGAGAGAGAGAGAGAGATATTAGAAGTTGTATCTAGAGAGTATGGAGGAAGAGATAGATTAGAGGGTGTATCTAGAGATCTAGGGGAGAGAGAGAGAGAGAGAGAGAGAGAGAGAGAGAGAGAGAGAGAGAGAGAGAGAGAGAGAGAGGGAGGGTGATTAAAGGAAATCTCTAGAAAGAGTGGGAAAGGATGGGAGGAGGGAATAAATTATAAAAATATAATAGTAGGTGCCACATAGTACTAATCATGGGTGTTATAATAGGACTAACCCACATAAAAACATTAACTTGACAATTACACTAACACTAACCTAAAGTGTAATAATAGCACTAACATTAGCTATAATAGGAGTAGTAACCCTAAAAATAACCTTATCCATAATAATTACACAAACCCTAGAAAATTTTTAAATATAAACTAGAAATTCCCCTAACAATAATGTTAGGCATAATTATAGCACAAACACAAATTGTAGGTGTCACAATAATGCTAACCCACATTTTAAAAAAACCTTGCAATTAACCTAACATTAACCTTAAGTATAACAATAGCACTATCGTTAACTATAATAGGATAAATAACCTTAACTATAACAATAACATGAACCCTAAAAAGTTTATTAAATGTAATTTAATAATTCCCTTAACACTAACCTTATGTATACAACTATCACTAACACCAACTGTAGGTGTCACAATAATACTAACCCGCATAAAAAAATAGCCTAATAGTTAGACTAACACTAACCTTAGTTTTAATAGTAGCACTAACATTAACTGTAATAGGAGCAATAACCTAACAATAACCTTAACCATAATAGGAGCAAAAACCTAACTCATTAACCCTAATAATAAAATGAATTATAACTAACTTCTTAAATGTAACCTAATAACTCTCCTAAGACTAACCTTAGGTGTAATAATAGCACTTGTAGACACTTAAAAATCCTTTAGAAAATAAAGTATTTTTATTTTCTAAAAAAGTCCCTGATGACATCATCATTTATTAATTATTTATTTAATTAATTAATTAATGAATTTTTATGCCATTAAATCCCTTTATCTTAATTAAAAATATTTAATTAAGGAATCCCTCCCAAAAATGTTTAAATCTTATTTAAACATTATTTTCTTATTTATTAATTATTCAATCAATAAATTGACCAAAAATCCCAAAATAAATTATTTATTTATTTTTTGCCCAAAACTTGGCCAATTTCCTTAAGACCACTAACCTCTTCCAAAATCTTCTAATCCTTCTTTAATTTTGATTGAAGGCTAATCCCATCATTTCTTACCCCTAATCCCAACTCAAAATATTTAATTAAGATTAAATATTAATCCTCATGTTTATTAAAAATATTTTAATAAATATCTCCTCAACCCAAATCTTTGAAATAAATAAAACTTTATTTATTTCCTAAAAACCTTTTTTATCCTCATCCTAGGAATTTCTAGACTCTTCTAGAAAGTCTTCATCCTCATCCAAAGCCTAGACTCTTCTAGAAGATGTCAATCCTTATCTTTAATCCTAATCCTAATCCCCTCCTAACCTTGTCACATTCCCTAAACATGAGTTAAGACTTGCTAACCCAAGCCAAAGTTAACAAATATCTCCTCCTTCACCCACTCTCATTTATTGCCATCCACTTGCCTATCCCTAAGCTAATCCTAAACCATCCTAATCCATCCTCTAATCATTTTCACAATCCTAAGCAAGCTTAAAACCTTCCTAATCCAACCCAAGTCGAAATTCCTCACCCTCCAACATAAATGACCCTCAAATATCTCTTACACTCTCCTTCAATGCTCTTACAAAGCACTTATGAAGGGTCTTTATGAGGATATTATCTCTTGAGCCTCCTTTGTTGACCCCTCAACCCCTCTTGCTCTAACCAATGACCCTATGACATGTGTCACTCCCTGATTGGCTACAAGGAAGCACAATCCATATGCTCTCCTCTCATTCAATCTGAGCCCTCCATAAGCTTTCTCCTTTCCTTCCATCTTAGCCCTCCATCCCTCAACCCTCTTGCCTATAAATTGGATCCTTCCCCTTTGAAAAAACAACACAATCTAAAAAGTAAAGCCATAATGCCATTTTGAGAAGCCATTTTTACATCAAATCCATTCACCAAAATCTATCAAAAATCTTCCATTGAAGCCCATTTGAGCATTTGAGCATACATACATAATCAAGCAATCTTAGCTATTAGACACACCTCTACATCAAGTGATCATCCTCACTGAGAGAGCCTATCCATGGCTCAGATTCTCATTTGAGGACTTCACTTTGTCTCTCATGAAGTTATGTTAAATTAGTATGCAAATGCTTTTTGATTGTTTTAATTTAGTGTTTCTAACATACTAAAGTAGTATATACATTTTGGCACGCCCGGTGGGACCCCGCATGGGTCATCTTCATTAGCTTTTTTAGTCAAGTTTTGTATGTCATTTGCTAATTTTGGCTAATTTTGCTTATTTTTGTGATTGGTAGGATTGTATAAATTGGTTTTGCACGTCCATATGAACATGAAGAAGACAAAGGAACTCATAGTCTATCTCATAGTGTTTGCAGATTTTTCAAGCTTATAGGTGGACGAAGCACTTGGAATTCTTCTTCCTCTTCTTGTCTATATTCTTCTTCTATTCCGTCTACTACTTCTTTTTCTTGAGGGATCTTGGCCTTTTTTTTTAAAGGAAGCAAAATCATACACACTTTTTTTTTAAGTGCTTAAAATGAACCCCCAAATCATACTTAAATCCATTAAAAACTAAAAATTTGCAAAAAAAAAAATTAAAAAAAATCTGTTAACAAGTGAAACTAAATCAATCCAATCATTTGCATCCTTGCAACATCAAAGTTTTAGATGCATTCATGCAAAGTTAGGAACACTTCATTTTTGGGAATTTAAAAAGAACTTCAAGTTTCCATTTCAAAAGGTTCAAAATCAACACTAAGTGCACACTAAAATCTAAATCAAACTCAAAGCATCAATCAAGGATAAAATGAACCTCATTTGCAAATATTTTAAAGTTCTTTTAAAAATCTCATGAAAACTAAGAGTCCTAAATGGTTGCCAAAATTGTCCTAAAAGTTTTGTTATTTGTTCCAAACAAATGTCTTGTTGCAAAATCTTGAATGTTTCCTAGGTTTTTCATGCATCAAAACAATCTAGGAATATCATTTTTTTAGCCTTAAAACATGCAAACTAGAACACAAAATTTTAAATGAAAACCAAAGTCCAAAGAGTCATTTTCACTTTTGAGTTCAAAACAATCTTGAATGATCTAAAGTTAAAACAAAGCACTTCAAAGTTCTTAAAACAACACGCAAAATCTCAATCTTGAATGCTCAAAGGAAAAAACTTGAATGTTTAATCACTTGTCTTTGAATGCATGTTGCTAAAATCACTCTTGAGTGCCATGGATTAAAATCAAGTTTGTTTGTTTTTTATGAATGCATGATTAAAACAACAAATCCAATCTTGAATGCCATAGATCAAATAATCATCTTTTGGGGCATAAAAAGAATCCACATTTTAGAAACTTTCTAAGTTATAAAAACAAATAAAGACACTTTGAGTGAGTTTGTTGTTGGACTCACCCTCTTTAATGACCCATCATTCTAACCATTGGTTGCAATATCAGCACCACAAATGGGGATGGGTCTACCTAAGAAGGTGTTAAATGCTCCACAAAAATCAAACTCCACTCACTTGAGTTTTTATTGGTTTTTCTAAGATAAAAAATTTCTTGAATGCACATTAGTCTCGCTAACACTTCATTTAGGCATAAAAATTGAACAAATCTTGACATGAAGGGCCTCCGGGTGCGCGCTTGAAATCAAGCTTTACACACATCTTTGTTTTGGGCTTAAAACAAACTCACACTTAATCTTGAATGCCTTAAAGAAAATCAATCGATACTTGACGTGGAGGGCCTCCGGGCATGCGAGTTTACTTTTTATTGACCCTAAATCTTCTTGGTGTATTCATTCTTTGATCACTTCTCTTTTTTTGGCACATTTAAAATTGGAATTGAACCTTTGCATCTTAATCACGTGTGTTTTCAAAAAGTCTAGATCAGAAAACTTAAGCGTCAGTTGGAAAAGAACTCTATCTTTTAGCCCAAGATCATCCAAGTCTTCTCTCCCCTTGTCATCTTTTGAGGCCATCTTGGGTGCATAAGATTAGGATCCAAAATCTTGTTTAAGTTTTAGGAGGCCTACTCGGGAATTTCATCACCCCTTGGGATGACCTCAACTCTAGCGTTCCGGTGGAGTATAAAGATTGGGAGGTGAATCCAAAGACACCTCTCTTGGGATCAAAATTTTGTCACTCGAGCTAAGCCTCAAGAACTTTATACCCTTGAGAAGTGAAAGAGGAGAAATGGGTTACCGCTCCTCTTGGCTGTGTGACATCTTTTTGGTTTCATCTATGGATTTGGGCCTCACGTACCTTGCATATATCGAAGACTCCCTAGCTAAACCAAATTTCATCCTTGTAGAAAGCTTCCTAGGATGTTAGTGTGTTTGATGTGCTTGCTCCAAACTTTTGTCTGCTTGTTTGTTCATAGATTTTGAATGAATTTTTGCCAACTTTGGTAAAAATCCTAGAAAAGAAAAAATCTCCCAGCTCAAGGCATACTTAACGTAGTCACTGCCTCATCAAAAAATCATCCAAGCTCCCCCATCGCAATCGAATCTATCTAGTTCTTTGCTATAGAACAATCCCAAATCCAAAGTCCATCCAAATCATCCCCCCAACCAGCTAGCAACCCAATCCAAAATCACCCAAGCCTTTAAGGAATTGTTGTTACTCTATCAGAGATTGCTATCCAATCAATCTATCCAAATCCCTCAATCTCCCCAAGGTTATCCCTTTGATAGAGCTTTGTATAGGGTAATATAGCCTTGTCACTTGTCATCCCTCATCACCTTAAGCTAAAGGTTGGGATCCACAAGTGGTCAATCTCGTGTCATGCCCATAGGATTATTTGTCTATCCCCAAGTTGACACCAAAAGCCACCAATCCTGCACATAGGAAAGCAAAACTCTCACTTTTTGATAGCATACCCTTGAAGTCTTCCATCCACAGGAAACCCAAAAATCTCCAGCCAATCCTCCTTAGGTCTGTCATGCAGCTTTGACTCTCCCTAGGAAATCTTTCATCAGCTAATCCAAAATCTGCACTTAATCCAAATCCAACCATGAGCTTCTGTGTTCATCCATATGAAAGACCCCATCCCCATCCAACTCATTATCAAAACATGAAATCCCAACCCTATCATTATGAGTTTGGTCACATTGTCCTTTCTCCCGCTACATCCTATTCCAATGATGATGAAAATCTTGTTGACTATGACGGGTATATTAAGAGCCTTAGACACCTTCTACCAACCATCCCCCAAAATCCAAGCATTCCTCCAAACTATCTAGTCATGCCATCTCATATCCCAGCTTCTCCTCCATCACCCAATCAACCAAGCTTCCAATCTTCCACCCCCATCACACCAACTATTCCTGTCAATCCACCACCTCCACCTCCGACACACAAGTCTCCAAGGAATCTCCTAGAGGAAATACAAGAAAAGCCACCTCCAATAGTCAATAAGCCATGTCATCTAATCCAACCATGTGAAGTAGTTAGTGATGAAGCTTCCCCATCTATAATATCACCTCCATCTCCCATAGCTATCATCCCCATACCATCCATCAAATTGCTTAAAATCCTTCCACTTCCCGCAAGCATCAAAATCCCACCACCTGTCAAATCTCTCCAAATCCTATCCACATCACCTCCAAGCATTTTCCAAATCTCCCGTAATGACCTTTATGCATCCATCTTCTACTCACCCATCTCCACTACCGAATCTCCCATCTATCCATCCACTGCCTTTGAAGAATCCATCCCTTCACCTCCTATCGCACCATCCACTCCAATCCAATCCTATCAAGATCTTGTCCAAAAGCATGTTGACATCCCCCAAAGCATAAACGAAGATATCATCGTACCATGTCTTCCATCCATAGTGCAGTCACCATCCCCTCCATCTCCAAAACCTCAAGCCATACCTCCTCTACTACAGGATATCTTTTCATCCCATCAACTAAATCAAGATCCTATCCTACCATCTCCTCCGCTCCATGCTTCCATCTTACCACCTATCCAAGCTATTCCACCATCTATATTCTACCCTCTTGGTTCACTTACATTCATCCATGGTGGCCCCCTCTCAACAAAAGAATTAAGAATAGTACCTCCCCATTGCAGTACATCTAATAAAGCACTTCTACCATTTTTTACAAGTAAAAAGTTTTCTCAACTCATTCAAATGCTCAATCGATGGCATTATCAAGGTCAAGGTTTAGGAACACAAGAGCAAGGAATCAAAAAGCCTATTATTGCACAAAATAATCTAGGATTTCATGGTCTTGGATATGTATCCAAAGGCTCACCATCTAAAAGTGTTGGTACATGCCATCCCCAAACCAAGCCTATCTCCAGGCCCACCATGCTAGCCTCCCATCACTCCTTCAAGAAATCTTATGTCATCCCCCCTCCACCATCTTTGCAACCCAAAACAACCTACCATATCCCCCCTTCATCCGCTAAATCCATTTTGGGTCCCCATGTCCCAAAATCTACCATCCTCCATCCTCCTATCAACCATCATAAAAATCCTATTCCCTCCATTCCTACGCAAGATCAACAAAGGCACATATAAGGGTACATCATCCATCATCATCCCCCTACACACTCTTCCATATCCTCTCCATCTCACAAAGCTTCTCCTAACCATCTTCCCAAAGCTTACCACAGCAATGTGAATGCCAACTTCAAAATGCATAAAGCTAAAAATCCACATCCTAGGCAATCATATGTCTATTCTAAAAGACATACTCCAAAAAGGAAAAATCCAATCAAAGAATGCAAAACAATGCAAAAGCCTATGAAAAGAAAATCCAAAACCATGTGGATCCCAAAGAAAAAAGTTGAAACCCAATGCATAATGGCATCCACCATTGCTAATCCCCCATCTAGTGACTCGTGTCCCCCATCTCCTAACTCCATCTTGGGTGCCTATATCCCCAAGCGTGCTTCCAAAAATCCCCCATCAAGCCTACATCTACCATCTATCCCCCATATGCTCTTTTCACACCCGTCCCAACATGTGCCAATGTTGATCCTGCAAGCATCCCCATCTCATGCTCCTTTCTAGCCTTTTCATACCTCCATCTCCTACCATTAATCCCATCTAATTCGATCTATTGCATAAATCACACATCCAATGTACCAACAGCTAGCAACAAAATTGAGCATTCCAACAACTAGTGAAAAATCCCAAAAAAGCCAAAAATAGCTGAAGAAAGCCAAAATCATTCCAGCTAAGTCCAAAGTCAAAAAAGTCAAAAATAAATAAAGCGTCCACTGGTGAAAACTTGGCAATTCAAGCACCTTGGACAAGTACCATGATGAAAACTTGGCAAACAAGCGTCATGCGTAATCCAGCCATCCCCAGCTTAGCCTATCATCCTCATGCTTTTGGTCACATCTTTCCATCCAACTCCATCTTCCAATTTATCCACCTATCTTTCATCCTCTAGCTTTTATCTATCACTATCCACTTATCCTCTGCAACCTCACCCCATCATCCTAGCTATCATCCATCTCCCTAGGGCCTTCAGCTTTTCCATCCTAGCTTCAATCCTATCACATCCATCGTAAGACCTCCTCCCGCATGTCATCTTCTGGGGGCACTATATTCCTTGGATATCTTGTCTTGTCCATCCTCCCTTGTCATTGGTATCTCGCTCTAGGCTATCCTCATGCAAATCCAATGTCATCCTCTCATTAGCCATTCACTCTAGCACCATCTATCAGCTCAACTATCACCAACCTTAGCATTGTCCCCATCCTTGGTCGCACATCTATCATCATCATTGGATGCATCCTGTCAAATCCATATCTTCTGCTATCACCTCATCCTTAGCTTCTGCATCTTGCACCAACTTGAGCCATCTCGCTATCTTATCATTCAGAGCTCCTATACAGCTTGTAAATAATCTTGTATCCAATGCTTGTATCATAGCTTGTATATCCAATCTTGTCCAAAACAACTTGTACATTTGTACCATATCTTGGTCTGTCAGCTTGTACATCCTCTTTAGGTTAGTACCATTGTATCTATCTAGCTTTCGTGTCAGTGCATCCTTGATCAGCATCTTGCACACATTGCACAGATCTTGGTTAGTTATTCCAATGCATCCTTTAGCTAGATCTCATGTCATCAAAGTGTTATCCTTCTCAGTTTAGCTTTCCAAGAGCATCACTCATCCAAATCCACCAGCTTAGGTGCTCTCCGATAGATCCTTGCAGGATATAGCTTTTCTCATTTCTAATCTTGGTCCGTTAGCACCTTGTCCTACCCATCTCATTGGCAAACGGTTCTCTTTTAGATTTTTGCTTTCTTTTGATTTGGAATCTTCCCTTTTGGGTCTTGAAGTATCCTTTTCCAAGCAATCTTTTTGTTCCCTCCTCAAGGTTGCCACGATCTTCCATATCATGGTATGCTATGAATGGGGCACTCTGAGCGTACGATTTTGATCAAGTCTTTCATTTTTTTTTTTTTTGCTTGTGGGTTACCCAGTGTCAGTTCCACGTTGTTTCCTCTGGGTTTCATGTGTGATGCTGAGGCAATCCTTGTGTGTTTGTTTCGAGTCAGTCCGTCAGTCCTCTGGATGATCGGTGACATGGCCTTGATGTTCTTGGTAACCTTGGAAATCAACCAACAGTCCTATAGCAAATCTAGTGCTCAACTACATGGTGGTACTTCTCTTTGAAGTATCCCCCTACTCAAAAAGCTTCAATGGATTCCCTTCATCTCCATTATCCCCCATCCATATCTAGCATCTGTCTCTCTTACCCCAGCTTATGCATCAGTATCTCTTTGAATCAATCTTCACTTTTAGCTTTAGGGATCCACAATCCTAGTCTTAGGGATCCACCAATCTAATCAATCCACCAAGCCTCATCTTTCGAGATCCACAATCCTAGTCCTAGGGATCTCCAAAACCCATCTTTCACCAATCTGACTCTTTGAAATCCTGTTGCATCAGCTTTATAATCCCCTCATCCTTCTCCCTATCCTGGATTCCTTTTTATAGCGCTCTGCTCCTTCATCCTCCACCTTCCCTAAAAGTCTTAAGCTTGCTTCCTCTTGTGCATCTGATTCTCCTTTATCATTCTCCCATAATGAGAGTTTGAGCTAATTCAGCCCCTTCTCTTTGCCAATCTGAGTCTCCTTGCTCATCTTGGATTCTTGTATTTTTCAAGAAACCGTTGAGCCTCATTTTCTCTCCTCGCCGCCTTCTTGAGGGGTCATCATGCAGTCCATTCTCTCTCTTCTACTCGAGACTGGGGCAACTGTGTTGCTCCATAAAGTCATCTCCATGTCGTTTATATCTGAACTTCTTTGAAATGGTGTTGTTTCAACACTATGTCAAAGAGGGGCAAAATGTAGAAACCTAAAAATTCTTTAGAAAATAAAGTATTTTTATTTTCTAAAAAAGTTCCTGATGACATCATCATTTATTAATTATTTATTTATTTATTTTTATGCCATTAAATCCCTTTATCTTAATTTAAAATATTTAATTAAGGAATCCCTCCCAAAAATGTTTAAATCTTATTTAAACATTATTTCCTTATTTATTAATTATTTAATTAATAAATTGACATAAAATCCCAAAATAAATTATTTATTTATTTTTTGCCCAAAACTTGGCCAATTTCCTTAAGACCACTAACCTCTTCCAAAATCTTCTAATCCTTCTTTAATTTTGATTAAAGGCTAATCCCATCATTTTTTACCCCTAATCCCAACTCAAAATATTTAATTAAGATTAAATATTAATCCTCATGTTTATTAAAAATATTTTAATAAATATCTCCTCAACCCAAATCTTTGAAATAAATAAAACTTTATTTATTTCCTAAAAACCTTTTTTATCCTCATCTTAGGAATTTCTAAACTCTTCTAGAAAGTCTTCATCCTCATCCAAAGCCTAGACTCTTCTAGAAGATGTCAATCCTTATCTTTAATCCTAATCCTAATCCCCTCCTAACCTTGTCACATTCCCTAAACATGGGTTAAGACTTGCTAACCCAAGCCAGAGTTAACAAATATCTCCTCCTTCACCCACCCTCATTTATTGCCATCCACTTGCCTATCCCTAAGCTAATCCTAATCCATCCTCTAATCATTTGCACAATCCTAAGCAAGCTTAAAACCTTCCTAATCCAACCCAAGTCGAAATTCCTCACCCTCCAACATAAATGACCCTCAAATATCTCTTACACTCTCCTTCAATGCTCTTACAAATCACTTATGAAGGGTCTTTATGGAGATATTATCTCTTGAGCCTCCTTTGTTGACCCCTCAACCCCTCTTGCTCTAACCAATGACCCTGTGACATGTGTCACTCCTTGATTGGCTATAAGGAAGCACAATCCATGTGCTCTCCTCTCATTCAATCTGAGCCCTCCATAAGCTTTCTCCTTTCCTTCCATCTTAGTCCTCCATCCCTCAACCCTCTTGCCTATAAATTGGATCCTTCCCCTTTGCAAAAACAACACAATCTAGAAAGTAAAGCCATAATGCCATTTTGAGAAGCCATTTTTACATCAAATCCAGTCACCAAAATCTATCAAAAATCCTCCATTGAGGCCCATTTGAGCATTTGAGCATACATACATAATCAACCCATCTTAGCTATTAGACACACCTCTACATCAAGTGATCATCCTCATTAAGAGAGCCTATCCATGGCTCATATTCTCATTTGAGGACTTCACTTTGTCTCTCATGAAGTTATGTTAAATTAGTATGCAAATGCTTTTTGATTGTTTTAATTTAGTGTTTCTAACATACTAAAGTAGCATATACAGCACTAACACTAACCGTAGGTGTCATAATAGCATATTAAGTATCATTATATTACTAATTAGTATTTGTACATAAAAGAGGTACAATGGCTACACCAATGGTAAGATATATATTGTTTAATATATTGTGGATTTGAAGAGATGTTAAATTCCCCTTCTTTTCCTCATTCTCCTTGCTCCTCCTTTCGCTTCTTGTTTTGTGTCTCCTCTTCCTCATTTTTCTTCTCCTTCTTGTTTATGTTCTTTTTTTTTTCCAGTTCATCTTCCGCTTCTCCTCCTTTTTATCTTTTCATTTGTCATGTCCCCCTTCTCCTCCAACATCTTCTACTTCATTTGTTTTCTCTTTCTTCTTTGTCTTCACCTCATCCTCCTTCTTTGTTCCATTCTTCTTTTCTTTTTTCTTCTTCTTCTCTTTTTTCCTTTTCTTACTTTTTCTTCTTGTCCTCCTCCTCTTTAGCATCAAACTAAATAACAATTCTAATTTCATATAATATTTTTAAATTTAAATCTTCATAATATTTTATGGTCAATAAAATAAAATTTATTTCATTTATGACAAGGTGGTAAATGATATTGTCAGGAAATGATGGAATCATAATTTATATTTTTTAATTTAATATTTTATTTTGAAAATATAATCACTTGATAATAATCAACTCTAACTTAAATCTAATAGTAACTCTAATCTTAACTCTCTTACCAACTTTTGCACTAACTACATTGAAAGATGATATATATTAATTAATTTTGATTAATATAATTAAAATTTTGTACTAGAGTAAGGATTGTGATTCAAATAGTTTTATATATTTTCTAATCATTAAGAAAATAATTATGCAATGAGAAAATAATAATAATACTACTAAGTGAACGAATCAAAGAGTAATCATAGAGGAAATTCTCAAAGCATGTTGTGACAAAATTGAGGAAATTCTCAAAATGTCTTGTGACAAAAAATGATCTTACATTAAAATTGTTAAAAAATACTTCTCTTATTGATTCTAATATTTTTTAAACATGTAATCTTCCAAATTTTTGCTCTCAAACTTGTGCGTTATAAGTGTCATCCTCGTTTTTGTTTTTATTCCTTCAAAAAAGGAGGTGAAAGAATTACTTCCAAATAAGATATTTGGAAAACTTTTTAAAAATTATTTATAATGCCATTAAATTTATATATTTAAATATTATAAAGTTTCTAAATTTTTTGTTCATATTAGTTTTAAAATTTTTAATTTAAATTGAAGTTTTGAAAATTAAACATTTCAAGTACTCGGTTTAGATGTTTAAAATAAAATCTTATTTACTTTAATAAATTTAAAACATCTATATACATACATACATACATATATATATAATTTGTAACTTCTAATTAATCATATATAATTACCGATTGTTCTTTATCCCTATTATCTAGTATGCCCCCGTCAAAGTGAGACCTAGCAAAAATTATTCCCAAACCTCTACTTGCATGACCTGCTTTGTTCACTCCTATGCCACAACTACTTTGATTTTTCTATGCCCTAAATGTCATTTCACTTGGCAACACATTTGGATTCCTCAACCCTACAACTGTATCACTTTGATTTCTCAATTGCATTCCACCTATAGAGCCATTTTGCATAGGCATTGCAACTTCTCCAGGAGGGTTCTATTTTGGTTCTCAAAATTCATCCCCTCTGAATTACTCTATATTCCCATATCCACATCTTCTTGTCCAACACTTAGTCTAACTACCGAATTCCAAACCCATTCTACCACCATTCTCAATCTCCTTTCTAATCCCAAGATCTTTTATTCTAGAATCACCATTTGGGGTTTACAATATTTACATTTGTGTCACCATTCCTAATGTTATAGTGTGCACCATCCATAAGGATATTCTCCCTAGCATAACTTGTTTGAGAAATACCACTTATTTCACCACCAAAATCAATTTCTCCACTTCCAATACCCAACATAATGATTCATGTACTATTGGCATTAGCCCCAATGTCATGTTGTTCTTCAAATTCCATCTACCCACCATTTCCAATCTTTACACTATAACATCCATAACAATCACTCATGATCTTGTGAACCTCTTGATGCAACCAAATCAACATTTTCTCTTTTCTTTCTTTCAGCTCAATGATAATTGTCAACATACACTTTTGACTCTCACTCAATGTGAGGGATTCATGACTTCTTTTCTCATCATCCTTATTACCAAGCTTATATTTTCCTTTCCTTCAAGGTGTTTCAAAATAGTTTCTAGATTTACTACCATGAATTTCCACCATTTAATTCTTCTAGCCTATCTATCTAAATCCCTTATTTTTTCATCCTTGATGAGTATATAATTTGAATAACCTTGGTCTTTGGATTTGAGTTCCATTGTGTCCATCCTTCCAACATTTTTTATGTGTTGTCGACCATACCCCTAAATTTCAAAACTTTCTACAACCTTTAAACCATTCACCCGGACTCTCCTCCTTTTCTCGTTATGGGATAGATCTATAAGTGAAAATTAGACCTTGTAATTAGTTCTTGGTGCAAAATGGGCCCTAATCCTTGCACCATGGTACCTTTTTGGCATTGAATCTCATTTCCCACAATTCCATTGCTCACTTGCCTTTTATCTTCACAATCACCTCCTAGTTTGCAATTGAACTCTACACATTAGTGAAAAAATATTGATTCTGAGCTCATTCACTCCTTAGACCTTGTAGAAATTTCTTTTCCCCCTTGTCTTATAATGTTCTTCTCAGTCTCTCCCAAAATCATGAGCATCCATGAGAATATTACATGAGTTAGTAAAGGGTTCCTTTGCTTCTTTGCTTGTCCCAAGCCCCACTTCTCTTTATCAATCTAAGTTCCATATTTAACTTAAATATAGTAAACTCTTCCTTTCATTTTCTTCCTTCATCCCACATCATACTGATCCATTATATTATGAACCTAAGAGAAATAAATTAGTCAATTATGGTGCCATATCTTTCAAAGCTTAAGAAATCTCTCAAAACATCAAATATGTTGAAGATTTCTTGAGGAGTCCAATATATGGCATGGCTATAAATATCTAATTAAAATATTAAATGTTCCCTTTAAAGGTTGAAAAGTTTGTTAAATTCAATTACAAATGTTTAGTGTTGGAAAGTTCATACCAAATCATTGATTGGTAAAAAGTCCAATAGATGTGTTGATAAGTAAGGAGACTCATAATCTTTATTGGAAAAGTTAGCAAAGTCCACAATTTTGATCAAATAATTGTTTAAAAAAGAAAGGCCAAGTTCAATTGATATTAATGATTTAACTTTTGTGATTAAATTAGCACACAAGAAATTGTGAATGATATAAATAAATGTAAAAATTTGTGAAGATTGGTGACAAGATTCTACATTGATTAAAATCATAATGCAAAAGTCAAGCACAATGTATGCCAAAATGCTACCTATCTCTAAGAGTGGTGGTTTATAAATTACTATGGTGTTTCCTATATAATGTAAGATTATTTAACATACTTGGCACATCAAATTTATTCATATGGAAATTTAAAAGTTCCAAGTAACATCTTCCTTTGCATTTCATAACTCTTAGGTGCAAATTTGAAATATGAAATCAAATAAACTAATGTTATATTCAACTTATTTTTACAAAATAAAATATGTTATACAACAAGACATGGATTAATTCACCATCCATCCATATTTTATGAATTGATATGAATATATGCATCTTAGAACCTTAAGAATGAATTATTTGATATGGATTACCAAAATCTTCACACTAGTCAATTCTAAATCATTGATCAGAGTGTGCAATTCTCGCTTTGCCTTCTTCAACCACTCTTTGTGACAACTATCTATCACAAATATAATGTCTCGTTTGCATTAAAAACAACTCACACCTTTGATCTATGAAAACACAAATTCAATGCTTTGATGAATCTAAAATACATAAAAAATCAACAAAAATCCATTTTACACACATTATCTTAGATTTCATCTATACTCAAAGCTCGACAATTTCATGTCCATCCAGTACTCAAAATGACAAATAGTACTTTTAATCTCAACCCAAAAATCTATTTGCTGAAAATTATTATTCAATTGTATATTGTCGTTGATGTTTGTGATGTCCCCAATTATAGACAATATTTTTTTATAGAAATTAAGAGATAAATAATAATAATAATATATGATATAAGTACGTATATTTTGATATATTTAATATAATATGATAATTAAATAATCTATAAGAATATATATTATTAATTATACGTAATATAAAATAACAATAATAATTTCATAATGAGATGAACACACTCAAGACTAATATTATGATATCATTTATAATACAAATATAAATAAATAAATAAATAACATATTACTTAAATATTATATAAAGCGATTATACTACAATATTAGAAATAATGATATTAATAATATTATAATATATGATCAAGTCTAATATTATAATATTATCATATATTATAATATATGATATTATTCAAGTCTAGAACCGAACCCCTTTTAATTGATAAACTATATAGATAAATGTTTATAATCTATTTATTCTACTTAATTATTTATATCATTCATAATTATATAAATTAATATTATTCATAATAATAATAATAATAAATATAAAGATATTTAGTAATATACGTACATTAATAGGCCTAACCAATGGCATTATAAATATTTTAATATAAATCTAATAAACATAATACAATACATAATTAATTAAGCACTGATGAGTACTATATCAACCCATCACATCTTGGAGACACATCCATTCAAATCAAAATATAGCAGTATATATGATGGAGTTCTATTTTGGTAAGAGAAGACATCGAATATACCATTCACAAAAAAGTCATGAAACATAGTGACCAAAAACTAATGATAAGCAATCAACACAAGGTTGACGGTGACTACAGATCCAAAGACATTGTGGGAGTAATCGTAGTTGGAGTAGGCATTATGAGAATATCGCACAAGCATAAAAACAATGTATAAAAGGTCAAATGGCTATCAAATATATCACACGGTCAACAGTAATGAAGAATTGTGGTAATATTAATTGAGAATCTAAATCTCATGGTAACAAAGATCAATAGTTGGCTATAATGGACCATGCACAGATCAGTGAATGATATAGTAGGTGAAATCTAATTCAGCACTGACCAGATCAATAGGGTTCAAGTCTTAGATATAAGCATGGTACGTGACAATTCAAAGGTTTCTATATTGATAAAGATTGTGTTGAACTTGAATATGTAATAGCATATATGAAATTACATCTATATACATATTTTATAGGAGAATAATATATGTAGAACAATGAGATTTTATATATATAGTATTAATGGATCATAATTATACGTATGGGATTGATACAATCAAAGAGAGGAGTATAATATAGTTGAAAAATAACAAGGAAGTATATACGACAACCAATCAGAAAGAAATTATCAAAACCATCTAAAGGAAAAAATATGGCAAAATAATTTATATAAAAGGAAAAATGTAGATAAATGATGGACCCCCAATTTGGGTTCATTACAATGTTACAAAAATATCACACTCTAATCGAGCACTAGTGTTAACCGAGCTCAATCGGGCATTATGGAAATTTCTAGTATCGACCAAGAAGAATGTAGTATAAACTGAGTTAGGTTGATCAATGAAGAGAGTTAGCGTAAACTGAGTTAGTTCACTCAATGGAGGAAGCTAGTATTAACCAAGTTTGTTCGGTAATCAAAAACAATTTTGTATTAATCAAGTGTTTAGTCTAGTGTTAGTCGACTGACAATAGATTACTTTTGTTAATTATTTGGTTAATACAAGATGACTAAATGGATATTTATTAATGTTTTGAAAGGGTTTACAAGCCATATTTTCCTAGCTTATGATAAATAAGAAAGGTCAATTTTTTGGGATAAGAGAGAGTATCAAGTTGAATAAAAGAGATGGATATGTGAGTGAAGACAAGGCAAAGCAAAAAGTGTGAAGGTTAAGCTACAAGAAAACATCTAATTAGGAAGGATCCAGAGGTTAAGCCATAATAGTGATCTAAATTTTCAAAGTCAGTTGCTTCATCATTCAGATCAAACTGTTGTTGCTTTCTAACCATTGTAGTAGTAAAGAAATCTCTTAACAGAGTTGACTTAATAGTCATTTTGTAAATCCTTGAACAAGGTAGCATTTCTTGATTGAAGTAACTAAAGACCTCTAAAAAGGCCACTCCTAATATGGTGATTCAAATCCTCTAATAGGGTCACACTTAATCATGTGTTTTGTAACCTTTAACAAGGTTGGCTCCTAACAGGGCTCACTTCAGAAGAGTGAAAATTTATAACTAGTTGCATTGGTGGTTTTCCCCATATTGGGTTTCCATGTCAAATATTGGTGTCTCATGTGTTCATGTTATTTTCTTAATGCTTTATGTTTCTGCAACTAAGTTACTAAAGGTTAATACACATTAATATCTTAAGATTGCTTTGTTAACCGAGTTACAATGAATATCCATTTCTAATCGAGCAAAGCAAGTGTTTGGTTTAAGGAGTAAAAGTTTGTGTTGACATCTAAGGGACATGGATTTGTTTTTGTGGTAACTGATTCACCCCTCCCCTCTTAGTTACTCCTCTTACATTTCCAACACTATTATTTATGGAGTGGTTTTAGTTTTAACTAAGCATTGACCATGTACTGCTTCCACAGATGCCTAATCTTGTCTTGGCTTTCCACATCCCATATTGTAAAGCTCAAGTTTTTAAATGTCAAACTCTATATTAAAGCCTATTGTGGGTACATTGTTCTCACATAATCTCCCAGCTTCAACTTATATAAAATAGTTGTTTTACCTGATCAAGCATAAATTCCCATTGCTTATTACTTAGTTTCATATGTTTTCAGACTTAGAATGTACATTTTAGTTGGTATGAGATATTTTATAGTTAATATATTGTTGAAGAGATTATTTCTAAAATCAACTATACATATTGTAATATGATATTTAAGAATCATATTTAATAAATGTTTAATCATTTAGTTGGCATATTTTTTCATAGTCCATATACTATTCAAGAAACTATTTTTAAAACTGTGTATTTTGTATTGACATTTCAGATCATTTAATTCTTTGTGTCTCTCATTATCCTGGTGATAGATCATACAATAATATCAATGATAAATTATAAAAATCTTGTAATGCATTTACATTCAATGATGTTTAAAGTCTATTATATAAATAAAAATGTAGATCACCAAGGGCATACCAAATACAGAAGTCAAATCTTTAATGAGATGACTAAAGTATGCACAGGAACGTGGTAAGGTTTTTCTCCATTAACAACCATAATTAGATTGTTCACATCAACATAATAATCTTTAAAGTAATTATGCCAACTTTGGGAACCCATTAAGAGCTACTCTAAAAGGAGGAGCCCTTCGCATCCTTGTAGGGCCCATATTTTTTAATTAAATTTTGTTTTCTTTAATAAATATATCATTTTGTATAATAAGGTGCATAATTGTTTTTAGTTTTATTTAGAAATGAGTTATTTAATGAGAGTTATAGTTTAAGAATTGTATTTTAGGTAAGAATTTGTATTGTCTAGATATACTAATATAAACTATAATAATAATTAGTTTGAAATAAGACAATAGTTAGTAGACGTGATCATATATTTTTAGTATTAAATTGTTTGTACTTATGAATAAGATTAATTTTAAGTTATTAGTTATGCCATGATAGGATACTCTTGAACCTATTAGGTGCAATTATTAGTTTTAAATTAACCAATCACCTTGAATTATTTTTGAAGTGACCAAATTTATTCTATAGTATATAACTAAATTCATATACATTTAATATTATATATATAATTAAATATTTAATAATATAAAGCTAAATTCATATATAATTATATATTTTATATATATAATTAAATATTTATAAGTATATAACTAAATTCATGATAATGAAATATTTTTATTCTATTTTTTGTATATACAATTAGATATATTCATAACCCCTCTCTCTCTCTCTCTCTCTCTCTCTCTCTCTCTCTCTCTCAAACCTCTAACCTACATCTCTCCCTCTTGTAGCAAATTCCTATCATGGATGCACTTGACTGCAGTCTTGGGCCAACTATAAGGATAATTCCTTCTTCTTCTTTAGGCTTTGTAAGACCTAGGCAGGTGGACCTCGGATTCTTTATATGGTACTAGTGTAAAGGCATACAACTGAATCTAAATAACAGATAAAATCCCTTAATCTTCTATGTTTGTGCAAGCATTCATGGATGAAATAGATAATAACAAAGCACATGAACCTAATAAACCAAGTGAGGGAAAACCTTTTAGCTCCTTAAACATAAAGGGAAAGATATTCAATTGATAATTTGGATCTCAGCATAACTCGAGTATACTACAGCAGAGGACATGCAATCTCTAAGCTAACTAGCCCGTTATCCATTGGGTATCAACTAAACCTTCACATACAAATGGATACATGAAGTATACTCATATATTCAAACATCTGATCTATCTATTTGACTTGCAAAAAAACATCAATCTTCATAAAAACTCTCATACTTATTGTAATATCCTCCTAGTATAACCTACAACCCTGTCAATGTAAACAAGCACTTACTTGGATCTTTTTTCCAACGGCAAATTTATTCTGACATACAACCTAGGGGTTGCAATTGAGTTCAAGCTCTTAGTTCTTAAACACAAAACATTATAGATAACAAAAGCATGAGATGAGAATCAGAATGAAACTAAAAGAAATGAAGCTTTTGTATTAATTTCCTTGAAAACAATACATCATCTGTATGCCAAAATTCAGAAAATATACAAAGAATGATTGTGTAACATAACAATGCTTCAAAAGAAAACTACACTAATGATGTTCATAACAGAAGAACACTAAGAAAAATTGGTATCACAACTATGAGAAAAATCTCAAAAAATTGGAACTCGACTGGTCTCACAATTCTCAAAAAATCTCCAAAGAACTGGAACCCTTATAAAGAGCAAAGAGGAAGAATATATAGACGAGAAGATATTTCAAAGTCTGGAAGCTAAATTTGACATGTGTCCCACTAAAAATGTCTTCAATTTGAAGTTGTTGAAACCGATCTTCTTCATCTACCTGTAACCAAAAACCATAAATGATGTAGAAATATCTGATATATCTCCCTAAAACAATTAGCAAAATATCTTATGGAGAACATATCAGGTACAAATCAAATCTACTGTTGGAGGCTCAAAATTTGATTTAGCTGGTCACATCTGCTTTTGCCGTGAAATTCATTTGTTCTACTGGCAACAAACATCATTTGCAACCAACTGCATTTAAAACCATCGAATCTCCCTTAAAGTTGTTGATAAAGTCAAATATGATGAATTATGGCTATCTTTGATCTTAATTTCATCTAAAAGCATAATTCTGCAATTTTCATTGAGAAGCCCCCAAAAATACAAATCTACCTATTGCCGCTTTTGGTTAACACCTGTACAAAATCTGACTGCAAAAATGGAAAGTTCATTCTTTGCCAATTTCGTCAATATGCTACACTACATATTTCGCACAAAATAACCTTCAACCCTGTCAATGTAAACAAGCACTTACTTGTAATATCCTCCTAGTATAACCTACAACCCTATCAATGTAAACAAGCACTTACTTGGATCTTTTTTCCAACGGCAAATTTATTCTGACATACAACCTAGGGGTTGCAATTGAGTTCAAGCTCTTAGTTCTTAAACACAAAACATTATAGATAACAAAAGCATGAGATGAGAATCAGAATGAAACTAAAAGAAATGAAGCTTTTGTATTAATTTCCTTGAAAACAATACATCATCTGTATGCCAAAATTCAGAAAATATACAAAGAATGATTGTGTAACATAACAATGCTTCAAAAGAAAACTACACTAATGATGTTCATAACAGAAGAACACTAAGAAAAATTGGTATCACAACTATGAGAAAAATCTCAAAAAATTGGAACTCGACTGGTCTCACAATTCTCAAAAAATCTCCAAAGAACTGGAACCCTTATAAAGAGCAAAGAGGAAGAATATATAGACGAGAAGATATTTCAAAGTCTGGAAGCTAAATTTGACATGTGTCCCACTAAAAATGTCTTCAATTTGAAGTTGTTGAAACCGATCTTCTTCATCTACCTGTAACCAAAAACCATAAATGATGTAGAAATATCTGATATATCTCCCTAAAACAATTAGCAAAATATCTTATGGAGAACATATCAGGTACAAATCAAATCTACTGTTGGAGGCTCAAAATTTGATTTAGCTGGTCACATCTGCTTTTGCCGTGAAATTCATTTGTTCTACTGGCAACAAACATCATTTGCAACCAACTGCATTTAAAACCATCGAATCTCCCTTAAAGTTGTTGATAAAGTCAAATATGATGAATTATGGCTATCTCTGATCTTAATTTCATCTAAAAGCATAATTCTGCAATTTTCATTGAGAAGCCCCCAAAAATACAAATCTACCCATTGCCACTTTTGGTTAACACCCGTACAAAATCTGACTGCAAAAATGGAAAGTGCATTCTTTGCCAATTTCGTCAATATGCTACACTACATATTTCACACAAAATTTGTCCCCCTGAGACCAATTTGAAAAATACAGCTCCTAGACTATGAACAACATTTAAAATGAAAAAATTTAAATGTTTATATAGTAAAACTATATAAAAGATTTAAATCATTTAAAACCTTAAAATTCATGCGTTGATAATCTTGGACTTTATTTTTAAATTATTTCCCTTTTCCCTCCAATCCCACATTGCCACATGTCCACCCTCTATTTAAAACATTTTAATTTTGAAGCCTCTAAATCGTAATATCGTAGCTCTTGAAATTATCTTCCCCGACCATATGACAATTGAAATTTTCCATCTCCCAGATTTTGTGGCATCATATATCAAAGTTTTTATTCCCACAACCTTATGAATTTCATAAGATCGTGGGCGTCCAAAATCTGGCTCCCGATCTTACGATCCATCGTAACATCAGGTCTCTTTTAAAAACACCTCATGATCCTATGCTAGGCCCATTTCGTAGCATCACCATTCTCCAAATTAACTCCTCTGATTTCCCGACTAGGCTCATAATTTGCCATGTGGCACTCATTTTGGGGTTTCACTTGGTCAAAATTTTAACCCATATTCCTCCAGGCTAGCCACGGGTGGGTCTCAACTTACAATAAGCTTGATGTCAGATAAGACGTGTCCTTAAGACACTATACTGTCAAATCATGGGGATTATAAAGAATAAAAAGACTTGCCTCATAACAAATGTGGGATTAACTCTGGGTCATTATGTATACACCCCCCTTTACTGTGACTTGCAGCTCCTCAAAACATGGGGCTCCCCATCTTTTTTGCTTGTGGTTTCTCCTTGTGAAAGTCATGGACCTCCTTGCTAAAGTTGCGGCTTCCTCTATTTCATGTATTGGTAGCTTCATGCCCCACCTTATAATTTATGGCCTACTCTTGTGTGGGGATTGCCCTACTATTTTTGTGGGACTTCCTATTCATGTAGCAATTGTATGATTGTCTCTTAGGCGTGGAGATCTTTTTATTTGGCTATGGGCTTTCCTTGCCACGGCCTACTCTTGTGTTGCCCCCTACACTCTTCCATGTGGGTGTTTTTTTATGTATGGGTGGCCCCCTCTCTTCATTTCCTACTGTCCCCTTTGCCCTGCATGCTTAGTCCTAGTTGTGGGCCTCTATCTTATTCCCTGTGGGTCTTGTCTCATCCATGCTCATGTATGCTGGAGCTTGCTACCCTTCGTTGAGGAAGTCCCCTTGCATGCAACGACTTCCACAAAAAATCAAACAGACATCCATCATCGATGTATGATATTTGGAAACTAATTGCTATATGCCAAAAATCATAAAAGGGAGAAAAACATGATTGATGACTACTGATTGTAAGAGGAAATCACATGTCCAATCTACCACTAATCATGGTTTTCCATTTTAGAAGAATGCCAGGCATCCCAAGCATCCACGACCAACGATTTGGGCAACACCATATGATTCAAATGTTATGAAAGACTGAAAATCAACAGCAACAATCATCACAACCTGCACCCTATTTATTTGTCATGAATTTCTTTGCCATTAGTGTTGTGAGAAAACATCTCTTGCCATGGAGTTCATTTCTTTATTTCTATCATGCCCTTCCCATTCATCATGCCTTGTTCATGCTTTCACATTTTGCAATAATGAAAGTCTTCCCAGGCACATCCATATACCTATTTTACTCTTTTTTATAAAGTTCATTCTTCTTTTACTTAGTTTCCCATTTTTACATTATCAAGACACCTTCAAGATTCTATGAAGCTCAGGCTCATCAGATGGAATCAGTCGGGCCCCAAAGTGGGTCTAGCTAAAAAAAAATTGTTTTCGAACCACTAACATAACAAGTTTATCCATTGATCATCTCAAACTATCTAAAATCAAAATGGAGCACCGAATCACCACTGAATACTTATTTTAAATCATTTTCGCACCACTGTGAACTTCGTGTCAGGAGACCTATTGCCTAGCTTTAAAAACTTATTTAAACACCTGGTTGGATTCTAAAACTCTGGATATCTTATCTCTTTGACACATTCAACAGTCTTGAAAAATCTCATCACATGACAACATCAGGGTCAAAAGATATTGACCTCCAAACACGCCTACTTAAAATCACCTGCAAATAAACATGTCAAGAAACCACAAAGTGCATTTGGATTTTACTTTGAAAACTGGGCAAACAAGCATTTGAGAGCTTGAAAACTAGGGGAATGATCCATTGCCATGAGGAGAAGGTAATTCTATGATTTGGGCTCATGAAAAATCATGGGATGCATTTGGAAAGTGTGCAAAGTGGGCTACCTGGATTTGCAGGACTGGAAACATCAATAGAAAAGTATTTTTTACAAATGGAAGGGCCCTGTAAAAGCATGCAGATGGATTCATCAAGGTTTATAAACTAGCACACTTGAAGTATTTTTAGAGTAGAATATAGGGGTACAAGCTATTTTATCCCACTAATCATGGACTCAAAGATATAACATCCTGAACAGGGCTCCAGATCAATCTACATTTCTGATTACTAGTGAAACTTTATAAATTGCAAACGAAATCACGTTTAAAATTTGATCAAAAGGATTCATCATAAGCTCAAAACTAGAGCATAGAAAATATCTAAACTCTAGAATATGATGCAAAAGGAAATTTCTTATTTTTGTCAACTGGTCAAAATTTATAACTTGTCAAATAAGGCTACCCAGAAATATGAACAATATATAGATTTATAACGGAGGGAACTGGCCAACTTTGAGACATTCAAAACCTAGTCAAAATATGTCAAAATGACTTGAAACTTGGAACATAGGTTCTTTGATATACATATTAAACATCCTCAAAGTGGAAAGTCATGAATATTAACTAGGTGAAAGATATTCAAAGGCAAACTTTTCTTTCTATCGCTGTTTGACACAGGCAGAAAATGCAGAACTGAGGACTACTCAAAATGGAACTTTGCAGAATGGTTTAGAATGTCATTTTATCAATACAAAACACATGCACAAGCTTAATGAAGGGTTTTAGAAACATAAAACACCTCTTAGACCATATTATGAAAACTAGGTACATATGCACAAAAAGCATTCATAGGGGGCTCACAATGAGTCAAAATTGGAATGGACACTCAAAATGGGAATTCAATTTTGAGTGCCATCACAACCAAAGATCTAATAGCCTAAAAACCTTCCAGATTATTGTATTTTTATGAGTTCATTGTGATGCAATAAAAATATGTAGCTTTCCAAAAACAAATCTCCTATGTAGAATTATAAGAATGCGAACAATTATCGTAAATATATTGGTCGAATTGAAAATTTTCTCTAATGTTTCCAAGCATTGAAAGGTCGTTCTAGGTAATATGTGGTATGTATGAATATCTAATATTTTCTTTAGGAAAGTTATATTAGAAACTTTTATAATTGTTGGGTAAAAGCACAAATTTGTATCACCCTGGAGGATATCCAACAACATTACAGTTGAATCCACGTGGCGTCAATGTAGCACGAAGGTGGAAAAATGGTTATGGCTGAAACACTTTTGGTCATTATTATTATTTAAAAATTTATGAAGAAAAGTGTTTCTCTTATATGGGTCATGTTAGTGGGTATATAAAGTCACCTTGGGCTTTGTCTAAAACTATCTATGTGGCATCCCATGTGACAACCACACAAGCAAAAAATAGAGTTTTTTTTTTAAATTCTTACTTATAAGGCTAAGTTCTCATAAAAATGAAGTTTCTTCAAAAACTAAAATTACCCTTTTGTAGATCTTGGAGTCAAGATTATAGTCATATAAATTTTATAGTGTTTTGAGTAGGTATAATATGTTATACTTTTTAAATATTACAAGTAGGTATTTTAAGATTCAAGAAGATGTCACTTCAAAAAAGAGAAAAAAAATAGTAAATCATTTTAAAAAATTAAAACTTTACATGTGCCTCTAGAGGATAGAGTCATCTTCAAGAATATTAACTTATTTTCAAAAATATGTAGATTTGATAGGAAAAGTTTGGCGAGAAAAAAAGAACTATGGATTTTTTATAAGTTCGACTTTGAACACTTATAACTTTAAAAATATACATCGAAAATCAATAATAATAAAATCCACTAGATATACATGTCATCTATAACATATTACAAAATTAGGGAAAAATGCGAACATTTGCATATATTTGTTTGGTGGGAATGAAACTCTATATTTTTAGCATTTTTTTAAAATTAAAAAATGGACTTTAAAAGGTTAAAAATACAAAAAAAAAATAGACATAAAACATCTAAATTTATACATTTCACCAGTTTACATCATCTTCAAATTCTAAACACAAATGCCACTTTTATGTCGTTAAAGGTGAATAGTTTAAGTTTTAAAATCATTTTTCTTTATAAAAGGTGACACAATTTTGTGCTTTTACCCTATCACCTTTTATGTTTCATGTGTCTCTACTAACTTTGCAATAATATCTACGTTGTAGATTTTATTGGGTGTTTTCTCCAACAACAAAAAATTAACAAAAAGTTATTTTTGGTTGGCATAAGACATTGAATCCCAACAACCATTCTCGTACAAAATAGCTTGATAGCTAATTATAATCCTAACAGTTGTCATATCATAATTGTACCCTAACCATAACTCTATATCTAACCGTAATTCAATGATTAATTTTGGTCCTAACCCTAATCCTATGTCTAACCCTTCACTTATCCTATGACTGACCATAATCCTAATCATAACTTTAAGCCTAATCATAAGTCTAACTCTAACCCTAACCATGCTACTAAATGTAACCTTCCCTAATTGTAATTCATAAGCCTTAATTTTTTTCCTAAACCCTAATGCTAACCCCACTCCTAATCATAATTCTAACTCTAACCCTAACCCTACTACTAAATGTAACCCTTTCCCTAATCATAATTCTTAACCCTTATATCTTACCCTAATCTTATGCCTAACCCTTCACCTATCCTAAATCTAAAGATCTAACCCTAAGTCTACTCCTAAGTGTAACACTAATTATAATCCTAATAGTTGCCCTGTCGTAAGTGTTCCCTAACCATAATGCTATATCTAATCCTAACTCAATGAGTAATCCTCATCCTAACCCTAATCCTATGTATAACCCTAATCCTAACCTTGACCCTGACCTTGACCTTGACCTTGACCCTAATACTGTTAGAAATATATAATATTGAGAGGGTTGAATCGGTATTCTACAAACTTTTTCCCACAATTGAATATTGTTAATTACTTTATAACTTGCATATGAAAGTAAACCAACAATGTTGAATAGTAAATATAACCATGCACATAGAGAACTCATAACACCATTATTTTTTAACTAGGGAAACCCTAGCCAAGGGAAAACCCCAGTGGGGATGACACCTACTAGATGATTCACTAAACAATAGGATCATGTTAAGGATATTGACCCTGAACTAGGAGTCTGTGAAATACATATAGTGTCTCAAATCCTTGTTAGAGGAATAGGCCTTTTAGAAGCCTCAACCCTATTAGGAGTTGGTGGATCAAACACAATGTATGCAAGAAGAACCCGCTGCCCTAACATGAAATTATACAATTTCGTTCTTCAGAAGAATAGATATACATACAATACTTTCTATCTATTGCATTTTGCACTTGCTTTGATCATACATCAGATGTAGTTTGTATATCATTGACTTCACATCAATCACAAATATCATATAGATCATACGTATGTCACATAGTTCATCATATATCACACACTTATCTTCACAAGATAAGATCTTTACTTATACCTCACAAATTCATAATTCACTACTTAGTTGGCCTACATGCTTTTACATGCTTGGCATAATATAAAATAACATATGGAATAATATCCACATAGTTGGCTCATCATGACTTAGTAATTATTTTGTCACCAAAATAATTTCTCAAGTTGTACAATCTAATTTATTACTATGCTCTATTTTTCTATGTTAAATACTTGTGTTGGTATTTCAATCATAACTCATATTGTACTATCTATACACACCTGTACACTGGTATACATCATCATCACAATTTCATAGAACTATTATCAACCGCGCATGAGCTAACTCTTAATGAGTCATTCGTACACATCACATCTTCTCTTTGTGTTGTTGCAAACTGTGTAACACTTAGACAATTTTCTATCTCTAAATGCATAAATGAAATACTGAATATGTGTTGCCATAAATGACAACACTTAATACATCTAACTAACCATATTTCCAACAAATACTACTCATAATCATAAGTCTAATCCTAACCCTAACCATACTACTAAATGTAACCCTTTTCCTAATCATAATTCTTAAGCTTAATTGTATTGTTGAATCCAAACCTTAATCATAAGACTAATAGTAATTGTAACCTTAACCCTACCCCTATCCATAAAACTAAGTCTAACTTTAACCCTAATAATATTTCTAATGCTATGTCTAATTGTAATCCTATCCATAACTCTACTCCAAACCCTAACATTTTTTGTAACAATATCCTTAAAATAGAAGCAAATTAAATTTGTGCAAATTAAACATGATATATAGAATTAAAAATAAAATTTTGAAGAAAACTTTTAAACTAATTTTAATAAAATATAAAACTATAATTAAAAAATAATTAATAATTTGATATTGTATACCAAAAATTAGTACACTTCTATAAACCATTACACTTCAGAATACCCATGATGAATAGCATCTCAAGAGGTGGCTTATAGCTTCCTCTCTATGACATACAAGAGCTCTAAGATGGTGGCTCTCAAATGAACCTAGCTTAATAAATCCCTTGGAAGGTGCACCATAGAATGGATGATTCAAATAGAAAAGCAAGGATTTTGTTATCCAAGAACTCACAATGGATGCAATGCAAATGTAAGAACTAAGCTAAATCAAATGCAAGATGCAAGGCAAACTAACAAGAATGAGAGTATTAAAAATTCTCCTAATTAAGATATGTGAGATAATCTAGAGAATGAAAGAAAGACTAAACTAAGAATAACATGATGCAACTATGAGAATACAAATGCAATGATACTCAAAGTTCTCCAAAGCTCCAAAGTCACTAAGAAAACTTGCAACATAATTTTAGCATGAGAGTGTAAGCTTGAGAGAATGAGGAAGAGTCTCCTTTTAAAGATAAATGGGTGGTAGAGATTAAGAGGAAAAAGAGGCATAATCAAGGGTGTAGAATGCATCTTCAGTGATCCATGTGCATAAGAATCTCACCTAAGCAAGATCAACGGTTGACTTTAAGATAAATCAATTACAAGATGCAAGCTAAGCTAACAAGAATGGATGCAATGAAAATGCAAGATCTAAGATAAATCAAATACAAGATTCAAGCTAAGCTAACAAGAATGAGAGTATTAAAAATAATCCTAATTAATCTATGTGAGCCAATCTAGAGCATAAAAGAAAGACTAAACTAAGAATACCATAATGCAACTATGAGGATGTAACTATGAGAATGAAAATGTAGGGATGCTCCAAGTTCTCCAAAGCTCCAAAGTCACCAACAAAACCTATAACATAATGTTAGCATGAGAGTGTAAGCTTGAGAGAATGAGGAGAGAGTCTCCTTTTAAAGACAATGGATGGTAGAGATTAAGAGGCAAAAGATGCATAATCAAGGGTGGAGAATACGTCCTGAGTGATCCATGTGCACTAGAATCTCACCTAAGCAAGATCAAGGGTTGACTTAAAGAGGCAAAATATGTGTGGAGGAGAATTAAAATTGTTTTGAAAATAAAGATTCCTCTCATAGAAAAGTGTGCCCCTCATGTGAGATAAAAATTTCTTTTCTTATATTTTTAAAATAAGAACAATGCTTTGAACACTTATGATAAGTGGAACTTTGGGATTTTATTCAAATAAAAGGGAGCAAGTTTTTTCAATTAAATAGAAGACTTAAGATAAGGTGGTCAAACCATAGCTTATAATCAAATAAATAACAAAGCCATGATTTGATCAAGAATAAGAAATTGATAAATAAAGAAAAAATACTAGAAAGGGGGATCATAGTCTATATGACCATTTTTGGGTGATTACATTTGCCCATCTTTGGCTAATGTGTGATTGATCTAGGAACACATTAAGTCAAAGAATGAAGATAGAAAGATAGCAGCGGATAGAGAGATCTAACTTTGAAGAATGAAGCACATAGAAATAACAAATCCTAAATATATAGTCAGTTAGCAGCAAAACTAAACATTAGTGTTGAGCGATCATTTTGCACGATGCCAATGGCATAAATCCTTATGAATTTCTCTCTTGAAAAGTTGATCAATTTAACCAACTTCAAGGTTTTATATGGTTAATTTTCAACACACTTGGTAGCTCAATTGAAGATAATTGTGAATGTTCATAAGGAGGCCTTTATTGGTATCTTTAATCTGCAAAAAAACTCTGAAGAAATGCAACCACAAACCAATGTATTTTTCTATATTTCCTGATTTTATGATGAATGTGAGTTTTATAAATGGAACTATATGAATTCATACTCTAACCACATGTTGAAAACCAAATAAATGAGTTAAGGTAACAAGAAATTTGAAGGAAACTGCTAAAAATGAAATTCCTAACAGACATATGTCAAAGCAACAATGCTTTTGCGAATTAAATCTTTAGAAGGATTAAGTAGGAAACTAGTGAAGTTAGGAATGGCACGTCCTTAATTTCACTAATGAAATCATCAAAAGGAACAATAAAAAATTTAGGATGTTTCACAACTCATAAAATTGTATAGCCACAAAAACTGCACTTACACAAGACAAATCACTATGCAAGAACTCGAAGGTGACCCTTTCTTCAATTCATCACAATAGAGGAATTTGTTAGCAAATAAAAATCACTAGAACTAATAGACCACAAAATCATTAACACACAATAAAACTACTAGCTCCATCATTGTCCATGAACATAAATTCACAAATTAAACACACATTCCATCAAGAAACACTACACACAAAATGAGAGCACCAATAGCATATTTTATTGCATTAAAATATTGGCCTTGAATAATATTACATCTTTGTATTTATAGGAAACCCCATCCTTAATGCAATTTATGGATATAGATCTTTTTTCTTGCAAAAAGCATGCTAAATCACTAATTTTAAGAAAATTATGTACAAACATACTCATAACTAGGTGCTAAGTAGGCTTGAACTCTTTATTTTATTGATTACATGGTGCATGGACCTTTACATGACTCAAAGAAAATCCTAAAGAAAAAGATAAGAAGGGAGAAGTATGTAGATGATATGGGAGTCTCTAGAACTTCTTTAGGTGAAAACTCAGGCTCCATTATGTCTTTATCAATTAACTTGCCACCAAAATGCATTTTCAGTGCATGTAATGCTAAAAAAATAGAACTCCTAGTTAACTATCAGCACCACTAGAACTGGCCCAAAACTATTGGTGCACTTACACACTTTGAAAAATGATGCACCTTCACACTAGCACACCTGCACACCTTTAGAGGTGACAAGAACAAAAATAGCAAAATTTATCTAAGTGTCAAAATTTTAGTTTCCAACATCTGGGTTTTGTGACCCTTCCACCAAAACAATGTTTGGATGTGTCACCTTGAAATTTGGATTAAAGTGGTGATAACTTGGGTATCCTACAATTATATGGATTCATTCTTCATTAGCACCTCCCAGAAATATTCACTAACTTCTTATCAAATCCCTGCAAAATCCTCCAGTTTGGAGTCTAACTCTTTAAATGCCTCCCCAGTCCTAAAAATGTTCTTGGTGTCATATTTTGAGGATAGAATTTCGAATAAGGCTCAAATTTATTGTATCACTGCTTCAACTGATCATAATTGAGTCCTAGATTCATCTTCAAAAATCCCCAAACTAGTCATGTTATAATATTTGTCAGCTTCCAAAAATTGATAGAGGGCCCTCTTCTTCACATCCTATATATCTTCATATAGCCTGATCATTACCCTCTTACCAATCACTATCTTTTCTATCCATTCATCAACATTATCTAATTCCTCCACCAAATATATATCTAGTAGCATTCAGTACCTCTATCCCTTGATTGTTCACAATGCTTCTAAATCATTGCTCTAGGTGGCCACTTCATCCATTAACCCAAAATCCTAGTCCACTATTGTAACCAACCAGTCAACATTATTCTCTATACCAAGTAATGATTTCATATTTGTCTCAATGATTTGCCATCCCTAATCTTCAAAACTATGATGTCATCTTTTGCATGAGTCCAAAAATGAGTCACCCTATTTGGTGGTCAGAGCTCGTTTGTCGAGGTCAGTCAATAAGGTGATCTAAGGATGGTTAGGGTCTAATGGACCAACTACCTCCTTCACATACCCCTACAACAACTCATTTTTATTTCTCAATTCCAAAATTTCTACCTCATCTTCATCCAAGTGTCAGAACACTTGCTTAACGCTTGTAGTGGTCAAAACTTTCTTTGTATCCTGGGGGCCCTTTCCCAATACTACCTCTTTTACCTGATAATATTTGAGAGCAATGTCCTTGATAGTTGTATGAGGAGGGGGAATAGCTATAT
This sequence comes from Cupressus sempervirens, assembly GCA_028749045.1. Lineage (NCBI taxonomy): Eukaryota > Viridiplantae > Streptophyta > Pinopsida > Cupressales > Cupressaceae > Cupressus > Cupressus sempervirens. The sequence goes on along the minus strand of CM053784.1, from coordinate 670,636,026 downwards.
GTTCTATCATATCATTTATCTAGTTCCTCATGACAAAGTATAGTTGCTTGGGATCACCCTAAATGTGTGTTGATGTCCTTTTTTCCTTTTTTAGTGCCTCCAATCCTCTTGTCTCTATGTACTCCACATATCTCCTTTGGCAAGTCAGTACCTCTCATTTCAACCATGTTGGAGTGGTACTCGTAGGAGACATGTATTGACCTAATGATGAGGTCATTTTGGAAGTTGGCCTCTTTCCCCTGTCACTCCTCTCTAGGGTCTTCTCCATCCTAGATGACTCTACTACTTGAGTAGCTATTAAGGTCATCGGGAGAGAGGATCCTAATTCATACATAGGTGGGGTTTTCTCTCTTTCTTCAATAATTTGGCCGTCCTTCAAAACCTCATCGGTGTACAATTTCTTGAAGTCATTCCCTCCTACTATCTAGCTCTTAGATTCTATGATTAGTGTCAGCAGTGGGGCGGCTTCCTATTCTGGTGAAGGAGGAGGGGGCAACAGTGGATTCCCAGGTAATGAAGGTGGTATGCCCACTAGTCCTTATGGAAGTGGAGGCAACTAATTCTAATCTTCACCAAGTGACTCTCTATGTGGGTTATCCTTTATTACCCCTCCTTTCAAATTGATCCATGTAGGGATAAAGTAAAACTCAAGGAGATCAAAGATATTTGAACCATCTCCTTCCATGGACTTGGTCTACCCTTCATGTTCTTGATCTGTAGATTCTTCAAGCTAAATCAGTTGTTCCTCAATGAATGGGGGTATCTAGGTCACACTCCTCTATTTCTCCTCTTATGCAACCTTTGTCAACTAGGTCCTCTTATTCAAAGGGGGATATTCAATATCTTATCCTTACGCTTCCTCTTCCTCAGGTATCATTTTTGAAATTTGAGCAAACAAAGTGGAGAGGATTTTTTTTGAGTCGGGGCTTCTTCAGGTTAGGCTTGGACTTCTTTAGGCTAAGTGTCTTTTGGTTGAGCCTCATCTTCCCACTCCATCTTCTTCCTTTTCTTTCCCTTAACCCTATCATTGTAGAAGTATGTCACTTCCCATCCATGCTTGTACACGGTCTTTGGTCTCATAGGGGAATTTTCCTAGCATGTTGAAAATGTAACTTTAGTTCCTTTATCCTTATTGGGTCTCGCGATTGCTTTCAATGTTGACACATTGGGAACTAGGTCTAATTCAAAGGCTTCTTTACCCAATACTTAGTCAATTGAATGGCATACCTTTCTTGGTGTTATATATCATCATTTTCTTCCCAATCAATTTTGACATTCATTATGGGCCTCTCAAAGATTATGTCCCTGTTGTAGAGGGGATCCAACACATTTGGGTTGTCCTTATTCCATACCTTTAAAGGTATATTAAAGTTGTAGACTCATCCTACAATAGTTCCTAATTCAAGCATCATCATCATCTATGCAATTCACCCAATGATCTTCAATAGTAGCATCAGGTACGAACTGCTTCCTTATAAGATGTTGGACCATTCCAATGTTGTCAAAGTAGGGTTGAGGCACTGGATAATCATCCAATGGATCCCATTCAATTTCATAGGTGGCTATATATTCCTTTTTCTTTACCTCAAAAGCTTCAATGGTAATCAACCACACCCATGTTTTTTTATTTTGCTTCCTCACTCTATCATAAGATGAGGCCAGCTACCTAGCAATCTCCAAGAGTATAAGTCTATTGGAGAGATAGTGTGAAAGCTTCTTGGGGCACAAGATAGTTCCAACCACCTAGATGTAAGTGAATGTGTTAAACTAAATAAAGTAAGCACCCACTTGTGCTACTCTGGCAACAAATTCCCCGAATAACCTCTTTGTATATTCCCCTTCAAGGAACCATATTATAGCAAAGATAAAACCATTATTCACCAATCTGTATTTTGGGCTCTTGAACAAGATATTTTTCTGCACCAATTGGGGGTACACTATGTATGGTCATGCATCGGTTTCCTTCATACTTCCTCTCTTTACCAACCCTGGGTAGTCTGTTGGCCTTACTTCTAGAAGATACACAATGTATGAAGTCATGCAAAACTAAGGGTTCAACTACATTGAGATGAGCTACTCATCAAAGTTGTTGCTAATGATTGTGGCCCACTCAATTGGAAAGCCTCTCCTCTTGATGGTCTTTATTAAGTGAACCATCCATGTTTCCATATGGCAGGTCGTAGGGAGTCCCATGACTTTGCTAAGGAGGACAGTGCAGTAACCAATGTCATCTATCATATACCCCTGTGTCATGTCTACTTTTCTAGCTCTTCTATTAGGAGGGGGTCTGACAAGAAGGTATCTTTCTTGCACCAAGTCTTTAGCCTCTTGTTCATGAACCAGTGCCATCTTGTTGGCAATATGGCTAGGTAGATGTATGAGTGCTATCATTTATGGCAACATATACTTTTGATATTTCATAATGTTATTAGAATTAAAAAATTGTTTAAGTGTTAGATAGTTTGCAACAGTATAGAGACAGATACAGTATGTACGAATTATAGACTTTGAGTTAGTTTATGCATAGTTAAGGACCGATAGTTGACACAGTCATGATGATGTATATCAATAAGTAGACATGTATAGATAGTGCAACACATTATAGTTAAATTACCAGTTCAGGTAATCAACAGAGAAAAATATACCACAACAGCTAATTGAAGTGTACAGCTTAAGGAATTATTTTGGTAACAAAATAATTGCTTGATCATGTTGGGCCGACATCCCAGATGTTTACCCAAATTTATTTTATATTCAATCAAGCATGTGAAAGCATCAAGGCCAACTAAGTAGAGTTTTAATTAATTTGTGAAATATAAGTAAAGATCATATCTTGCATAGTTAATGTGTAGTATAAATGTGATGCAAACTTTAGTGAAGAAAGCTTAAGTGATATGTGAGTCATGTGTGATGTGAAATTTGATGTATGATCAGAGCAAGTGTGAGATACAACACTAAGTTAGTATTGTATGTATATCTACTCTTGTAAAGAAACTTAATTGTATATTCCATATTAGGGCAGTGGGCTCTTCTTCCATACATTGTATTTGATCTACCAACTCCTAATAGGGTTGAAGCAACTCCTAACAGGGTTGAAGCAACTCCTAACAAGGTTGAGGCTTTTAACAGGGCATAATCCTCTAACAAGGACTTGAGACACTATATGTATTTCATGGACTCCTTTCAAGGTCAATATCCTTAACAAGATTCTTTTGTTTAGTGGATCAATATCTTGTGGGTGTCATCTCCATTGGAGTTTTCCCTTGGACAGGGTTTCCCTCATTAACAAATAATGGTGTTATGAGTTCTCTTTGTGTATGGTTATATTTATTGTTTAGCATTGTTGGTTTACTTTCATATGCAAATTTATAAAATAATTAACAATATTCATTCGTGGGAAAATATTTGTAGAATATTGATTCCCCACCACCCCTCTTAGTATTATTTGTTTCTAACACATCTATCTACTATATCATAGATTATTATCTGGAACTAATCTGTAGGAGGTAGTGAAAAATCTTCTCAATGTTATAAGGGTGTATGTTCAAAACTATCTCCCCAGTGATGTTTTTCACTACTTTCTCCTTGGGCACATAATGGTGGACCAATTCCATGATCAATTATGGGGATTGTACAAACATAGGATGTGAGGCTACATTCACTAACTTGCTCAAAATCAATGATGGGATCATATATGATCTCTCCCTTAACTTGTTGCATAGGACCAAGAATGTGTTCCAATATATGTGGCTTAGTGTAGTATCACAAACTTTAGATTATTTATCCATGAATAGTGACTTCTTTGGTGCACCCTAAAGTTTGAATGTCACCAGTTTTGGTGTGATCTTTGTTGTCATGGATGATGATAAAGATGTCATTTTAACTTGCACATGAGATAAATGTTAGTATACCAATGTTGGAAGATTGTAAAGATGCTAACTAATGCATCGAACTAGTGAGAAAATGACAAAATGGGGAAGAAATTGACCAAAAATCCCTAAAACTAGTTTTTGTGCACTAGCACACTTGGTGCATATGCGCAAGGTGCACATGGTGTGCCTCATAATCTAGTGGGTTTTTACATGTGCACATACACATGTGTGCTTCCTTCTTGGGTGTGTGCCCCAGAGGTGGGGTGCCTAAGTTATATGTGCACATGTAACACACATGTCGCACAATGTGAACCTATGAGGATGCACATGTGCATATGTGTGCCCCAAGTTTACCTCGGGTGCTTAAGTGGAGTATGCATAGATGGGAGGGTGCAAATGTGCATTGCTTGGATGATCTCAAATGAAAATGAATGGAATGATGGGGTTCATCCCCTATTTATAGGCACACAAGGTCTCAAGGGTTGTTATAGTGCCTATACACCCCTCAAGCTAATGGTATTGTGTGCACGTAGTGTAGCCTTTAACGGTGCACATGTATGTTAGTGCGCATGTGTGTGCCTTTTCTTTGCCTTAAAAAAACTTGACTTCCTATCCTCCCAAACTTGAATGACACTAACCAATTAGACATCCTAGACTCACTTTAGAACCACAAGGGGATGCACCCTCTAACGCATCTGACTAGATGCCTTGTTCTAGAGAGTGGACTCCCTTTCACTAAAAGTGGAAAGGGGGTCCCTAATTTCAATTGAAAATAGGCATGTGTTGTGAATCCACAACAATTAGGAGAGAGATAGATAATATCAATTACTAAGATGAACATCGATATGTCAAGCCAAACAAGCATATAAATTAAGAGAAGATAGGTAGCCATAGCATAAAAGCAATTTGTAGGAATGATAGAATATTTCTACCCCCTTAGGATTGAAATGAAAATGAGATAGAGGAGATGCATAAATTAGCTAGATATGATCAAATTGAGATAAGATATAATCCATGATGAAAGATAAGAGTTTAAGATGAAAGGATAACCATTAAGCATTTAAGATATGACCCAGTTTTACTAAGTTGACTGACAAGATAAAGCATAAGAATTAGCTCAAAATATGAGAAAAGATGGAAATGAAATAGAATGAAAGAGAAGAGAGTATAAATAATGAAGAAATTAAGAGATGAAGATTGCCTCAGAAAGATTCAAAAGATTAAGCCTCAAAAAGTCAGTCAACTACATAGAAGGCATAATTTTAAAATGCAATTTTGACCATCAAGATGAACCCAGATTTCAATTTTGATCCTGAAAATGGTTCTAGGACATAGAAATTAGGTCAAAATTCTATATAAGGGGTCAAAAAGGGTAGATAGATATGATAATAAGATTAACCCTTTTGATGATAAGAAAATAAAAAAAGTGATGAGATGACAAGATCAAACGGAACTGAAGACATAAGAAGAATCAAGGAGATGAATGTAGTTGACCGACATGTCCATGTAAGATAAAGAAGACTCTCTTAGCACTCAAATGTAAATCTAAGTTAGAATGGACACTAGAATGAAAGCTAGTATGCAAGGTGCAATTGCAAGGGTTATATAAGTAGGTCCTAGTTTTTATCATCAAGCCTTATTAGGGACATCAAAAGATCAGGCAATCATCACTAGTATAATCTATGAGGATATGAATATGGTCTTATATCAAATAGGAATGTGGTAACCCAACCTATGCATCAAAGACATAAAGCTCAAGATGAAAGTTTAGTGAGATTCCCTAGGTTTAACATCAAGACACAAAATGTCGAGATGGCCATAACCACAATCTTACAAAAAATAGAAAAGGATGATACATTTTAGATCCCAAGTGTTAAGTGGTTCAAGAAAAATATTCAAGAGACCTAAGATCTAACAAAGTACACCTGCATTCATAAATCAAAGGAAAACATGCCCCATGCCCCCAGTCCTCTAGTTCATGACATCCTCGAGAGACTATTAGCGAGGGAACACTCAACAAAGAAATAATCATAGATAGCACACAAAGAAAATAACCCAACAAGTCTCAACCATTTTTAGTTTAAGTGTGTGTGTAAGAGTCATGCAACTATCTTCCTAGGAATCAAGTCTTCCAATGAGAAGTATCATAAAATCCTAGACTATATCTAAAGTACCTAATAAGTGTTTAAAAACACTTGATGTCAAGGGAAGTGTTGAAAAAAATTGTTGAGTGAGCTACCAAAGAAACACCAACACAAAAAGGAGACCCTAATAAGCTATGTAGTTCATTCCCCCTAGACCTAGACAAGAGTCAATTCCAAGGTAGACAAGGAAAAGAAATATGCAATGAATAGTTCATGAGCATGAGTGAGACACTAATAGACATAGGTGCAAGGTTCTCAAGTAGTACATGGTTCCTAATTTTCACTACTTGGTAGGATTGACTAGCTCTTTTTAAAGATCACATTATTTTCTTCCAATGTCTAGCAAGGTGTAGGGTACAATGGATTAGCAAGAAAATGTATAAGATGGATAGCCAAGTAAGAATGCACAAAGCAAGTGAAAGGTGATCCTCAAGGACTAACTCCTTGAGAGTACCCAAGCTAGGGAAAGATAGCCATATGAAGCATGTTTTGGACAAGCCAAGAAAGCTAGGAAAGGGGATATCATGTAGGATAAGCAGTTAAAGCCAATAAGTGAGATAATATAAAAGAATGTAATCTAATAAAGTATAAATCTCAAGAGGCCTATGAGAACCATGTTCTTCTTTGTGTGATCATTCACCAAGGGGTCAATTGGATAGGATATAAACGGTGTAGAATGATAAGGATGAAGCTCATTTATGGAGGCTATGAAATAAGCAAGGTCATGACAAGAAAGCAATAGATAAGATAACCAATGCTCAAGGATAGCTCAACTTTGTCAAGATCAAAGTAGAAAGATGGAAGATGGATGGATTATGGAAGAATTATGCATGATGCATGTTGCCAGGTTTTCATCATGGTACTTGCCCAAGGTGCATTAGAAGTGGTTTTCACCATAGGACGAATTTATTTCTCTTTACTTTTGCTACTAAGGAGCTTGTTTACCAAGTTTTCACCAAGGCACATTTTCTCTTTCTCTTTTCTTTTTATTTTTTTAAATATTTTTAGAAACAATTTGAGATTTTTCAATTTGGATAGTGCTCCTATTAGAAGGATACATCATGATAAGCCAAGACCATAAAAAGGTATGTTCAAGGATGTTCATAGGGTGATGGAAGGGAGGTGATAGTAGAAAAATTATATGGAGGATAAGGCTTTATGCTTTGAAGGGATAGATTGAGTATGGGCAATACATAAGTGTACAATTGAAAAGATTTGTATAAGTGTAGTGGAAAAGCGGGAAAGAACAACATTGACACACACCTTGAAGGGTAGTGGGATGATGGAGGAAAAATAGTTTCAGGATTTGATATGTGAGATGGTAGTAGACTTTTGGAAGAAGATGGAGTAGAAGCCTTTGGAAGTTTTGAGGAAGGCATTTAGAAGAAGATGGAGTGGAAGCCTTTGGAAGCTTGAATGTCAACTTTGATTTATTTTCAATATTAAATTCTTTCAAAAGAGACTTGGGAATCCATATAGATTTTGATTTTTCTTTTCCTTTGGATGCTTTAGAACACATTTTTTCAATAATTGATTTAGGAATCCACATTTTCTTTGATTTCACTTTTTGGTTTGTGGACCTTTGTGGTCTATTGAATAACTCTTTTATTTTTGTAATCACATGTCAATTAGATAGGACATAGTGATCTTCATTTTTCAATGGAATCTTATGTTTATTCTTAAGTTGAGCATCCAAATTACTTCCAAAAAGACTTGGGACTTGTGGATGAATAAGATTGATATGACTAGTTCATATGGATGGGTGCATAAAAATTTATCAAGGATGAGTGCCTTCGTTGATCTTGAGGTATGATAGGAGAGCTAGGAGTGGAAAATGTAGGAGATGAAGGAACTTAGTGTCCCAATATGGAAGGAATATTTGAAGGCTTTAGCTTTGATGGATATTAACCAAGGATAGATTTAGAAGATGTAAAGGGATAATAAGTATGGATATCAACATATTTAGAGTAAGTAACATGACCAAGGCCATCAATATACTTAGGAGTAGCTTTGATAGGGGAAACACCTTTGGTAGGAGAATTTGAAGCTTTAGAATAGTTTTAATTGGATATAAAGAAGTATAACAAGAGGGGGTGCTTTGATCTTGACAATTTTCTTTGGATAGCATGGCCATAGTGAGTTTCTCACAATTTTTAATAAGTTCAATGGAGATAGTAGAATTGGTATCTTCATCATACTTAGTATATGGATAGGACATAGGATATAGAAAGGTGGCATCTTGTAGGAGATGAAAGGGTGATTGATCTTGGTCTTTATTTATAGCTTTAGCTTCTTGAGGGTTCTCTTTACATGGAGCCACTTCTGAGGAAAAGGGAAAATGTAGGCATAGAATAGCATGAAATTTGAGGATATTTAGTCTTAGTAATATGGAAAAGGTTTGCACCCAATTTCATATTAGCTTGAGTTTCTTTTAGAGGTAACCCATGAGGGTACACATTGTCAATATGGAAAGCATTAGGTTCTTTGTTTGATGGATCCATGTTAGAAATATTTGAAGCTTTATGAGGTTCATGTGCATTAGAATAAGTGGAGGTATCAGGGAAACCATCACTAGACATAGGTTTGACAATTTGATCTTCTCAAGAGAAGTATCCTCATCACATGAGTCATTAGGGGTTCCAACATCAATGATCCCATCATCAATAAGATCTTGCAATTTATGTTTCAACTCTATACAATCTAAAGTAGTATAATCATTATGTTGATGATAAGCACAATAGATATCCACAAATGGGTTTCCATATGAGATAGACTTAGGCGATGTGATAATCTTAGTGTCAAGAAGTGTTTCCAAAATGGCATCATAAGAATATTCCAAGGGAGTATAAGTTCTCTCAAAAGTGTGTCTAGGATATTTTAGTTATTTTTCAAGTGCATAGGATGCATCCACATCTTCATCATATTGATCAAAGATAGATTTGTCATGAAATCTTGGTATAGGTTGAAAGGAGGTATCACGTGCTTTTTCTCTAGAGAGGTCTTTGGATCTAGAAGATAAGACAATTGATGTCTTAGAGTAGAATATGTAGACCTAGAAGAAGAGGATGACCTTACATAAGATGACTCATATGCATGTTAAGGCCTTAAGGAAGATTCATGTGAGGATGTCATTTTGTCTCTTATCTACTTTATTAGGTCAAACTCTATACATGTCATGGTCCTAGTGATTCTATGGTAAGAGGGATCAAATTCTTTTCTAGTTTTTCATATTCAATGTATAAGTCCCAATATTTATTAAGGTTATCAAGGAGTTTAAGGTCAACAAGACTCAGTTGAGGTTTGTAGAAAAAGATTTGAATCCCACATCGAGAGATGGAAATTCAAGCATGAAGTGACTAGAAGAAGCTAATAAGGTGACATAAGATGGCTTGATGTCCAAACTAGAGAGGTAGAGTCTTTAGTTGCCAAAGAGAGGTAACAATGAAAGAGTGACTTGTCAAGCAAAGTGTCCAAGAAATTTACAACACCAATGACTCAAGTCAAGAGTTAGGAAAGAGTCCACATAGCCAAGTAGATAGATAAGAAAAAATAAGTGAACAAATATTCCAATAAATTAGTGTAGTCAAGAGATAAAGGTAACCCTTTCAGCAAAAAGAAGATCCTAGCATGTTAACATAGATCATGAAGATGAAAAAGACCAAGAGTTCAAATTCAAATGATGAAACTCCCCTAAGAAAGAAACACAAGCAAAATGTTTTGGAATTTTTTTGTGTTTTTGAAGTTTTATAAATTTTTGAAGTTCTAGTATTTTTGGGGGGATTTTTTTTTAATAAAAACACACAATGAAAGATGCATAAAGGAAATATTTCTAAGGCTCAATATGATGGATGTGTACCATTTTTGTTCCAAGTGGGGAAGGTTTTAAACATTCAAGCACATAAAAAACACCAACACCCTATTCATGTTTTTTACAAGAATGTGCAAGCTCAACTAGGGGATGTCCTCAATATAGGCAAGGTACATGAAGCCCAAATCCATAGATGAAAGAGAATACTATCAAATTTTCAAGAAGAAACAATAACCCAATCTCCACCTTCAATTCCCAAAGTTATAAATTTCTTTGGGGCTTAGCCAAGATTGACAATATTCCTACTTCCAAGAGGCATGTCTTTGGAGTCAAGCCCCACTATTTAGCAACTATCATATTTGAATCAATGTTAACACATCTATTATTTCAAGTAATGAGAATATTTCTAGGAATGCATAGTTATTAATGGGATACAAACAATATCACAATGGAGTTGATTACTCATATCTATAGAAAGCATCCCACAGACATAATCATATATGACATTTCCTGAATGATGAATGATTTTCAATTTCAAAAGAATAAGAGGTATAGGATACCACCTGCTACTGTGGATAAATATAAATATGAACTATGCTTTATGGTTGAAACATATGTAGCATGCATGGAAGTGGTTGAACCTAGAGTAAAATTTATTGACCCTATAGGTTATGAGATGGGTGAATAAATAATAGAAGGGTATGGGAAGATAATCCTTGAGTCTGAAATAGACAAAGAGTGTCCTAGATGGGGCACTTACGAAGAAATGTTAAGATACATACAAGATAAATTATATAGTAAAGAGATAAAGAAGAAAGTAAATAAGAAAATTGATGAAATGCTAAAAGAATCGAGTATGAATAGAAAAGAGTGTAGAGAAGCATTGGGCACAACTAACAAGATGAGAGCTATTGTTGGGAGTCTCTATACTTGGTTCCTTTGTAGTAGTAACTACATGAATATATAAATTCTAACTATCTTCTTTGTTCTTTCCATCCTCCTATGTCACTATTTTTTTCTATTACTTTTTCTTTTGCTCTGCCCTCTTTCAAAGTTTCAACTTGTTGTTATATTGATATCTCTTTCTCTACCTCTATGTGATTGAGTTGTGGTGTAAATGATGATTTATCTTGCAAAATTATTCTCCAATTAATTTGTATCTTAGGATCTACATCTTTAAGTGTTTCAGCCAAAGTGGCTAAAGCTTCTTATCTCTCTCTTTTATCCTTTGTTTATTCTTCTTCTTCCTTCTTCTCCTCTCCTTTTTTTTCATCATCAGAACTAGGATAATCAACCAAATTGTAAAAAATAGTGGTTTGATCCTTAAAAGGTTCCTTTATCTCATTGATAATAATATGTGTATTGTCAATGTTCATTGTATCATCATCAATTGTTACTTGTGGAGTCCCTAAAACTGTTTGTTATGTAGCCTTGTTGTCTTATGATTATTTCATTACAGTATCTACCCTTTCTTCTATTGTAATAGGAGTTTGAATCTCTAATGCCCCCCCTTTTGTTAGGCTTCCTTCCTCTTGACTAGGTTTAGGTGCATCTAGAATTATTTTGTCTTATGATGTCTCTACTACTATCAATGGGTCCTTACCCCTTGTCATAACTTTTATAATGGCTTATTTTGTTTCCTTGTTTGCTTTTTCATAATTTCCTCTCGTGATCAAAATTTCTCATCTTATTTCTTCGTAATGGTTCTAGGATTTTCATTATTCTCCCAAAATGCTCTTCATTTTCAATTTCACATAGTTTTCTGACATCCCTTTTTCTTATTGATTTGTCCTCTTCCTTTACTCTCTTTTATATTCTTTAGTCTGTCATATAGATCATTTGGTATTTGTCCATGAATTTTTATAAAAAAAAATTTGAACAATATCATATATCTAATTATGGAATCCTCTAACTACAACTTTTCAAAATTTTCATAGAGATTATAAAATTTGTTCAACTTAGTGATATTTCCTTCATTGATACTCAAATTGTTCATATTCTCAACCTTTGGTTTCCATTTCTTTTTGCTCTCACTATTGTCTTTTGCTTTATATTTTTTTGCTTTCTCTTTCTCTAATTGTAATTATTCTTGAGTTTTCATATTTTTTACAGACTTTGTTTCTTGTTCTTGAGATTTCTTTTGTTTACCGACATAGGTGACTATTATTTTCTTCATTTTCCCAAGTCTAGTGGCTAATTATTTCACTCTTTTATGTTTTGGAGATTCCTCTCTTTCTTTTTTGGTTTCAATTTGTGATCTTTCTGAAGTACCTCTTGTTGATCTTCTCTAAGATACTATTTTTGATGGATGTACTTTTGTTATTTTTATTACCCTCTCCTCTTGTGTAAGAGCTACTACTACATATGGTGTTATAGGCAATTTCACTTATGGTATTACAACTATGACTATCATGGAGGGTCCACTATATAAGATGAAAGTTATGCTAACAAAAATCAAAGTATTAAAAATACACCTAATTAAGCTATGTGAGCTAATCTAGAGCATAAAAGAGAGACTAAACTAAGAATTCTATGATGCAAGTATGAGGATGCAAGTATGAGAATACAAATGTAGGGATGCTCCAAGTTCTCCAAAGCTCCAAAGTCACCAAGAAAACCTATAGCATAATGTTAGCATCAAAGTTTAAGCTTGAGAGAATGAGGAGAGGGCCTCCTTTTAAAGATAAATGGATGGTAGAGATTAAGAGGCAAAAGAGGCATAATCAAGGTTGGAGAATGCATCCTGAGTGATCCATGTGCACAAGAATCTCACCTAAGAAAGATCAACGACTGATTTTAAGAGGCAAAATATGTGTGAAGGATAATTAAATTTATTTTGAAAATAAAGATTCCTCTCAAATAGAAAATTGTGCCCCTCATGTGAGACAAAAATGTCTTTCTTTTATTTTAAAATAGGATTAATATTTTTCATGTGCACACTTAGGATAAGTGAGACTTTGGAGATTTTATTTAATTAAAAGGGATCAATTTATTTCAATAAAATAAAATACTTAGGATAAGGTGGTCAAACCATAGGTTATAATTGAATAAATAGCAAAGCAATGATTTGATCAAGAACAAGCAATGGATAAATAAAGCAAAAATGCCAGAAAGTGGGCTCATAGTCTAGATGACCATTTTTGGGTGACTATATATACTAACCTTATCAAAGTAATAAAATAATAAAATATTTTTCCTTTTGCATCATGATTACCACTAGCTTATATATATATATATATATATATATATATATATATATATATATATATATATATATATATATATAGGTGCCTTAAGAACAATTAATCTTGACATATTATATATTTATTGATAGGCACATATAAGCTAGTATATACTAACATGATAACAAGTGATGCAAGGATGGATAGAGAATTAGGGCCAAAGGCACACCTAACTGTTTAAACACAATGTTGAGTAAACACAATGGAAGAAAAACATAGGGAACAACACCAAAGAGAGATAGAGAGAGAAAGAACAAATGTCTCATTGATTCATCGAATGGTCTGTAAACATGCCCAACTATGAGGCCTTCTAGGTTATAGCCAATACAACAATCACATACACATCAAAATGTATCCAACATGATACAACTACGATTAGATATCCTAATTCTAGCTTGCTAACTTATATAATTCTTATACTTCATCCCTTGCCTCTAAACCTAAACTAGACTCGTTACTTATACTTTCCAAATGGACTTACATAAGATTCTAGATCTTTACATAAGAGAAGGTCAACCTCATAATGGTCTACACACATCCCAATGCATGATCCTTACATTAAATTCACAACACAAACTAAATAAATAAGTTAGCTCTCACTAAGAACCAATCATAGAAAAACTCAATCAAAGAAGGAAATAAGTATCATAAGAAACTGCCAAGACCACTTAGTACATGAAGGAACTCGACGATCACAAGAGCTCATCCAACATAAGAACTTGGTTGATACTAGAGCTCAAAAATACTAGTGTTTAACGACAATTACAACTCAAAAACAATGACAACTCAAAAACAACTAACAGAATGAACAAAGATAAATAGGATATCAAGACAACCTAGGATGCCCCTGCATCAGCAAGTTTTAAAAATATAATAGAGATAAGTGTCCTAATACAAAGTCTATCATAATAAATAAAACATGTCATAAAAACACAATGTACAAGTGCCCTCATAACAAATCCTAAAATTGAAATCTAAGACATGAAACTATAGATCAAGAAAATCTAATATACCTGATGTGTAGTTCTCGTCACATGGGTGAAGAGGACGGAGATAAATCATCATGTATGACATATTGTGTGACATCTTGTCCACCCTCCCATACACTATTAAAAAATAATATGAGAAGACAACATGTACATGTTTAGTTGAAATAAATTACATAATCTAATTTATAAGAAAAAAATGATCTTTGTTTAAAATTTCACCATGTTGTCGAGGCCACCCTTGGTGACAGGAGGAGGTACACTCTCATGACCACCAAATGTAGTAGTGGTCAAGTCCTACATACAAATACATAAAGTATAAAATTTTGATAAAGATCATAGTATAAAAGAAATGTACATGTAAATGACATTGTTCGAGTAATAAAGTTTTTTCTTATTAACTAAATCATATTGATTTAATTATTAAGTCACTTATTATCTCTATTCTACTTAAGCTAAACTTTGGGCATATAATAATTAATTATTTTATTAATTATTATCATGCAACCTAGGTTAGTTACCTGTTAGACTTTTGATCTCCTCTATAAGGATGATCTCTCTTTGTAATTATTACTAATTCATTCACTTTTGATAATAGCAATATCTTTTTTGCTCATCAAAGTTGTCTCATCTATTTATCTAGAATTTCAACCTCCATAGCTTTTGCTTCTCTCTTTTTGTGACAGGTGTTTGCATGTAGGTGATTCTTGGGAGCTATGGGGTTAATCTTTCATCAACTTCAACATGGTATCAGAGCTCCAAATATTCATGCCCCTGTTTTGTTTGTGAAATATTTGGCATCAGTTTTCAAAGGATTTTGTATTGGATCTGGGGGTCCTATTTTTTGGAGCACTTTGAGCCCAAACAGACATCATTGTTGGGTTCTAAGTGCTCAAAAACCCTTATTCACATATAAAATACATCCATTTTAGACACTGTTAAAATCTAAGGCAAAATAATTTGTACCTAGGCTATGTTGACTTGGGCACGCATCCCAAGGCATTGATTTTATTTTATTTTTTGGTCAAAAAATTAATTACAAAAATGTTTATTGAGTGTTTGGAAGCACATGGGACTTTTTTTTAAAAAGAATTGTTTGCATAGTGGTTGCACTCCATAGTCTCCCAAAGTTAGCGGATGGATGTTTTTTAAGCCCTACAATTATTTTTTGGGAGCTATGCCATTTTTTGGGTGAAGGTGTCATTTTTTGCAACCACCATGACTCCCTTGTCTTTGTTGTCACTGTTAGTGTGTGTGGCAATAGATTAATTTTTTTGTAGATGTCACTCCTCCAATCAATGGATCTGCTCCCACCTCATTGGCATGCGTAAATGATATGTGGACAATGATTTGTTTTGAAAGTTGCATTTTGTTTGGCGGTTTCCACTATTTTTTAGCCTGCATGACTATGGACTCCTCTTTCTCACTCCATGATTGGTGTTCCCTCCTTTTTTGGTCCCTACTTTGCATGTAATTTGCATGTGCTATTAATCTATTGATGAGCCTGTCACCTTTCTTCTTGTGCTATCTCCACTAATCGCTACAATTTTGATTGGAAGAGTAGGTGGGCTTATTATTGGGAGCAAATTTCATCCTTATCAATGGGTTGTCCTTCTCAAGATTTTCACATAGTCACTTTGTAGGTCATGTCTACCTTCAGTGCCATTGATCTCTATGCCTCCAAGTTAGTAGATTGTGCCTTCCCACATGCTTTGATCCACATGTTCATAGCTCATCAACCTTCTCCATTTTGGACAAAATTTTGTTTTTGTGAGTTGCGTTGCTATTGGGCATGCATTTTTTTACATGTGATTTTGATTGGGGACTACAATTTGGAGAAGGCATTTTTTAATGGGAGACATGTTTTAGTGGTGGCACCCACATTTTTGGATTTAGTGAGCCCTTGATGTTTTTGGCACCTCTTTGGTTTTGTAAGGGAAGTGCACATTCAATGGAGTTCACTTGTAGTCTCCATGTGGGACTTTCTTTCCCCTTGGTGATCAAGCTCTTGATTGGCAGCTTTGACTACTGTGACAGTTTAGTGATCGAGGTTTCTCATGCCATTTTTTGGTGGTGCAATTTTGATGAGAGTGCAATCACCACATAATTTGCGAACTTCATTTTGTTTGGCAGTTTGAAGTTTTTGTAAGCAATTGCATGGTGTATTTTTTTGGGGCAATTTGTGGTTCAATTTTTTCAAAATACACGTAAATCAAGTTTAGAGAGTTGTGTCTCTCAAGATATATCATGCATTGTACCTTGGATTGTTGTCACTCATAGATGAAATGCAGATCAAAACTCTAATGAACCCAACATAGCTATGAACTGCATATCACACACATGCAAAATTATTTCTCATGCTTGTAATTTATATAGGTCTATGCATTGTTTCCCTACCCCACCTCATTTTTGACACTTTTGGGGGTTAGTAAATTTGGTAAATTTGGCATTGTTTTGGGCAAACTTATTTGGTTTGGGACCACCCATGTTTTTGTCACATGGATTATTAGCCACGAGATTTTTATTCTGGATCTGGTCTACTTTT
The DNA here is from genome assembly GCA_028749045.1 of Cupressus sempervirens. NCBI lineage: Eukaryota > Viridiplantae > Streptophyta > Pinopsida > Cupressales > Cupressaceae > Cupressus > Cupressus sempervirens. The sequence continues at coordinate 670,619,429 of CM053784.1, read as the reverse complement.
TTGCAGTATGGAGTTACTTTTTTTTGCACCTAGAATATTCTTTCAGAGATAGGGATCATTTTTTGGCTTTTTTTGCCTTTACAGCCATTTGCCCATCAGATTTATGATCGTCACTTGTTGATGTCAGCACTACATTAGCATATCATGTCACCTTTTCAAGCCTTGTTTGGACCTACCTTTAGTTTTTTCTCATATCTCAGGCATGCAAACTTTGTTTTCCACAATTGAGATATCACCAAAAAGTTGGTTCTGAGCCCATCGTAGTGGTACATGTATTTTTCAGTTTTGATATTTTTGTTGTTGTCAAAGTCAGGGGTATAGTTTTGCACTCCAAGAGACATATCTTGAGCATCTGATCTCTAATTTCAGAATTCTTTATATCATTGGAAAGGTATTTTAAAGATCTTTCTACTGATGGTGGTGGTTGTTCCAAATTGTGCTCTAGACACATATTATCAGTCTTTTGCATTTTTTTATTCTAGTGGATATCTTGGTTGTTTCAACTTTGGGGATCAATCTTGTTATTTCAGATGATTTTTCATGGGTAGTACTAACTATTGTATTAGCCTTATGTCTCTTTTGGTCTATTTAGACATCATTTGTGTGCATTCTTGCAAATACACTGAGATAAAGTGTCGTATTTCATCTATATTTTCATTTTAGTTGTTTTGCCTTTTGATTCAAGCAGTTTCATCTAGGGAAACTCATACAAATTACTGTATTCTTGAAATTCACCATATCTTGTGTCTTAGTGTACATGCACTACTCTGATTAAAGTGCCATGGGGGGTTGATGTTTTGCCTTTGTTTTTCATCTTCCTTTGTTCAATGAGTTTCCCTTCTGTAAGATTAGCCACATGATGTGTCTGAGATTGATCACCTCAGTACACACATATCTATTCTTTTGTGCATCTTGATTGCGGTTCTTTGACATGTAGTTCTTTTGGCCCACTTTTCCAGTTACCTGTCACCTCACCCTTGTCTCATTAGGGGGTTCTTTTGTTATTTCTCATGCTTCCTTGGTTCAATGGAGTGAGCTATGTATTTTGTATTTTTTCCTATGTACTAGGCCGATGCAATGCTTGGGTACCTATGCATTTCAGTGAGATGGATCACTTATGATATAGACACTTTTCTTTTCATTCCTACTTTGGTTGCAGCCTTCCATGTTCAATTGATCAACTCTTCAAGATTTGGTATTTCTTGTCATTTGTATCTTTGAGTTCAATTTTTTTCTTTTGTGTGCCTCCTAACTTGATGTAGATTATAGTCTTCTCTACCTGGTTAGTTTATATTTCAATGAAGGTTCTTGAGATCAGTAGTTACTTTTGATAGAGCTTTTCAACTTCTACATGCTTCAGTGGTGTTCTTCATGATCATCTTTATTTCCTATCTTTTGGGACATTCCCTAGTTTGGAGGCTTCTTCAATCCTTCAATAGTTTCTTTTTGCATGTTTTCCATCTCTTTTTGGAGTAGGGTTTTTTCCATGTGGTTTTCTCTATTTCTCCTCTTTTCAAAGATTTGGTTGCGCTTGGGTACCTCATGGGCTTTGTTGTCAAGACCCAAATTTACTTTCAGTAGTAGATTCTAGGTTTTTAACTACTCTTTAAGTTTATATTAAGGGGGGGTGTTAGAGTAATAAAAAATTTCTTATTAATTAAATCATATTGATTTAATTATTAAGTCACTTATTATCTCTATTCTACTTATGCCAAACTCTAGGCATATAATAGTTAATTTTTTATTAATTATTATCATGCAACTTAGGTTAGTTACCTGTTAGGGTTTTGATATCCTTTATAAGGATGATCTCTCTTTGTAATTATTACTAATTCATTCACTTTTGATAATAAAAATATCTTTTTTGCTCATCAAGAATGTCTCATCTATGGATCTGGGAATTCCAACCTCCATAGCGTTTTCTTTTCTCTTTTTGTGATAGGTGTTTGCATGCAGGTGATTTTTGGGAGTTGTGGGGTTGATCTTTCATCAACTTCAATAGACACAATGGTAACCTCAAAGGATGATGTGTGTAGCTCCATTTGGCTCAATCCTATACTCCCACCAACACTCATGGTGGCATCCTCCTAAAAATCATGAATATATATAAACCATGAGTTAAAATTGTATATAAATAAATTATAAAGTACATAATTTAGACTGAACTTTTATGAAATAAAAGCATATATATTGTACCTAAGTACTCGCCACTATCACAGATGGGTCTAGACATATGCTTGTAGCATGATCATCATGTACTCTAATGGCCTACAATTTCAATAAATAAAGATGAATTAGAGTTGTAGATATAAGTTAGTAATCATGTACATATAAATAGTAAAAACAAAATTCTTGAAAAGTTCATACAATAGGTAATTGAGTTTGAGCCTCAATAGTGGATGGACTCACACCTACTAAACTTCCTAACTCAGTACAAGATGGAGAACCTTACAAAATTAGACAAAAATAATAGTAGCATGTTCTATTAAATTTGTGCTCTAATTTACATTATTTTAAGTGTAATTCAATGTATTAAATCAAAGTGCATACTGTATAAGGGATGCCAACACCTAAAGATCTCAAAAAAAGGCTATATTGAGGCCTAGAAGGAACAATATCATCCATCCTCTATTCATAAAATCAACATGTTCCATGAATTAGAGTTGTAGATAACTTAGAAAGCATGTACATATAAATAATAAGAAATATTTTTCTTAAAAAGTTCATATAGTAGGCATTTGAGGTTGAGCCTTAGTAGTGGATGGACTGACACTTGTAGAACTACCTAACTTTACAACAAATGGCAATCCCTACAAAATTAGACAAAAAGAATACATTAGCACATGTTATTAAATTCGAGTTTCAATGTACATTATTTTAAGTGTAATTCAACATGTATATAAATCAAAGTACATACCTTATAAGGGATGCCAATACTTGTAGGTCTCGATTCAAGGCTATACTAAGGCCTAGAAGGAACAATATAATACATCCTGTGTTCATTAAATCAACATGTTATGGCCCATACAATTATGTATGTAGAATGTAAATAATCATATACTTTATAAATTATAATTAAATTTGTACCTACTTCTGATTATCATCCTGAACACAGAGAAGGTCAACATATGATCACATATCAAAATCATCACCACCACCATGAGAAGCATAAGTCTCATCATCAACAACATCAATACCCTGGGCAATATATCTGATCACTCTGCCCCTTGCATATATCCCCACAACTCATAAAAATGTGCCCAATGCTAGGAAGAACCCTTGCCTGCGTCCATTTCTCTAATAAATTTCCTAAAAGGGCACTCAATGAACTAAGAGTAGATGACACCACTTGATGATGGATAGGTGTAGGAACAACTAGTGTGGGAAGAGGAACAAGAGGTTGTGGGCATTGATGATTCCTAGAATTATCACTAAGCTTTACCCAAGTTCTAACCTGAGGCATACCTCCACCACCCCCTAAAATGATTTCATGTCAAAATAATTAGGTTTCAAACCCAATTTGAGCTCTGCCCATATTTTCCTAAGAAAGGTATGGGCACCCCATGATTAGCATGTGGTGGATGGTCAAATACCATCCATCACCAGTCCAAAAAATGCTCATATATCCACAAGTGTCAACATCATTTAAAATATACATTGGGCTTCTTTTCACTAATGTTTTCACCTGTCTTTGGGTTCACAAAATATATTTTCAAATAATTTTTGTATATTTTCAATTCATTTACCTCTTTATTGTATGCCTAAAATGTGAGAACACTTCTATGAGTCATTATCCCCAACATTGCTCAAGAATGAGGTCTCGAATGGTAGTTCATAGCTCTCTATTCATGGAGTGCAAGGGTTTGTAATGGAGGCCCTCAGTATGACCTAGTTTGTGCCCATGCAAGTACACCATGAAACAAGAGATTCAAGGATCAAAATATGAATGCAAATGAAGATGCAAACTAATCTAAATGATGACAATGCAAAGCAATGCAAGAAAAGAAATCTAATCTATGAAAGGAAATAGCAATGCAATATTAATCTACAAAAATAAATATGACTCTACGATAATATGAAAATGCAAGGATGAAACCTCATGATGGAAGCCATGGATGCAAGAGATAATAAGACAAGAAGATAGAGGTTCTCCACAAAAAGCTTTAATGCTCAAACTCCTCTAAAATCACTCTCTAAACCTGTAGCATAACAATACTATAGCAATGAGCTATTTTCTCTATATCTCTCTCTATTGCTCTATATCAAAATGAGAAGGAGAGGGCTCCTTATAAAGGAAAATGAGGAGGTGAGAGGCTTCTCACAACCAATATTATGGGATAATAGATTTTGATCCATGTGAGACAAAATTCCACCAATGAGAAAAGAGGAGTATTTGAGAAGAAAGTGGAAAGAGGAAAAAGAGGACTCCCACTTAGAGATATGTGCATTTAAGTGTAGAGAATTTGTTTATTTTTAAGATTTATTTTATTTTATTTTATTTTATTTCCTTTTTAAGTGGGGATTTTATTTTTTTGGTCACTAATAAATTTGATTTTATTAATACTATAATAATATTTACATCAAGATTATAAGGTCCTTAATTCTATCTATAGGACCATCATTTACAATATGATATGTTTCTCCTATACATCATAAACACAAAAGGCCTCTACTAGGCTGATTTTCTTAAAAGCATTTCCTCCTTTTTTGAAAAATGCAACACCTAAGCCTACATCCATTATATCCTCGATGCTTCCAAAAAAAATTCACTGAGTCGCTCCTCCAAAAACATCCATATTCTAAAGTTGCATATTCATATAAAAATCTTCCATTACAGAGCCAAACAACCTTATATGTGTTGTCTCCCATTCCTACAGGTCTTCCTGCTTTTCAAAAATAGCTCTTCTATTAAACCAAGAGGCAAAATTGTCCTACTATCTTCTTGCGCTCCCATCCAGCAAAAACATCCAACCCTCCCTTTCCATTATCTTTCATAATAAGAATTTCATTTGTTGCATCAAAATTTATCACTGCCCTCCTTAACTTTAAGCAAGGGAAAAATGTCTTGCTGACCTCTTTCTCTTTGGTAAATCCTTTGGGAAAGTGGCCCCCTTCTTCTGGTCATTGTAGGTCAAGATTGCATATTTGAGATCATTCCATGCATAGTGTCACTCATTTGTGTAGGTTTCCCTATCAATCTGCCCGTGCTGCCAATTTACAAAGGGAAAAATCCCTTTTTCTATTCCTTCTTCCTCATATACATAGCCTTCACTAAAGTCAAAGGCCCATCCTGGATGTGCCCATTCCAGTAGTGTCTCCAAATTCAAAATTAAAGCCTCTTCAAAGAGCGCCCTCATCACCCATGTAACAATTTGTTTGTGTTCTCTGACATGCAAACCTCATGCCATTATCATCGCTACTATATCCACCTAAACCTTCCAATGGTGGTCAGCTTCATGAAAGAGAGGGCCTAAAGTCTCTTGCATTGCTTGAATCACTGCATCAGAAGGGCATTTCACCATTTTCTTTAGATGATGGTTCACCACACGCCCAAACAACGCCTTTTATTGCTTCCTCATTTTGAAAGTGAAGGTTGGCTCCATGAAACCTGCACCAAATTACCTTCTTAATGAAGATTTTAGTTTTAAAGAACCGCTCCCTTCCTTGTTTTAAAGAGCTTCACACTCTCTTGCTGAGATAGTCTCTGTTACGTTATCATAGCCACTATCTTCCCCTTTTAAATCAGTCCTGCTACCGCACAAAATAATAAACACACACACACTTCACAAAGATTTAAAATCTTTAATAAATCTTACTAAATCCTCCTTTCTGACTTCCCTGTCCTTGCATAGCTTGGCTTAGAGGTTACTTACATTCCTTCATTACTTGAATTTTAATTTATATTTTTTTCCAAATTTGAATGTTTTACTCTAACCGTTTCATCATTTAAAGACAATGCCCATTTTGACAAAGTATCTACCTCTATGTTTCCTTCTTGTTTGATATGTGTGATTTTAAAATCTTCAAAGTTACTTAATTCTTCCACAATTAAATTGATAATCATTTGAAGATTCCAAGCACTAATTTGCATTTTTGCTAATGCCTACACTACTACAAGAGAGTCACCTTCCAAGTGTAGCTTCTTAATCCCCTCCTTTATTGCTAACCTTACTGCTAGCAATGTTGCTTGACATTCTACTATATTGTTGGTGCTTGTGGATAGTTTTTTTGTGCCTTTCAAAAGGATATGATCTTCACTATCTCTAAGCATAACCCCAACCCCTGAGATCCCCTGGGTTGCCACTTGTAGCTCCATCAAAAATTTCCTTAACCCATCCTTCCTATGGACCTTTCTGCTCAATCTTTTTCGGCCTTTTCTTTTTCTTTTTTGTTACCAATGCCCCAAAGGGAGATTTGAACCTTATCCCTGGCCATAAAGATTGTAAAACACTATCATCTTTTGTGTAAGGAATCTGCATTGCTTGTCTTTTTGTGGCCGAAACACTAACTGTCTCCTCTATTGCATTTACAATTCTATTTAAGCATCTTCTCAAATTTTCCTTTTCCCCTTTAAAAATTCTTTTGTTACGTTCCTTCCATAATTCCCAAATAATCAAAGATGGAGTAACTTTCCATATGCTTGAGAGAGTTGATTTTCTCTACTCCCTTGGCCATCCATCAAAAACTCCTTTGACACTTTGAGCTCTTAGGCCTTGCCACCTTAATTTAAATTGAACCAAATCCCAGCATTTCCTTGCATATTGACATTGAATTAAAAGGTGATCTATTGTTTCCTTGTGCTTCTCACATAAAGGACATCTTGATGGACCTATTATGCCTATTCTCCTTAGTCTTTCTGCCGTTAAAATTCCCCCATTATAGGTTAACCATGCAAAGGCCCTTGCCTTAGGTAAAATTTCGTTATTCCAGCAAAGATCTTTTGAAGTGAAGACCTCCCTATTTTTTTAGCCATAATATTATATCCTAATTTAACTGAGTAATTACCTAATAAGGATCCACACCAAATTATGTTATCCTTCTTGAGACTCACCATCAGATTTCTTTCTTTGAATATGCTTTGCATTCGTTGTTTTTGTAAATCTATTAACTCCTCACTTGAAACATCTTTCCAGCACCATTCTTTCCCTAATAAACCATCCTTTTCTACCATATAATCTGCTACTAAATTTCCCCACTTATCTTTGAAGTATGTTTTTAATTCCAAGTTACCATCATCCTCCCCCAACACTTTATGCCCATTCCAAGAGTCTTCCCAAAATTTAGCTTGCTTTCCATCCCAAATACGCCAAGAGATGTGTCTCACTATAAGTTGTCTACAAGAGAGCATGAAGTTCCATACGGTTGAACCTTTTGGTGGGTCTTGAATCATTAAGATCCTTTGAGCCTCATCTAAGTCTAAATATTTACCTTTCAAAATTCTCACCCAATAGAGTTGTGGATTCTCATACATTGCCCATATTAATTTGGCTCTCAGTGCTTTATTCATTAGTTTCCAATTCCTTAACCCAGCTCCCCCTTCCTCCTTGGGTTGACATATCTTTTCCCATGCTAATAGGGGAATTTTTTCACCTTCATTAGATCCATTCCAAAAAAACTTTCTCATCTTTTTGTTCCAGAATGCGGACAACTTTTTTGGGTAAATCTAGACACATCATTGCAAAAACAAGTATGGCTAAGATTACTATTTGGAGCATAAGGATTTGACTTGCCAAACATAACCACTTTCCTCTCCATCCTTCCATCTTTTTTTGACATTTCTCTATCAATTTTTCCCATAGTTCCACTTTGTTTTTGCCTGCAAAAAAGGGAATCCCTAGATATTTATTTGGTAATAGCCCTATTTTTATGTTCATAATCCAGCATATTCTCAATTTGATATTTTGTGGGGTGTTGAAGAAAAAGATCTTTGATTTATTCCAATTTATCAATTGCCTTGAGATTCTTCCATATAGTTCTAGAGTGTGCTTCATAGTCTTTGCTTCTTCTAAACTTGTTGCTCTAGCTAAAAAAGTATCATCTAGAAATTGTAAATGAGTAAGGGCTTCCACTGTCTCTGTAATTTTGATTCCTTTCCATAAACCCTACTTTCGTTGTCTATGAATTGGCCTTCCTAACACCTCTACCATTATGATAAAGAGAAAGGGGGATAAGGGGTCCCCTTGTCTAATTCCTTTTTCTTGTTCAAAGAAGCCTTGAGGGCTTCCATTAATCAGCACTAAGAAGTGTGGTGTAAATAAGCAACTTTCTACCCATTGTAACCATTCCAAACTAAACCCAAACCTCCTTAACACAATCAACAAGAAACCTCTATCAACTTCATCATAAGCCCACTTTATATCTAATTTAACCATCATGTTTTGTGTTTTTGAGGTTCAAATAGTGTGAACTGCCTCTTGTGCTACCACCACCCCTTCAAATATGGATCTTCTTGGTAAGAAGCCACTATGTTCTATCGAAATGATTGAGCTAAGAACTTGTTTAAGTTTTTTTGCCATAACCTTCAAAATAATCTTGTAAACTATATTACATAAAGAAATTGGTCTAAAATCTTCAAAGGTTATTTGTGTTTCTTTTTTTGGCACTAAAGCTATAAAGGTGTTGTTGAAATTGTTAAGAATGAAACCTCCTTGGCTAGATTCCTCTACTACTTCCCATAAATCCTTTTGAGATATAAAACTCAATTTCTGAAAAAACATAGCAAGAAAACCATCTAGACTTGGGGCTTTATCCCCTCCTAAACCTTTTAAAGCTTCAACAACTTCACTCTCTTTGACTAGGTCCATTAGTGCTTTTTTTTTGGAAGCTGTTATCTTCTCCAGGATAACATTCAACACCTCATCCACCTCATTCTAATTCTTTACAAATTGCTATCCTCTATGAGAGAAAAAATTAACTACTACTAAATATATTTCCTATTTATCTTGGATGAGAACTCCTTCAGCATTTTGAATCTCATAGATTTTATTAGTCGCCCTTTTGATTTTTACTGAATTATGAAAAAACTAAGTATTCTTGTCCCCCTCCTTTAACCATACTTCTCTTGATTTCTGTCTCCAATAAATTTCTTCTTTGTTTAGACATGTTTCTAATTCCTTTCTAAGCAATTTCTCCTCCTTAAAGTCCTCCTCAAACATTCCATTTTCAATGACTTTAAGACTTAAATTTTTTAATTTCTCCTCTAGTTCCTTTTTTTATCAAAAATATTGCCAAAATGTTCTCTATTCCAAATCTTCAACTGTTCCTTGGGAAATTGTAGTTTTTTGAAGAAAGTGAAGGATTTATTACCTTTCCTTGTTGGAGAATTTTTCCACCATTCCGCAATGAGATCTACAAAGCCTTCCATTTTCATCCACATGGCCTCAAATTTAAAAGGACACCTATCTAGAATGTTTTCATCTTGAATCCTCAAGAAAAGAGGGAAGTGATCATAACCTTGATAAGCGAGAATTTCAGCTGAGCATGACCAATTTGCCTCTACCCAATTATCTGCCATAAGAAATCTATCCAACTTTTTTGCTATATGCACAAAACCTTCTCTTCTATTTGTCCATTTGAAATCTCCTTTTTTGAAATGAATTTCCACTAAAACACTATCATTAAAAAAATTACTAAAATCTTTTTGGCTTTCTGAAATCCAGCCTTTCACACCCTTTTTTTCTCCCGGGTTCAAAATTGCATTAAAATCTCCTCCTAAGATTGCCACATCGTTATCTAAATCTTGCGCTTTTGCAGATAAGGTTTGCCATAAAATCCTTTTTTGAGCATTATTATTTTGACGATAGACATTAAACACCAAGAAAAAAATAGTGTAATTGTTTAACATATACTTTAATCCATTGCCAATAAGTATCCAAAAGGGATTTAGTTATTTCTAAAGTATATGATCTCTGTAAAATAACCATACCTCTTGAGGCTCCCTGAGCTCCTATCAGCAAGCATTCCCATCTTCTAAATTTGTTTTTGAAATTGGTAAAATCCTCCTCCTTGATCTTTGTTTCCTGTAAAAGCACCAAGTCCAGTTTCGATGGATTAAGACGCCTTTTGATCAATCGAATCTTGTTAGGGGAATTGCAACCCCTGACATTCCATGATAGATTTTTCATGGCTCTCGGGAAAAGGCTAAGCCTTTTCTTGATCTCAATATTTTTGATTGGCTTGCTGCATTGCATACCAATTCCAATTTTAATTTGATAGATTTGGGGCCTCTTTTGTTTTTGCTCCCTACATTTGGTTTCTTCTTTTTAGAGCTTGTTTTCTCTATTGATCTTTCCTCCTAAATGCCTGGACATTCTAATAGGCCTAGGTCATTTAGGTTATCTTCCTCTTTTGGAGCCTCCTAAGATGAATCTCATCCTTCCTTCATGCTGCTACTCTCCATTATTTCCTCAAATGATTCGCTTAAGTTCCAATTAGGGGATACTTCTATATCCTTAAGGACTTGGTTTTCCTCGCCCAGTGTAGTCTTCTCATTATGATCTTGCATTTTTAAGGGTGTTTCCATAATATTCTCTAAAAATCCTTTGGGGGTTAAATTTTCAAGCTGGACAATTTTTCTATTCTTTCCTGACATCAATAACATAGAGGGAGTGCCATTTACTAGTTCCTGTATCTCTTTATCCTTCTCCAGATTTCTCATTTGTAAGTCTACACCCCTATTTGCTTCCCAATGTTCCATAGGGGTTTTTTTCACCAATTTGGTTGAGATCTCTTTATCCTCATGCTCCCTCACATCTTTTTCTAGAAAAACTTTCTCCACCGCGGCTAACTTTATTGTAGTTGAAATCTCCTAATTTCCACAAAGATCATTTAAAGGAACATGATTATTTAAGCTTTTATCTTTCTCCAACTTACATTCCCTCCATTCCAAAACCAGTAAAATTTTGTCTGCCTCTAGCCCTTTCCCTTTCATAAAACTACTACTCTGTAATGCCTCTTCTAGAATTGGAATTTCTTCCCCTTCCCATACCTCTATAGGCTATTCCCACACTCCATTTTCTATGCTTAGAGTGATGAAGTCTAGAAAGGGTTCCATTTCTTCATATTGATTAGAATCCTTGGGTGGGAGGAAGAATCCTTGATGATCAAAACTTCCTCTGCTTTAACAAAAGTTCCAATCATGCTCCCAATCTCTGCCAAAACCTCCTCCCCCCAATATTCCACTGGTAAGTTGTAGAGATTAATCCATAAAGGAAATGTCTGTAACTTTTCTTTACCTAGGTCAAAATTTGGCTCCCAGTCCTTCATAAAAATACCTTTGCCTTCTAAAAGGTAAGGGTCATTGCTAAGGATTTCTCATCTATCTGTTTTACTCAGAGCTAAGCCCATGTAAAAGACATTTGTTAGGGTTTTCAGCCTACATTCCTTTCCCCATATAGCTTTGCATCCTAACCTTATAGTTCTTAAAGAAGCCCATGGACCTAGCCATTTGAAAAAGAAAGCTTTTTCCTTTAATTCGCCTTTTGTTCTTGCCATTTTACATTATCTATATGAACAGTGGACATTACCTCATCGGTGATATGCTCTTCAAGGTTTTGAGCAGAGTCTTTGACTGGCTCTTTCTCTTTCGCCAGAGCTTGTTGCTATTGTTTGGGCCTGTAAAACTCGTGTGCAATCTTTGTGAAGTCGAATCTATTGAACTTTCTATATATCAGCTTTTGTCCATGGGCCTAGTTTCCACATTTCCTCTCATTCCCCCTAACTTATCTCCTTTGTGGTGGATTGAAATGATCATTTCTCTGGGAGTAGGGCATTGATTGTTGGAAAATAGTTTTGTTATATCTATTCAGAGGCCATCTATTGCTAATATGTTATCCGTAAGACCAACTTACATGTCGACGAAACCATGATCAAGCATCTGCTTTCCATCCATGGTTTCCCTTGCCATTTGCAAGTAATCATTTCTTCCATCATTCAAAGCTCTCCTATTCCTACTCCCACTCCATGATTAAGTGGGGATTTATTTAATTAAAAGGGAGCAAGTTCTTTTAATTAAATAGGAAATATTTAATTAAATTAAAAGAGGGGTTTTTCTCTTAATTAATTAAATGTGGATGAATTATTTAATTAAAAGAGAGGTTTTCTTTTAATTAAATTGGAGACTTATTTTATTTAATTAAAAGAGAGATTTTCTTTTAATTAAATAAGACTTAGGATAAAATGATAAACCTTAGAAAATATTGAAATAATCAAATTTGATCAAGGAAATTGATTTGAATTGATTTAATAAAATATTGCAAACCATTGATTCAAGAAATTGATAAATTGATAAATTGAATAATGGGGGCCCATAGTTTGGGTGACCATTTTAGGGTGCATACATTTGTCCCTCTTTGACTAATGTGTGATCGATTTGGGAACACATGTAGTCAAAGAAAGAAATTGAAGTGCAAGGTCGATTCGGGATTACAAAACAACCCAGATGTGTGATCAATTTGGGAACACATCAAGACAAAGAATACAAATAAATTTTGACTTTAAAAAGTCAAGGATAAAATTGATAAAACTTAATCAAGGATTGGAGTTGATAGATATTCCCCCCTTGTGATCAAAATTGAAATAAGATAGAGGAGACACAACAAAGTGATAAATTTGATCAAATTGAACAAAAGATAAAGTTATTGATGTAAGATGAAAGAGATAAGAATCACAGAATCAAGGTAGATCAAAAATCATGAAATATTATTCCCCAAAGTTTAATTATAAGAAAAGAAGTGAGGTGAAAGTAAATGGAAGATAGAAATCTTGAAGAGATGGAAAGAAATGGAAAGAAGAAAGAGAATTTACCTAAGAAAGAGGATGCTCCAAAATCAATCAACTGTTTAAGATAGAAAATTGTGATTCAGATCATGAAAGAAGATAAGGAAATGAAGATCAAAACATGAGCACATTTGATTAAAAGTCAACAATAAAGATGAAGGGAGAACCCTCTCAAACTCATAATGCAACCTAAAAATGCAAACTAACATGAAGTCTAATAATGAAAGCTACATGAAAATACAAAGGTGTACTTAAAGAGCAACTATAACATAGGATTTTGTGTTCATCATTCATTAGAGAATGTAAAAGAACTTGTTTTCATCATTGGGTCATTATTAACGGACATTAGAAAATCACACAATCATCACTAGTCACAAGTGCAACTATGAAGATATGAATGTGATTTATATCGGATTGGAATGTGGAAAGATTCTAACATAAGCATCAAAGACATAAATGTCAAGATGACTTCAATGTTAGCTTACCCAATTTAATGTAGCAAAACCATGCTTGCATCAAGGTATAGATGCCAAGATGACTGGAAGAATGGTTCTGCAAAAATAGTCAAGGATGATGCCTCAAATCTCTTAAGTGTTTCAAGGGGACAACAAGAGACACTCTAGAGTTTCAAGACAACACCCACAAGAAAAAAATAAGTAAAAACATGCCCCATGCCCCAAGTCCTCTAGCTATACATCCTGGAGAGACTTAGGAACAATGACACTCAACAAAAATCAATAATAGTCAGCACACATAGAAAAGATCATGACATAGCTCAAACATTAAGTGTTTATGTTTAAAAATGTAAGTGTGTTAATTGATATTGAGTTTCAAGGATAAGGATTGAATGCTTGCGAGCAGGGAAGATCACATGATGAAATTGGGTAAGACCAAACCGATAAGTGTTGAAAAACACTCAATGTCAGGGGTTGAATTGAAAAAATAAAATTGGAGTGGTGTTGAAAAACATCATTTGTGAGGTTCCCTAAAGACTAACACATCCAAGAGACCGAAGCTAACATAGTTATGCCCCCTAAACAAAGACCAATTCCAAACCAAGGCAACAAGGACAAGGCATGATGGAGAAAGGCTAAGTGTTGAGGACATGCATTAAGAAATAGGGGTGCAAATGCTTCAAGTAGCACTCATTTCCAGGTTTTCACCACTTGGATTTTTTTATTTTTTATTTTTAAAAAAATTTCAGGACTTTTTATTTTGTTTGGAGATACATCAAAGAGCCTATTGCTAAGTTTTCACTAAGATGATCATTTTTTTAGGACATATTCCAATTTTTAGAATTTTCACAATATATCATTTTTTTTTAGATTTTTGAAATATATATATTTTTTGTATTTTTCAAGATCAATAAATACATATAAAAATAATATACAATGCCCTCAGACAAAAACAAGGACCAAACTCTCAAGCAAGATCACATTGTGTAGTCCCAACATCTAGCAAGGTGGAGGACAAGAGTGATTAGCAAACTAGTGGAAGAAATGAAAGACAAGAGAATGAAGGAGAATAAAGGGAAGAAATCCTCAAGGGAAAACTCCTCAACGGTACCCAAGCTAGGGAAAAATTGTCATGTAAAGCACATTTGGACAAGAAATGAAAGGCCAGCATAGGATAATTCATGAAAACATAATGTAAAAGTGGGAAAGATGCAATCCAAAAGAGTAGACATGTCAAGAGGCTCCATAGCATCATATTTTACTCTTTTTTATTAGATCAAGACCAAAGGGGTAAATGGGAAAAGGATAGCAAAAGACTAGAATGAATAGAGGAAAATAGATATGAAGGCTAAAAATGAAAGGAATGAAAACAAGATCATCATAAGATAGCTCATAAGATAGCCAAATGTTTGTGTGTAGGTCAACATTGTCAAGATCAAAAGAGAATGGATGAGATATGTAGAAGAACTATGCATGATGCCTAATTGTCAGGTTTTCATCATGGTACTTATCCAAGGCACCACAAGAGAGTGGTTTTCACCATAGGAAAATTTTATTTCTCTTTACTTTTGCTACCAAGGTGCCTGATTACCAGGTTTTCACTAAGGCATAGTTTCAAAAAAAACAAAAAAACTTCTTTCTTTTTTTCAAAATTTTTCAATTTTTTGGAAGAATTCAAGCTTTTTAGATAATGTTCCTTGAAATTTTAAACCATGACATGCAAAGAAGTTGAAATGATATGCTCAAAGATGTTGATAGGGTAAGGAAGATGGAAGACAAAAATGGAGGGTATGGCTTTATGCAAAGTGAGTGAGATTGGAAGATGGAAATGAAGGCAAGATCAATGTCAACACACACCTTGAAAGGTGGTGAGAGGATGGAGAAAATATGAATAAAGGAATATGTGAAGGAATATGGTGAGTAGATAGAAGAGGTTTTAGTTTAGGTGCATGGAATGGAAGAATGCTTTTGAAAGAAGATGAAGTGGAATTCTTTGGAAACTTGAATGTCAATTTCAATTGTTGTCCAACATTAGACTCTCTCAAGAGAGACTTTAAAATCCATATAGCCATAGACCTCTTTTCATTTATTTTTTATGATTTAGAGATAATATCTTCAATGATAGATTTTGGAACCCATACTTGTCTTATAATTTTTTTCTTAGATATCTCTTTTGACTTTATGCCCCTGTGTCGATTAGAGGAGACATGATGGTCTTCTTTTTTATATGGATACTTGAATGGCTTCTTTTTCTTGTACTAAACATTCAGGTTACTTCCAAAAGACTTGAGACTTGTGGAAGAAGAAGGATGATATGATTGGTTTAGGTGAGTGGGTGGATGAAAAGGATTCAAGTATATGCATCTACATTGATCTTGAGGAAATATAGGAGAGGGAGGGACATAAGGACCCAAGATGGATGATGAATTAGGAGATTTGGGAGGGGAAAGTGTAGGGAAATAAGGACCTAGGATGGAAGAAAGGCATGAAGCATTTAGTATTTGTGGGGGAGGTCCAAGGATGGATGTGAAAGATGCAAAAGGGTAATCAACAAGTTCATCAACATCTATATGACAATCAAGGACATCAACATCTTTAGAGTGAGTATTAGGATTTTCAATATGATCATGAACATCTTGAATAGGAGAAACTTCTTTGATAGGAGTACTTGAAGCTTGAGAAGACTTAAGAAGAGTAGAAAGTGGAAGGGAACATGGAGTGGTAGAACAAGAAGATGGAAGACTTTGATCTTGATAAGGATCTTTGGATGTAGAGTTTTTCTCTTGGTTTTCAATAGGCTCAAAATTGGAAGTAACAACACTATTTTTAATAACCTTAATGGAAGTATCATCTTTAGAAGGTGCAACTATATTAAGGTCATTTTGATTGTCAATAAGCTCAGCAGTGTAAGTAGTAGCTTGATCTTGCTTAGGAGAAGACTTAAGACATGGTGGAATGAATGAGGAAGGGTAAAAAGGATCAAAAGAACCATGAAATGGATCAAAGACATCGTGAAAATAATTGGATGACATGGAGGGTTCTTGATCTTGATCTTTCTTTATATTCTTTTCTTTATCATTTTTAGAGTCCTCTTGACATGAAGCCACTCCTAAGGAGAAGGAAGCATGTTGGAATTGTATGGAAGACTTTGGAATAGATGATGAAGGACTAGTTGAAGTAGGCATTATAGTGCATGAAGGCTTAGGCTCTTTAGGTTTAGCATTATCAAAGTATTTGCAGCCAAGTGAAGGTTAGCTTGAGTTTCTTTAAGAGGTAGCCTTTGAGGATAACTATAGGGAACTGCATGAAAAGCATTAGGATCTTTGTTGGATGAAGGATTGGTAGAAGATTTGAGAGACTCAGAATCTTTATGGGATGTATGGATAGTGGAGGAAGTAGAAGATGCAAGGGGAGCATCAGAAGACAAAAGTTTGATATTAACATGATCTTGCTCAAGAGTGTAATCTTTATTTTCACCATGAGGATTCTTAGAAGAGAAACTCTTATGCCATTGATGTTTTATTTCAATGCAAAAAATTGCTTTCTCTTCCTCAAAAAATGTAGATTTATCATTTAGGTATTGTTCCAAAAAATTTATCAATGTTGTTTTCAAAACTCAAGTCATATGGATTACCATCAATATCTACCTGTGACTCATCCCCTTTAAGCACAAGCATAGGACTAGGAGGACTTTTAGGAATCATAGGAATATAATACTCATCATCATCATAATCATTATCACTATAGGAATTATAGATAGGCATATCACAAGACTTTTCATGTTGTTCATTATGGTATGTCTCAATAAGAGGAATAAGATTCTTGGTAGAAGTAGAAGAAGAATGATATTGTGAAGAAGAAGTAGGTGAAGACCTAGATGAATGATATTTAGAAGAATCATAGTAAGAATTAGAATATGAAGAATGTGAAAGATATTCAAAAGAATCATGATAAGACTTGGAAGATGAAGAATGTGAATGATATTTAGAAGAATCGTGATAAGACTTAGAAGATGAGGAATGTGAATGATATTTAGAAGAATCGTGATAAGACTTGGAAGATAAGGAATATTTGGAAGAAGGATATTGTGATATGATCTTGTGTATGATCCTAGCAAGAACGTCTGATTTCTTCCCTTTTCCATCATTTTTATCACAAGGTTAGCATCCATATATCTATTGGAGTAACAACACTTTTCAAATTCAATAAGGAGGTTGAATTCATCTGCACTCAAACGAAGGTCCCTAACAAGATATTCAAGATCCATGGTTCTAGAAGAAGAAGAATCAAGCATGGAAGAAGAGAAAGGATGAATAGTAGAAGGTAGACTATATGATAATAGGAGGAAAAGAATCAAAAAGGCATGAAGAAGAAGAAGAATAGAAGTAGGAGACTAGAAAGACATGGAAGATGAAGAAGAAAGAAGACCAAGAGTCATTTTGTGAAATTTGATACCATTTGAGTTCATTTGAATGTTGAGCAACATGTAATAGCACTTGTAACCAACATGAAAGAAAAGGTACTAGTTGATAGGATACCCCTAAGAAACGTTGGTACCAAACTAGGATAATAAAAGCACTCGCTTGTCCAAGAAAGAAATGATACAATAGAATTTTGCAATAGGCATAAACCAACGATACCATAGAGGTGCCCACAACTTTGGGTGAATACCCTAACACATATGGACCAGGAGGAATATTTACCCAAATTTTAATTAATTGAAATTGAATTTTGATGGAAGTGGATGGACAAGATATTACTAAGACTCTCCAAGCATAATATCAAAGAATCCAAGGTATATCTTTCTCAACAAGGATGATATCTAACTCACCAACTCTAAACAAGGTCTCTTGTGAAATCAATGATTACTAATTCAAGAGGTCAAAGCACAATAACCCAAGGTGCAAAAAAGCTTCTAAAAATTGGGTAAGTAGCCTAATCTGAACCAAATCAACCTAGGGAGATTGAAAATAATAGGAAAACAAAGCAGTTTGATCATAAAGTCTTGACTCGGGAACTTAGATTTTATTCATTTTAAATGTCCAACTAGGTGTATCAGTAGATTTTTAATCATGAACCAGGCACACAAGATAGTAATCAGGGATTTCAAGCAAATGTCTTCAAACAATGAGCAAGGGACAAAGCAACCTTGCACATGAACAAGAATAGTGTCGTAGTCATAGAAAAGAAAATTTGGTAGCACTATGGTTCTTAGTAATGTTCAACTCTGCAACTTTTGCAATCTAGAGTGGGAAAAATCCAATCTCAACCCACCAGGGTTTTGACATATTCCAAGAATTTAATCAATTGGAGATATTGAGGAGATCTGATAGCCCAATAAAAGACTACACCTGTGACGATTTCCCCCACAAGGACATTTATATAGCGGTTGCTACTACTGTGTCAAAAATGGCTATTACCACTTGAGGTTTTGTCCATGTGATTGACCTGATAAAGGGAATGTCCACTATAGTTTAACCCTCTCTAATCAAGGAAGACTCACAAAGTTGTACTACATGGGAACTTGGTTTGGATTCAAGGGTTCCAAGTTTTTGATGTGCCCAAAAGGGAATAGAGCATACTCCTCTAGCCTCTTCACCTTACCCAAACATAGCAAGCAAGATTCTTTGACATGCTAATTTGAAATCACCTCACCAAATTTTTGGACAAGACAACAAAAAACACTAACAATCTCAAAAGAGAAAGTACTAATGGATGTTGAGGACAAATACAAGCGAAATAGTGAGATAATGACAAATATCCTTCCCTACCTACAAGGGGATCCGTCGTCAAGAGGAGCTACACATGTAAAACAAACAAATGAAGCTCAATCTCTCAAGATCTCCCAAACAGTGTTCATATGGCCTAATTACTATGTGAAACACAGATGCGTGAAAGCAAATCTAGATCCAATTTTAGAGCACCAAATGAAGTGTGAATCTATGAAAGCATGTAAAAGCACTCAAGCCAAACACACGAGATGTTCATTTTAGTTCTAAATCCAAATTTTATAGAGATCCAACAAAATACCTAATAATCCTTGCAATGCATCTTTTCTCTCTTGTACCTTTCATTTATGCTTGAACGCTCACTCACAACGAACAAAGCAACAAGTAAAACAAGCAAACACAAGATATGCAATATATATCCAACTTATGCAAAACTAGGGTTAGATCTAAAAACCTAATTTTGAAGAGTGGTAATAACCATAAAATAACTCAAATGAAAGCTCACATCATGTATTGATCCATATGAAAATTAAATGCAAGCTATTCATTAAACGCCATTTTTTGAATATTGATTTTTGACCTAGTCAACAAGATTGGACCTATATGATATGAATTCAAATCCAAACCCATAAATGAAAAAAAGAGACCCCTATCAAAAATTAGAGAGCTTTCCAAAAATGTTAAAATTTTGAAAATATCTTCTCATTTGTGCCCTAGAGAGCCATTTTGTCAAAACAAACTAGTTTTTGTAAATCAAATTATTGAGCCCTAATATGATCTCTAAAATCAAAATGAAAAGAACCAAATCTATTTAGAGTTTAGAGAGATTTCCAAAAATGTAGACTTTTCTATAAAAAATCACTAATTTTCTCCCTAAAATGATTTTTCATGAAAAATAAAGAAAAAATTATAAAAAATCAAAATTACCTCAGAAAAATCTAAAAATTGGATCGAAGCTTGTCTGATATGTCGCCATCTTGTAAAAAAAATTCAAATCAAAATATCTAGCTATTTGGGAGATATGATCAAATCTTTCAAATCTAGGGTTGTTTGTCTCCAAACAAATCCACACAAGGGGGTTAGATCTTAAAATGTCCAAAACCAGCAAGTAAAGATGGGTTACCCCACAGTGGATGCCAAAGATGTATGCCTAAAATGTGAGTACACTTCTATGAGTCATTATATCCAAGATTGCTCAAGAATGAGGTCTCAAATGGTAGCTCATAACTCTCTATTCATAGAGTGCAAGGGTTTGTGATGGAGGCCCTCAGTTTGACCTAGTTTGTGCTCATGCAAGTACACCATGAAACAAGAGATTCAAGGATTAAAATATGAATGCAAATAAAGATGCAAACTAATCTAAATGATGACAATGCAAAGCAATGCAAGAATGGAAATCTAATCTATGAAAGGAAATAACAATGCAATATTAATCTATGAAAATAAATATGACTCTAAGATAATATGAAAATGCAAGGATGAAACCTCATAATGGAAGCCATGGATGTAAGAGAGATTAAGAAAAGAAGATAGAAGTTCTCCACAAAAAGATTTAATGCTCAAACTCCTCTAAAATCTCTCTCTAAACCTATAGCATAACAATACTATAGCAATGAGCTATTTTCTCTATATCTCTCTATATTGCTCTATATCAAAATGAGAAGGAGAGGGCTCCTTATAAAGGAAAATGTGGAGGTGAGAGGCTTCTCACAACCAATATGGGATAATAGAGTTTGATCTGTGTGAGACAAAATTCTACCAATGAGAAAAGAGGAGTGTTCGAGAAGAAAGTGGAAAGAGGAAACATAGGAGTTCCACTTAGAGATATGTGCATTTAAGTTCAGAGAAAAAAAATTTTAAAAGATTTATTTGATTTCCTTTTTAAGTGGGGATTTATTTAATTAAAAGGGAGCAAGTTCTTTTAATTAAATAGGAAATATTTAATTAAATTAAAAGAGGGGTTTTTCTCTTAATTAATTAAATGTGATGAATTATTTAATTAAAAGAGAGGTTTTCTTTTTTAAATGGGGGCTTATTTTATTTAATTAAAAGGGAGATTTTCTTTTAATTAAATAAGACTTGGGATAAAATTATCAACCTTAGAAAATATTGAAATAATCGAATTTGATCAAGGAAATTGATTTGAATTGATTTAATAAAATATTGCAAACCATTGATTCAGAAAATTGATAAATTGAATAATGGGGGCTCATAGTTTGGGTGACCATTTTAGGGTGCATACATTTATAAGAGGGTTCATTTTAATAAAATGTTTGCATGGATTGCCTCCATCAATGGAAGCTATCTATCTCGTTATCCAAGGTTAGGATTAACCATATAATGCCTTGCATACTATCTGCAAGGCAACATAGCTAAGGAGAGGGATTTGGATCACGCTTGAGAATATTAATGTCTTGCATGAGAGTGCACATGTTACACCTCATGCTCTCTCTAAGATCCTTAGGTGTTTGTGGTGGTGGGTTGGGGGTGGGGTTGGGGGTGGGGATGGAGGGTTTGGAGGGTTTGGAGGTGGAGTTGGGGGTGGAGATGGAGATGGAGATGGTGGGGGAGGGGATGGATCCTAACCAAAGATGTCCTTCATGGATATAATATGCATGCATATATATGACATGAAAATTCATAATTACTATTTAATTTTAAAATTTCTAAAACATAAACATAATTATATCTGTAAATCCATCTAAACATCTAATACATGTCCTTATCAACAAATATAACTTTAATGTAAGGTATTGACAAGTTTTACATCATGGTTTACATTTAGCATCTATGATAGGGTTAGGAATATAAGGTTTTAAATTTAAGTTATTATCTACTTAGGCATTTAGGTTTAGGGTTATTTTTAGGATTAGGGGTAAGGGTTTGGGATTATGCATATAAATTAGAGTTTATGATTATTGTGGCTCTAGTTAGGATTGGATTATGGTTAGGGTTTAAATTAGGCTCTAGATTTATATAATTTATATTTAAATCTAAAACATAAATATAATTACATCTTTAAAATAATCTAAACATCTAATACATGTCTTTAACTACAAATATAATTTTAATGTTAAGTAATTATATGGGTTTACATCATGGTTTACATTTGCCTTTATAATTTAGCATATATGATAGGGTTAGAAATACAAGGTTTAAAATTTAAGTTATTATCTAGTTAGGTATTTGAGGTTTAGGGTTAGTTTTAGGATTAGGGTAAGGGTTTGGGATTATGAATTAGTTAGGGTTCAGTTAGGGTGTATGTATTAGGGTTTACGGTTATTATGGCTCCAATCAACATTGGATTATGGTTAGACTTCAAACTAGTATAGAGTTATATAAGTCATCTTTAAATGTAAACCATAAATATAATTACATCTTTAAAACCATCTAAAAATCTAAAACATCTTTAACTACAAATATATCAAAAAGGGGAGGAGAGAGATTAAAGTTATATAATAACTTATTATTAACCTATGGTTTGCATTAGTATGATTGTGGTTACAATTAAAATTATGGTTAGACTTAAGATGAGGGTTAGGGTATGGATTAGGATTCAAGTTATGTTTGGATAAGGTTGAATATTAGGCTAGGTAATAGAAGTGTGGTTGGGAATAAGGTTTGAAATTTGACTTATTATAGTTAGGTATTTAGGATTAGTTTTAGGATTCTAGAGTTAGGGTTACTTCGGCTAGATAGTTAGGATTGGATTGTGGTTAGGGTTTTAACTAGAACATATTTATATAGTTGATTGTTCTTATGGCTGACCTAAGGATCTAGAATAAGGTCAAGGTTTGAGTAGAAGGAAATATTTTAGTTAGAGTTAGGGTCAACAAGTGAATTATAGTTATGGTTAGAGTTTGATTATTATATTTAAGGGTTAATTTATACCCAGGATTTAGATTACAATTCAATTAGGACTAGAATTAGGGTAATGATTTAATAGATTAAGGTTAGAGAAACATTACATGAACATACATAAGTTTAAAGCGTAGGTTCAAATATAGGGTTTTAATAAATCCTAACCCTAATATTTATAATATGTACATCATAAAAATTTACAATTACTATTTACTTAATATAAATCTAAAATATTGATACAAATAAATATTTCAACAATCTAAACATCTAATGCATCTAACCATCCATCACTTTGACTATAATCAAATGTGATATATAAATTAAATACATCTAAAGCATTAATTTAAATGAACATCTACAAAATAAAAATTTTAAATAAAAATTTAAATATCAAAGATGGGAGGAGAGAGGAAGAGAAAAGAGAGAAGATGAAGGGAGGAGAGAGAAAGAGGAAGGAAAGAGAGAGAAAGGAAGGATAGAGGAAGAGAGGAGAGGGAAAGAGGAAAGGATGAAAGAGAATGAGGAAGGGAGAAAAGAGAAAGAGGAAGGGAGGAGAGAAGAAGAGATGAGAAAGAAAAATAGGAGAGAGGAAGATGAAGGGAGTAGAGAGAAAGAGAAAGAGAGAAGACAAAAAGGCAAAGGGAGAAGAGAGAAAGAGAGGAGAGAGAAAGAGAAATGATGAAAGGGGATGAAAGGAAGGAGAAAGGGAGGAACGAGAATTTTTAGGTTTTTAGGTTTTCAAGTTTAGAATTCATAATTTAGGTTTTTGCATGATGATTTTTTTTATTCTTTTACCTAATGTTAATGTTTGTGTTTTCTACCTACAATTTACATTGTAATATTATACCTATAGTTTATGTCTTCAAGTATCAATTAAACCTATAGTTTATGTTTTCAAGTATCAATTTTATATATATATATATGTATGTGTATATATATGTATGTGTATATATATATATATATATGTGTGTATATATATATATATGTATGTATATACATATATATATGTATGTATATACATATATATATGTATGTATATACATATATATATGTATGTATATATATATACATACATATATATACATACATATATATATGTATATACATACATATACATACATATATATATGTATATACATACATATATATATGTATATACATACATATATATATATATACATACATATATATACATATATATATATACATGTATATATATGTATATGTATGTATATATGTATGTATATGTATATATATATATATATATATGTATGTATATATGTATATATGTACATATGTACATATATACATATATACATATATACATATATATACATATATATGTGTATATACATATATACATATATACATATATATACATATATATGTGTATATACATATATACATATATACATATATACATATATATACATATATATACATATATATATGTATATATATATAATAGTTTTCCATTTTGTACTCTAAATTTACTATAAATAAATAAATTTAAAGTAAAGGCAACGAAACTCTAAATACTTATAATAAATGTAATTAATGATGAACAAAAATAATAAAATACATCTAAATTTTTAACCAAATTTTTTTTAAATGAAATAAACTAATAATAAATAAGTAAACATTTCTAAAAAAATTTAAAAAATAAATAAGTAAACATACCTAGTATTTCAAAAAAAAAAGTTGGGGGGTCAGTAAGGTTGCAGAAATTGGGCTCATGTCCTCTTCAAATTGTAATCACATTTTTGCTCGCAATAAAATGAGAAAAATGGGTTAAAAACCAATTTTAATGCTCTTAGC
This sequence comes from Cupressus sempervirens, assembly GCA_028749045.1. Lineage (NCBI taxonomy): Eukaryota > Viridiplantae > Streptophyta > Pinopsida > Cupressales > Cupressaceae > Cupressus > Cupressus sempervirens. The sequence goes on along the minus strand of CM053784.1, from coordinate 670,594,789 downwards.
AATTAGACCCCTGATTTACTTAAGGAATCCTATGAATTGATCATATGCTTTCAAAAATTGAGCATGTGATTTGCTTTCGAAATCGGTTACCCAATTCTGATTGGGTGCATCATTTTTAAAAGTATGCACCCAATTATGAAGAATTCTCATTCTAATCCATAGACTTACATGGATTTGAGACTTAGCTTTGTGCTCCTACCCTACAATCAATCTATCAATAAAGATTGGATCCCTATTCTACGGATTACAAGGCCAATTCAGAAAATTTCAACCAGTAAGAAGATAACTATTAGGAAACAATTTCCTATACAACTAGCATGTGCACACACAATTCATCAATCACAAGGTCTGACAATGGAAGCATTAGCTTTTGATCCAAATATTATGAGATGACATGGTATAACATATACAACATTATCGTGTTCAAAAATATGCAAAAATTATTTCTTGTAAAACTTGTCATGCCCTAAAGAGCTAAGAAAAAAACAAAATACAAAGATGGAATGCCTCGAATCATATACACGTTGGCATCTTGACAACGACACTACATGTCTACATTTAGCAATACATTTTCTCTTGTACACATTAAATACATGAAGCTTACATGCTCATGAAAATGATCAAGTTAATGATAATGAAATTATGTTATATGGCATATTGTGCTTACAAGTACTTCATGTGATTCCATTCCAAAAAGATAACCTCTATGCAAAGTTCAGTGCTCACTTTGTTAATGGAATACATGGGATAATGACATTGATATGAAATAGCATCGTGGTAAGAACAACAACACACCACACTTCACAATATTTAGAGGCAACTGCATCGACCATATCAAAGTCAAACAATATATTCAATATTTACAATATTTATGCAAGGCAAAAATCTCTCTTTGTAGAGATTAAAAATGCCTTAGACAATGTCAGAAATAAAATAAAGCCAAATGCAATCACCTATATTGCTAGAGATGTTAACACTAACATGACATCAACAAGCAAAAATACAAAAGCCTTAACAAATCATATACAAAATCTCCACCTCAACTATACATATAACATGAATAAGCCACTTACTAATCACATTTGGTCCAATATAACATCAAATGTATGCTCTATTCATAGATCATAAGCGTATTGGTTAGATCATTTTCCTACATTCTTCTGGTTACATTTGCAACAATGAACTAGTTGCTTACAACAATGGCACCTAATTCTCTTAGTTCCAAAATAGGAATAAATCAATTCTACTCTTTTGTAGCCAAAGAACATTAAACTATGAAAACATTAAAAAAATATTATTCAAATATTATGAAGACAATAATATATCTATATTTTCATGATAGATCATTTCATAGATAATTTTTATATGTCATTATTTCAACATTAAACTTGGAAATTATAAAATGCAACAATTTAATCCTATCCAACCAACAATATTTCCATGTTCTCAAGAGATAGAATGTCCTAAGACAATTTGTCATTACCACTATTTAATCATAGGAAACAATGTATGCAAGCAAAAGAACAGGGAAGGCTACACAACTGAGGCAAGAATAGTCAACAAAAAGATAATCTCTGTCCACTTTCATTTATTCTTTCATCATTCATTTTCACATAGCAAATGGACTAATAGACATGCTTATCTAGGACAAAGGTTAAAAGTAGTGTTTGCATTTCAATAGAAGAGTTGAATAGAAGAAAGAGTGGTAACAAATTTGATGGAGATATTTTATTAGTTTACAAAGTTAATCTTGACAAGGTAAACAAAACACATGAAATGTTATAGGAAGATTTAACAGACCAAAAAGTGGAAATGTCATTAAAATTGAATTATGTTAACATAAACTTAGTACAACAACATGAAAACAAAATAATCATAGGCATGGGTATCTCCATAACAGGTTTTGACATTGCACCAAGAACATAATATGATTGAGGTGACAACAATTGTATTCTTGTACTTAAAGACACAAGTATATTAGAGATAATTAATTGCATATAATGATTACAATTTTATCTAAAGCACTACAATCAAGAATCTCCTTAATAACACAAGCAACTTTCCTATTGGAACAGTTGTCGCATTAGTGGCTAACATGCTAAAATTTTGCAGTGTCAATGTTCTAGAAATAAAGGATAGACACACAAAGGAATATAGAGTGTAGGTTAAAGGATCTCCAACTTATCAGTAGTCTCATAATTATCACAATAATTAACACATTATGATACACATTTATCATACAATATTTACACATCTGATTGCATATGTTTTATGCGGCTAGAAATCGATCCCAGTCTTGCCAATCATTACATATAAGAAGAAGAACACTTGGCCATAAATGAGATACCAACACTTATTTGTAGGAATATTGTTACAAGAACTAACAAAAAATAACACATTTCCTACATGCGTCTCCACATATATCTACAAGCTAAATAACAAAATGACCATGCAAGTGTTACATCAATATTGCAACAAACTACTGAGGTAATATAAATGCATTTTTTTAATGTAAACAATGTACAACTTGAACATTAACCATTACTTATAGGGTGAACTTTGCAATAAGTTCATGGAGTATTGAAGGTAGAAAATCCATTCTTCAGTCCATTCAATGCCTTTTGTCCACACTACCAACACACATTTGAAGGCTACTGAGTCCTAGATGAAGAATCTACTCACTGCACTGGATGTAGCCATGATGTCAATTGTGTGCACAAACTACAACTGAAGATAGTGCCTAAAAATAAACAACCAATCAAGTGCTCTATCTATAACTCACTGATTGAGAAATTAATCCCAACACTCTGGAACATCAAGTATGAAGAATATATGTAGGAAAAATCCAAGGTTTTCTTCGTACTAAGGGAGCTTTCTATTGAAGGCTATTTTACACTCGCTTAGGCTAATACAATTAGGCATGCCACTTTGGTGTGGTCCAGTCAACTAGGTCATAGGATATGCAAGACAATTCACTCAAGAAAGCAATTTTAAGATATAAATTATTTCAGTAAAGTTTATTATGTAATAGAAAGGTGCCTAACATGATTATTTTTCAAAAACTATGAGCTAAAGAAGAAGAATTATGCTATGGATTGGCTCACCCAACAAGCTCCCCGACATGTGGACTACAAGAAGAAATTGCAACATAGTTTACATTCTTAGTGACATTTTTTATGCAATAGTTTAGTTGAGATATTAAAATAGACATTAGTACAATATTTTTAAATTTGGCTATTTTAAGAACAAATTCTTACTACTATATTGTAAGACCATTTATTGACTATTTAAGTATGCTTAATCTTATTTTCAAACATCTTTATCGTGTGCTTCCAACTAATACACTATGTTGTTGGTGGTCAATCTTTAAAAAAAAATGATGATGACTATTGAGAAATCATATTTTTTACAACTATTTTTTTGCCCATTATAATCAAATTCAAGAAATTAATGTAGTTGTTGCTTGGGCAGACTAGGATTGTTATTTGTTTCTACACAAAATTTTTGTTCCAAGGTGTTCTGGCTTGACATTTTCCCTTTTACATTATCGTACTTAGGTGTAAGTTATAGTGGTTACTGATATCTATCTTTTTCTTTGTTGATGACTACATAGGTGTGGCTTTATTGTTACTCTCATGTTCTTGTTCATTGCTCAAAGAAGACTCTTATCCTAGCTATTGATTAACCTTTTCTGGAGACTTCATAAACTATTCTAAGCATTCTTAACATTTAAAGTTCGTCGCAGTTTCTCCAGTCATTTGACATCTTCCAACTATGTGCTTGTATAGTACATTCTTCTCAAGATATTTTAGGTGACCTTATAGAAACATACATAGTTGTCTCTTATCATATGGTTACTGTAAACTTCAAATAAAATTTGTAGCCTCTATCATTTGTAAAGGTTGGAAATATTCTTTTACTCAATTTCTCATATGTTGGTTGGTTTGAGATATTTTTAAAAATCTCAGTGCCAAGTGGTTTTTCTCCTATTTTTTGATGGGTCTCACATGTATCCACAAAATTCAAATAATCCCAATGAAATGTAGTTGACCATTGAACTGCTAACTTAAGGTTCATTATAGGTGTACAAACCTTGCAGCTTATGTGGTTAGTAACTTCTTAATGTTCATCCTACAAGATGATTTATTCTTCTTCTTGTATTTCATGCCTCTTAAAAATCTTCATACATTATACATCTTCGGGGGGAAAAATCTTATTATTATGCTTTTAATATAAGCATGTCTTATTTTCTCTTATTTGTTTGCACATTAAGAGAAAGCTATCTGATATAAGGTTATTTATCCTATTGTTTATGTTAGTTGAACAACAATTTAAACAAACTTATTTTTTGGTTATCACGATTCATACCTCACATGGGTTCGACCATATTCATCCTTCACAAATAGTTAAGTGTGTTTCCCTTTATGCCCCCATGTTTGAATTTTTTTTCTAGTAAGATAAGAAGTTGACTTAAAGTACAACCATGTGTAATGCCTTGCTTGGGAACCCAAGAGAAACTAACCTAATATGTTACAATGTTTTATCGAACATTTTTTCTAAAATTTTGTATAAGATAAGATATGAATGTGGAAGCAATATACACATACAAATCAAGCACATGTAAGAAATTACAAATATAATTTCCATTCCTCAAGGGTTCCTTCATGTTGAGATACATTTATTAATTAATTTTAATCTTAAGCACAATGTCCACAATCATAAATAAATAACAAATACATAATCTCATAAGAAAATACACAAATACAACTGATAGGATAAATAACATCCAAATAACAACATCCAATACACATATCGTAGGGGATGTAATAATAAATACAAGTACATCAAAAATAATACATCAACCCATAGGATCTCAAAATACAAGATATACAAATACATAGATTCAACATCTGAATATAAATCTCCAAGATAAGAACAAGAATCATAAAGGTACAATTGCATCAAAAAACATCCACCATCCATCAATTTGAGGGGGACCCAAATGGTAAGAAGTCACTACCTCCAAACTGCATGGTCACCTAATTAGGCTCCCACTCCTACTATGTAGGGGAGATAATTTATGATCCACATATGGATATCAAATCAGAAAATCAATCCTAAACAAGGAATCCCAATAGCCCATTCTACCTCAAGGGTAACACAAACTACTGATAAATAAAAGATAACCAAAGTTGAAAGAACAATCATCCATTACCAACATCACATACCAAGAAAACATCCAGATACAAAATACAATAAAGTATCAAAACCAAAGAGATATAATCAGCGAAAGAATACTAACTTATGAATCAATGTGAATCAATGCCAATGTCAAAACTACAATAACCAACAGATAAACAATTGCCATTAATGACAGTAAATCACCAACAATAAGAACAAATCACAATAAATACAACAACAAAAGAAACATCCACAAGAACACCATCAAAGGATAATATAAAAACCATGAAGGAGACTCAAGCCACATATTAGGGAGTCTCATCACATGTCAAATTACTTGAGTTACCATGGACTAGTCACTCTAGACCCCCGATCCTCAATGTGACACATGCAGAACTAGAATACCCTCTCATTAAAATGAGGAAAACTAGTCATACCTTTCAGTAGGTATCATCTCATTCCCATCTTTAGCCTATAAAAGCACTCAAAGCTTGGGCAAGAAAATATCTCTAACTTATTTTGTTAATGTGCATCTAAATGTTTTAATTACTATGTTATCACTTATTACACAACTTACATTGAGTTACCTTGGCAGCCACTTTGTGCCCTGACCCCCATTGCAAATCACTCTCACAAAAATGCACCTAGACAATCTTCATAAAGCTCACAAACCATAATTGTGCCTTATAACACAAAAGCCATAATGGTTGAATTCAGTTCCATAACAGACAACCCAAAAATAATAGTTGGCTCTCAATACCCAAGTTATATAAATGCTCATTAAAGATAAAACCCATAAACATAAATCACAATTTGAATCATAATATACATCATGCCATCTAGTCAAATCATCATCATATAATAAATCACAAAAAACCTCTAGTGTACATCTTAGTTTGGCCAACTATATGAAACACATAAAATCATCATGAAACAAATATCATGAGACTTTAAACGAAATATAAGAAACACATAGTTTTCAGCCATATTGTTTAATTTCATCATTTGCTATGTTTAGATCGAGGCATAATGATGTTTTTAGCAATAAAGTAAGAATATACATGTTTACATAAATTGTTAAGCTAATATGCTTATTTAAATGAATAAGTATTTAATGTCAAATCTCCTTATGCATATAAAAAATGCCATACAGTATTATCATGTTATTAATTTAGATAATTTTAATTCATAAATGACATGTGTGTGTGTGTGTGTGTGTGTGTGTGTGTGTGTGTGTGTGTGTGTGTGTGTGTGTGTGTGTGTGTGTGTGTGTGTGTGTGTGTGTGTGTGTGTGTGTGTGTGTGTGTCAGTAAAAGGTCAAGGCCCTATAAAATATATTATTAAACAATATAAATAAATCACAGAGTCTCATTTCAAATGAGCACTGGCAGGAAAGAACAAAGAAATAAAACCTCCACTCTTGCCCAGGACCAAGGTCATATAAATTACATTATTGAGAGGGGCATTCCCCAATTTTCCTATTATGGTATGAAGGGTGGACCCTTCTATACACTATCAAAATTTACATTTTTTCAATATTTACATCTTTACTATTTTATTTAGAAGACCCCTCACTATTTGGGATAAGAGGAATTAATCTTTCCTTTTTCTCTTGGCAATCCTCCATAATGTTGTCTTTGGGTGATGATTAAATCTGCACAAATAGACTCCTCTTGGCCAAGACCTTTGTCAATAATTAAATATATAAGATAACAACACACGTAAATGGACCCATAAAAGCATATTTTGATAATCCCTTTAAAAAAATTAACGTAATGAAACTGCCTAACGTTTTTTCTACCAAACCTATTATTGCCTTTAAATTTTATAATTTAAATAAGACTGTTAATCTTTTGTTGATTGTTAAGCTAAGATTTTAAGGAAAGTAAAAGATATGAATCATTATCAGAGAATGCCAAACAAAGAGGCTCAATAACTTGAGCAAACTGATCAAATTTGACTATTTATATTCCTAGGGTTAATTATATAAACAAATAATGTTCAGAATTCATGTGAGGAACCTGTTATATACTGGGAAATATTATAAGCATGAATACTACAATAAATTTAAAAGGCTTGGTTCCTCAAATGGCATTTGATGAGCCTATCTCTAATACCCATCTTTCTATAGTGCTTTTACATACTCATTATTTGATACTAAGGGTAGTGTACCAAATACTGGGGAAAGAGTTTATCAATAATACAGAGTGGTATCAGGTTCCTAATGATATACCAACTATGTTTATTGCTATGGGAATAATGGTTGAGTCTAATAGACCTAATATAAATATACTCTACAAAAGACTCCTTAAGGCAAAGTATCTAGGGAATACAAATAAATTTTTTGCCAATATATAGAGAGGGATGCATATATGTCGATCTTGTCACTATGATCTACCTTTAAATAGTCAAAAAATCATTTCCCTCTACCTAGTGGTATCAACTTTTGACACTACTTGTTGAGCTGTCATTTGACATGATGCTAAACGAAAGGAATTCTTGCAAACTCCTCTCTTGAAAAGCTGATCTTGTGAATCGACTCCAAGGTTTCAAGGATCTTGCAACCTACTGGAACCCACCCAATTGAAGATAAATGTGAATGTTCACAAGGAGGCCTTTTCTGGTTCATTTTTATTTCGGATGGAATGTAGAATCTGCACACTGTTTCAAAAATAACACTAAAAGACAACTATGTTTTTGTATTTTATGTTTTTTATGAATGCAATCTAACAATGCAACTAATATGAGTTCCTATTCTAAAAAAGGGGTTAGCAAAGCAAATAATAGAACTTAAAAGAAAATAACATGAAATTCAAAGCAAATAATGTGAAATTGAAATCCTAATAGACATAAGCTACAAAAAACAACACACTGCAAGTTAAGCTTTCAAAGAGATTAGTAGGTAACCAATGAAAATAGGAGCAGTGCTTCCTAGATTCCACTGATGTAATCATCAATGGGAAATTTCAATAATGGAATGATGTTTTTCTCTTCATCAAATTGCAAGGCCACGAAAAGTGCACTCATGCGAGACAAAGAGTTATGCAGGCACAATTTGGTGATTTCTTCTCAAGCTCGTTAAGTCAACAGAATTCGTAAATATGTAAAAAACACTAGAACTAAAAGATTGCATGACTAGAAACAACACAATAAACCTTTGGCTCAATCACAATCTCATGAACAAAATCCATAAAACAATGACACATTCAGGCAAGAATGACTACACTTTAAATGCGAGCACCAAAAGCATAATTTCATTACATAATAACAGTGGCCTTGATTTCAAATTACAATAGGGTATTTATAAGAAATCATCTCCTTAATTTGTGTTGAGAGTGAGAGATATCTTCATGCAATAAAATGTTTTTTAAACATCAAAACAAACTAATTATATACAAACTAACTATCTAACTGGTGCTTAGTAGGACTCCATCCATATTTTATTCTTTAATTGGATGCATGAGCCTTTTACATGTTTAAAACAAAGAAATTATGAGAGAGAAAGCATTAGAAAGCTCTGAGCCAAAGTGGAAGTGTTTGGAAGTGCCAACAATAGAAGTTGATCCTTCACTAGGCATGTGTTAAAGTTAAACTGTCATTAGAATGCGTTTTCGATGCATGGAAAGTGCTATTTTTGGAACAAGTAGTTAATTGTCGACGCACATTTGAATTGAAAAGCTATGGAGCTGTGGACCTGCTGACCTCAACAGGGTCAAAATCTCAAAAAAAAATTGAGTGTCAAAATTAAAATTCTGGCATCTAGGTTTTGTTTTTCTTCATCACAAAGCTATGTTTGGATGTTTTCCCTTGAATTTCTCTATCATCTCAGTAATTTTGGCCGCATCTAGTAACTCCAAATCCTCGTATTTATCCTTAACCTTTTGTTTGTAATTGTCTACCTCAATCTAGGTGTTAGCAAAATCCTCGAGTTTGGTATCCAATTCTAACAATGCTTCTTCAGTCCTGAAGGCTTGTCGGATGTCCTCATCATCAGCAACCTCCACTAAAATCTTCCTAAAATTCTCCACTACTATCTCTACAGGTAACAACTTTTCTTGTTCCTCATCTTCAAAAATATCCAAGCATGCATCATTGCAGTGTCTCTCTACTTCCAAAATTCACTCTCAAGCTTGGTCCTTGAGCCGATAAATCTCCTCATGTAATGTTCGCATTACTTTATTGCTATCTGCTATCTTTTCTATCCAGTCATCAATCATATCTAATTCTTCTCCAATATATACATCAATCAAAACTCGGTATCTTTGGCCCTTTATGGTTTGCAGAGTTTGTAAATCCTTACTCTAGGTTCGTACTTCATCCATAATACTAAAGTCCTGCTTCAAAATTGCTATGATTTTATTTACATTTTCCTGCATAGCATGCAGTAACTTCAAATTCCCTGTGATGACCAAGATACCTTTCTCCTCGAAACTTTCCCACCACTACTAATAGGCTTTCAAAAATGGTTCAATGTGTGCCACTCCCCCTTCTCTGAGAATAGTATTCAAAATCTACTCGGGGTGCTCAGGATCAAGAGGACCAACTACTTCAGCTAGATATCCTTTTAGGATCTCAACCTATCTTTGAAATGTTTGGAGTTTGGCCTCATCATGTTCCATGTTCTTGAGGACCTCTTTGACTCCTAGGGTCATCATCAATCGGGTTGAATCCTATGTAGGCCTCCCTAACATAACATCTGAGTAAAAGCACAAACCTGTGTCACCTTTTATAAGGAAATGAGATATCAGAATGTGACAGTTCAACATTAATAACAAAAAAATGGTATTTGTGTTTAAAATATGAAGATGATATAAACTGATGAAATGTGTAGAATTGGGTGAATTTTCTACCTATAATTTTTATTAAAAAAATTAGTAAGAATTAAAATATAGGGTGTAGTTCTCGTCAAACAAGTATATGCAAATCATCATTTTTTTATTTTGATTTGAAAATATCTTATAGATGACATGTATAGCTAGTGAACAAAAAAAGAAATAATTATTTTTTATGTATATTTTCTTTGTTATAAGTACTTAAGTTCAACCTTATCAGAATCCAATAGCTTTTTCCACTTGTCAAAAGTTCCCTATCAAATCTATACCTTCTTCAAAAATAACTACATATTCATGAAGAAGATTCTCTCCTCTAGAGATAAACATAATTTTTAATTTTTTTTAATATGATTTACTATTTATTTTTCCTTTTTTGAGGGAGCATCTTTTGAACTATTGAAATATTGACTTATAATATTTTGAGATTATAACATATTATAACTAATCAAAACACTCAAAATTTTATATAATGATGATATTGAATCTGTGATCTATAAAAGGGTATTTTTAGTTTTTGAAAAAAATTGAGTTTTGATAGAGAAATGAGATTTGACCAAAATAGGTTTTGGTATCATAAAGGGTGACATGGATCTATGCTTTTACCCATCCTTCAATTCATAATCCTCAAGACTGAGGCCTTCCACATTTATGTCTTCAGGAGGGATGGCCACTTGTGCAAACAATTCCCGGTTCTGTGTACTAGTGACAAATGCCAATGGCATTGCCTCGTGTGATGGAGACTCGAGTTTATTCAAAATCTCTGTAATGTCACAAATTTCTTCCTCTGAAGCATGGAATTGAAGATTAGTACTCCTCATTATTTCCTTTCGAATCCATCTAGGGATGCATCCTGGTGAGGACCTAGCTCTTAATGATGAAGGGGTATGTTCTACAACTTTCTTCCCTTTGTCACTCCTACTTGGGAGGGCTCTTCTTTTGTAGCCTCAGTCTTTGTAAACCCTGCAGCTTTAACTTTGGTGTCTTGGGAAGGTAGTTGAGAATATTACACCATTTGTCCCTCCTTTGACACTTCATCAGTTGTCATTTGTTATGGTCACTCCTCTAATGATGGCTCCTTCTAAACTTGTTCTTCTTCCAAACTTTGAGGTAGAGGAGTCATCGAGCCCTTATCTACCACTATAATTCATGGTGGAGATGGGGGAGTAAGATCAGGACCTTGTGTATCTAGCAGTATCTGCATCCAGTCTTCCTATTGAGGTTCATTTTTAGGAGTGTCCCTGATCTTATCCCCGATCAATTTTGTACCCACAGGCATAAAATCAAAATTTGACATTGAAAAAATGTCATCGCCCTCTTCACTCTACTCATCCACCCACTATTGTACTTCCACCTTCTAAGGAAGAGAGTTCTAAGGGTTCTACTTGGGTGGATGGTGAGGTATCCATGGCACTCTTTCTCCTTTGTAACTCTGCAGCTCTTCCTAGCCGAGTTCTTCCCTATAAGGGCACTTGTTCGTCTTCCTCTTCTGATTCTTCTTCCTCCTCCTCTTTGTCTCCCTTTGGAATGCTTTCAGGAATAGATGGGGAAGGCACCAATCTTTTATTGATCCTTTACCTCTTTTTCATCTGGATCTTAATCCTCTTCTTTTGTTTCTTGGAGGTAAAAGGAGAAGTTGGCTCATCTTGCACAGGATGAATGGAGACTTGCAAAATCTCTCCCTCTTCTAGTTGGCTGGGCACATGGGAGGTAATTGAGGTTCATCTTGGACTTGAGTAGCTCTAGTATCTTGGGACCCTTGTGCACTTTCTTCCTGCTGCTGGAGAGGAACCTGTTCTTCAACCTATTCTATTTGAATTCTCCGAGGGGAGGTCCTCTTCCTTTTGTTCTTTCCCTTCCTCTCTAGAGGGTGATAGTATCCAATTAGGCGATCAAGCTAGTACACTGTCTCTGGCCTGATAGGAGACTAGGCCACAAAGGTAGGAATTGTTACTTTCTTCCCTCTACCTCTTTCTAGGTAGGCATGTGCATGAAAGATCACTGTATCAGGAATTGGATCAAGTAGAAAAGGCTTCTTGATCCATTCCTTTGTCATTCTGACGACATGCCTTGCCCAATGATTAATATCATTGACCTCTTCCTTGTCAACCTCAGCATTCATAATGGGCCTTTCTCCTATTTTATCTGAGTTGAATAGGGGGTCTAGTAGATCCTTTGAATCATGTTTCCTTATCTCCTCCAGGATGTTCAACTGGAGCACCTTCTCTAATAGATACAAAGTCATCCTACAATAGTCCCTTATGTGAACATCATAGTCATTTGTTGTGTTCATCCAGTGATCTTCAATAGCATCCTCATGGTGAAACTCCTTTCCTCCCAGACTCTCCACTCTCCTGATATTATCAAAATATGGTCAGGGAGAGTTGTATTCTTCAAGGGGATAATTCTCCCACTCTCACTTGAAGGATGGAATATCTTGCTTCCGCTTCACCTGGTATGGTCCAATGACTAAGGGCCATGCCTAGCAAGGTCTTTATTATCTCTTTATCTTCTCATATGCCAACTCAATTTGCCAGGAAATCTTCAATAGCACCAATTTGTCACTTAGATACCTTGGGAGCTTCTTAAGATTAATGGAGGCACCAGCTATCCGAAGATATGTGAATGTTTTAAATTGGATGAAGTAGGCTTTGAGATCTGTAATTTGTGCTTTGGCTTCATCATATAACCTCTTCCCATAATCTCCCTTAATGAATCAGATGATCACAAAGATGAACGCATCATTCACAATTCTGTACTCCTTGCTTTGTGCCAAGAGCTTCTTCTTCACTAGTTGAGGGTAGACTATGCATGGCGAGGCATTAGGATCCTGCATACTGCCTCTCTTGTACAAATTGGGATAGTTTGTTGCCCTTCCTACAAGTAGGTATACTATGTAAGAAGTCATATAAAAATTCTTCTCATCCTTTACCATCCTCAACTACTCACACGAGTTTTCACTTAGTGTGGTGGCCTAGTCCAATGGTATCTTCACTACTCTGATGGTCTCAATGAAGTTGACCATGAAAGTGCTAAGGTCACCTACTGCATGTAAGCCCATAACTTTTCTCAAGAGAATGATGGAATAACTGATATCCTCCTTCATGTGTCCTCGAGTCATATCCACTTTTCCTGTTATCTTTACCCTCAGAGGTTTCTCAATGAGGTATGATGATTGTATAATGTCTATCACCTCCTGCTGGTGCTCCCTGTACATCTCTCTACTACTTCATATGAGAGCCTAATGAATTGATCTGCTCTTGGGAGATGGAAGACCCTCTCAATGTTTTTGGGTCATAGATCCAACACAACCTCTCTAGTGACACTCTTGACGATCCTTTCTTCAGGAACAAAACATTGTGCCAAGGCCATGATTAGTTCTGCTAACTGCACCGATATAGGATGTGATGTTGCGTTCACCAACCCAGAATGAGGATACTAGTGCAGATCTCTCTGTTGGTTTGTTACAAATTCTAAGGAATTCTCCTAGATCTATGTGCTCTAAGTCAATATCTCTGATTTTTGCGTAATCATCATGAAATCTTAACTTTGAGGGTATGTCTTGGAACTTGAATATGACAGGTTTGGGTGCTACTCCGAATGTGGATGCCATTTGATTACCTACACGTTGTGAGAAAAATATTTATTAGTTCAAAGTAATAATGACTTGAAATAAAATGTAAAACCTTTAAAATTAATTAAACATAAAGAAAATAAAATAAAATGCCCAATTTGGGCTTTTTTTAAAAATATATATATTTTTTATTTTAAAATTTAAAAAAAAATTGGAGGCAGAGCATGCGCGGTAGGGCACGATGGCAAGGGTTTAAGAAAATGTCATGGCGGAGGAAGTCAGGCACGATGGGCACATGAGCATGTAGGAGAGGCATGCGAGTGCACCAAGTGTCGTGCGCAGTGGAGGCACGCGGGCACACGAAGTGCCATGCGCGGGCGGAGCTGGCAGCAAAGGTGGGTTTCATAGAGTATGCCGAAGGATGGGTGGCAAAAGAGTGCACAACGCCAAAGGGCATGCAGTGCACTGTGCCAAAGGATGGGCGGTAGTGGCAAATGATGCAGGGCATGCAACACTAAAGGGCATGCAGTGCCAAAGGATGGGTGACAATGCTAAAGGGTGTAGGGAACGCAGTACTAAAGGATGAGCAGTGCCACCAAAGGGCACACAGCACTGAAGGTTGCGCAATGTGTGAAATAACAAAAGGGTGCGCAGAGAAGTGCATCAAAGGGCACACAATGTGGAGGTATTACCTTTGCACACAGTAAAAATAAAAAATAAAAAATGGGAAATGGCAAAGTGTTGAAGGAGGGGGTGGGGGTTTTATAACCCCTCACCCACTCACGGCCCTGCACAAGTGTGCGACATGCACCTCTAGTGTGTGACGCTCACCTCCCATGTGCGCATGCAAAAAAAAAATTTACTTTGACTTTTATAATTTTTATATATTTTATATTGTTTGATTTTTTCATCTTTTTTGATTTTTTGATTTTTTTTTACACTTTTTTGACTCTAGCATCTTTTATCGACTCTCGAACTATGAGTTTAGGAGTCTGAAAAAAGTAGGGGGTCCTCATTCCTAGTGAGGAATGGGGCATGTGTTGTGAGACCACAACAAATAGCCCTGAAAAAAAGAAGAAATGACCAAGGCATTTCTTCATTAGCAAATAGTCTTCTAATGTGTGTCAAACACCAACCAAACTTTGAACATCTCAAGCATCTTTCGGATGACTTAGCAATCAAAATCTCAAAATTTGGAACCTTCAAGCTCAGTGTGTGATTTGTGTATTTGTTTCCTTTGATATCTCAGGGTGTATTCTATCAAAGTTTTCTGACAACTCAGAAACAATTTTCCACTCCTCCTGGCTCATTCGTTCAAAATCTCCATGAAGGCTATTCATTGATCATTTGCTTGACCAGATGAGAGAATCAGTTTGAGGGCTCTTGGCAGGATGCCACATTCTTTTAACTTTCTGGCAAATTTGAATAATTGTTCCATGTAGTTCAGAATGTTACTTTTGATGAAGCAATATTTTGAATACAAGATACTTTTCTTTTGGAAATATATCTTTTGTCATTTCAAATCTTTAGAATCCTTCAGTCTTAACACCGTAATTTTTTTCATTTTCTTTCTTTTTTTCTCTTTTTTTTTTTGTATCCTAACTACACTTAGACTGTGTAGTCAGGATATCGGTGTCATTTCTTGGATTCAATCTCTTGTGAACATCCCTTGCGTTCCTGTTTAGAACTTTTTAGAGACTCTCATGTGAAAAAATGATCTTGGCAACCTTTTCGAGGAGACCCATTATGTTTGAACCAGTTGAAGTTTGGATCATCCCTAATCATCTTTGACTTTAATTTGGAAAAACCCAAAACAATAAATTTTTTAAATTTGCAAAGTGTTGAGAACTTGTTGGTCTGGACTCCTGATTTCTTGACTAAAAGTCCCCTATTTCCACAAGAAATGTTGGTTGTTCGATTGGTATAAGACACACAATCGTCCAAATATTTTGACAAAGAAATACCTCTTCCTAAAATCAAAACCAAAGAGTGGTTAATAAAATCTTGAGAGAAAACCTCAAGTAAACCTTACCCCCTAGGATTTACACAACATTGAAAACAAAACACACAACTGAAAGTAAACACACAACATGAAAGCAAACACACTTGCAGAAATAAAAATCTAAGCTAAATGCAGAAATAAAATCTAACTAATTTTTTTTGTCTTTTAGGCCTCAAAATAATGCTTTAGAAACTGCCCATTTATGGGCAAGGGAAGAAATTCCCCTTGTAAGGAACTGGGCCTAAAAGTGTTTTCTCCAAGAATTTTCGTGATCTGATAAGGACCTGTCCACAAGCATTGAAACTTGGTATGACTACCCAACTTTTCTTTTGCCTTATCCCAGAGTAGAACAAGGTCGAAAATCCTGAATGATTTATTCATGGCCCTCTTATCAAACCATCTTTCCACAATAGCTTGATGTTTAGCCATGTGCTCCAATGTAACTATCTATTTCTCGTCCATCTCCAAAAGATTCATTAATCTGATTTGCACTTTGTCAACATCTTCAGCATACCCACTCATAAATTTCAAAAAAGGAATCTTGAGATTAAGTGGGAACACTAGTTCTTTTCCATAAACAAGTAAATATGGAGAAGTCCCAAAAGCATTTTTGACTCTCACTTGATCTATCCATAAGGCATATTTGAGTTGTGTATGCCAATCCCTAGGATTCTCCTTCAACAATCATCTTATTACGATGATCAAGTTCTTGTTTGTAGATTCTGCTACCCCATTTCCCTCCGGATAGTAATTTGAAGAGAACTTGATATTGACTTTATTTTCAAATTCCCATTGGGTCAAGAATGTAGATGTGAAGGTAGACCCATTATCACACATAAGGGCGAATGGCATTCCCAACCTAGTAACAATGTGTTCTTCCAAGAAGTTTGTTACCACCTTAGTAGTGCAATTTTTGAATGTTTTTGCTTTTGTCCATCATGTACAGTAATCCGTAGCTGTGAGAATAAATGCATGTCCAGTTGATGATGGTGGATTGACCAGACCAATGAAATCCAGCCCCCACTTTATGAAGGGGCATATCTCGTACGAGCTATAAGGGCATTGCTAGATTCCTTTCTCTATTGGCACTAGTTTGATAGATATGGCAAGAGCGTACATGCTCAAAAGTGTCTTTGAATATTGAGGGCCAAAAATAACTTGATCTTAGGATCATGTGAGTCATTGCTTCTGTTGAACCATGTCCTATAGCATACTTGTCATGAAAATGTTCTAAGACTTCCTTTGCTTCCTCACAGCCTAAACATTTTAGATAAATCCCTTCATAGTTTCTCTTGTACAACTTGTTGTCCCTTAGCATGTAGGAGTCACATTTCATTTTAAGTCCCCTATATTGTGAACTATTCATCCAACTAGGACATTAGTCTTGTAGAAGATAATAAATAATGTCTTACCAAACATCTATTACCACACCTTGACCAATATCAACTTGAGATACGATCTTCTTATCCTGATTATCTTTATTTGTTTCACTGTCAAACTTGAACTCCTTTTCATCTCCATCCTGATTATTAGCTATGATTCTTGACAACCCTTGACCTCAAACTAATCTCATAGGTTGAATTTCTAGATCAAAGTATTTTAGTATGGCCATCCATTTACCTCTTCTTTCACCAAGTTTATTCTGCATCAAAAGTGTCTTTACTACTAGATCAGGTACAATTGCATACACCTTACTTCTCAGTATGTAATGACAGAACTTCTTCATTAATGCAAAGGATTTTTTATCGAGGTTTGAGTACTTCAACTTGGCATTCTTCAAAGGGAAACTCATAAAAGCAATTGGTCTTATCATCCTCCTTTTCCTTCTTCTTTGTCAGGATCCTTGCAAAAGAGTGTTCTGAAGCAAAGGAATAGATCTTAAAAGGCAACTCATAATCAGGACTCACCAAGACTGGGGCCATGGAAATGACCACTTTGATATCTTCAAATGATTTCTTTATCTCTGGAACTCATTCCATTTTAGCCCCCTTTTTGAGTAAATCATTAAGGGGATGAACTATTTCTGCAAATCCAGTTATGAATTTTCACACGAAATTTATCTTGCCAAAGAAAGACTTGACTTCTTTTTGACTATGGGGAGGTGACAATTTTAGGATAGCTTCAATTCTATCAGGCTCAATGGAGATCCTAGCCTCAGAAATGATATGTCCTAGGAGCTTTCCTTTAGTGACCCCAAATGAACATTTCTTGGGATTGAGGGATATTGCATACCTGCGACATCTATTGAATACCTACCTTAAATCAGCAATGTGAGTGCTTCGATCTTTTGAAAAGATAGTTAAATCATCCATGTAGATGACTATACATTTATTTAATAATCCCTTAAAAGCTTCATCCATGGCTTTCTGAAATGTAGCTCCTGCGTTAATCAATCCAAAAGGAATCCTTCTGTAGGCAAAAGTTCCCAATTTAGTTGTGAAAGTTGTCTTTAGTTGATCTTATTCTTCAACCATCACCTGATTATATCTTGAATATCCATCTAGGAAAGACATCATTTTTGAACCATTTACAATTTGTAGAACCTCATCAAGTGAGGGTAGAGGATAATTGTCCTTTTGAGATGTCAGGTTCAAGTTATGAAAATCAACACAAAGGCGAATCTCTCCAGTATTCTTCCGCACGAGAACCAAGTTAGCCACCCATGTAGAATGGTGAATGGGAAATATGATCTTTGCATCTAGTAATTTCTTAACTTCCTTCATTATCAGGGGCTCGAGGATGGGATTGATAGGTCTTTGCCTTTGTCAAAAAGGTTTGGCATCTGGTTTTAATGGGATGTCATGAGTTATAATCTTGGGGTCATATGTCTTTAGCTCTTCGTAGCTCCAAGCGATAACATTTTTATACTGAGTAAGTAACTTGAGAATTTCTTCCCTTTCTTGTGCATTGCATGCTTTCCTTATTCGAACCATCTTCGGCTCTTCATTAATTCCCAAATTGTACTCATCACACTCCTCAATACCCTTTTCTTGGATTGTCCTTTTATTCAGTGTTGATTCATCACGATCAAAAATGTGCTCTAACTGAACCATCCCCTTGGGAATAGTGTTAGTCTTTAGATTCAAGATTCCATTTTCATCTTCAAGTTTATCGTCCTCAGGCTTGTCATCCAGATCATCATCAATTTCTTATCCTTTAAAGTGTCCATTGCACATGATAAATTCAAGTATGTTTTGATCATCTTGAAAGACTTGAAAGTTGGTAATATTGTCTGAAATAGATGGGGCAGTAACCAACTCTACTAGAAATATTTCCAACTTCATTCTTTCAACTAGTTGTAATGCACTTGCTGAAATAGTGAGAGCATCTGCCACCATGTTCTTCCTTTTTGGAATGGACCTTATGTTTAGAGCTTTAAAATCATCCAGTAAATCCCATACTCTTTTCCTGTAGGAAAGTAACCTTTTGTCGTTGCAAGAGTATAATGATTTTACTTAACGAATAACCAACTGAGAATCTCCTTCGATTATGAGAGTCATGACTCCTTTCTTGAGTGCAAAGAGAAGTCCTTAGATCAATGCTTCATATTCTACAGCATTGTTAGTACATCTAAACTGTAATCGGTATGCTGCGTAAAAAGACTTAACTTTTGGATTAACGAATTCTATACCTACTCCAGCCCCTAATTTGCATCTAGAACTGTCGAAGCAAAGTGTTCAAATCAAATCTTCCTTGGGCTTCTTAAACTTGTGTTTGTTTGTTCTCAACTTCTCTTTGATCTAAGAATTGAAAGATTTTTTCTTGGGAACCCATTGCAACTTCTTGCGGGGTGGACTTGATGATTCCCCTTTATAGTTTATAGATAGAGGAAGTGTGTATTTTTCTTGTTTATCCTAGATTTCCCCTATTAATTCTTTGATTTCCTCAACTTTAGGTTCAGGATGAATGACTACTAAAGTCCATCCTTTACCTTTCACATATTGTCTTCTTCTTTGGACTTTAATCATCCCTAGAGGAGGAGAAGACAAATCTCCCCCATCTAAAGAGGTATCACTGTATGACACATTTAAATATTCAATTTCTTCTTCAATCTTCCCTGTCGACTCAGTTGAGTTTATATTACTTTGATCTCCCACAGGTCCCTTTTCTAGAATGTGGTTATCCTTGCCTTACATTATATGTGTTAATACCTTTGTAATTTCTTCTTGGCATGATGAGCATTCAAACTTAGAGTGACTTTGTGTAATCAATAGAATCCAGGGAGAAGTAAGATGTTGGGGTCAACTTCTTCTCCCAAGCATTGCAAATCAGTCACCATATTATCTATGAATTGTATCATGATCTCATCCTTTGGGATTGGTATCTTGAGTTCCTTATCCTGATCTTGAGATGCTTTGATTGGGATAGTGTCGAATGCCATCACCTTGTATGAACCCAAATCCAATTGTAATAATTTTATCTCATTTGGGGATTGTAATCTATAATCATCATTTTCAATTTGGCTTTTGCATCTATCTTGATTTGATTGTTCAATCCTTTCCATGGTAACCATAATTGAGTGAAATCCATAGAAAACCATCCTCTTAAGCATTTCATCCATCCTCTACTTAGGAGCAACCCATATGTCTCTAGAATTTCCACCACGTGTATATCAATGACATCTTGAATCTGGGCATCAACTGTAAACTATATTTGAATGTCTTTCAATATGCTGATGACTTTCACCTTAGTCTTATCCAACTGTATCACTATCTGATTGGAAGGTTGAGGACTTACCCCTAACATTTGTGCTATTGATAATGGCATGACATTACATGAGGCTCCTGAATCAATCAAGCAATTGTGGAGATTCTTTCCATATATCTTGATGCTGAGTATAAACAGGGGTACTTCAACCTAGTCTTTAAATATAATGAGCATCGCTTTTGTTGCATTGAATTATTGAGACACTACCTTTTGAGGACTAGTATTCGTATTGTAGGATACCTTTGTATGATCCAAAGTCTTCATGAGTGATTCTCACTATTGTGGACAATTTTGTAGCATGTCAAACATGGACATATTTGTGTTGGTTCTTTTCAAGTCTTCAACAGCACTATACTTTTCAGTAGACCAAGCAGGATTCTTCAATATTGTTGGTACATTCACTAGGTTTTGGTTCTATTGTCTTGTATTTGGTGGCCTAATTAGCGCTGAATTGTTACTCGCTCTCGGATCGAGAGGAGTTGGTTGTAAACCTGGAGGAATCCCATCTGTCAAAGGTTCCTTTTTGTTTCTCAAATTATATGTGTTTCGATTGTCATTGTGAAAAGAAAACATCTCATCATGTTGAAGATCAGGTTCCTGACTAAATGGAAAAGAGAACTCTTTGTTGGCTGGTTGTTCTACCTGCACATTTTGTGTAGAATCATAGGATTCTAGTAGCATGGAATTAAATTGTACAAGAGGAGCATTTTCATTTGCTTGAGAGTTTTGAGTCATCTCTTGATTCTCATTGTAATATGAACCATCACTATTGGGTGCATTTTGACTATCATCATACTAATTAACATCTACATACTAAACATTGTTATTGTTGTTGTCAGCAAGAATACTTCCATTATTTGATTGAGTTTTCCACTATCAATTCTGTCTTTGGAAGCCATTATTATGATCAGGAGGATTGAAGTTATTTCTCCCATTGTTGTTTCCTGCATTGTTGTTACTATTCCCACTGAAGTTCCTGCCATAATTCTAGTCATAATTGTTGTTGTAAGGGCTAGCGTTGTTTCTTTGGAAGTTTTTATTTTATCCTTGAGACAACCTTAGGTGAGTCAGTTCGTTATTCATTTGAGACAGTCTTTTCATTTGACCAAATTCAAACACAAAACCATTATCTGCTTCAGTGGGTGTTGTTGCCTTTTTCTCAAAGAAAGCAACTTTCGGAGGTTCAAACCCTAGATACGTTAGAGCAAGATTTTGTAGAGTGAGTGCCTGTTGCAATGGAACTAGGTTCATAGGTATGAACTGACTAGGCATCGTGGGTACTCCGACAGGGTATGTTGGCATCATTGTGATAGCTGGAGCTAGAAGCATTAATCCTCCTCTATTAGGATTAGCTTGCTTAGTGAAGGTAATTGCCTCTACAAAGACTTTATCCAATGTGTCGATACTTGCTACAGGAAGTCTTCTTAGAAAGATGGCAGTAAGATGGTCCATAGCATTCAAATAAATTTGAATAGTGGCTTCAACTAGTATAGTGTATGGCGTCTCTAGTTTCCAATATGCCATGTGAAAGTGATGGTTGAAGCAAGAAACTATCTTGGCTGAGTCCCTTTTGATTGATATGAATTGTATATGTATCATATTTGGGTTGATGAATGTTTTGAATTATTCCAAGAACAATTTTTTGAAAGTGTCCCAATCTCCAATCCATATAGGTGGCAAGTTGACATACCAATTAAAGGAAATTTCCCCCAAAGATTGGGGGAATAAACGAAGGACCACATCCTCGTTAGCAATCTGCTTGTGGTTGAAAATTTCTTTGAATACCTTGACATGATATATGATAGTTCATGTCTCACCATAGATGAATCTTGGGCAAAACTTCTTGGGATTCTTAGGGAGGTCATGGAGTGCATCTCTCAAGTTTATTGGTGAGTCTACGGTGTTTGTGAAAAAGGCCATTGGAGGGTTTGGCAGACCTAAAGGTGGTTGTTGAGGAGTAGCTATTAGAATATGTGGTGGTCCACCAAGTGGTTGGAGTGGAGGTGGAGTTGAAGAAGATGATAAAAGTTTGAATGAAAGTGGTTAGATTCAGGGTATTCCCTTGTCACTACGTAGTTTGTGGAAGTGGGTAAGTTCAAGAAACTTGTGTGCACTTGTCATAGACCTTAATGCTCGTTGAAATGGGGATTTTGGATCAATATCCTCCAACTTGCATCAATTCTGGAAAAAGCGCACCTCTACAAAAGTACACTTTCTCACCTCTCTATATTTTGCACACCATAGAGTTTTGTGCTCCTATGAAGTTGTGGATCTGTGGACCTACGTACCTATGGATCTGTAGACCTACGAAGCTGCAGAGTTATGGACCTAAATTTTTCAAAAACTAAGGAAATTTTCTAATCTTGTGTAAAGCGCAGGTGCAGAATTTTGAAACTTTGGCAAATTTTGCCACTTTTCTCTAAGATCAAAAAGTGTGGCCCTCCTTCTAGCGCCACTTCTATTGAGCTACCATTCGACACGATGCTAAAAAATAGGAATTCTTGCGAGCTCCTCTCTTGAAAAGTTGATCTTGTGAATCAACTCCAAGGTTTCGAGGATCTTGCGACCTACTGGAACCCACCCAGTTGAAGGTAAATGTGAATGTTCACGAGGAGGCCTTTGCTAGTTCGTTTTGATTTTGGATGGAATGTAGAATCTGCACACTGTTTCAAAAATAACACTAAAAGAAAACTATGTTTTTGTATTTTATGTTTTTTTATGAATGCAATCTAATATTGCAACTAACATGAGTTCCTATTCTAACAAAGGGGTTAGCAAAGCAAATAATGTGAAATTGAAATCCTAACGGACATAAGCTACAGAAAAAAACACAATGTGAGTTAAGCTTTTGAAGAGATCGGTAGGTAACCAATGAAAATAGGAGCAGCACTTCCTAGATTCCACTAATGCAATCGTCAATAGAAAATTTCAATAACCGAATGATGTTTCACTCTTCATCAAATCGCAAGGCCATGGAAAGTGCACTCATGCGAAACAAAGAGTTATGCAGGCACAATTTGGTGATTTCTTCTCGAGCTCGTTACGTCAAAGAAATTCATAAATCTATAGCAAACACCAGAACTAAACGATTGCACAACCAAAAACAGTGCAATAAACCTTTGGCTCAATCACAATCTCATGAACAAAATCCATAAAACAATGACACATTCAGGCAAGAATGACTACACTCCAAATGTGAGCACCAAAAGCATAATTTTATTGCATAATAATGGTGGCCCTAATTATAAATTACAATAGGGTATTTATAAGAAATCATCTACTCAATATGTGTTGAGAGTGAAATATATCTTCATGCAATAAAATGCTTTTTAAACATTAAAACAAACTAATTATATACAAACTAACTATCTAACTGGTGCTTAGTAGGACTTCATCCATATTTTATTCATTAATTGGATGCATGAGCCTTTTACATGTTTAAAACAAATAAATTATGAGAGAGAAAGAATGAGAAAGGTCTGAGCGGAAGTGGAAGTGTTTGGAAGTGCCAAAAATAGAAGCTAATCCTTCACTAGGCGTGTGTCGAAGTTAAACTGCTGTCAGAATGTGTTTTCGATGCATGGAAAGCATTATTTTTGGAACAAGTAGTTAATTGTCAGTGCACCTCTGGATTGCAAAGCTATGGGCCTGTGTACCTGCAGAGCTGTGGACCTGCAAACCTCGACAGGGTCAAAATCTCAAAATTTTATCGTGTGTCAAAATTGAAATTCTAGCATCTGGGTTTTGTTTTTCTTCATCCCAAAGCTATGTTTAGATGTTTGCCCTTGAATTTCTTTATCATCTCAGTAATTTTGGCTGCATCTGGTAAATCTAAAGCCTTGTAATTATCCTTAATCTTTTGTCTATAATTGTCTACCTTAATCTGAGTGTCAAGAAAATCCCCGAGTTTGATATCCAATTCTAACAATGCTTCTTTAGTCTTGAAGGCTTGTTGGATGTCCTCATCATTAGCAACCTCCACAAAAATATTCCTAAAATTCTCCACTACTATCTCTATAGGTAACAACTTTTCTCGTTCCTCATCTTCAAAAATATCCAAGCATACATTACTGTAGTGTCTCTCTACTTCCAAAATTTGCTCTCGAGCTTGGTCCTTGAGTAGATGAATCTCCTCATGTAATATTTGCATTACTTTATTGCTATCCGCTATCTTTTCTATCCAGTCATCAATCATATCTAATTCTTCTCCAACATATACATCAATCAAAACCTAGTATCTTTGGCCCTTTATGGCTTTCAAAGTTTGTAAATCCTTACTCTAGGTCCATACTTCATCCATAATACTGAAGTCTAGCTTCAAAATTGCTACGATTTTATTCACATTCTCCTGCGTAGCATGCAGTAACTTCAAATTCCCTGTGATGATCAAGATACCTTTCTCCTCGAAACCTTCCCCCCACTGCTAACAGGCTTTCAAAAATGGATCAATGTGCATCGCTCTCCCTTGTCTAAGAATAGTATTCAAAGTCTACTCGAGGTGCTCAGGATCAAGAGGACCAATTGCTTTGGCTAGATATCCTTTTAGGATCTCGACCTATCTTTGAAGTGTTTAGAGTTCGGCCTCATCCTATTCCATGTTCTTGAGGACCTCTTTGATTCCCAGGGTCATCATCAATCAGGTTGAATCCCATTTAGGCCTCCCTAACATAACATCCTTCAATTCATAATCCTCAATACTAAGGCCTTCTGTATATGTGTCTTCAAGAGGGACAGCTACTTGTGCAAACAAATCCTAGCTTCATGTATTGGTGACAAATGCCAATGGTGTTGCCTCCTATTATGGAGACTCGATTTTATTCAAAATCTTTGCAATGTCACAAATGTCTTCCTCTGAAGCACAAAATTGAGGCTTAGTACTCCTCATTATTTCCTTCTGGATCCATTTAGGGATGTGTCCTGCTGAGGACCTAGCTCTTGATGATGAAGGGGTATGTTCTACAACTTCCTTCCCTTTGTTGCTCCTACTCAAAGTTGTCTCCTATTTTGAGGTCTCTTCTTTTGTAGCCTCAGTATCTGTAGACCCTGCAGCTTGAACTTTGATGTCTTGCAAAGGCGGTTGAGAATATTGCACCATTTGTCCCTCCTTCAACACTTCATCAATCGCCATTTGTTCTGGTCGCTCCTCTGATGATGGCTCCTTATGAACCTATTCTTCTTCCAAACTCTGAGGTGGAGGAGTCACCAAGCCCTTATCTACCACTATAATTTGTGGTGGAGATGGGGGAGTAAGATCAGGACCCTATGTATCTGGTGGCATCTGCATCTAGTCTTCCTATTGAAGTTCACTTTTAGGAGTGTCCCCAATCTTATCCCCAATCAATTCTATATCCATAGGCATAAAATCAAAATCTGACATTGAAAAATTTCATCGCCCTCTTCACTCTACTCATCCACCCACTATTGTACTTCATCTTTCGAGGAAGAGAGTTCTAAGGGTTTTGCTTAGGTGGATGGTGAGGTACCAGTGGTACTCTTTCTCCTTTATAACTCTGCAGCTCTTGTTAGCCAAGTTCTTCCCTGTAGGGGCACTTGTTCCTCTTCCTTTTCTGATTCTTCTTCTTCCTCCTCTTCATCTCCCTCTGGAATGCTTTTAGGAACAGATGGGGAAGGCACCAATCTTCTATTGATCATTTGCCTCTTTTTCATCTGGATCTTAATCATCTTCTTTTGTTTCTTGTAGGTAGAAGGAGAAGCTAGCTCATCTTGTGTAGGAGGAATGGAGACTTGCAAAATCTCTCCCTCTTCTGGTTGGCTGGGCACAAAAAGAGGCAATTGAGGTTCATCTTGGACTTGAGTAGCTCCAGTATCTTGGGACCCTTATGCACTTTCTTCCTATTATTGGAGAGGCACTTGTTCTTCAGCCTATTCTATTTGAATTCTCTGAGGGGAGGTCCTCTTCCTTTTGTTCTTTCCCTTCCTCTCTGGAGGGTGATAGTATCCAACTAGGTGATCAAACTGGTATACTCTCTCTGGCCTGATAGTAGACTGGGCCGCAAAGGTAGGAATTGTTACTTTCTTCCCTCTACCTCTTTCTGGGCAGGCATGTGCATGAAAGATCACTATATCAGGAATTAGATCAAGTGAAAAAGGCTTCTTGATCCAACCCTTCATCATTTTGATGACATGCCTTGCTTGATGATTAATATCATCGACCTCTTCCCTGTCAACCTCAGCATTCATAATGGGCCTTTCTCCTATTTTTTCTGAATTGAATAGGGGGTCTAGTAGCTCCTTCAAATCCTATTGCCTTATCTCCTCCAAAATTTTCAACTGGAGTACATTCTCTACTAGATACAAATTCATCCTACAGTAGTTCGTTATGCAGACATCATAGTCATTTGTCACATTCATCCAGTAATCTTCAACCGCATCCTCATGGTGAAACTCCTTTCCTGCCAGACTCTCCACACTCCCGATATTATCAAAATATGAACAGGGAGAGTTGTATTCTTCAAGGGGATAATTCTCCCATTCCCACTCGAAGGACAAGATATCTTGCTTCCGCTTCACCTAGTATGGTCCAATGACCAAGGGCCATGCCTAGCAAGGTCTCTGTTGTCCCTTTATCTTCTCATATGCTGACTCAATTTGTTAGGCAATCTCTAATAGCAACAATTTGTCACTTGGATACCTTGGGAGCTTCTTAAGATTGATGGAGGCACTAGCTACACGAAGATATGTGAACGTTTTGAACTAGATGAAGTAGGCTCCGAGAACTATAATCTATGCTTTGGCTTCATCGGATAACCTCTTCCCATAATCTCCCTTAACAAATTAGATGATCATTTGAATGCATCATTCACAATTTTGTACTCCTTTCTTTGTGTCAAGAGCTTATTCTTCACTAGCTGAGGGTAGACTATGTATGGACAGGCATTAGGATCCTGCATACTGCCTCTCCTGTACAAACCGGGATAGTTTGTTGCCCTTGCTGCAAGCAGGTATACCATGTAAGAAGTCATATAAAACTTATTCTTGTCCATTACCATCCTCAACTACTCACACAATTTTTCACTTAGTGTGGTGGCCCAGTCCAATGGTATCTTCAATGCTTTGATGGTCTCAATGAAGTTGACCACGAAAGTGTTGAGGTGGCCTACTACAACTAAGCCCATAAATCTGCTCAAGAGAATGATGGAATAATCGATATCCTCCTTCATGTATCCTCGGGTCATATCCACTTTGCCTGTTATCTTTCCCCTCTAAGGTTTCTCAATGAGGTATGATGATTGTATGAAATGTCCCTTTTCTGATTTTTCATGATATTTCCAACCTCTAATCAGATCTTTAAAATCAAACAGCTAATATCCCAAAGATCCACCAAATTTCTTAGAAACCCCAAATCGGGTATGCTGAAAATAGTGCTAAAAGCTTCACAACTTCACAAATTATTAATGAATCTGAAAATGGGAATTTTTACAGAACTTTCAGCAGCATAACAGCCTACAAATTGACATTTCCAGATCCGTATAGCCTTTACACAACAGCTCCAAAATGTAGGACCAAAAACTATGCTCATCGGGCTCCCGAAATAGCACAAAATATGCCCGAAAACACCACAAGAACACTAATAATCTATCCCAGAAGTTTAATCACGTCCCAATATATATATATTCAGATCTATTTTAACAGCTTAAAGTATAAAATACAGCAGCAACCAAAACTAATATGAAATACTCAACCGGAAACACCAAACTCTTACAAAAATACACCCGGAAACTCACAAATCCGCACTGTTCAGCACAAAGGCAAACTCTGTATGAGCATGCACATGGAATGGCTTCAAACTCCCGTCCTTAGCCTTCCTGGAAACCTGCAAACTCCCGTTCTTGGGTCTCCCTAGAAACCTGCAAACTCCCGTTCTTGGGTCTCCTTCTCCACAGGTTTGGCAGCCTCTGAAGAATAACAAAGAATGAGCCAAAAGTCAAGTTCTGGAATGAGCCCAAAATGCCTCCAAAACCCCTTAAAAGAGGGCATAACTGTAACTCACGTCCAAGAGAGGTTAATGAAACTTATTTTAATAATAATTTTCATTTATTAGTCCAACGGTTTCCAAATATTAACCCCCTTTTTTCCGAAACTTCACTTTCTTGGGCCCGCCTGCCTTAGCAAAGATTTTCTTTTTTAATTATTTGAAAAGGGGACATGACAAGTCCTCCCCTCCCAATCATTGCTTGTCCTCAAGCAATGGCTGAACAATAAACCAATCAATCCACCTGGATCCCAAATGTAGTCATGAACTATACTACTACCAATTAACACAGGCTCCTGTAATATCCTCTGCAATATGACCAAGAGGAATCCATAATCAAATTGACAATTATAGCTCAACCAAACTCCAAAATCACCACTACCACAATCAAAAATCCATGAGGCACAAACTCTTAGAACATCAGAACCCAAGTAAAGTAGACAAATCAAACTACCAACACAGTAAATACCATCAATGCATTCCACTGGCCTATATGGAATGTACAATCCAACTCTGCAACAATGGTGAATGCTCTCAAATGAAACTATACCAAGTATGGAGAATCCACACACTGTACAACTCCTACAGTCAACACAACTCTGTAGATCATTGGCCACTGTCTCATAACCATAACTCCCATGCACCCCTGATGGTGAAAAGCCATCACAAGATAAACAACAAGAAATGGAACCCAAACCAAATTTTCCTGCCATCAACTCCTCAGCATAAGGATCAATTGTTAACTGATGTACATACCCTGCAATATAATGTTGATTAAAAAAACCAACCTCAGTCAATAGCTCACCATGAACAAGTGATACAACCCACTGTGACTGATCACTAGCTAAGTCAGGAGATGTCATAGCCAAAGGAGTAGAATCAATAACAACACTTGCTGAAGCATCACTCCAAAACTCCTGCTCTAAGTCATGTATTATCAAGCTATCAACTACAGAACCTGTCGCCATGTCGTGCCCATCAAAACTCTCATCTCGAAGCATCAAACTATTCCATAATTGATGATAAGCACTAGGAACCAAAGTACATCTCTGTATCATAATCTCATCAACATGGTCATCAAAGGTAAATTGATGAGCGTACCTCATAGTGTAATGCTGATAGAATGCGCCAATCTCAGTCAGTGGCTCAGACTGTAATCTAGATGAAACTAACTGCAATTGATCATCAACCATGTTGGAATTGACTACTACCTCCAAAGATATCACCAAGGGAGTAGTATTACTAGCAGGAACCATGCCAACTGTCGACTCACCAACATCACACATGACCTTTGATACATCTCTAGTCTCTGTGCCTTTAGTACTAGAGGCCACCACCCTGTCAGGCATACAATAATCTGCTACAATACCCAACTCAACTAAACTTGACTCTAGTGGGAATGAACCTGATATGCCAATGTTAGTATCAAGGATGGATGCATCCCCATCTCCACTGTCTCTGACAATCTCAGCCATGGACATCCTCGAATCACCAAACACCATAGCTTATGACTGTATAGAATCAGATAAGGACTGTAGTCGCTCTAACTCCATGGTCACCTTAGCCAAATGAAATTGTGACTCCTTGAAAGCCAACTGTGTACTCTCAAGAATCTCAGAAATCACCTCAAGCTGCTCAGTAAGCTCACTCACCTCATCTTCCTTGGCCAACAATGCATCATATGCTGTACTACCCCACTCCATAAGATAATCTCTGTCAGCTACCAACTGCATATAATTCTGTCTCAAAATCCGAATAGCCTCCCATAAAGAGTGGATCTCTGTCAAGGAAAGATAACTTCCTTCCTGCTCATCACTAGTAGGAGAACCCCATCCATAAACTGCTAATAACTGACGAGCAGCATCAAAATGTTGGCAAGTGATAGCAATGTCTCGGTCACTAACTCTCAACTGATTAGACACATGATGGCATTGGCTTGACTGTCTCCTACAAACCTCCTTTGATGCACTGTCTAAAGGAGTATCCTCAAAGTTACTAGTCTCTAGAGTATTACCATCCATGTCCCGTGAATCAACTCTAAAGCTCATATCAACATATAGAGTATCAAAAACTGTAGCACTGCTGTCCAACTCCTTTGTACCCAAAGAAACTAAGTCTTCAAAATTGCCCACTACATCCTCCTGGATGTCATCAATGCCAATATGATCCTGGGACTCATCTGTACACACTGCCAAATATGAAAGATCATCAACACATTCCAGCAAGTATGGTCGACTGGATATATGAACAAAGCCCAACACCGGTGTATAAAAACTAATACCAACATTAGACAAGATACTGGCACAAGAAAAGACAACACCGTGTAATCTACTAATCAAATCCATGATAGCACCCAAACAAACATTGCTACCAAAAAGTGTTAAAGATCTCCAGTCAACTGAATCCCAAACACCAATATAACAATCTCGAGTCCATATCCGTAAACTAGAATCAACTGGTAACTCAAGGAAACTCCTCACCTGAGTAATATGACCAATACCAACTAACTCCACATACCTGTCATGATGAGGTAATGAAGTCACAATACTATCTTCACTCACCTTCAGCTGGCGGGATAAATCATGTGAAGTACTACCTGCCTCAACCTCATGTGATGAAGCATCTAACTGCGCCTGGTACTCTTTCTCAGCAAAGTCATGAATGCTCAATGTCTGCTCATCTCTACTAGGTATCTCACCATCCTGCACAACAACATCCTCATAATCATCATCTGAACGCACTACACTGTAGTCACTGCCTGTTGTAACTATACCATCCTGAATACCTGTGGCATCACCCTTTGAAGACCTGTAAACAATTGTCTCAATTTGAGTATAAAGTTGACCATTACTATCAATCTGTGTAATATCCTTTCCCATCACCTCCTGTGCCAGAGTAGAATCTGAGACCTCTACCTGGCTATCAGCTAGTTTCTCAAACTCCTCATGCAAGTTCTTGGGAATTGTGTCATCTGTCCTGTGAGAAAATCTGCCAAATAGAAATCCAGTCAACTTATCCACCTTAGCTGGGTCAGATAACATGTCATTTATACGGTGGTGCTCAACCAACTGTTTAGACATGTCATGGCTTATTTTCATAAGTTTATCTCGAATGTCTAAATAACCATCCTTTCTATTATTTTGACTCTGGCTATCAATTGTCCAAGATTGTTCCCTCTGAGACTCTGTACTATACCTGTCCATTCTGGATAAAGTAGAGTGTAACCCCAATAGGATATAACTTCTTCAAACACCAAGAACTAACATGCAAATGATTAGAAGTAGCATGCAACCATAGATTTGGACATGCAACTGATTAGAAGCAACATGCAACCATTAAATTATGACATGCAAGATCTGGGTAGTTGTCAAAACTGACATGCAAGATCTGGGTAGTTGTCAAAACTGACATGCAAACTTCTACAACCACCAAATTCACCAAGAACTAACATGCAAATGATTAGAAGTAGCATGAAACCATAGATTTGGACATGCAACTGATTAGAAGCATGCAACCACCAAATTATGACATGCAAGATTTGGGTAGTTCTCAAAACTGAAATGCAAGATCTGGGCAGTTGTCAAAACTGACCTGCAAACTTCTACAAACCCTCAGGCTGGCAAGATCATGGCTCTGATACCACTGAAATGTCCCTTTTCTGATTTTTCATGATATTTCCAACCTCTAATCAGATCTTTAAAATCAAACAGCTAATATCCCAAAGATCCACCAAATTTCTTAGAAACCCCAAATCGGGTATGCTGAAAATAGTGCTAAAAGCTTCACAACTTCACAAATTATTAATGAATCTGAAAATGGGAATTTTTACAGAACTTTCAGCAGCATAACAGCCTACAAATTGACATTTCCAGATCCGTATAGCCTTTACACAACAGCTCCAAAATGTAGGACCAAAAACTATGCTCATCGGGCTCCCGAAATAGCACAAAATATGCCCGAAAACACCACAAGAACACTAATAATCTATCCCAGAAGTTTAATCACGTCCCAATATATATATTCAGATCTATTTTAACAGCTTAAAGTATAAAATACAGCAGCAACCAAAACTAATATGAAATACTCAACCGGAAACACCAAACTCTTACAAAAATACACCCGGAAACTCACAAATCCGCACTGTTCAGCACAAAGGCAAACTCTGTATGAGCATGCACATGGAATGGCTTCAAACTCCCGTCCTTAGCCTTCCTGGAAACCTGCAAACTCCCGTTCTTGGGTCTCCCTAGAAACCTGCAAACTCCCGTTCTTGGGTCTCCTTCTCCACAGGTTTGGCAGCCTCTGAAGAATAACAAAGAATGAGCCAAAAGTCAAGTTCTGGAATGAGCCCAAAATGCCTCCAAAACCCCTTAAAAGAGGGCATAACTGTAACTCACGTCCAAGAGAGGTTAATGAAACTTATTTTAATAATAATTTTCATTTATTAGTCCAACGGTTTCCAAATATTAACCCCCTTTTTTTCGAAACTTCACTTTCTTGGGCCCGCCTGCCTTAGCAAAGATTTTCTTTTTTAATTATTTGAAAAGGGGACATGACATTGTATAATGTCTATCACCTCCCACTGGTGCTCCTGGTACCATCTCT
The DNA here is from genome assembly GCA_028749045.1 of Cupressus sempervirens. Classification (NCBI taxonomy): domain Eukaryota; kingdom Viridiplantae; phylum Streptophyta; class Pinopsida; order Cupressales; family Cupressaceae; genus Cupressus; species Cupressus sempervirens. The sequence continues at coordinate 670,561,898 of CM053784.1, read as the reverse complement.
CTACTGCTTCATATGAGAGCCTAATGAATTGATCAGCTCTTAGGAGATGGAAGACCCTCTCAATGTTGTTGGGCCATACGTCCAACACAACCTCTCGAATGACACTCTTGATGATCCTTTCTTTAGAAACAAAATGTTGTCCTAGGGCCATGATTAGTTTTGTTGACTGCACTGATACAAGATGTGATGTTGTGTTCACCAACCTGGAACGGATCAATGAGGATACTAGTGCAAATCTCTTTGTTGGTTTGTTACAGATTTTGAGGAATTCTCCTAGATCTGTGTACCCTAAGTCAGTATCTCTAATTTCTATGTAATCATCATGGAATCTTGACTTTGAGGGTACGCCTTGGAACTTGAATACGATGGGTTTGGGTGCTACTCCAGATGTGGACGCCATTTGATTACCTACACATTGTGAGAAAAACATTTATTAGTTCAAAGTAATAAGGACTTGAAATAAAATGTAAAAGCTTTTAAATTTAAATAAACATAAAGAAAATAAAATAAAATGCCCAATTTGGGCATTTTTATTTATTTTTATTTAATTTTTATAATTTTTTATTTTTAAATTATTTATTTATTTATTTTTTAAATTTTAAATTTTTATTTTTAAATGCCACAGCCGAGGAAGTCAGGCACAGTGGCGCACAGGCAGGTAAGAGAGGCACACGAGTGCGCCAAGCCCCATGCCCAATGGAGGCACATGGGCGCGCGAAGTGCCACGCACGAGCAGAAGAGGCGAGTTTTATAGGGTGCGCCAAAGGATGGGTAGTGAAAGAGTGTGCAGCACCAAAGGGCACGCAACACACTGCACCAAAGGATGGGTAGCGATGGCAAAGGATGTAGGCACGTAGCGCCAAAGGATGGGCGACGACGCTAAAGGGCGCGCAACACCAAAGGATGGGCGGCTATGCCAAAGGGCACATGGCACACGATGCCAAAGGGTGCACAACATCAAAGGTTGCACAGCGCATGAAATAACAAAGGAGCGCATGGAGAAGCGAAAGGTGTAGAAGAAATGGAGGGCACGTGGCTCCAAAGGGTATGCAGTGCGGAGGTACTACCTTTGCGTGTGGTCGAAGCAAAAAATGAAAAATGGAAAATGGCAAAGTGTTGAGGGAGGGATGGGGGTTTTTATAACCCCTTGTCCACCCACAACCTTGCACAACACACACCTCCCGTGCACGTGTGCGAATTTTTTTTAATTTTTTGACTTTGACTTTTATAATTTTTATATGATTTTTTCATCTTTTTCACTTTTTTGATTGATTTTTTTCAACTTTTTTACTCTAACATCTTTTATCAACTCTCAAACTGTGAGTTCAGGAGTCCGAAAAAAGTAGGAGGTCCCCATTCCTAGTGAGGAATGGGGCATATGTTGTGAGACCACAACACTACTCATCTTTTCAAATATTTGCTAGTTGTGAGAAGAAATATTATTTTCTTACAATTTTATTTTCATGTTCAACTGACAACCAGAGATAATTGGATAGAAGAGTATTTATATGAAGAGCATTTGAATACCTGGGAATCTAATCAGCTCCTAACACCTGATTTACTGGAATTGCCCATTGAGGAGCCCAAAGAATCATTAGAAAGTGAGGTACCTCGATCCCCTCTTCTTATGCCAGAGGAGGCTGAAGAATAATAATTGTAGGGAGGTCAGTGCAAACTATTAATTCCTATAATGGAAGATATCCAAGGATATTTCATACTCAGATTGTATGTTTCAAAAATACTTATTACAGTCTGATTATTTAAATAAAAACAAGTGTACAAATGACATTAATACTTATTACATTTTTTTATTTAAAATTGTTTATGGTTTTGAGTATCTAGAAGGCTTCAAATGATAATACTAAATGGGGATAATACAATGAATGAGAGAATTATGAAATTAATTTAATTTAAAATCATACATTGATGAATTAAAAAAATTCTTATTAGGGTTTATGTATTAATTCTAAATAATGATAATCACACCTATGTTTCAAATACTTCTACTTTCCTTACCTATAATTTGAAAACACCAAATATCAACCATTTTAACTAAAGGTTATATACCTTAGAATGTGCAAAAGACAGTTTGGATAATCGCCATACTGATATATTTTTTAATTGTAAAGATTTACATATATTCATAATACCATATAGCCTTGTAAGTGCAAACCCCAAAACCACAAAGGGACCCTAAAACAAAGATATCAAAAGGGAAAGGAACAAAACTATATAGAAAAAGGAACCACAACCTACCAAAGGACTGAGAACCAAAAAAGATACAACAAAGAAGACTAAAGACCAAATATAAAGCAAGAAAACAAGGGTAAAAGAATAGGGACATCCCTGATCAACAACACTTGAGCTTCTACTTTCCTAAAAACTATAATATGCTCATTGAGCTCATCATTTTTAGCTGGTTGTACTCTAGGAGCTAAAAAAAAGGTCATTTTTTCTCGGTTGGACTTATTGAAGTTTAGTAAGGAGAAGTTCAGCTTGTTCAGGTCTAAGAACTCAACACCAGGTTCATGTAGGCATCAAATATTTTGAGGTATCTAATGATCCATCCATTGCTTTGATCCTCCACAATTCATCTTCACTTAAGAAAAAATGCAGTGATAGCCTCCATATTACGTCATTCCTTATTGAAGATGGTATGGTCTCTGATGTATAAAACAGGGTGCTTTGGTACAACTATAAGGAAAAAGCTATTAGGAGGGTGCGACATATAATCTTTCACATAGGGGATTCTTAATTTTTCATGAATACTTAGGACAACCTACTCTAAACCTTCAAGCCATGTAGGATCAAACAAATTGTAATAAAGGCGAATAATATCCCAATGGGCAATCTTGGCCCTAGCCAAATAAAAAATAAAGGATCTTGTTATGGAGTTGTTGGTACGCCAAGAAAAATCATAGTTAAAGGACCTGTCTCCTAGGACCCTAACAATAACAACCTGGGACATGTCATCGACAAGATAAAGCAACCTATTGCAACATTCGAGTTTCACAGAGCCCCTAAACATCATTGTACTCAAGATTGAAATGAGTGAAACATATTAATGGCAGAATCCATTTCCTACTAACATTTCAATAATTTAAGACACATGCCACTACTTTCATGCAAGGTGCCAGATGTTGGGAATGAAGGAATAAATGCAAATTTATTTTGCTCTCTAGGAACTATGGAGTGACCTAGAACCATCTAGAATTCACTAGTATCCTTAAGCAAGGTAATCATTTAAAGGATATAGGCATCAAATCCCTAAAATCAAAGAGGCCTAAGGTTCAATCATTAAATGATAGATATCTAAATAAGATCTAGATATGATTAGACCAAAAAATAAAGAACAAAAAGACTAGGGAAAAGCTAAAGCTATATATATATATATACGGCTAAGACAAGCTAAAGGAAAGGGAAGATAATAAGAAGGAGGAGCTCTCATAAGCAAAAGAAAAAAAAAAGGAGAGGAGGCCAACTTAAGAGGAAGGACAAGAATGAAATAAAAGGCTAAATACTAAGAGAAAAGGTACCATATATTATGGTAAGGGTTAAGATAGGCCAAGGAAAAATAGTGAATATTTTACGGTTCTAAAGTTATATCTGCTCTACTTGCTCCATTATTGGCTAGTATATCTGCTTCTCTATTTCCCTCTCAAAAAATATGTTGGATTCTACTCTCTGTGAATTAATCAACTAGAAGCAAAATAATTTCCAATCTAGAGTTAATGCACCAATTTGGGGTAGCTCTCTTTCTCAAAGCATTGAGGACAATTTGCAAGTCTCCCTTAATTTAATGTGCTTCTTAATACCACATTCCAGACTTAGCTTCAATCCTTCTTTAAGAGATTCTAACACTGCCATATTGTTTGTAGATATACCAACGGGTTTTGATTGTTTTACTATCCAATTTCCTATATCTTTGTGTATGATACATCATATTATGGCTATGCCCGGCCTCCCTTTTGAAGCTCCATCAAAATTGAGTTTTGACCAACTCAGGTTCCCACTTACAATCCTTGCAAGCTTGTAGGTTTTTCTTAGAATATAATAGAGGAGTATTTACCATATTAGACCAATTTTTCATTTTTGCATCCCATTCTAAAAATGATCCTTCTTCTAGAGATGTTTTATTTAGATAATTGTTTATAACTTCTTGGATGCTTGCCTCCACCTTATTGAGAAGTGATCAAATATCCATAAATAATTATTGAAAAGTCTTATGTTCCTTTCCTTCCATATTTCTCATAATAGAATAGAAGGTGAGATATTCCAAAGTTTACTATAAACTTTTTTCTTGTTAAATTTAGGCCAACTTTTTAGATGTTTCTCTAGATTTTCATGGGGGGAAGCGGTCCAGTTGAATTTATGTCTAAGTCATTCCAACATTGCTTAGATAAGAGCATTGATACAGCAGATGTTCCAAATCTTATGACTGAGCTTTGCATAATTTGCATCTCGAAGGTCTTTCAAAACCTAGTTTGGTAAATCTATCTACAGTTAATATCCTTTTATGGGTGGCATAAATGACTTATATTGTTAAATTAAATATTAATATCAAATTATTTTTTAAAATATTAATTTGACTTCAGTTTAAGTCCAATGTTAATATTTACTTTGTTTTAATTCACAATGCAACTACAAATAACTCAAACTTGAAATTATAATTATAATTAAATTATTTATAATTTCTCTCATAATACTAAATATTCATAAATAACTTCTCTTAGACTATAACACAATCATAAATATATATTTATTGACTTCCTACTCACATCAATAAATATATAATCACTTATATGCAACTAATAGTTTAACTAAATTTAAGAAAACATTAGTACTAACATCCACCTTATAGTAAATGAATATTATTTATTTAATTTTTGAAATTAATAAATGAATTTTATTTTAATTTTTTGAAATTAATAAATAATATTTTTTAAAATTTTCTAAAATTAATAAATAATTTTTTTTAATAATTAATTCAAAAATTAATTTATTTTTTTAAAAAAAATAATAAGCATGTAATTATTGTTTTCCAATGCTTATGATCTTCTGAAACATGCAAGTTTAATAAATTTAATTTTCTATATTGAATGTATCTATTTTTTAGAAAGATTTTCAACCAATAATTCTACCAAAATATTAGGAAAATATACTCTTTGATTGATGAATCTTTATGGGGGTTTCTATTAAAGTTTTCAAATAATGTAGCTGATAATAATCATTTTTCTCTAAAATTTAATGTTGAATTTTCATTGGTTGCTCAAATTTGAGTTTTCTAAATCAATTTTCAGCAACATAATCTTATAATTTACATTTGACAATTGTTTCCACACTACGCGTGAATCAAATTCTATTTCCTAATTGCAAATCACAATTATTCTACATATTTCATTTCATAAATTTCAGCAACATGACAGACATGAGGAAGACAGATATTCCAAAATAATTTCTACAAAGGAGTTCTCAAACCCTACCTCAATCTAACAGTTGAAATTCTAGATAGTCTAGTAAATGCATGCAATCCAAATACTCTTAAACTTTCAACAATTCTTTAACTTTAATTCCCAAATTACTCTCCCAAAACTCATGTGTCAATAAAAGACAAACCCTCTAATAAAGAGTCAAAACCCTAACTAGGGTTTCTATTCCCTAATTTTCTAAAAGTCATTTGCTTTATTTAAATGCAAATATTTTAATTGTTTAATTCTTTCATGCACACTTAAAGTCATTTTTAGATTTAAAAAATATTATTTTAATTTTCTTTTCTCCACTTAATTATTTATGCAAATAACTTTTAAAAGCATAATTTATTATTATAATTGATAATAATAATTAAGTCTATTATTTAAATACAACTCTAATTTAATCTTTATTTATTAAATAATTACTATGAATCAATATTAAATCTTTAATATTTTAATTCATTTTATCTAATTTCTCAAATTAGAGTTTTAAATTAAATCTTTTAACTAGAGCATATATTTAATTAATTTCCAATTAATGAAATATCATCACATTTTAATTTTAATTTTTTAATCAAATAATATTTAATAATTCTAGGCAAGAGTTTACAATACAATGGTAAATTATGAGCCTCTTATCAAAAAGGTCATGGGTTTGAATCTACACGCACTTGTGCTTAATAAATAATAATAATTAATCATAACACATTTTAAAATAATCTTGGCTTCGGCCTCTTAAGAAAAATATATATTTAATAATTCTAATATCATAAGATTAATCCAAAAGTCATAATTAAATTATTTACCAAGTAAATCACATAAAGGCAACATAAGTATGACCAACCAAAACCAAAATCAAACAACACATGCAAAGATAAACTCGTAGGTTTAAAAAGGATAGGCGACAAAATACATGTCCTCCTCAAGACAAGGTAATTAGGCTAAGGCTAGGATTGGACCTAAACATTATCTCCCCATTCTTACCATTGAATTATTGTGATAGGGCATACTTATCCTATAAATTAAGGGAAGTCGATGCTTGATACCTGCAAACCTTTGTGTGTGTGTGTGTGTGTGTGTGTGTGTGTGTGTGTGTGTGTGTGTGTGTGTGTGTGTGTGTGTGTGTGTGTGTGTGTGTGCATGTGAAAGCTAAACAAGCAATGGCAGGGACTGGCACATTGTGTAGATCCTGACTGGTAGGTGACTACGAATTCCTCCCTCAACCACATTAGACGCATAAGACAAAAATATAAAATAGACATGCACACCATACACATGGAAGTATGTGGTAAGTATAATCAATAAATCATGAGTATAAGTAGCATTATATTCTAATATAAAAAACTCATTGGTGCTAGAGCACTTAGGGAAAGGTAAAACCCTAAGCTTAGTTTTGGTTTCTAAATGGTCTAACCAACCATTGGGCCAATAAGGACTAGCAATAAAGCCCCAAGATGTGTTTAGGAGGTTTGGATTGATAGGTTTTTTATTAGGAGTCTGGATTTGTCAATTAGGTCCTAATAAGGGGAAAATTGCAAAAGTTGCTTTAAGAGGAAAAATGAGGTAAAATGACTTAAAAGGAGGCAAGGAGTACGTAAAGTTGGTCTTTAGAGGTTCTAAGGTCATCCTAGGAGGATTGGTAACATCCTATACAAATTTGAAGAGTTGTGAGGCCTCACCCTAGCCCATCATAGCATAGCATAGCAGTTTATTTACCTTTCAGATATTTTATATTTTGAGACCTTGTTATATGATGAACTTATTTTGGACTATTATTCAGACTATTTGATACTATGGGATGCTTTATTTTTATGATGATTATTATTTATAATGTTAGAACTTATTGGTGATGCTTGATGATTATTTATATTCATGTACTTGGTTGGTTATTTTATTGAGGAGTATGAAATTATGTTTGAATACAAAGGTTATATGTATTATATATTTGAAAATTATGAAATGATGCATATCATGCTTAGTTTGATTATGCTAGTACTATATATGCACAATGGTTTAGAAATGGAAAAATGTTATTTGAAATTCAATTGATAAATATTTTATGTTTTGATTCAATTTAAGATTTATATATCTTGGACTACTGATACATGGGTTGAGTGTGTAGGAAATAAACATGGTAAAATGGAGAACCAAGACTATACCTTTGTATCAATTGAGAATGCCAAGGCTATATCTAATGAAGAGATCTTAGCCTCGTTGTTTAGTATTTTATATTTTGTGAACATAATGTGAATGAGTATTTTAAACTAGATTTATTTTTGTGAAAATTGATTTATCACTCATGAAGTTAAGTGTATATTTTATAGTGTTCCTTAGCACTTGTATTACTACGTGTATAAGTGGCAAGTCAGATTTAGATATTGGCAAAAGACATCCAACCTTATTTCTAGCCAATTAAAAATGCTTAAGCTATATCCCCTTGCATAAAATTATCATATGAAGGCTTTAATTAGATTAAATTTGGATTTTAATTTTAAGGTGGATTTAGAGGGCTTTATTAGAGTCCTGGGGTGTTATTTTGGTAAAATTAAGTTACCTACATGTTAGTACTATATGTTAGGGCTTTAATTTTGACTTTAGTTTAGTTTAAATCACTTTTCTAACCCTTTTAAAATCCCATTTTTTAAGTATTGCGAAAATAGAAGAAATCTTACCCAACTTCTCACCTTATCTTCAACCTTATTTCTAGCCAATTAGAAATGTTTAAGCTATATCCCGTTGCATAAAATTATCATATGAAGGCTTTAATTAGATTAAATTTGGATTTTAATTTTAAGGTGGCTTTAGAGGGTTTTATTAGAGTCCTAGGGTGTTCTTTTGGTAAAATTAAGTTACCTACATGTTAGTACTATATGTTAGGGCTTTAATTTTGACTTTAGTTTAGTTTAAATCACTTTTCTAACCCTTTTTAAATCCCATTTTTTAAGTATTTCAAAAATAGAAGAAATCTTATCCAACTTCTCACCTTATCTTCAGTGAGTTGAAGTTCCAATCAAATAGGGAAACTTAGGTGGAGTTAAGGGGATTTTTCTTTCTTTTTTTAACAAAGAAAAAGAAGAAGTTGATTTATTTTTATTAAAGGGGATTTTGAAAATAGGAGATTCATTCACTCATTCTCTAGTTTTAGAGATTTTCTGCTTTTCGAGATTTGATCAAGGAAGAATATAGGGCTCTTTAAAAATTGGTTCATTTGCCATATCTTGGAGAAAGGTTGGAGCTTTTACCATGTTTTAGGAATTATGTATTGTATTATTTTTTTAAACAAAAGATATGCTACATGTGCATATGTCTATTGTTCATTGTCCGTGTTGTATTGTTGGGTGTGAATGAATTTTTTTTTTTTTTTTCTCCCTCTTTGATTTTGAGAGTATGATGTTATGGGTGTGGAAGGACATCACTCACCCTTGGGAGGGAAGAAGTGGCCTTCAGGTGAAGGGGTTAGTTGGGCCTTTCCCTTGAGTGTAGAGTCTCTTCCCTAGATGGAAGAGGGATACACGTGTAGTACAGGCTACATGTGCCGATACATTGTTATGCACTTTGGGGGTGATAAGGAGAGAATTTCTGTGAGAGCTAGTATTTATTTTGTATGCTTTGTGAAGGAAATTTTGGTATGTATTTGGCTTCTCCTAAGGGTTTTAGGCACACCTTCACCCATTATATTGGTTGCTATGGTAACCTGTTGTGTAAGCTCAAAAAGGGTTTTAAATACTATATCATGTAATTATTGTTTTATGTGTGTGTGCTTGATTGTTACCCGATTGGTCTTGGTTCTCCAAGCTCAGTGGGCAGTCTCGTAGAGACCTAGGTTGGGAGGTGAGCTCTCCATGGTTTTCAGTGTTGTTTTCTATAGGTTTCAAATGGATTTGTGTTGAAGAAAAGCTTGGAAGATTTCATTTTCTATTGGAGATTTCAAGATGATTTGTTATGAATATTTGTAAAAGTTCTATATTGTAAAAGATCACATGTAGATCTTCATTTATGTAAATCTTTTTTTGTTTTAAGATCCAGATGTGATTGCAATATTAGAAGATACATGTCAAAGTTGTGAATACATTTCACTTTAAATATTTGTTGGAATAAGATTAGATGTATTTGAAAATTTGCAACAATAATTTGTAAATGATTTAATATGGTTTCTTAAAGTATTTTTAATTTTAATTTTAATTTTTTTATTGAGTAGTATGTGTGTGTGTCTTGTTCAAAATTTGGGCATGACAAGAGTCCAAGAGCAAAATTGTAAAAGGTATCAAAAAGCTACATTGACAACTTTGCAATTTTTGCAAGATTGCTTGACAACTTTTAGGTAGTTTTTGCAACATCGGTGAATTGGGTAGTTATGGTTGGAATTGTATGTTAGGATGGAGCATGAAGCCTATTTAAGAATTTTCCAAATTATTTAGAGGGGTTGGAAAACTAGGTGTATGGATACCACCTGTAGCAGGACAATTTTGTGTAACTAAAGCTTAGTTTTAGAATTTGGTTGAAGTTTTTGGATTGAAATGAGGATTGTTTTAAGGATATAGCATCTTGAATTCATGTTTTGAATATGTGTATAGTTTATTTTCTTTCAAGTAAGTTTTTGATAGAGTTTAGAAAATTATTTGTTTCCTGTGAACTTATTGTCTAGTTTTGTGTTGCAGTTATGAAATGGACTATGGCTTGAGTGTCCTTGGTCTAAACACTATGGCTCTTGGAGACCAAGAAATAGAACTTTTACATATTGTAAATATGGTTTTTTGAGTTTTTGGAAGTCCTTTTTCTATTTTCACAAGCGAGCCCTAGGCAAGTGGACAAGCTTGGCAAGGTGCTAAGAGAAGCTTGTAAAGCAATTTGTGAAGAACAACAGATTGATATGGGTCAATATTGAATTTTAAATGTAGGAGTATTGAATGACGGTAGTATAACTCAAAGGAGGAGGTTGGATAAGGAGTTTGAAATTTGTGGAGGAATAAACACTAACATTGCCCTTAAAACCTTTAAAAGTAGGGTTTTATGAATCTGTACGGTATGAATGTTACTGGAGGTCAAGACCTACAAAATATTCAAGGGTTGGTCATATGAAACAAAATTATAGTATATAATAGGGTGCCTTGTTAAGATATTTTGTGAGTTATAGCACTTTCCTTGTTTCTAAGAGGGCTAAAAGGGGCTCTTAGGGCTATAAGGCCTAACTAGTCAAATTGATGGGTTGTGAGAGAAAATCTTGGAAGGAGGCTGCAAAATTATGGGAAATGAGACAAGAACCATAATGGGAGGGTTCAACCTTGTTTTTGGGGCACTTGGTGCATTTTAGTGAAGTTTTCGCAAACTAGGCCAAAGAGTGCATATTGGATGAGCTTGGGGAATGGCATTGAGTTTTAAATTATTGGGAGAGTTTCTTGGGTAAGGGGATAGTAGAAGGATCCTCTAGGCTAGGGTTGGGAGAGAAAATTGGGCTAAGGGTAGCCTAAGAAGAGCTAGAAAGCTCTTAGTTGAAGAAGCTCCCCATCAAAGTGGTACCAAAGCCATAATATTAGGCTTGTGGTGGAATGTCATATTCAACTAAATCAAGTGGATCTTCCAAGATGGTTACCAATGCAAAGTTGGCAAAGGAAGTAGATGAGAAGAAGAAGCTCTTAGAAGAAAAGACCGAGTTTCTAGATTAGGCCCTAGAAGAGGTGAAGGACAAGTTGAAAGAGATAGAGGATGCATCCCAAGCTAAGGAAAATGAAGACTTTAGCAAGGGTAAGGAAAAGGTGAGTATGGAGGATGAGATACCAGAACCAGATCCTCCACTTGGTGAATAGGAACTGTTGGTGTTTTAAAACTACTAAGCAACAAAATGCTTAATACCAAGATGACAATACTCACACAATCTAAAGACTAGCCAATTCTTATTAGCAATTATATGTGCAAAACCATTTGGGCCCAACTTCAACAAAACCACGAGTGGTTTTCTACTCTTCTGGCTTTGCAAAACTAGGGTGGATATACCCAGGGGTGATTCAAGACTGGGAAACACTGTATGAGGATTATTTTAGTTTCATTTTGATTCTCATCTCAAATCCTCAAATACATGTAAAATTATTGAGAATTTGATAAACACATCCCATATAGCAGATATGGCCAAAATTCTTTTATAGATTTGCAGGTGTTCTCAGCAATAGTGGCTAACTGAAGCTAAAACATTCCATGCAAACAAGTACTGGCCAACTTTTAAGATCTATAGGAAATAAAAGTAAAATTGATTTAATTCTACATTTTTGACAACCATTTGTGACATATTTCTCTTTCAACTAGATCAAATTTGATCAGTGCCTAATCCATTGGGGTTCAAAGTCTACTACAAATTTCTAGATCTAATTTGTTGCCTTACAACAAATTTCATCAGCAATTCTTATCAGAATTCATCATTCAAAATCCTTTCCACTACTACAGTAGCCTTATCAAATTCATCAAAGATTTTACTTAATCCATTGAACTAATAGCAGTGATGAATAGATATACAACCTAACTAAATTGCATTCAATTGCACAAGCCTTTACTCATACAACACCAAGATAACCAAGTAATCAAAAGGAGACAAAGTTCAGTAAGAACTGATGTGGGGACAACTCATAATTTGTATTCATTTTCCTTGAAAATTGCATACAATTTACAGTAAACTCAGAATGACCTTCAGAAAGAAACACAGCTCATTCTATATTCATGTATCTCAAGATATGATAGAGAAAATACACCACCAATTTTCTCAAAATAATGGACCAAAAATAGGCTAAGTATCACTTAGAAAAATAGAATTTGGACCCTCTCTCTAGCCCTAGGATCTCACTTATATAATGTGAGATGCAACAAGCTTCAGGCTAAGAGAAAATGACAGGTGTTCGTTACAAGAAGAAGACACATACACCTATCCAAAAAGAAAAAGATTAACATGAAGTTATGTGAACCATATATTCTCTTTCGAGCTTCCGTCTATCACCTCCTTTTGCTGATTTAGCTCCAACTGTGATTATGTCGTATATGTAACTACTAAGCTTGTCCCTGACAAAATCTATTCTAATGATTGCAAACTGACTTGAACCCGTGGATTTTACCATTATTACGGCACTGGGAGAAACACCCTTACTTCCCACTCTTCACTAATTAACACAACTCCTTAAGATAATGGGATTAAACCTTAAGAAACAACACTCGAGTATGGAAACAATGTGGCTGTCAAATATAACAAAATGAGCAATTTTTGCTTAGCCAACCACGTCTGCGACCAAAACTAGCTTTCAACCAAAATTTGTCACCTACTAACACAAAAAGATGTGCACTAACAAAAAGTCAGAGGGACTATTCGCATGTAGCCCATGGGTATAAAGTCTTCTTCACCTTCTCTAAAAACTCTGCACAGGGTCCTACATACTTCTGTTGCCATGGCATTGAAGTGTGCCATCTTGAAAATTTCCTTAGAGAAAGGTGTTACTGCTGACAGGATTTTTATTTTATCAAGTCTATTATTTTCTCCCCTGATTACCTTAGTAGCTTGATCACAACCCATAAAAACACATGGGATTACTAGTCTTCCTCGATCAAAATTCCACATGCAAACCACCTTTCAAACAAACTTAAACTAATTCAAGATGAAGAAACACTAGGGATCCAATTACTCTTGTCAAGTAATCCCTCTACTATCCATAGTCTAAGAGTTAGTGAATTCTTTGGAGCCATTTCTGCTATACCATGAAAGACTGCAACACTTTAGAGACTACAGTAAAATACGCACTTGGAAATCTCTTATCTGTAGTTCTTTTATGCTGTTTGGCACTCGTGCCAGAATCTACACAATCCTCTTAGTAAATGATCCTATTCAGAAAAGACTTCAAATCTTTATTTGCATAAGGTACAACTGAGAAAATCTTATAAGTTACACTCTGTTTTTTCTTTTCACATGCCAAACTTTTCATATCTCATTAATATGCAGAGTGCCACTACCTTCAGTATTTAAACTTGTGTCGTCGATCTTTGAAATCATATGATTAAGGAATGAAAACTAGGCTGACTCAATGTTCCTTTTAGCATGCTTGTAGTCAAACCAATAAATTGCCTCCATTTGTAACTTTCCTTCAAAGCTGGCATTTCAAACTGGGCCCACGGATGACCAAGGACACATGTCATCAACTCGCTAACTCATTATACTTATCTTTTGAGCACCTTTCCATAGCGAGCTAGCGATAACCACTGATCTTGCTTTGATCATATGGCAGATATTTGAAATGAATTTTAAGAAAATAATGGTGGGTCCCTCACTCGTTAACTCGCTATACTTATTCATCGGACATCTCTTTATAGTGATTTAATGAGCACTGTCAATCCATACTTGATCTTGTGGACAGCAATTTGCTACACAGTGGTGGGCCATTGCTCGCTAACTCGCTATGCCTAACTTTCAAGCATTTTTCCATAGTGAATTAACAATGGCCTTTGATCTTGGTTTGATCTAATGATCAAAATTCTTTGTGTGCTTTATACCTGGGGAGTGGGTCCATGCACTATTGTCGCTAAGATGGTTGAACACGCTAGCACACACATGTACTCTTTTTTTTATCTTTTAATGACATCACATGTTGTTGGCCTTGCCGCATTTGTGTCTTCCAGGTGGGTCGCTACATCGCTATCAACAAAATATTAAATATCCATCAAATGACACAGCGACCTCCCGGTAAACAGTCACCAAGAAATAAAGCTCAACTTGCGCATAAGTAAAAGCAAAGTCTGCATAAAATTTTCTTCAGGATCCTCAAAGTCACTTCTAGTTATAAAAGAACACCGTGTTTTACAATGATTGGGCCCTCGCTCTATCACTACCAAAAAAGTGGTGTTATTCTGGCTAGTGATGTAGCGACCTTTGACAGATTCTCAATTCTGGTGACAGAAAACAAAACTCACATTGATTGAAAACCCTACCAATTAGTGATGGTGTCAGACAAGGTGGCCATGCACATTTATAATGTTGTGTGGGAACTTCTACGGTCATATCAACCTTTTAAAAGAACATTTCCTTTTTTGCAAAATCTGAGCATTCGCTACGTTGCCATTGACAAGTCGCATGGATTTTTTCAATAGCGACTTAGCGAATTGCCGAAAAAACTTGGACGTTGGTGACACCATTCACAGTTTTCTTCATGTGCATTTATTCTTAAAACTGACAAGCCTGGGACACAGCATGTGCCAAAATTTACCTCATGTTAACATAATTCTCAGTGTCGAATTTCACTTTTCAGTATCACAGACACGTGTCATCAATCTCGCTAACTCGCTATACGTAACAATCAAGCATTTTTCCATAGCGAGTTAACAATGATCGTAGATTCAAAAGGATCCGACGGTGGGGTAAAACTTCTTTCACAAGGATTAAACAACGAACTCAACATGGGCGAGAAAAGAATATTCACTTATCCTCCTATTTTTTAAAATTTTTGCGCCAGGGAAAATTTAAATGGAATGGGATATAGGGTTTTAACAAAAAATTTCAAAGGCTAACAAAAATATGACTTACCTAGAAATCCTATTCACCATTAATGGATTCCAATCTGAAATTTTTTACCTAGACAACAGAAATTTATTATACGGAAATTCAGACCAACAGGAACCATTCTTGAAAGCCCTCAAGGCATTTGGGGGGAAGAGTCTAGAGAATGTTTCCTTATTCCATGGCAAGATGGATGTAGAGGTAGTCTTAAAATGGTTGGAAAGCATTGAGAACTACTTTGAGTGTGAAGGGACAACAAAGGCCCAAAAGGTGAGGTTTGCAAAGTCTAGATTGAAAGGCCAAGCCTTGACATGGTGGAAGTTTGTATAGGAAGAAAGAGAAAGTGATGGGAAGAAGCCTATAGCTAACTGGAAAGCAATGGTGGAAAATATCAAAGAAACATATCTACTAGAGGATTATGACATTTAAATTCATAAGCAAATGCAGAATCTCAAGCAAAAATATCTTGATGTGGCTACCTATATTGAGGAGTTTCAGAAATCAGCACTAAGGTCAAAGGTACAAGAAGCAGAGAGCATCAAGGTGGTTGGGTATCTGAATGGCCTTAAATGGTCCATCCAAGATGAATTGAATTTATTTATCCTTACCACTCTTCAAGGTTGTTTTCAAATGGCTAGGAAGGTGGAAGAAAATTTGAGGAAGAAAGGAGACTCAAGCTCCAATAACAGGGGTAGAGGAAAATATTTTAGGGATAGCTCAAGGGGAGGCTCTAATAGTAGGAGTAATGAGCATAGTAGCTATGGGAACTCTAAGTGGAGTGAGAAGACCAATGAAATGAGTCAGAGAGGGGGCTCTAACAGAGGTAGAGGGTCCAACAATGGTGGTAGGGGTAGATATGGAAACAATAGTAGAGGTTCACACTTTAGTAACATGAAGTGTTACAACTGTGGTAAGCTAGGAAACCCTTCTTATAGATGTCCAGAGAAGGAATCATCTTCTTATGGGGAAAAGAAAATCACCTATATTCAAGAAGAGGACAATCAGAAGGTAGGAGAAGTGGACCTTGATGTTGAGAAAGGTGAAAACCTCATGTTGAGGAGATTGATGGTTAAGGAACCAGTCAAGGATGAGCCAAGGCAGAGGAGAGCACTATTTAAAACCACATGCAAGATATTGGGAAAAGTATGAAAGGTGATCATAGACTTAGGGTCTACTAATAACGTCATGTTAGAGCAGGTAGTACAAAAGCTTGGTTTGACCAAGATTATACATGTGTGCCCTTAGAAGGTGACTTGGTTGAATAAGGGGTAGAATATACTAGTGAATGAACAAGTGTGGGCAGACATCACCATTGGCAAGTATCAGGATAGGATCTTGTGTGATGTGCTTCCCATGGATTCTTGTCACCTACTATTGGGAAGACCTTGGCAGTATGATAGGGAGGCAATACATCATGGGAAGGAAAACAAGTATTCCTTCAAGAAGGATGGTGTAACTTATAGAATCTAGTCTATAGTGGAGGAAGACAAGGTGGAGAAGTCTACTACTAAAGCATTACTCATAAGTGGGAATTTCTTAAGGAATTGAAGGAGAGTGAAGGAGTAGGTTATATTGTTATGCTAAATCCAAAGGAGGAGGAGACAAAAACGTCCACACCTATACCTGCAGAAGTGCAAGGGTTGTTGAACTAGTTTAAAGACATCATCTATGATGGAGCACCACCTACTCTACCACCTAAGATGGCCATAAGTCATCAGATTGACTTCATACCTGGAGCATCATTTCCAAACAAAGTTGCATACAAGATGACTCCAGAGTAGAATAAGGAGATTACAAGGCAAGTTCAAGAGTTGCTTGATCAAGGGTTGATTAGGAAGAGCATCAGTCCATATGCAGTATCAGTGGTCTTAGCAACCAAAAAAGGAGGTAAGGGGAGAATGTGTAGTGATTCTAGGGAAATTAATAGAATCACAATCAGGTATAGATTTCCTATTCCTAGGATAGAAGACTTTGATGGACTATCTAGGTGGAGCTAGGTATTTCTCCAAAAAAATTCTAAAAAGTGGATAGTATCAAATTAGGATGAAAGAAGGGGATGAATGGAAGTCTACATTTAAGACACCAATGCACCAAGTACCTTCATTAGAGTCATGAATGAGGTTTTGAAGGATTACATTGAGGTGTTTGTTGTGGTATACCTAGATGACATTCTCATCTTTACCATGACCAAGGAGGAACATATGAGACACATGGAGATGATTTTGAGGAAGTTGTAGGAGGAGAAGTCGACAATAAACTTGGAAAAGAGTGAATTCATGAAAGAGGAATTGGTGTATTTGAGATTTGTAGTATCCCAAGGAAATCTTAAGATAGATAAGGACAAGGTAGAGGCTATTTTGAGTTGTCCTACATCTAGATCTGCTACTGAGGTTAGAAGTTTTCATGGCTTAGCACAATTCTATAGAAAGTTTGTAAGAAAGTTTAGTAAAATATGTGCACTTATGATGGACACAATCAAAGGGGGCATGATGACTAAATTTTTGTGGATCAAACCTACAGATCAAAGTTTTGAGAGATTGAAGAAGGAGTTAGCAACCCAACCTATCTTAGTTATACCTAGTTTTGAGAGACCATTTGTGATGGAGTGTGATGCTAGTAACATAGTAGTTGAGGCAGTATTGAGTCAGGAGAGTAGACCAGTAGCATTTTTCAATGAGAGGCTAAATGAAGCCAAGACAAGGTATTCACAATATAACCTAGAGCCTTATGCACTTGTCCAAGCCCTCAAGAGGTGGAGGCATTACCTCTTACTTAAGGAGTTTTCTATCCTCATAGATAACCAGGCTTTGAGTTTTATTAACTCGCAAGAGAAGTTAAGTCTAAGACACATAAAATGGATGGAGTTCTTACAATCCTATACTTTTACTATCAAGCATAAGAAGAGAACAAACAACAAGGTGGTAGATGCCTTGAGCAAGAGGTTGTTGATAGTGCAAGAATTCAACTTGCAGAGCATTGGCTTAGATGTTTTCAAAGACCTCTATGAGGAGGACACTAATTTCTCATAGGCTTATAAGGTATGTAGTGATTTTTCTAATCATTTCCATAGTGATTTTGTTGAACACACATTGCAGAATGGACTATTGTTCAAAGGAAAATAGTTGTGCATCCCAAGGGGGTCCGTGAGAGAAAATCTCACACAAGAGAAGCACAATGGGAGCATGAGTGGGCACTTTGGTCTTAATAAGACTTTGGATCTTGTGGAAAGATTTTATTTCTGGCCTAAAATGTAGAGAGATGTTAGGAAGTATGTGGAGTAAAGTAGTATATCTCATAAGGCAAATGGGTCTTCATCTAATGCAGGGCTCTACTAGCCTCTCTCTATTCCTAATGGGCCTTGGGAATGCATTAGCATGGACTTCATAGTGGGGTTACTAAGGACTAGGACAAAGATGGATAGTGTCTTTGTGGTAGTAAATAGGTTTAGCAAGATGAGCCACTTTATACCATGCAAGACAACACATGATGCAAGTAATGTTGCCAATCTATTATTTAGGGAGGTGATTAGGATACATGGCTTGCCAAGAAGCATAGTAGCTGATAGAGATGTCAAGTTTATGGGGCACTTTTGGAAGACCTTATGGAAAAGGATTGGAAAAACTTTAGCACATAGCTCTACCTACCTTCCTCAAACTGATGGTCAGATAGAGGTAATAAACATCATATTGGGCAACCTACTAAGGTGTCTTACCAAGGAGTATGGGCAAAGTTGGTAATAAGTTGTTCCTCAAGTTGAGTTTGCATACAATGATAGAAACAATAGGACAATAGGGCTAAGTCCTTTCAAGTGGTATATGGTACTCACCCAAGAGGCGTCTCACATGACAAGGTTAGTGGACAAGCTGATGACTTTGTGCAACCAATGAAGGAGGTTCATGACCAAGTCAAGCAAACTCTAATGGAAGCCAATAAAAGGTTGAAGGAGAAGAAAGATGAGGGGAGAAGAGAGTTGTAGTTTCAATTAGGAGACTTGGTGATGGTATACCTCAACAAGGCCAGCTAACAAAAAGGAATCCCTAGCAAGTTATAGATGAGAAGGATTGGGCTATGCAAAATCCTTGAAAAGTATGGACCCAATGCCTATAAAATAGATCTACCCAAGGACATGGCTCTCTCCCCAATTTTCAATGTGAAAGACTTAGTATCTTACAAAGGTCCTAATTGGATGACATAAAGTATCAAGAAGAGTTAAAGAAAGCTATTGCAGATATGAAGGTATCTAACAAGAAACAACCACAGGTTGAGAAGATCTTGGATTCTAGAGTGAAGAAGAGTATTTACTTGAGGCTGAGGCAACTTGGATTTTTGAAGGTGACTTTAAGAAATTAGGCATTAGCAGGGAGCTCCTATCTCTAGTAGTAACTTAGGTTTCTTCATGTAGGGAGAGAATGGTGCAAGAGCACCTAGGGAAAGGTAAAACCCAAAGCTAATTTTGGTTTGTAAATGGTTTAACCAACCATTGGGGTAATAAGGACTAGAAATAAAGTTTGAAGATGTATTTAGGTGGTTTGGATTGATAGGTTTTTTATTAGGAGTCTGAATTTGTCGATTAGGTCCTGATTAGGGAAAAAATGTAAAAGTTGCTTTAAGAGGCAAAATGAGGCAAAATGCCTCAAAAGGAGGCAAGGAGTATGTAAAGGTGGTCTTTAGAGGTTCTAAGGTCATCCTAGGAATATTGGTAACATCCTATGCAAATTTGAAGAGTCTAGGAGCAAAATTGCATAAGTTGTCAAAAAGTTGCATTGATAGCTATGCAATTTTTGCCAAGTTGCTTGACAACTTTTAGGCAGTTTTTGCAACATCAATGAATTGGGAAGTTATGGTTAGAACTTTAGGCTAGGATGGAGCATGAATTCTATTTAAGACTTTTCCAAATCATTTTGAGGGGTTGGAAAACTGGGTGTACGGATACCACCTGTAGTAGGACAATTTTGTGTAATTGAAGCATAGTTTTGTAATTTGGTTGAAGTTTTTGGATTGAATGGAGGACTATTTTTGAGGATATATCATCTATAATTCATGTTTTGAATATTTTTATAGTTTATTTTCTTTCAAGTAAGTTTTTAATAGGGTTTAGAAAATTATTTGTTTCTTGTGACCTTGTTGTCTAGTTTTGTGCTACAGTTACGAAAAGGGCTATGGCTTGAGTGTCCTTTTTATGAACACCATGGCTCTTGGAGACCAAGAATTAGCATCTATACATATTTTAAATAGGGTTTGTGTATTTTTTGGAAGGCCTTTTTCTATTTTTACAAGCAAGCAGACAAGCTTGGCAAGGTGCTAAGAGAAGCTTGTAAAGCAATTTGTGAGGAACGGTGAATTGATATGGATCAATCTTGACTTAGAAATTTAGGAGTAGTGAATTAAGTTAGTATAACTCAAAGGAGGAGGTTGGATAAGGATTTTGACACATGTGGAGGAAGAAACACTAACATTGCCCTTAAGACCCTTAAAAGTATGGTTTTTTGAATTTGTATTGTATAGACGTTACTAGAGGCCAAGACCTACAAAATATTCAAGGGTTGGTCATATGAAACAAAATTATAGCATATACCATGGTGCCTTGTTAAGGGATTTTGTGAGTTGTAACACTTTCCTTGTTTCTAGGAGGGCTAAAAGTAGCTCTTAGGGCTACAAGGCCTAACTAATCAAATTGATGGGTTGTCAGAGAAAACCCTAGAAGGAGGGTGTAGAATGATAAGAAATGAGACAAGAACAATAGTGTGAGAGTTAAACCTTGTTTTTGGGGCACTTGGTGCATTTTAGTAAAGTTTTGGCAAACTAGGCCAAAGAGTGCATATTGGGTGAACTAAGGGAATGGCATTGAGTTTTGAATTGTTAGGAGAGTTTCTTGGGTAAGGGGATGGTAGAGGGATCCTCTAGGATAGGGTTGGGAGAGAAAACCCTATAGTCGGCTAAGGGTAGCCTAAGAAGAGCTAAAAATCTCATAGTGAAGAAGCTCCCCATCACTCATCATCATTATTTGAAGGCATATCATATGACATCATTATGGAAGTAATTACATTTACTAACTAAGATTAATTTACAAAGGTAATCATAATCATCGAATAGACACATGAAAGTATCATTATTATAATTAAATAACGATTAGTATCTAGTATAATCAATTACCTTATATATCAAAGTATCATATTTCAAATACCAATTAAGGGCTAACATGATGCATGAGCATCTTGGGTCTTTGAGAAATCTTGCATCAACCAAAAATATTTCTAGTTTTTGGTACTAGTTTGTTGATCATGAAGTAGTTGTTATTGCTTTTGTTTTCATGTTATGTGCAGCTATCATCATGTCAAGAACCTATCCTAGATCCTTGTTCTAAGCACGTGAATTCTCATGTGTGGTCCTATCTTCCTATTGTTTTTATCTTGTGTGGTGTGTTGTTCCAATTGGCACAGTTTCCATTGATTATGTGGCATCTTACGCAGTTAGGAGATGACTCCTAGCACATGTGTGAACCTACCTTCAAGTGTGCATCATCCCATGTTATCGTTTGCATGAATTTTGGTTTACTCTTCCAAGTATGGAACTATATTGTAATTAAATGCTTGATTAGCCAACTTGTGGCTTAGCTGGCTATAAAAGAAGCTTGGTTAGATGTAGGAAATAATCATTCTAAGAAAAATAAGATAGAAGATGCGAGATAATGTTGGAAATGTAAGAGGAGTAACTAAGTGAATCAGTTACCACAAAAAAAAATCCATGTCCCTTAGATGTCAATACAATCTTCCACTTACCATACACTATTGAATAGCTCGGTTAACACTAGAATATAATTGATGCTCAGTTAACAAAGCAATCTTAAGATTTATTAATCCATTTTATCCTTTAGTGACTTCATTGTACAAATATAAAGCATAAGTAAATAACATGAACACAAATGACACCAAAATTTCAGAAAAACCACCTTGCAACTAGTCACGATAATTTTCACTCTTCTGAAGTGAGCCCTATTAGGATCCAACCTTGTTAAAGTTTACAAAACATACTGTTAAGTATGACCTTGTTAGAGGATTTAGTTCACCCTATTAGAAGTGGCCTAGTTAGAGGTCTTCAAACACTTCAATCTAGAAATGTCACTTTGTTAGAGGATTTAAAAAATGATTGTTAAGTCAACTCTGTTAAGAGATTTATTTATTGCTACAATGGTTAGAAAGGAACAATAGTTTTACCTGATTTAAGAAGCAACTTTCTTTGTTGATTCAAATCTTTGTTTTGGCTCAACCTCTAGATCCTTCCTGATCAACTTAACTTTCACACTTTCCTACTCTTCCTTGCCTTTGCTCACATGTCCATCTCTTTCATATTCATCTTGATACACCTATTGTCCTCACAACTTGACCTTTCTTATATATCATAACCTAGGAAAAATTGGCTTGAAACCCCTTTCAAAACATTAATAAACATCCAAATAGTCAGCCTCAATTAATGAAACATTTTGTAATTTCAATCTACTATCACTTGGTCAACACTGGAACTAAACACTCGATTGACACTATGACTTCTTCATTGCCCAACCACTTAGTCAATACTGAACTCTTTCAATGCCTAACCATTTGGTCAATAATGAACTCTTTCAATCCCCAACCACTAGGTCAATACTACAAGCACAAATCCTTTCATTAATGAACTGCTTGGTTAATACTAGAAAGTCTTCATTACCTAACTGCTTGGTCAATACTAAGATATACAAGGTTAACACTACAAACTCTATATTGCTCAATTAATACTGAAATTTGTGTAAACATCAATGACAATATACATTTGAATAATTGATTCCAACAAACTCCTTCTTTGGCATTGATGGCAACACAACATGTCAACATAAATTGGTAAAAGTATGAGCAATTATATAATATCCTTAGTTTCATTTTGATTCTCATCCATACTAGCTCCCTTTGAGGTTTTGCTTGGATTCGTCTATGTTTCTTTCCTATTAGTGCCCTTCTGTCATTTTATCCCTCTTAGCTATAGACTCCATCATCAATATTGTGAAGACTTTCCCCCAATCTCGTTTATATTGAGCTTTTCACAAACTTCCATATCACTCTTCCATGTTGACACTAAAATCTCCCTCTTTGACATCAATTGCCAAAGGATACAGACATTTGAAATTACAATGCACCTTATTTATTGATTCATATGCAATATGCTCTATATTTCACTACATCAACTTGATTGATCTTCAATAGAGCTTGGTTGATGCCTCGCTATCTTTTTCTTTAGTGATCGTCAAAGAGGGGAATAACCCCTAGTTTACCTCTTAGATACATGAATGCATCCTTAAGTAAAGCTTTAGTGAATATATCTACTATTTTCTCCTTGGTGTTCACATATTCCAATCTTTGAACCAATTCCCTTAAGAAATGATATTTGATTGCAATGTGTTTTGTCGTTGAGTGCATCATTGGACTTTTTGATCTTTTAATTGCACTTGTGTTATCACAATAGATAACCACAAGTTCCTTGATTTCTTCCTTCATTCCTAACATCAACTACTTGATCCACATTATGTTAGAACAATTTACTGTTGCAGCAACATACTCTGCTTCAGCTATGGATTGAGAAACATAATGTTTCTTCTTACTTGTCCAAGACACTAGCCTCTTCCCAATAAAGAATGCTCCTCCACTAGTATTTTTTCTGTCATCAATGCTTCCTACCCAATCTGCATCAATGAAGGCTCTTAATTCAAGATTTCCTCTTTTCTTATACATAACCCATAGTCTTTAGTTCCTTTTAGATATCTCAAGATTCTTTTGACTTCCATCATGTGATTTTCTTTAGGATTAGTAGAAAATCTTGTAACTATGCCAACTTCCAATGCAATATTAGGTCTTGTGTGAACCACATACTGAAGTTTCCCAATCATTGATCTATAAGTAGTTTGGTTTACCTCCTTTGAATCAACATTCTTTGAGGACATAATCAATACCTTCTTCTTGAGCATAACCTTTATAGACAAGTCTTGCCTTGTTTCTTATTACTTCACCTTTCTCATTCATTTTATTTTTGAATATCCATTTTATACCAATCACATTTTTATGCTTGGGTCTAGGAACAAGAGGCTAGGTTTTATTCTTTTATATTTGCTCAATCTATTCATTCATTTCTTCTATCCAAATTTCATCTTCTAAAGCATCTTTTACAAATCTAGGTTCAACTTCACTAAGTAAACATGGACCTTTTAGTTTGTTCCTTATCAATATGCCTTTTGTCTCTCCTCCAATTATTTTATCAAGTGCACAATGCCTTCTGACATATTTAGAAAGCCTTTGATCTTTCTTTCTTTGTTCATAACTTGGTTAACTTGGTTCTTCAAGATCTTCATCCTTTTGCTCAGGTTTCTTTGGTTGATTTGGCTATAGCTTGGGTAGTACTACCTGTGACTCGGGTTGCACTACCTAGGGCTACAACTCAGGTTGAACTAACTATGACTCAGATGCCTTTGTTTATGACTGAGGCTGAACTACCAGTGAATTGCTAGGTGTACTTAGTTGTTGATTGGTTTCAACTTTCTTAGGTAAGGTTTCAAGTTCTTCACAGTATACAAACCTTCATGTAATATTCTGGCTCTTTGTTGCTATGTTCTTCACTTCTTTCTGCAAATTTGTCAATTTTCAAATGCGCACTTTCTATGACTTTGTGAGTAGAAAGATTCAGACATTTGTATGCCTTGCTTTTATTTTAGTACCCTAAGAGTATTCCTTCATCACTTTTTTGCATCAAGATTTCCTTTTCTTACATCTTTTAAGATATAACATTTCCTTCCAAACACTCTAAGATAACAAACATTAGGCTTATATCCATACCATAATTCACAAGGTGTTTTTCTTGTACCATTCTTTAATTGAACTCGATTCAGTGTGTGAACTGTTGTATTGATTACTTCTCTCCAACATTTTGGTGCAACATTCTTCTTTGATAATAATGCTCTTGCATATTTGATGATGGATATGTTACTTCTCTTTGCAATTCCATTCTATTCTAGAGTTATGCATGTTGATACCTATCTTTTAATCCTCTTTCATTGCAAAACTCATTGAATTCATTTGAGATAAATTCTCCTCCTCTAACTAATCTTAGTCATTTTAGATTTTTTCATATTTCTTTCTCAACTCTAGCCAAATACCATTTAAACTTTTGAAAAAGCATCAGACTTATCTTTTAAAAATATTACAGTCATCATTCTAAAATAATCATCAACAAATAGAATGAAATATATATCTCCACAACAAATTTCTACAACAATTGGTCCACAAAGATTTGTTTGAACTAGTTCCAAAACTTCTTCAGAGTTATAGGACTTACTTTTGAAACTTCTTTTACTCATTTTACCAATTTGAAATTGTTTGTACATTCCCACCTTAGGTTTCTTTAGATAAGATATGCCTCTTACTCTGTTGTTCTTGCTTATGTTGACTAGGTTATCAAAGTTAACATGACACGTTCTTTTATGCCATAGCCAACTTTCTTCAACTTGAGCTCATAAACAAGAGCTTTCATTGAGATCTAGGTAAAACAAATTACCTTTTTTCTGATTACCAATTCCAACTAGTTTTCCTTTTCTATCCAGTAGTTTGGCTTTGCCATTCACAAATTCAACTTTGTATCCTATATTGTTTAATTGAGCTACATTGAGTAGATTATGTCTTAATCCTTCAACCCAATAGGCATTCTCACATTTGATTTCATCGGTTAATGCTATGATTCCTTTTCCTTTTACATAACATGGTTTATTGTTTCCAAATCTAACACCTCCACTGTTATAGTGTTCTAAATGTTCAACTTTTGTTTTATCTCCAATCGTGTGATGATAAAAAATGCTATCTATCATCCATGTATCATTTTTTCTAACATGAGATATAAGCAACATCTTTTCATTTTCCTCATCATCAAATTCATCTTTAACAACAATATAAACTACTTCATCCTCAACATCATCACTATCTAAATCTTTTGTAATGTAACATGATTTCTTACCTTCACCTTTGAAGTCTTTGTAATTTTTGAACTATTTCTTGCCTTCTAATTTGTTGAACTTCTTTTCATATTTGTCTTCTTTGTTTAGACACCTTGCAGCAATGTGACCAACTTTCTTACATTAGAAACAAATCAATATGATCATTCCTCTGAATTTTCCTTTTCCTCTTCCTACCCTTTTTTCTAGGAGAGCTTCAATGACTTCAAGATCCTCATTTGAATCATCTTCATCTTTACTGTCAACTTGTTTTCCTTTTGATTAACCTCCTTTTCTACCAAGGAATAGTTTAGCTTTGAATGCATATTCAAGATTGTTAGAAGAAGGAGCATAATTATCAAAGTTATCCAACTCCAAAGTAGTTAATCTTTCCACAAGAGTATCTAGGGTTAAATCATGTGTTGGATTGCATCTCATCTCTTGAATAGTTGAAACTCTAATTGCATAAATAGGAAGAAGGGTTCTTAGTACCTTGTTGATTACTATTTCATCATCAATTGTACCTGTTGCAACTTTGATTGCACTAACACTTTCTTTGACCCTTTCATTGTATTGGGTGATGTTCTCACCTTCTTTAATTTTCAATCGATCAAAATTTCCTCTCAAATTTTATGCCTTAGCTTTTTACACATTTTTGTCACCTCTAAAGACTTTCTTTAGCTTTTCCCACATGTCAAATGCAGTAGGACAATGTCATGTCCCCTATTCAAATAATTAAAAAAAAATAAACTTTGTTAAGGCAGGCAGGCTCCAAAAAGGTGAAATTTCGGAAAAAGGGGCTAATCTTTGGAAACCAATGGACTAATAAATAAAAATTATTATTAAATTATATTTTATTAACCCCTCTTGGACGTGAGTTAGGGTTATGCCCTCTTTAAAAGGGGTTTGGAGGCATTTTGCGCTCATTCTACATCTTGATTCTTGCTAATTTTCTTGTTGTTCTTCAGAGGCTGCCAAACCTGTGGAGAAGGAGACCCAAGAATGGGAATTTGCAGGTTTCCAGGAAGGCTAAGGATGGGAGTTTGAAACCATTCCATGTGCATGCTCATACAGAGTTTGCCTTTGTGCTGAATAGTGTCGATTTGGGTGTTTTCGAGGTTGTTTTTTGTTTGAGTTTGGGTTTTCAGCTGAGTGTTCCATATCAGTTTGGTTTTCTGCTGTATTTCAGACTTTATGATGTTAAAATAGAGCTGAATATATGTATTGGGTTGTGATTAAACTTCTGAGATAGTTTATGAGTGTTTTGTGGTGTTTCCGGGCATTTTTGTGTTAATTTCGGGAGCCCGGTTGAGCATAGTTTTGCCCTACATTTGTGAGCTGTTGTGTAAAGGCTATACAAATCTGAAAATGTCATTTTGTAGGCTGTTATGCTGCTGAAATTTCTGTAAAAATGTCCATTTTCAGATTTATTAATAATTTGTGAAGTTGTGAAGTTTTTGGCACTAATTTGGACATACCCGATTTGGGTTTTATTGGGAAATTGGCAGATCTTTGTAATATTGGTTGTTTGATTTTAAAAGTTATGATTTGAGGCTAAAAATATTATAAAAAATTAGTAAAGGGACATTTCAGTGGTATCAGAGCCGTGATCTTGCCAGCCTGAGGGTTTGTAGAAGTTGCATGTCAGTTTTAACAACTACCCAGATCTTGCATGTCAAGTTTTGATAACTACCCAGATCTTGCATGTCATATTTTATGATTGCATGCAACTAAGTGAAAGAGAAAAAAGATATTTGCAGCAAGAAAAGAATAAAGAAATTTTGATCAAACCCCCAGTTGAAAGCAAAAGTACAAAATCCAAGGAAGAAAAAGGTATGGCTGATCCAGATGAGATGGCAAAGAAATTCTTCCAAGACATCCAAAATACTCAGAAGCAAACAGTGGATGGTTTGGCGGAAACTAGAGAGGCTTTGCGAATATTGACAGAAAAATTACAAGGAATTGCATCTATTAATGAGAAAGGGAGCACTTCAGAGGAGCCAAGAAATGGGAGATCCACACCATCTAAATCAACCAAATCTATTTTCTTGCCTGCAGATGAGCCACCAGTACCAAATCCAGCCATTAATCCAGTGGAAGAGGTTACAGGTAATTTGATTACATTAAGAGCTACTTACAATGGCTTAGATGATGACTTTCGTAGTTCAGTTCCTTTTAGAGAATATGTGGATATGATGAACGCTTTGATGCCCAAGAAAGAGAACAGGAGGGAGCATGACACAAGTGGAAGAGAGCTCAAAAATAAAATAAGCAAGTTTACAGCACCTACTTTTGATGGAACAAATAAAATTTCAGCTAGAGCATGGCTACAAAAATTACAAACTTTCTTCACACTTAACCCCATGAAAAAGAGTGATGCTATTCAATTTGCAAGTCTACACTTGGAAGATGCAGCCTATGATTGGTGGTATCATGGAATGACTACTCAAGGTCATGATCAGGTAACTACATTTGAAGATTTCAGTCAAAGGGTGATAGATAGATTTGACCTCAAGGATGATGAAGAGTACTTTAAAGAATTGTCAAAGTTGAAGCAAACCAAATCAGTTAATGAGTATATAGAAGAATTTCAAAAGGTGGCTGTTATGGTACCTGATATGAGTGAAAAGATGACCGTTTATCTTTTTCTTGATGGTTTAGAAGATTCTGTTAAGGGTTTGGTTAAGGCTTTCTCACCCTCAACCTTACAGGAAGCTATCAAAAGAAGCTTGCAACTTGAAACTTGCATGCCTATGAAATCAATCACTAATCAAAAACCCCCAAATCTTTGGCAACATAAGGGAAATTTTCAGAAAAAGACTTTCCCAACACTACCACCAAAAGATGTGACAAATGTGGAAAAAAAGAAGGTAGATGAAGAGACTAGGAGTGAATTACGAAGGAAAAAGCTTTGTTTTACTTGTAGAGAACCATGGGTTCCAGGACACAGATGTTTGGGGAAAGGTCAAGTGCACTATATTGAAGTTGCTTCAGAATCTGATTCAGATGAGCATGAGGAATTTCATGATACTAAGGAGGAGGTAGAAGAAGAGAAAGTAAAAGAAATCAGCAAGGATGGCACTTTAGCAGCATTATCAGGAGTCCCAAGATACCATCCTTTCCGAATTTGAGGGGTACTAGCAGGGCAAAGGTTGACCATTCTTCTTGATAGTGGGGCAACTCACAATTTTATTGATGAGGGATTTGTCATGAAAAGAGGGCTTAAAGCAGAAGATTTTGAGGGATTCAATGTTATTGTAGCTGATGGATTCACTATGCCTTGCACACGGGTGGTGAAACAACTCAAGATGACCTTAGGAGATTATGAGTTATGTGATGACTTCTATGTGGTTGGTATTGGGGAGACAGATCTTGTATTGGGTGTTCAATGGTTGCACTCTATCGGAGGCTATTACATGAACCATCAAACTATGGAGTTTAAATTTCATTCCAATGGGAAAGAAGTCATATTGAGAGGGTTATCGAATGGAGCACCTAAGGCGGTCTCTGCAAAGAGGATGGAGAGGACTTTTCGAAGAGGACAAGTAACATGGGCAGTAGGAGTCATAATCCAACCAACAAGCTCTCCAAAGAATCAAGGTAATTTCCATTTTGAAATTCAAAATATTCTTGACAAGCATAGTATAGTTTTCAATGATTTGCCTCCAGGATTACCACCAGATAGAGGTTTTGAGCATGTTATAGAGTTAGAACAGGGTGCCAAACCAGTTATAACAACCCCATACCGCCATCCAAGAGGTTATAAGGAAGAAATTGAAAAAACTATTAAAGAACTCCTGGACATGGGATTCATAAGGCCTAGCTCTAGTCCATTTGCATCATCTGTGGTACTTGTCAAGAAAAAGGATGGTACAATGAGAATGTGTATAGACTACAGGGCTCTAAACAAGAAGACCATAAAAAATAGGTATCCCATACCACGCATAGATGAACTCATTGATGAGTTACATGGTGTTGTATACTTCTCAAAAATTGACTTAAGATCAGGCTACCATCAAATCCGAATGAGGAGTGAAGATGTGGAAAAGACTGCTTTCAGATGTCACTATGGGCACTTTGAATTTCTTGTTATGCCATTTGGACTCACTAATGCACCTGCAACATTCCAATCTTGTATGAATAAGGTATTCAGTCAGCATCTTCGAAAATTTGTTTTGGTATTTTTTGATGATATCTTGATATACAGTAAAACATGAGAAGAGCATCTAAAGCACATAGACACTGTTTTGGGAATCTTGGAGCAGCAATCCTTCTATGCTAAGCTATCTAAATGTGAGTTTGGTTTGACAGAGATCCTATATTTGGGACATATCATAAGCTCTAAAGGAGTACAGGTTGATCAACAAAAAATCCAGGCAATTTTGGATTGGCCTCCACCCACTAATCTTACACAGTTAAGAGGTTTCTTCAGGTTGTGTAGCTACTATAGGAGATTTGCCAAGGGATTTTCTCAGCTTGCTGCCCCCTTGACTGATTTGACAAAGAAAGGAGCTTTTGTTTGGACAAAAGAGGCACAAAAAACATTTGATAAGCTTAAGGAGGTAATGAGTTCATGCCCTGTGCTTGCAATTCCAGATTTCTCTTTACCTTTTGTTGTTGAATGTGATGCTTTTGGAGAAGGTATAGGGGCTGTCCTAACTCAAAGGGGACATCCAATAGCATTTGAGAGTCAAAAATTAAATCAATCAGAGAAAGGGTACTCCATCTATGATAAGGAAATGTTGGCAATCATGCATGCACTTCATAAGTTTAGACAATATTTGGTATGTGGGAGATTCATTGTAAAGACAGACCATAATAGCCTCAGGTTCTTCTTGAACCAAAGGGATTTGAATGATCGTCAACAAAAATGGGTAAGCAAATTGCAAGCTTATGATTTTGATATTGAATACATGAAAGGAAAGAATAATGTGGTTGTTGATGCTCTCTCAAGAAAGCCCACTTTGTGTTCCTTATCATCTATCTCTGCTGATTGGAAGGTCTCCATAATTTTAGAGTATGCTAAAGATTCATTTGCCACCAAGATTTTGGATAAGTTAGTGGATGATAACAGGTACAAGGTTGTTGATGAATTGATTTATTACAAGAACAGGATCTTCTTAGTGTCAGGGTCAAAAACTAAGGAGAGGATATTGAGGGCCTTTCATGACACACCTTTGGCTGGTCACCAGGGATACTTCAAGACATACAAGCAAATTTGAGATCGGTTTTCATGGAAGGGTATGAAGGAGGATGTCCTTATACACATTAAGGAATGTATGGTATGCCAACAAAGCAAGAGTGAGCAAAATTTTCCTGCAGGGTTGTTGCAGCCACTTCCTATTCCCGAACAAAAATGGGAAAGTATTTCCATAGATTTCATCACTGGGTTGCCCAAGGTTCAAGGTAAGGATTGCATATATGTGGTGGTAGATAGACTAACTAAGTATGCACATTTCTTTCCTATCACATCTGATTTCAAGGCATCACAAGTGGCCGAATTGTTCTTCAAGGAAATTTTTAGATTACATGGTTTGCCTAGAAATATTGTTAGTGACCGGGACAGTAGATTCCTCAGCTCTTTTTGGAAGGAGCTCTTTCATTTGGCAGGAACTGAACTCACTCCCAGTACTAGCTATCACCCTCAAACAGATGGACAAACAGAGATAGTTAATAAATGGATAGAAGGATATTTGAGGAACTATGTTTCAAATCAACAACATGCTTGGGTGAAATGGTTACACCTAGGGGAGTATTGTTACAATACATCTCATCACATGTCTATTGGTATGCCTCCTTTTTGTGCTCTTTATGGTTATGATGCCCTTTCCTTTGTTGATCTAATACTTTTCGATATCAGAGTACCCGCAGCAAGTGATTTCATCAAGCAAAGCCAAAACATAATAAGGTCCCTCAAGGATAATCTACAAAAGATATATGCTGACAGGAAAAGGATTGAAAGATCTTTTGAGGTGGGAGATTTGGTATTTTTTAGGTTGCAACCATATAAACAAAGCACCTTGAAGAGAACTGGGGCAGAGAAACTCAAGCCAAGGTTCTATGGGCCTTATAAAATCATCAAGAAGGTAGGAGAGGTAGCTTATGAATTGGAGCTCCCACCAAACAGCAAAATACATAATATTTTTCATGTATCTTGCTTAAAGAAGGTTCTAGGCCAGCAAAACCATAGTATCTACAGAATTACCACCTCTTGATGATGAAGGGAAATTAGTTTAGATACCAGAAGAGATTTTGGATACAAGAGAGAAAAGGTTGAGAAATAGGAGCATCATAGAGCATTTGGTCAAATGGAAAGGATTACCACTAGAGGATGCAACTTGGGAAGGAGCACATATTCTTGAGAATTCCAACCTTCATTGCTTGAGGACAATCAATATTTGGGAGGGGAGGACTTGTCATGTCCCCTATTCAAATAATTAAAAAAAAATAAACTTTGTTAAGGCAGGCAGGCTCCAAAAAGGTGAAATTTCGGAAAAAGGGGCTAATCTTTGGAAACCAATGGACTAATAAATAAAAATTATTATTAAATTATATTTTATTAACCCCTCTTGGACGTGAGTTAGGGTTATGCCCTCTTTAAAAGGGGTTTGGAGGCATTTTGGGCTCATTCTACATCTTGATTCTTGCTAATTTTCTTGTTGTTCTTCAGAGGCTGCCAAACCTGTGGAGAAGGAGACCCAAGAACAGGAGTTTGTAGGCTTCCAGGAAGGCTAAGGATGGGATTTTGAAGCCATTCCATGTGCATGCTCATACAGAGTTTGCCTTTGTGCTGAATAGTGCCGATTTGAGTGTTTTCGGGGTTGTTTTTGGTTTGAGTTTGGGTTTTCAGCTGAGTGTTCCATATCAGTTTGGTTTGCTGTTGTATTTCAGACTTTATGATGTTAAAATAGAGTTAAATATATGTATTGGGTCGTGATTAAACTTCTGAGATAGTTTATGAGTGTTTTGTGGTGTTTTCGGGCATTTTTGTGTTAATTTCGGGAGCTCGGTTGAGCATAGTTTTGCCCTACATTTGTGAGCTGTTGTGTAAAGGCTATACAAATCTAGAAATTTCATTTTGTAGGCTGTTATGCTGCTAAAATTTATGTAAAAATGTCCATTTTCAGATTTATTAATAATTTGTGAAGTTGTGAAGTTTTTGGCACTAATTTGGACATACCCGATTTGGGTTTTATTGGGAAATTGGCAGATCTTTGTAATATTGGTTGTTTGATTTTAAAAGTTTTGATTTGACGCTGGAAATATCATAAAAAATCAGTAAAGGGACATTTTAGACAATCCTTCACTTTATCAAATTTAGAATAGTTCAAAGATGGTGCAATATCAATCATCATAATATTGTGATCTTTTGCTTCTTTTATTTGCTCCACAATTATAGGCTTTGGTGGTGGCACATATTTGTTCTTCAGGTAGAATGCACCAACATCATTGATGCTTGATATATGAAGCTTCATTAACTCCTGCCATGCTAAAAAAAATTCTCTACTAAGTTTAGGAATCTCCCTTCTATCATACATCTTGATCTTTAGCTTAGGTCCTTAAAACCTTCTCCTACAAGCACCAACAACTATGATACCAATTGTTGGAAATGTAAGAGGAGTAACTAAGAGGGGAAGGGTGAATCAATTACCACAAAAAATAAATCCTTGTCCCTTAGATGTCAATAATTTCTTCCACTTATCATATAAAACTGAATAGCTTGGTTAACACTAGAATATAACTGATGCTTGGTTAACAAAGCAATCTTAAGATGCATTGATCTATTTTATCATTTAGTGAGTTAGTTGCAGAAATATAAACATAAGTAAATAGCTTGAACACATATGACACCAAGATTTAACGTGGAAACCCAATATGAGAAAAACCACCTTGCAACTAGTCACAATAATTTTCACTCTTATGAAGTGAGCCCTAGTATGAGCCAACCTTGTTAAAGGTTACAAAACATACTGTTAAGTATGACCTTGTTAGAGGATTTAGTTCACCCTGTTAGGAGTGGCCTGATTAGAGGTCTTCAAACACTTCAACCTAGAAATGTCACCTTGTTAGAGGATCTACAAAATGACTTAAGTCAACTTTGTTAAGAGATTTCTTTATTGCTACAATGGTTAGAAAGCAACAACAATTTGACCTGATTTAAGAAGAAATTTTCTTTGCTAATTTAGATCTTTATTCTGGCTTAAACTCTGGATCCTTCCTGACCAGTTGTTTCTTTGTAGCTTAACTTTCACACTTTCCTGCTCTGCCTTGCCTTCACTCACATATCCATCTCTTTCATATTCATCTTGATACACCTCTTGTCCTCACAACTTGACATTTCTTATATATCATAAGCTAGGAAAAGTCAACTTGAAAACCCTTTCAAAACATCAATAAACATCCAAATAATCAACCTCAATTAATAAAACATTTTGTAATTTCAATCTATTATCATTCAACCAGCACTGGAATTGAACGCTCAGTTGACATTATGACTTCTTCATTGCCTAACCACTCGATCAATAGTGAACTCTTTTAATGCCCAACCACTTGGTTAATACTAAACTCTTTCAATCTCTAACCACTTGGTCAATATTGCAAGCAAGAATCCTTTCATTAATCAATTGCTTAGTTAATATTGGAAAGACTTTGTTACCCGATTGC
Organism: Cupressus sempervirens; assembly: GCA_028749045.1. Taxonomy (NCBI): domain Eukaryota; kingdom Viridiplantae; phylum Streptophyta; class Pinopsida; order Cupressales; family Cupressaceae; genus Cupressus; species Cupressus sempervirens. Next base: position 670,527,244 of record CM053784.1, on the reverse strand, counting down.
TCGTCAATACTAAGATATACAAGGTTAACACTACAAACTCTACATTGCTTAGTTAATATTGACATTTGTGTAAACATCAATGACAATATACAATTGAACATTCCAATAGATAAGGCTATGATATTGTATATTTGTTATTCTTTTTAAGGTCGCAACTCGGAAGGCCTCATAGTCGAGCATGTTGTGGTTTCTTTATATGTGAAGTGAAATAATTACACTTGTAAATATGTTGCATTTGGCCTTGTGTTTTTTGTGTTTTCATTAATCTATGTATAGCTTTTGTGTGCATCTCTGAGTGGGGAGTGTTTGACTGGTTGAAGTTGAGTTTATTCCACATCTTGCTCTTCATTTCCCCTGCCTCCTTATGTCATAACATGTCCACACAAGAGTCAAATAGATATTTAACAATAAAGTCTACAATGATAGTAAATGAGGGGTATTATTGTTGGAAGGATTTAATGAAAAATAAGATACTGGGGGGGGGGGGGGGGGGGGTGGGGGGTGAATAAGGATATTAAACTTTTACTTTCAAAACCAAATTACTGATTTCACACCTGATACATCTCATATCTTAGATCTAATATCAAAACTCTAATGTTAAAATGTAAATGAAAACATCACATCCATGAAAAAATTCAACACACAACACAAATGGTTTGGTTACCCTGAAACACTTAATGCGAAGGTAAACTGGGGTGGGGATGAAACACATAAATCTTCACTATTATAACAATGAAGTTAAACTATTAGGGTTACAATGTTTGACCATAATATATGATCTACCCTATGACGGGTCTATCTTGTTAAAAGCTATTAATACTGCTAGGTTTTACCTTGTTAAAGGATTTTACACTTACAATCAAGTAAGGGCTCTATTAGGAGATTTACATAAACATTTTAGGATCACTCAGTTAAGACATTTGCCCTGACTCAATCTGTTAAAATAGATTCAATACCTAACCCTCAATTTTCTCTAAAAGCTAATTTTGGATCTCCTATGTTCAATGTCTCAATCTAATCTCTTAATTTGATATCTTTATTCTTTCCTTCATTACTTGGATTTCTCTATCTGATCTCCTCTCAGACTTAGCCTTTCTTTCTCTATTCTATCCTTGCTAGCTCCTTCACTTTGCGCATTCACCCATTCATTCAAACACATGTGTGCTTCTCCTTCATGCCTTTTATCCTAGGGTTCTAACCATCTTTAAATAGACAATCTTCAAAACTTCTGGATCATAATCAATAGTTCATAATTCATCTCTTTTATTGTTTCCCTTCTGATTTTCTAATTGGTTGCTTTTCTTTCCTCAGGAACATTACCATCTGTAAAGATGCATAAAATCCATCTTAATCATCTCTACAATCATTAAATGTATATAGGAGTTAGCCAAAAATGCTTTATGTAGGTGTCTGTGCAATTACAAACTCATATGACAAAACTAGTTTGCTTAGCATCAGAATGTTCTAACACTCGGTCATTACTAATATTCATGCTCACACTCGACTTCTACATGCTTGATCTTTTTTGTTTTCTCGACAAAAATGTCTTCTAGTTTACTCAATCTTAACTATGTATGCTCGACTTATGTATGCACTCGATCTTAACTAGGGTACTTGGCAATCTCTAACTTGCTCAACATTTAATGCAAAATAAACAAGTCCTCGTGTGCTCGACCTTTACTAGATGACTCAGTCACAATGATGACCTTCCATCCTTGCCTAGTAAATGACCAAGTGCTTGGACACTAATATGCAACATAGTCATAGAGATCAACAATCTCTCCCTTTGACATTAGTGGCAAAAACACTTTGTCATGAATAATCATTTCATTCAAAAATACTCCCCCTGAGACTATAATTTGGATCTGAAATCTGAATGTACTAATGTTGTTCCATTTGATGTCTTTGATTCTGATTTTTTATACTTCCCTTGATCTCTTCTTTCATTTCATTTCCCCTTTGATTGACTAATTTCCCCCTTGTTTATGCTACTTATGGATTGAGGTTTGTTGGGGCTATCATATATTTCTCAAAAAAATTCTCATGATTTGCCAATATTTCTACAAATCCTTTATTCCATTGTTCCTTTACTTTCTCCAAAACTTGGATGTGAATTTCTAGCTCAACAACTAGATCAATTAGGCTTTCAATATCAGAGAAATTTGTGTCTTTCTTCATAAGATTATGTACTATAGACACTTCCTTCTAAATTATTTCCAAATGTGGTAGCAATTGGAGTTGAGTTAATATCAATTTATTTCTCATATCACTAACTTGAGTTGTGAGCATGACTAACCTTTGTTGTACAAATGTTAACTTATTGTATGAGGGTGAGCTCAAACTTGCATTCTTGCTCAATGAAATTATACATGCCCTCATATAAGCTTGTATTATATTAATAGATCATTGGTTTTCCAATGTGAAGAACTCAACATACTCAACATCACATAGCTTCATATGCAAAGTATGAATAGTCTTCAAAATTGCTTCTAACTGTATGACTAAATTATAAAGCTCTGCTTGTCTATATACAAGTTCTCAAGAGAATTTCTCTAATACTTTGTGTTCAAACTTTCTTTTAGACCATTACATCAATTTATCATTGGTATCTATATCTTTTGATTGAACTTTGTCAATTATGGCACTAACTGATCCAAAATTTGATTATGATTGTTCAAGTCAGGTATCCCAAATGCATCTACAAAAACATCTTTAACAGTATGTAATACATGTTTCTTTTTATGCTCTTTCCTTACCTATTTTTGTTTTTCCTTGCACCTCAACAAAGTTTGCAACTCATGCATTTGCTCCAATGTCAAATTGTTTTAATTCATACATGGGTAAAGTAATTACCTCATATAGGCTTATTGACTCATTTCCATCTCTTCTGAATGAATCATAATCTAAGATTGTGGGGTTGTATCACTTGGAAGTGATAATTACAATTGCTTACCCTTCTCAAATGATCTAGATACCTGTGCTTGCTCCTATTGAGTAGATGCCACTTGTTATTCAGGTGTTCCAATCAATGGTTCTGATGGCTTTACACTCGACAACTATAAAAGATCTTGTGTAGCTTCTTTCTCTTTTGATTTCTTGTTCTCTTCTTCCGACTTTGTTTTCTTGACCTCTACAATCTTCATCTTTGTCTATAATATAGGCATACAAGTGAATTATGGAAACATAATTATAGCTTTGCCTTGTTTCTTGACACTTGTATCCTCAGTAACTGATATAGCCTTAGAACTATCAGTCTTAGCACTCTCAATCCTTGGATAGTCTATGACTTGTAACAATACTAGATTGGTGTTGGATAGAGATGTGATAGGCTTGACATTTTACAATTCTTCATCTATTAATACATTCTAATCGTGTGGTGATGAATCAGGAATGTCCTCTTTGTTCGTACCCTTCCATCAATTGCCTTGTTTCCTTGACAAGTTTGGCAACTTCTTTTGCTTCATCCTCTTATGCTCAGACTCCTCCTTCTCTGTCCTCTTCCTCTTACTTTTCTTTATTGATTGATGGATTAAGAAAAAAAAAATGCTTCTCTCCATACATTGATACTCTCTTGCTCAACTTCATGAGCTTTATTTATCAAAATTTTATATGCCCATTCTTTTAGCATGAATTTCGTTATAAAATCTTTTAGGGAAATAGACATATGTGTCTTCCCTAAATCTGACCTTGTCTGTGCTAAGGTGGTCTCCCTCGTATGTCTCTCAATAGATAATGCCCACTTTTACTTAGCATCAACCTTATTATATAAATTTTATGGAATGTGTTTTCCCATCTCTATAGGTGTAGTCATGAATTCTATCATCATTCATATCAAAGGTTTTTCAAGTTTTTCTTGATCTTCTTTATTTAGGGAATCAAAATTAATCTCTTTGAATCTTGTCAAGCTTTCTTGTTCAGTGATTTCTTGACATACCTTATCAACAATTGTGGGAGGTGGTCTTGGCACAATCTACAATTTGCTCAAATCGTTAGACTTAGTATCTTCATCATCTTCTTCCTCTTCGGCTACAACCAAATTTCTCTTTGGCCTCTTAGGAATGTTCTCCTCAAGTGAACTAGCTTGTTTTGTCTTTGCTCAACTCTCTTTCAATTTTTCAGCTGGGGGTTGGGATGCTTTTTATCTTGTTATGATTTTCTTTTTAGGCTCCCGAGGTGTAGCAACCTTCTGCACACCTTTTTCGAGATCAGCTTTAACCTTAGGATCTATAATTATCACTCTCTTTTTCTTAGTTGCCTTAGGCTCAACCAAATCTAAATCTTTACCTTTTCCTTCCTCAACTTCAATTGTTTATTCTAACCCTTCTTCATCATCATCCTTGTCCTCAAGACTTTTCTTCTTTCTTTTCTTTTTTTTCTTGGACTCACTAGACTCTGCATTCATCTGATTCTTCACTATGCCATATGTGTCGAATGGCTCGACACTTGCATCAACATCTTCTAATAATAGTGTAGTCACTGCTGCTATAATTTCATCAACATTAACTTCATAAGGCATAGACCTTGACCATGCAATTCTAGGTAACATTTCCTGTGCATAAACAAAATATGTGTCTGCCATGGCACATATCTCATCAAAATCTCTATGTACAACATATTTAGGAATCCTCATTCAAATTTTCACTTTGTTTTTGAATTCCTCAAAATAGTTATCCACGATTGCTTCAAAATTCTCTCACAACCGACTTATCGGATCATTTATCTGTTCCATAGTTGTTTTGTGCCTATCCCATACTATATTACTAAGGAAAATAATTATGTATATAAAAGAATATACAGACTAACAAAAATTCAAACTTACATGATGTATTCTTTGCTTTCCTGATTGTTGCCAAATTCTCTGTTAGTTGTTGCAGTTGCAACTCAACAAGGTCATAAGTATGATCCTTTTAGTAATTTTGTAGCCTAGGTCTACTGCAACATGTGACACACTATTCAATCTATTGGATTGGTAGAATTTGTGTGCTATCACATATACTACAAATTCAATCACAAGATCTTCAATCCCGCCAATTGACATCTCTCGACCATTCCACTTTGCTTTGGTAGATTTTTCAATCTCATTACATATACTCTCCTTATGCTCTTTGGTCTATCCAAGGTAGGGTATCTAGTAACTCGGCATATTATGGGATTGTTAATTTTGATTGGGCCTCCTTCTAGCCATACCTTCGTATCATGAATTGACTTAGGATAATTTCTATCCATTCAACCTTTAAAACTTTAGGAAAACTTAGGGCACAAGTAAGCCCTTTTTGTAAAGAAACTTGGCAACAAAGAATATAACCGTTTCCACATAACCCATAATAGATCTGAAATAAACACGGAATTAAAATCCACATGCAAGAGAAAAGACAACATACCCACAAAATGTGACACAAGATATACCCTAGGAAACCCTCATTGAGGGAAAAAATCCAGCCTCCAAAAGCATCCATCACCATGTATTATTTAGCAAAAATACCATTGCCATACAACCATGGAAGCCTTCATGGCCATAGCCACAACCGAGCAAACTATGTGAACAAGCATGAATCCACATATCCCATGCCATGCTTTCAGCCTTCACAAATGCTCCCTTGGCTAACCTGTCAAGCCTTGTCCCACTCGACTCTTGCTTTTGTCTTCTTTTTGTCTCTCTTTTTCACTCTACAACAACTACCCTTGTGGCTGCTTATATAGTAGCAAGTTCCACAAAACCACTAAGTGGTATTACATAAACCATGTGCTAAAACCATGTGCTACCTAACCCACTGACCCCACATTTAATATTGGGCATTTAATTCTTTTTTCCCAATATTAAATAATTACATAAAATATTATCACAATGTTACAATACAACTCATCAAGAATATTCCATGGGAATCTTTACATGTTGCACGTCCATCTAGGTACAACATTACATAATAAAATAAAATAACAATATTATGCAATGTGTGCAACACCCATTATCTCAACACTTTCTCAACAACAATCTTGTATTCATCCTTTAGTACTCCATTGCTCCACAACTTCTCATAAGTTGTTCTAATATCAAAATATCCAATTTATCCTACTTTGCACATATAATAGGATCTTACATCCTGTACAGTCAAAACTCTGGCACCAATATCATCATCAGTTTCTTATAAATTCACACTGTTACTGAAATTCAATGGAGGATGTTGGTCGTCCCTCATAACTTGAGCATTGCTCACTTTCAACATATCACTCGTTGATGTCATTTCAATCTAGGGTTCTTGAAAAAAAATTCTTCTTTGATATTTGTAGAAAACAATTAACTCAACACTGAAAGTAACACTTACTCACTGTATCAAATTTGCCAATGCATCACTGCGATTTGCTTACTTCATCGCTAAATTAGTCTTAATTTCTTTTGAATCACTTGTGAGCTCTAAAATTGCTTGGTAAATAGAAATGTATGCACAAATTCGATAAATACCTTCAATTTTCCATTTTAGGTTTGCAATAAATGTTCTCGTACTTGGTAGATGTATACCAGCTAGCTCGGTCTCCATGTTTACTTATAAACACTCGGTTATCATTACCTTACTTGACCAACACTAATTAATTTGGTCAAAACACATCAACTCAGTTGATTACTCGGTCCATATTGCAATGCTCGGTCAATATAGACTGGATCACTATTGCTCGGTACTCTATGTAGTAAATGATTCTCTTTTACTTTCCTTTCTATAGAAATGTTCTTGATGCATCTTTTCTAATGCAGGAGCATCCTGGGTTGCCTTGTTATCCTGGTCATTTTTGTTCATTCTACAAGTTGGTGCCTAGCAAATTCTTCATGTGCCTAGTTACTGCAGCACTCAGTTGGAGCCAAGTTACTGTAGCACTCAATGGGAGCCGAGTTATTGTAGCACTCAGTTGGAGTTGAGTTACTGTAGCACTTAATGGGAGCCGAGTTACTGTAGCACTCAATGGGGCCGAGTTACTATAGCACTCATCAATTCCTTCATGTGTTGAGTTACTGTAGCAATTCCTTCATGTGCCGAGTTATCCAATATATGCCAAGTGACTCTTCATGTGCCAAGTTACCCAGTGTATGTCGAGTGACCCTTCATGTGCCGAGTGTTAGTAGTTGGATGTGATTTTTGCGAGCTGACTTTCGAGATTTATTTCAATCGCAACATTTATGTTAAGATCTTTTCTTAGGATTTGTCTAGACCATTATTAAGTTAGCCTTGCTATTATGTAATGTTCTAGAAAGATCTGTAAGCCATTTTGGAAAGTATATATAGAGTGTTTAAGCTTAGAGTTAGGCAAGTTTTTGGGAGAGTAGAACTGAAAGTGTGAATTTGCAGTTGGATCCTTGAATGTGAATGTATTATAGCTGGGAATGTATGCTAAATATTTGATGAATCAATAAAGATATTCTTGTTCTCTCTCTCCTTGGTGTTGTTCCTTATGTTTGCTTCTGTTGTGTTAACTCTTGCAGGGTGGTTTGGATAGCTGGGTGAGCCTTTGGCCCTAGTTATTCTGTCTTGGCTTGCATCAGTTGGTATCAAAGCTTGAGGTTTATCTTTGTGTAATGTCCCCATTTTAGCAGTTGACTAAGTGTGTGTGCGTTAGCCTTGTTCTACATGGTCCTGAGGGCTAACGAAGGGTTTAATGGGATCCTGGAGTGTTTTGGCCTAGTCATTTCCAGTTTAGGCGAAGTTGATTTACTCAGTTTCAGGCATACTTACTATTTTTAGTAATTCGGCAGGACACAATGCAGGTCAATTTTGGTGATTGGATTCGATACTCCTCAGTGAGAGCTTTCCAATGAGCTATCACTCGCATTATTCGGAGTCTGATTGCTAATACATTTTAATGCCTGAAGTTTTATTAAAGTAACGTCTAATTTAATTGTAAAATATTAAAGTGTTACTTTCATATTTATTTTATGGTGATGTGTACCCAAGGGAGACATAAGGGGTATTTTGATATATTTTTTATATATTACACATCTTTTATCCCACATTGCCCATATGAGTTGAGAAGACCCTTGAAAATAGAATAAAAGGAAGCATTTGTGGCTTCATTAGGCAGGTTAAATATGAGAAGAAATTGGTGTGTGAGTTGCAGCTCCGTTCTTGGCATTTGAGGACGTCTATCCTCTCTTGTAACATTCTAGATGTCATTCCCTTGGGGTTTGGCCTTTGGAATTCTTTGTTATCGACTTCATTATCAGGAAGTTTAGTTGCATTTTCGGCTACAGGCAGATTTGGTATTTTGCTCATATCTTCTTCACTACTTGTCCGACGCTTATGCCGCTTGGAGGGAATGGTATTATGAAGGTAGTGGACTAATTGAAGGACAAAGTATTGTAGAAGCAAGTTCGTAAGCATGGGCTGGAGTATTATGTCAATACTGCTGAAGTAATTAGTGAGTTGATAAATCTGCCATGTATTTGGTTTTATGAATTATGAAAATAACATTTTATTAGCAACAGTTCATTTCCACTTTGCATATCATTGTAGTTTCTTTCTTGTTTATGTTATATGATGCCAATTCCATGCACGAAACACAACAAACAATAAACATTTGATTTTTGAAGTTATAAGGGGTTTAAAACATTAAACGGAGAAATAAGAAGTTGAATGCAAATTGTTTGACATAATTCCTTTCAGTAATTTGGTTTAGTTTTTTTGGGACATCTAGGGGTGCCCATTACAGTGGTATCAGAGCTATAAGTCCTGCCATCCTGTGGAGGTCTTATAGGGAATTTGGAACAATCGGATAGAGGGAAAAAGTGTTTGATGAAATGTCAAAACACTAAAATCAGAAATAAGTAAAAACACAGGCTAAGCATTTATGTTTGAGCATGCGACAGGGGTCTTATAATTTCCGCGATACCAGAGCAAGACAAAATAGGATTTCAGACTTGCAAAGCAAATAGTCTAGTACGTCCGTGCAGGTGGACATTGAATCCAACCATACAGACACAGAGGAGATATTCTTTGATCATGACAATAATATGGGTGATCAAGATGACAGGAATATAGGATTAGGCGGAGGTGGAAATGCTAGTCCAGATCAGGGGGAGGTACTATTCAGACAACTACTGGATACATTAGAGCAGGGGCAGCGTATGCAGCAGGAGTAGAATAGGCGAATGGACATGATGTTGCAGCTCATGGCTAGACAGATGGGTGTCAATATTAATCCAGGTGATGCCAACAACAAAAACAATAACAACAAGGGAAACAATAACAACGGGGGAAACAATAACCATGGAGGCCAAGGCAACAACAATGGTCCTGAGAATAACATTAATGGTAATAATGGACACGACAACAATGGGAATGAGGCTGATAACTTTAGACACGTTGCACGCCCAACACAGACTGTGAGCTCGAGACCTCTTCTACCCACCTTCCTACCCAGAGGTCTAGTTCAACCAATAAATGAACCGCAAATTACCGAGTTACAGGATCAGTTTAGGAGGGACTGGGAGGCTAGTGGACCGGAGTTTCAGGCAGATATTTCTCTTAGAGATTATATGGACTTGAGGATGAGACACATGCCTAAAGCAGGAGGGAGGAATCAAAACTTTGAGCTGAGGAAGAAAGTTGGAAAACTTTCTTTACCTTATTATGATGCTTTAGGGAAGATGACTGCACGAGCTTGGGTGCAGAAGGTAGATACATACTTGCAGCTAAATCCTATGCCTGAGGAGGAGGCTATCAAGTATGTGGCTATGCACTTGGATGGTGTTGCACATGAATGGTGGCATCATGGCATGGTGACTTTGGGGCATAATCAGATTACATCCTATGAGGAATTCATTGAAACATTGATTGAGAGATTTGACACTAAGGATCCTGAGTTACATTTCAAGGAGCTAGCACAGTTAAAACAGTCAGGGTCTGTGGATGCTTACATTTCTGAGTTTCAGTGCTTGTCTGTACTTGTTACTGATATCTCTCCTAGGAGATTGGTGGTGTTATTTTGTGATGGTCTTGCTGATCCATTACGAGGTTGGGTGAAGGGACATGATCCACTCACCTTAGCTGAAGCAACTAAAAAGGCACGAGATTTAGCCCCTTCGGTATACAAAGGAAAAAACCATTCAACAGATTCTTCCTACCGCAAGGACAAAGACAAAAAACTGTTTCAAAAAGAGTATAGCAAACCCAAAGAAGGATCAAAAGGACTAGACAATGAAACCTTGAATGAACTTCGAAAGAAGAAGTTGTGCTTCCATTGTAGAGAGCCTTGAGACTTATCTCATAAATGTTCTCTCAAGGCTAAGGCAAATCAAATGGAGTATTTTTCAGTAGAAGATTCAAAGTCAGAAGGGGAGGATCAGCACTCTGATTCATATGAGGGTAACACTATAGAGGAGAGCAACATTTCTAAGGATGATAGATCATTGGCACGCTTGACAGGGGCCCAAAAGGCAATCGCATTTAAGGTCAGGGGTACTATCCAGGGGTAGAAAGTGATATCTCTTATTGACACTGGGGCTACACATAACTTCATAGATGCACAGTTGGTAGCCAGGAGAGGGTTACAGACAGAGGAGCATGATGGGTTTAGAGTCATGGTGGCTAACGGTGATAAGTTATTATGCACTCGAAAGATATCTAATCTTCGCATCAGGTTTGGAGATGGCTACGAGTTGGAGGATGAGTTCTATGTTGTGGACATAGGAGATTATGATGTCATCCTCGGCATGACATGGATGGCTTCACTAGTTGAGTTCACACTCAATCTAGCGAAATTGGAGATGAGATTCCAGCATGAGGGCAGAACTGTGGTACTTAGAGGACTTTCAGATGGAGGTTGTAGAGTAGTGTCCTTAAGGAGAATGCAAAGACTTTTTCGTCATGATGACATAGAGTGGGCGACAGAGTGTTACATTATGCCAACTTCACCAGAGCCACAAGAAAAGAGTCATCCACCAAATATCCAAAATATACTTGATAGACACGCTAAAGTATTTAGCGATATTCCTCATGGGGTTCCTCCTGACAGAGGGATGGAACATGTTATTGAGCTCGAGGAGGGAACCAAACTAGTTATGATTACTCCTTATCGTCATCCTAAGAAACACAAGGATGAGATAGAGAAGGCGATTAAGGATTTGTTGGAGATGGGGCATATCAGGCCCAATAAAAGCCCCTTTACTTCAGTAGTAGTATTGGTAAAGAAGAAGGATGGGACGATGCACATGTGCATCGATTACAGGGCACTGAATAAGAAAACAATTAAAAACAGGTATCCCATTCCTAGGATTGATGAGCTGATTGATGAGTTGCATGGGGCATGCTTCTTCACCAAAATTGATTTGCGATCCAGATACCATCAAATCAGGATGAGAGCAAAGGACATTGAGAAAACAACCTTCCGATGTCACTATGGCCACTTTGAGTTCATGGTTATGCCATTTGGTCTAACCAATGTACCTGCTACATTTCAAAGTTGTATGAACCAGGTATTCAGGAAGCAACTGAGGAGATTTGTCTTGATCTTCTTTGATGACATCTTGGTCTTCAGTAAGACCTATGAGGAGCACTTACATCATCTGGAGGAGGTGTTATCTATTCTGGAGAGAGAGTCATTGTATGCCAAGGAATCTAAATGTGAGTTTGGCATGACTGAGCTCCTTTACTGTGGGCATATCATTAGTGCAGATGGCGTTCGGGTTGATCCCGAAAAGATTAGAGCTATTGTAGAGTGGCCTACTCCCACAAACCTTACACAACTTAAGGGATTCTTTGGTTTATGTGGTTTTTATAGGAGGTTTGTTAAGGGATTCTCACAGATTGCTACACCCTTGACAGATCTTACCAGGAAAGGAGCCTTCGTGTGGACAGGGGCAGCACAAATGTGTTTTGAGCATTTCAAGCAGGTAATGTCTTCATGTCCAGTTCTAGCTCTACCGAATTTCACGAAGCCTTTTGAGCTTCATTGTGATGCATTAGGTGATGGGATTGGAGCAGTATTGATGCAGGAGAAGCATCCCATTGCATTCAAGAGTAGGAAGCTCCGGGGAGTTGAGAAAAGTTATTTTGTCTATGACCAGGAGATGTTGGCCATAATGCATGCATTGGCCAAATTTCGATCATATTTGGTAGGTGGACGTTTTGTGATCAAGACTGATCACAACAGTATTAAATACTTCATGAGCCAGCGTGATCTTAATGATCGACAACAAAAATGGGTGACTAAATTGCAGGCTTATGACTTTGACATAGAGTTTGTCAAAGTTAAGAAAAATGTGGTGGCTGATGCCTTATCTCGGAGACCTCACTTATGTGCTCTGGCAGAGATTTCAAGAGATTGGAGAGATCAGATTATAGCAGAGTATGTCGGAGATGCTTGGGCTTCTGGATTGATTTCAGGTACCATACAGGATGATCGCTATGATGTGATAGATGGATTGATCAGAGTTCAGGACAGGGTTTATTTGATTCTGTCATCACATTTGAGAGAGGCGATACTGAAGGCATTTCATGATGCACCCACAGCTAGACATCCGGGGGTCTTCAAGACCTACAGGCAGATCCGAGAGCGATTTTCATGGAAAGGGCTCAAGGATGATGTTCAGAGGTATGTCAAGGAGTGTGTGGTTTGTCAACAGAATAAGGGAGAGCACACATTTCTTGCAGGTTTATTACAACCCTTGCCCATTCTTGATATGAAATGGGAAAGTATTTCGATGGACTTCATCACTAGTTTACCACGAGTGCAGGGAAGGGATTGCATCTATGTGGTGGTGGACCGCTTGACGAAGTTTGCTCACTTCTTTGCTATTCTGTCCACTTACACAGCAGCACAGGTGGCAGATCTTTTCTTTAGAGAGATATTCAGGTTACATGGGCTGCCCAGATTCATTGTCAACGACCGAGATAGTAAGTTTATGAGTGTTTTTTAGCAAGAGTTGTTTAGGTTGTGTGGTACAGATCTTACACCTAGCACTAGTTATCATCCGCAAACAGATGGGCAAACAGAGATTGTGAATAAATGGGCGGAAGGATATTTGAGGAACTATGTAACTACACAACAAAAGGCTTGGATCAGATGGTTGCATATGGGAGAGTATTGTTATAACACCACTTATCATATGTCCATCAAGATGACTCCTTTCATGGCACTCTATGGTTATGAAGCACCTAGCTTCATGGATTTAGTTTTGGGGGACAATAGAGTGCCCAAAGCCAAAAACTTATTGCAGGATAGTCAGGACATCCTGAAAGTGCTCAAAGAGAATATACAACAGGCCCAGAATCAACAAAAATTGTATGCTAATCAACACCGATAAGAGCGTAGCTTCGAGGTAGGGGATATGGTTTACTTGAGGCTACAACCATATAGACAGTCATCACTCAAGAAGAGCGGAGCTGAAAAGTTGAAACCTAGATTTTATGGTCCCTATAGGGTGATTCGCAAAGTGGGCAAAGTTGCCTATGAGCTTGAGCTTTCAGAGGGCAATCGAGTGCACAATGTGTTTCATGTGTCTAGGCTTAAGAAAGCCATTGGTCATAGTGTAGTGCCTTCTGTAGATTTACCCCCTTTGGATGAGGAGGGGAAGCTTATGTTAGTACCTGAGGCTATTTTGGACACCAGAGAGAGGAAGCTTATAAACAGGATAGTGAAGGAGTATTTGGTCAGATGGAAAGACCTGCCGGAGGAAGATTCTACATGGGAGAGTGAGCAGGTTATTCAGCAGGCTGGACTGAGATTGCTTGAGGACAAGCAATTTCAAGGGGGGCAGACTGTAATGTCCCCATTTTAGCAGTTGACCAAGTGTGTGCGTGTTAGCCTTGTTCTACATGGTCCTGAGGGCTAACGAAGGGTTTAATGGGATCCTGGAGTGTTTTGGCCTAGTCATTTCCAGTTTGGGCCAAAACGAAGTTGATTTACTCAGTTTCAGGCATACTTACTATTTTTAGTAAGTCGGTAGGACATAGTGCAGGTCAATTTTGGTGATTGGATTCGATACTCCTCGGTGAGAGCTTTTCGATGAGCTATCACTCGCATTATTCGGAGTCTGATTGCTAATACATTTTAATGCCTGAAGTTTTATTAAAGTAACATCTAATTTAATTGTAAAATATTAAAGTGTTACTTTAATATTTATTTTATGGTGATGTGTACCCAAGGGAGACATAAGGGGTATTTTAATATACGTTTTATATATTACACATCTTTTATCCCACATTGCCCATATGAGTTGAGCGGACCCTTGAAAATAGAATAAAAGGAAGCATTTGTGGCTTCATTAGGTAGGTTGAATATGAGAAGAAATTGGTGTGTGAGTTGCAGCTTTGTTCTTGGCATTTGAGGACGTCTATCCTCTCTTGTAACATTCTAGACGTCATTCCCTTGGGGTTTGGCCTTTGGAATTCTTTGTTATTGGCTTCATTATCCTTTGTGGAGATTGGATCGTGTAGAACCCTAATTCAAATTTGGTTGTAGGGTGGCAGATCTGCGGATTTGACCTATAACTTGCAGAGGGTTATGATCTTGCAGGAACCTAATTTGTAAAGATGGTTCATCGTAGAAGAAATGTTGATGATGCTATATTGGATTAGTTGAGACAAATCGCAGCCAGATTAGATGCTATGGAGATAGCCCAGAGGAGAGGAGCACATCTTGATGATGTAAGTGATGATGAAGCAGCAACACCAAACCATAATCCAGAACCTGAAGAAGATCAAGATAAGGAAAGATTGTTGCAAGTGTTGTCCAGGGAAAATTCAAAGCCTGTTTTAGAAGTTGTTCCTTATGATGGAAAATTGGACACCAATGTTGTGTTGGATTGGATCTCTAATATGGAGAAGTTCTTTGAGTATGAAAACACTCCTAATAACAGAAAAGGTGAAGATTGCGGTCACTAGGCTGAAAGGTCATGCATCACTATGGTGGGAGCACTTGCAAACTGATAGACAAAGGAGAGGAAAGGAGAAGATCATAACTTGGCCAAAGATGGTGAAAAAGGTAAAGAACAAATTCCTTCTTGCTAATTACCAAGTTAGCTTGTTGAGAAAGATGCAAAATTTGAAGCAAAAAGACATGACTGTGAAAGATTATATCGAGGAATTCTATAGATTAGACATTAGATCTGGACATGTGGATGATGATGTTGAGAAAATTGCAAGGTACATAAATGGATTGAGGTCCAGAATACAAGATGAAATAAGTTTTGTGAAGTTTGAAAGTGTGGAAGAAGCATACCAATATGCCTGGAAGGCTGAGGAGATCTTGATAAAGAAGCATGAACAAAGACAAAGAGGTAGAGGTGGCAGATTCCAAAGAGGTAGAGGTAGATCTTATGGTGAAGGTGGCATATCAGAAAGTTCTGTGTAGGATAAAGGCAAATTTGAATGGAAGAATGATGACAAAGGCAAGACCAAATGGAAAAGTGGTAATTCTTACTGAGGAGGCACTAGTTCTTACCGAGGAGGAGGTAACTCTTATTCTAGAGGTGGATTTCATGGTAATTGTTTTAGATGTGGTAAAGAGGGAAATATATCTTTTGAATGTAGATCCTCTGAAAGTGGGCAAGGTAACAAAAATGTTGTGATTTAAGGAGATGATCAGAGTTCACCAAGTGGACCTAAGGCTGGAGAAAATTTGATGGTGAGAAGAACCTTATGTAATAAAGGAAGTGATGAGGAACCTATTTTAAGGAGAAGTATTTTCAAGACAAGATGTAAGATGGCTGGAAAATGCTGCAAAGTGATCATTGACAGTCGAAGTTCTGCAAATCTGGCATCAGAAGAGCTGGTTGCCAAGTTGCAGTTGTAGAGACTAAAACACCCCAAACCTTATCATGTTTCATGGATCAAATATGAGCATAAGATATTGGTAAGTGAGCAATGCCTTGTGAAATTCAAAATTGGACATTACTTTGATGAAGTTTTGTGTGATATTATGCCCATGGATTGTTGTCATATTTTGTTGGGTGGACCTTGGCAATATGATAGATATGTTGTACATGATGGAAGATTGAATCAATATACTCTTTGGGTAAATGGGAAGAAACAAACATTGGTGCCTTTGATTGAAAGTCCAGATGAGGTTAATTGCACTGTCATAAAAATTTGCATGGTTAATGGGAAACAATTTGAAAAGGAAATAAAAAAGAATCAGGTATGTTTTTCCATACTTCCTAGAGGACCGAGTGTTGGTAGTAATGACCGAGCAGTAGAAGCTAGTAATGAACGAGTGACAACAAATAGTGACAGCCAAGTGCTAGTAGAAATTACAGAATTGTTGAATGAGTATAAAGACATTATTTCTGATGATATTCCTAATGGTTTACCTCTAGTAAGAAGTATAAGTCATTGTATGGATCTGATTCCTGGAGCTAGTTTGCCAAACAAAGCACCATATAGATTGACACCTACAGAGAATGAAGAACTTAATAGAAAAGTGCATGAGTTGTTGCATACAGGTTTGATCTGAGAAAGCTTGAGTCCATGTGTTGTACCTACTGTATTAGCACCTAAAAAGAATGGAGAATGGAGAATGTGTACTGATTCCAGAGCTATTAACAAAATCACAGTGAAATATAGGTTTCCTATGCCAAGGATGGATGACATAATGAATTGTTTGAATGGAGAAAAGTATTTTACCAAGATTGATTTGAAGAGTGGCTATCATCATATCAGAATCAGAGAAGGTGATGAATGGAAGACTGCTTTCAAGACAAGAGATGGTTTGTATGAATGGTTGGTTATGCCTTTCGGTTTGACTAATGCCTAGTACTTTCACGAGGTTGATGAATGAAGTTCTGAAAAGATTCTTGGGTAAGTTTGTGATTGTTTATTTGGATGATATTATGATATTCAACAAGACTAAGGAAGAACATCTTGAGTATTTTAGACAAGTATTATAAAGGTTGAAAGAGGAAAAGTTGCTGATTAATCTGAAAAAGTGTTCTTTTATGCAAGAGGAGATTGTGTATTTGGGATTTGTAATTTCAACTGATGGATTGAAGATGGATCCTAAGAAGGTTAAAGCAATTTTGGAATGGCCTACACTTGAGAATGTGGGTGAGGTAAGATCATTTCATGGTTTGGCTAGTTTTTACAGAAAATTTATAAAGAATTTCAGTGCTATTTGTAATGCTATGACTGAAATAATGAGGGGAGATAAAAAGGAATTCGAGTGGACACATGGAGTTGATAAGAGTTTTGAGACTTTGAAACAAAAGGTTGTTGAATTACTTGTATTGCTTTTGCTTGATTTCAACAAAGTATTTCAAGTTGAATGTGATGCAAGTGGTAATGCAATAGGAGCTGTATTAAGTCAAGGAGGTAAGCCTGTTGCTTTCTTTAGTGAAAAGTTCAATGATGCTAAAAGGAAATATTCTATGTATGATCAAGAATTTTATGCCATTGTTGAAGCATTGAAGAAGTGGAGACATTATTTGATGCCTAAGGAGTTTGTACTATATATTGACCATAAAGCTTTATAATACTTGGGAAGTCAACATAAATTGAACTAGAGACATATGAAGTGGGTTGAGTACTTGTAAAGTTTTATATTTGTAATCAAGCATAAGAGTGGAGTTACTAATAGAGTTATTGATGCATTGAGTAGAAGACGTTCTTTGTTGACTGAAATGAAGGTTGAAGTTCTTGGTTTTGATGAAATGAAATAGTTGTATGATGTTGATCCTGATTTTTCTAAGGCGTGGAGAGAGAGTAGATCACCAAATCTGATAGACCACACAAGTATGATGAGTATTTCATTCAAGAAGTTATGTTGTACAAAGGTATTCAATTGTGTATTCCTAGAAGTCCTATGAGGTTGAATTTGATTAAGGAAAAGCATAGTGGTGGATTAGCTGGACATTTTGGAATTGATAAGACATTGAGTTTGCTAAAAGAGAAGTATTATTGGCCACAAATGTATAAGGATGTTCAAAAATTTGTAAAGAGTTGTGGAGTTTGTCAAGTTGCAAAGGGAGTGAGTCAAAATACTGGTTTGTATACACCTATTACTGTTCCTGAGAAACCTCGGACTGACATCAGTATGGATTTTGTTCTTGGATTGCCTAAGACAATGAAGGGGTATGATTCTATATTTGTTGTAGTGGACATATTTTCTAAGATGGCTCATTTCATACCATGTAAAAAGACATAAGATGCTGAGCATGTCGCTAAAATTTTCTTTAAAGAGATTGTGAGATTGCATGGATTACCAAGAAGTATTATTTCAGACAAAGATAGTAAGTTTGTTGGTTATTTTTGGAAGATTTTGTGGAAGAAGATGGGTATTGAGCTGAAGTCTAGTTCTATATTCCATCCACAGACAGAGCTTGTGAATAGAAGCTTGGGTAATTTGATGAGATGTTTAGTTGGGAATAAGTCAAGTAGTTGGTAGATGGTATTGGCACAAGCTGAAATTGCATATAATAATTTTGTGAATAGGAGTACAGGGAAGACACCTTTTGAGATTGTTACTGGAATGCATCCTAGAGCTATATCAAATTTGAGAGATGTTGCTGGTGAAGAAAAGAGAAGTGCTATAGGAGAAGAATTTGTTGATTTTATGGAGTCTTTGCATAAGGAAGTGAAGTTGAGGTTGGAACAAAGTAATCAAAAGTATAAGGAGAATGCTAGTCAATCTAGAAAACACAATGATTTTCAAGTTGGTGATGAGATGATGGTTCATCTGATGAAAGGAAGATTCCTAGTTGGAACATACAATAAGCTGAAGATGAAGAAATTTGGACCTTGTAAGATCTTGAAGAAGTTTGATAGTGGTAATGCTTATGAAGTTGAGCTACCTAATTACATGGATATATCTCCTATATTCAATATTGCTGATTTGTATAAGTATCATGAGTTAGAGGATGAATTTGTTGTATTAGATGATTATCCTAAGAAGTGGATTGAAGAAGTTGAATAGATATTGGATCAGAGAGTTGGCAAGAGTACAAGAGGAAAAGATTACTATGAATATTTGGTGAAGTGGAAGAACAGACCTATTGAAGATGCTTCATGGATTTCTCAATTTGAGTTGGATTCAACTCAAGTTGGGACATCTCAATAATTCAAGAGAATCATTTCTTTCAACCCCGGTTGTCTGATGCAGGAGCATCCTGGGTTGCCTTGTTATCTTGCTCATTTTTGTTCATTTTGCAAATTGGTGCCTAGCAAATCCTTCATGTGCCTAGTTACTATAGCACTCAGTTGGAGCTGAGTTACTGTAGCACTCAATGGGAGCCGATATATTGTAGCACTCAGTTGGAGTTGAGTTACTGTAGCACTCAATGGGAGCCAAGTTACTGTAGCACTTAGTGGGAGCTGAGTTATTGTAGCAATTCCTTCATGTGCCGAGTTACTGTAGCAATTCCTTCATGTGTCAAGTTACCCAGTATATGCCGAGTGACTCTTCATGTGCCGAGTTACCCAGTGTATGCCGAGTGACCCTTCATGTGCCGAGTGTCAGTATTTGGATGTGATTTTTGCGAGTCGACTTGTGAGATTTATTTCAATTGCGACATTTATATTAAGATCTTTTCTTGGGATTTGTCTAGACCGTTATAGAGTTAGCCTTGCTATTATAAAATGTTCTAGAAAGATTTGTAAGCCATTTTGGCAATTATATATAGAGTGTTTAAGCTTAGAGTTAGGCAGGTTTTTGGGAGAGTAGATTGGAGAGCAGAATTGAGAGTGTGAATTTGCAGTTGGATCTTTGAATGTGAATGTATTATAGCTGGGCATGTATGCTGAATATTTGATGAATCAATAAATATATTCTTGTTCTCTCTCTCCTTGGTGTTGTTCCTTGTGTTTGCTTCCATTGTGTCAACTCTTGCAGTGTGGTTTGGATAGTTGGGTGAGCCTTTGGCTCTAGTTATTCTCTCTTGGCCTGCATCATTTTCTCATGCAGATATGAACTTTTAGGACATCTATGTTAGGAATTGATGTAAGATATATCATTAAATATACAATTCCTACATACCTTCTTCTCTTAGTTAGTTGTGGTGTGATCATCTGATCCATTGGATTGTGTGATCTTAGCTTTGCTTGCTCCACTGCTTCTAGCTTCCACTATTTCTTTCCATTTTTTTTTTACCTCAACCTTTTCTTTACCTTTTTCATTTCCATTATTTGGTCTTGGTGCTCTGGTTTTGTAGTTTCTGCTAACATGTCCAACATTGAGACAACAAAAACAAACTAGTTCTTCATTTAACTGTTTCTTGTAATTTCCTCTTAAATGTTTCTTAATGCATTTTTCTAGATATGCCCATATTCTCCACAATAATGACAACTACATCATGTATTGTAATCTCAATGATGAGTATTAATTTTTCTTGATGCTTGTTTTTGTTTTTCAGTTGTCTAGTTAGATTTTGCCTTGGATCTGCACTCATAAGCTCTATGTCCATATTTCTGACAATTATAACGTCCTTCAAATCTAGAGGTACTGAGTGAATCACTTTTATTTGATATGCATTTATGTGCTTGATGTCCTACCTTCTTGCAATTAAAGTAATTACCAATACACTTTGATTTAGAAGTTTTCATACCATTCTTGCTTTTGCAAATGTTGGTTGTATGTCCAAGTTTACCACAATGATGACATGTTGGTTTGCCTTTTAGATTTTGCATTTCTTTGTTCTCCAATTTTTGATGATTCTCCTTCTTCGACATATGAATTGTGCTTGTCGTATCCTAGTCCAGAAGTATCTAATGTTGACCTGGGTGATCTCATTGGTTCCTCAAAGTATTTGATAGCCTCACCTGATTTGTTCATTCTCTCTAGAAGTTCCTTTTCAATCTTTAACTCATTTCTCAGTTGCTCATATTGTGACCTTAAGCTTGTGATCTTCAAGTCCTTCTTATTTGCTTCCTAAGTAGTAATTATCAATTGATTCATCATATCTAGCTGATTGTTTACGAGCTTTTCTACTTCAAATGATACCTCTTCAAGTCTACTTGTCATCTATCTTTTATCTTCGTCAGCCATGATTTTGTCTTCTTAAACTTTCTTTTTTCTCTATCACTTCACATAGTCTTATAGATTGATTTTTTGGATCTCTCTTGAGTTCTTTTACTTATTTGTTCATAATGTTGTTCTTCTCTAGTAGTTCTACTATTGTTGCATTGCTATCACTAGTCTTCCCACTATCAAATAGTCCTTTTGTTTTAACTTCCTGATATCTTGTGTTATTTTGTTGAATTGCCAACTCTTTCCTTTTTATCAAGGACTTTATTAACTCTTCTCTTAGTTCTTCAAGTCGTTGCAATATGATATGGATTTCAATCATTTGGTTCTCAACAACTTTTCCCATTAGGTATTCCTCCATCTCCAAGATTTGATCCTCCCAAGTTGTTGGACTTCTTCCAAGAGAACTAGGCTCTAATACCAATTGTTTGAAGTATTTAATGGAGGGGGGAGGTAGGTGAATCATGATTTTAAACTTTTACTTTCAAAACCAAATTATTGATTTCACACCTTATACATCTCATATTTTAGATCTAACATTAGAACTGCAATGTTAAAATGTAAATGATAACATCACATCCATGAAAAGATTCAACACCTAACACAAATGATTTGGTTACCCAAAAGCACTTCGATGTGGAGGTAAAACTAGGGTGGGGATGAAACCCACAAATCTTCACAGTTGCAACAATAAAGTTAATCTGTTAGGATTACAATGTTTGACCATAATATATGATCTACACTATGAGGGCTCTACCCTATTAAAAGCTATTAAGACAACTCTGCCTTACCCTGTTAGAGGATTTTACACTTATAATCAAGTAAGGACTCTATTAGGAGATTTATATAGACTTGTTAGGATCACTCGGTTAAGAGATTTTCCCTAACTCAATATGTTAAAATTGATTCAATACCTGACCCTTAGTTTGCTTTAAAGGCTAATTTTGGATCTCCTCTATTCAATGTCTCAATCTAATCTCTTAATCTGATATCTTTATTTTGTCCTTCACTTCTTGGATTTCTCTATCTAATCTCCTCTCAAACTTAGCCTTTCTTACTCTATTTTATCCTTGTTCACTACTTCACTTTGGACATTCACTCATTCATTCACACACACACATACGCTTCTCCTTCATACCTTTGATCCTATGGTTAAAACCCTCTTTAAATAGACTGATGTAGGAGCATCCTAGGGTAGTTAGCCATCCTACATGTTGGAGGGATTTTGGTGAAGTTGAGTGGACCTATTTGTGTCTTGGTTAATTTTTTTTTTATACATTTAATAAGTGTTGTAAGCATTTTAAGACATTAGGTATTTAATTTCTATAGGAGGCCAACTACAACTAATGGCTCTATATGTATATAATGTAAGGGTTATTTAATTTGTAGCTTAGTAGGTCGACTTGTGGCTTAGTTGGGTATAAGTAGGGGGTGTGGCGATGTCTTTAGTCATATATTCATTCATTTAGAGAAGTGAGTTTGGAGAGTAGCTAAAGAGCAAGTTTTTCCTGAGTTTGTGGACAGAGTGCCGAATGTGAGGTAGTTTACAATAGGATTGTGATTATTCATCCATCTTGGAGAAGAGGATGTGGTAGAGGAGTGAATTTTGAGAAGGGCTGGTAGTTGAGGCTTGGGAAACAAGGAGATTGCTTGATGGGCTTGCGAGCACAAGTTTAGATCTTTCGTGGAGGTTTCTACTAGAGTGTGGATCTAGACTAGCTAGGTTTTGGATGATATCTTGAGGGATCTTGCAGAACTATTACTTTCTTTGTATTTGGTCATAACTAGGAAGGCCTTATAGCTTGACACATTACATATAATCAATTATTTATGAATAATGAGTTGTGATTTGATACCATATCTTGCATCATTGTTGTGTTTCCATAGTATGATTATTTGTTGGGGGCTAGGACATCTCCTCTAGGGATTCTCTTACCTTGCACTACATCATAGACAATCTTTGAAAGTTTTGGATCATAATCAATGATTCATAATTCATCTCTTTTGTCATTTCCCTTCTAATTGGTTGCTTTTCTTTCCTCGGGATCATTACCATCTATAAAGATGAGCAAACTCTATCTTAATTGTCTCTACAATTATTAAATGTATATAGAAGTCAGCCAAAAATGGTTTACATAGGTGTTTGTGCGATTACAAACTCATATGACAAAACTGGTTTGCTTGGCATCAGAATGTTCTAACGCTCGGTCATTACTAACATTCATGTTGGCACTCGACTTCTACATGCTTGATCTTTTCTGTTTGCTCAACAAAAAATATCTTCCAATTTACTCGGTCTCAACTGTGCATGCTCGACATATATATGCACTTGGTCTCAACTGGGGTGCTTGGCAATCTTTGACTTGCTCGACATGTAATGCAAAATAAACAAGTCCTCGTGTGCTCAACCTTTGCTAGATGACTCGGTCACAGTGATGACCTTCTATCCTTGCCTAGTAAATGACTAATTGTCTGGACACTAATAGGAAACATAGGCGTAGAGATCAACAATTATACCATGTCTAACTTTTTTGCTTCACAAGTGTAAGAGAACTCGATGACTGACAAAGAATACAAAGGGTTTCACAAGAGACCAATGAAAATGTTGTCAAACTGAGTATATCATCTGTAGGGCTTCTCTTTCTATTGCAACACATATTACTTATGATTTTCTTGAATTATAGGGCTTCCTCCAGGAATCCCTGAAAATGTTTGGAAGTTTTATTTTCCTTGTTTTGCTAAAACTTTTTGAGCTTCTATATAAAACTAGCGTTGCCCTTATTACATCTTCGCACTCTATAACCTTGACTCCTAGGCATTGTGTCTTTCCTCCTTGAATGGTTTTGAGAGGACCAATACATATGTCAAGTCAAGTTTGTCTCAACTCTAAAGTACTTCATTATTGAAAGGGTTGAAATACGAGATTTTGACGAAGCTTGCACTACTTGCCAATGTATATCTTTTCCATGTTTAATGCAACTTATGTTACATGGATGAGAATAATGTTATCTACTCCACTTCAATTTCTTATTGATGTTGATTGAATTTAGGTTTGGTACCTCTATCCATGATAAATAGAGAAGTTGGGTTTTTAGCGATTGCAAATACAAGTGTCATTTTTCCTTCTGCTAAGATAGTTTCCCTACGTGTGGAGCTCAATGTCTGTATGCTAAGTGGAATAATGAAAGATTATTGTACTCTAGATGTTGTGTTCTTGAATTACAAACAAATATCAAAATGTCATCTTGTAATTGTAGTTTTTAAAATGTATCTCGAAATAGCCCAATTGCCTACAATGCCACTTTAGTCATTCTAAAAAATGGGTCCAAACTTGTATTCTAACT
Source organism: Cupressus sempervirens (assembly GCA_028749045.1). NCBI lineage: Eukaryota > Viridiplantae > Streptophyta > Pinopsida > Cupressales > Cupressaceae > Cupressus > Cupressus sempervirens. Next base: position 670,502,963 of record CM053784.1, on the reverse strand, counting down.
AATACTTATGCCAAAAAAATATAGTTAATATAATATGTAAGTATATACAATCAATTTGATTAGGTTTCCACAATCCATTAGACTTTCTAATTTTGCTTCTGGATTTGATTGTGTTCATTTTTTTTAGCATCAACGTTTCGGATCACACTCTGTGATCCATCATCAGGATGAGAGAATGCAAGAATGAAAAAGTGAGCAGATCAAGCCAGTCTAGGGGTTAATAAGGGAAAAAGTTGGAAGGAAGGGAGGTGGATAGAGGAGGATTGATCCACCTCCCTTCCTTCCAACTTTTTCCCTTATTAACCCCTAGACTGGCTTGATCTGCTCACTTTTTCATTCTTGCATTCTCTCATCTTGATGATGGATCACAGAGTGTGATCCGAAATGTTGATGCTAAAAAAAACGAACACAATCAAATCCAGAAGCAAAATTAGAAAGTATATACAATGTTAATATAGTTTCCACTTTCCAAGTGTTATGATCAGAAAAGTTCTGAAAAACCCTCCTCTAATGGTAATAACACATTCACAGATTTGTAACAGTTCTTCATTTTCAGAAATAAAATTTGATATTCAAAGCTGAGCATTCTAATTTTTACCTTGTTCTTATCCCTTTTACTTTCCCTGTAGTATTTTGTATATCTGTAGTTGGGTGTACTATGCAAATCTAATTGTTCTGATATATTCAAAACATAACTATATTTCCCTCCTACTTTGAGTATGAACCAATGAGCCTTACTTTGTATGTAAATCAATGCTTAGTGGTAGAAATTTTCTTTAGACCTAACAAACTTATTCTGAAGTAGGTGGAAGAAATTTTTTCTCTAAATATATGTGCATTAACAAGAAATGTGTTCAAGAAGAATGCCCTATCGATCATTCCATATTTACAACTTCAAGAAAATTGCTCTGTTTTTACAACTTCATACTTGATAACCCATTTATATAGAATTAATTTACAATCAAACAAATACAATTAGAAACAATAAACTAAAAATTACAATAAATAAGTCTATAATATTATATATATTATTTTTTGATATAGATTTTAAATAAGTTTACATGTGTTCAAAATTTGAAAACTATAAATAGAAATGAATGACTATGTGATAATCTATGATATTATAGCTTTTTAGTACTATGTACTTACAAAACAAGATAAATAAATCATACAGCTTTTTAAGGGAAGCGTTTACCTAGTTGACATCAACTGGATATCAATATGATTTTTTCAACAATTTTTATTGCGTTGTGGTTGGTATATATTATGGGGCCCTTGGTTTATGGTGAAGTTGAAGGCTCACAAAGAGCCCACCTAGGATCAAGTCTTGCTGAGTGCAAGGCCCCTAACATCTAAAAGGAATGAGGTTGGGATCATGTCCCGAGCGAATTTGGTGGAATAGATACCCCTTATCTTTGGTTCTTAGCTAAAGAGGCTAGGCTAGAAAAGCTAACCTTCATAAAAAACCTATGGACTATCCTTTGTTTTTTGGGCACCAGCTATGCTCCAGAAAGAATGCACCAAAAATCAAATTTATTTTCCTTCAAATCTATGAAAAATATAGTAATTTTTCTATTTTTTTGGCGGTTACATAATGTACATATCATGAAGAACAAATATTGAAAATTTCAACAAAATATGTTGTGTTTTCAATTTTTTCAATTTTGATCAAAACCTTTTTTTGTTGTCCGACATAAACCTTTTTTGGTCCGAAATAAAATAAATAGTATAATATATGCCTTTGAAAAGTGATGGACGGACGGATTTGATTCAATCCCGTCGATTGATTTTTGAAGTTGGTCTTATATTGAGGTTTAGAGCAATTTCATGGTCATTTTCTTCGTCTGCGAGCTTTTTTATGTTTTTCAGTCGAATCGGCTTCGATTTGGCTTTCAATTGGGTTTTTAAGAGCTTTTGTTTGTGAAAAATGGTAGGTCCATGATGGTGGTGTGCTTTCTGCGTTGCTCTTAAACCCTAGTTTTTGAGCGCTGTGTTCCATTATACAGTTATTTATCGTGGTTTTTAAATGTTCAGGCTCTTCCCGGCCAGCACGCAGATTGCCCAAGTTTCAAGCTTGTGATCGTTGGTGACGGAGGCACTGGTAAGATAAAAGTTTGAGAAGTCATGAATTTCGGTGGTCAAATGTTTTTTGTGTTTTGAATGATCCAAATGGGTTGCTGACTATGGGGATCTGTATCAACAGGGAAAACCACATTTGTGAAGCGTCATCTTACAGGGGAGTTCGAGAAAAAATATGAGCGTATGTGGACTTTTCTGTATCTTTGAAATATTTTGTTATATTTCAATAAATATGATTGGGGGTTCTTTCCTGGTTACATATCATACGTGTTTTCTAATGCAATGGTTTTAGGCATGTATCTATCATAATATTTTAGGTATTGGCGATTTCGGGCTTTCCTGATACTGGGTTGTTGATCAGTATGATCAGTTTAAAAACTAGGTTTTCAAGGTATAGGACCTATTATAGAGGCTGCAGCAAAGGGATGCCTAAATTGAAAGCTCTAAATCGTGTTGATTGTTTACACAGATATTCTGAATAGTTTGTTTTATTTTACAGCTACCATTGGTGTAGAAGTCCATCCTCTGGACTTCTTTACGAATTGTGGAAAGATTCGTTTTTACTGTTGGGATACTGCTGGCCAGGAGAAGTTTGGTGGCTTGCGTGATGGTTACTAGTGAGTTTTACTGTACCTTCAATTTGCTACGTTATCCTTATTAATTTAGTTGTTGATTGGGTACTTGTACGCATCCGTGTAATGCCATTTAGCCTTGGATTTATGTGCTTTTTCTGTGGCTTATGTGCCATGAGAACCTTATGCTGGCGGATAATTTTGCATCCAGATTTCGTGTTGATCATCCGGTTGATTGCTTCCTGTTTGTTTGAACTGATACTAAATCTGATGGCAGTTATATGATCACAGTTATCTGCAAGCATTAGCTGTTACATGATCATCATTTTTAATTGCTTAAACAATTGTTGTTTGAAAGTTAAATAATGTACTTCATTTTACAAATATTATTTACATGTTTATTTTTGTTCTGGTCTGTAGCAGTTGCATGGTATTGATTTATTATTTTATGATTTTAAAATACGATGTTTTTTGTGGTCCATTAGAGTCAGTCTGTGAGCTTCATGCATGATAATTTAATTCTTTTTGGTCTCAATTTGTTTAGGATCATAGTCCATGAATCATCATGGTAGATCATGAAGTGTGAGGCAAAATGAATTTGATGAACAAATTTGCGCAGTTGTCTTCCAGAAGGTCATTTTTTTGAACTTAACTGGTTTGCGAATTTGACCTCTGTATGTGTAGTTATTGTGGAGTTTCATATACAGGGTTTTTTGTTTGTTGTTTGCGATTCAATAGTGGTTACTCATTTGTATATATGTCTTGTTATTCAGACGGTAATCTCATGGCTTGAATGTAATAATTCATCGCTGGAAAATTTAGGACAGAGTTTGCTTTATGTTGTCTATTTTGTTTATTGAATGAAATTGTACTTGTTAATTAAATAATGAAGGTTATTATTTTTTTCCTAAGTGGTTGAGATTAATGACATGCTCTGATATGTTATTTTGAAAATGTAATTTCTTGTTAGTTTGGCTTCTAAACTGGTATATTGCGGTTAGTCATTTGTATAAATGATTTCTTATTCAAACGGTAATCTTATTGGTATGGTTGAGATTAATGACGTGCTCTGGTATTTCATTTTGGAAATTTAATTTGTCTGTACTTTCTTTTCTAAACTGGTATCATTGGTGTTCTTGTTGTTTGAATGCAGCATTCATGGGCAGTGTGCAATTATCATGTTTGATGTTACTGCCAGATTGACTTACAAGAATGTCCCTACTTGGCATAGAGATCTTTGCAGGTAATGTTTCGGACAGCACTCTTTTGCATTAGTTAGTGATTTTCAATCAATATTTTGCATCTGTATTAATTGTTGTCTGTAAATGGCAGAGTGTGTGAGAACATTCCCATTGTTCTTTGTGGAAACAAGGTTGATGTGAAGAACAGGCAAGTGAAAGCCAAGCAAGTTACTTTCCACAGAAAGAAGAATCTTCAGTACTACGAGATCTCTGCAAAGAGTAACTATAATTTTGAGAAGCCATACCTCTACCTGGCACGCAAGCTGTCAGGGTGGGTTTTAGTCTTGCCTTTACCTTGTAATTTTGTTTTTGAGAGATATCTATAAGCCCCTTTCTAATTTATTTTGCTGATATGAAGCTTATCCTTTTCTCGAGTTTGATGATTTCTGCTTTGTTCTTAGGGATCCAAACCTTCATTTTGTGGAATCTCCAGCCCTTGCTCCCCCAGAGGTTCAAATTGACCTTGCAACTCAACAACAGTGAGTGAAACATTTCCAGTATTCTTCTCTTAAATCTTATGGAGAGTCGTGAAACTTGACCTCCCATGTGCATTTATTCTATGCTTATTGATTTTCTTTTTTTCCCTCTTTTTCTCAGGTATGAGGCGGAACTGACAGCAGCTGCAGCCCAGCCTCTTCCAGATGACGATGATGATGCTTTTGAGTAAATAATTTTTTAGTCCATAATTTGAATGCTTCTGAATTTTTAGGGTGGCGGAATTGTTTTGTTCTCTACCATTGGAGATGACTTATGAGTTCCTGAATTCAATTTCCTCTTTTTGTATTTGGGCTTATATACTAAGTTTTTGAGGTACACTCCGCGTACAAAATATGTATGAAGTGCAACAACATGAAGTGTTACCAGGATTGCATAACTCATCTGCTTATGCAGTTATTTTTATAATAGTTAGAACCGAAGTTTTGAGATATCTACGTATCAAGTTTTAATTGAAGTGTTATCAAGAGTTATCTCCTTTTGTTGGTTATTCTTGTGATCAGCAGCATGCACAAAATGCTTATGGTGGTGAAGCATGTCTGACATAAGTTTTATTTTTTTAATATGTTAGTGAGAGATGAATTCATCAGTCTCAATAATGTGGCTTGGCAAAGTCTGTATGTGGTATTTTGGATTAGTCGAATTGCTTATTATCAAATGATTTTCACTATCATATGGAATATATCTGTATGTTGGAACTCTGGGAGAAAATATTAGTTTTGATTGAAGTTGTAGAGATGAGAAACGTAAGTAAGAATTTCTTCTGTAGGAAAAATCAAATTATAAAGAGGACAAACCTCTGCACTTCAAGTGTAATAGCTCTGCACTCCAAGTGTAATAGCTCTGCACTCCCAATTGTTATATGGTTTGTAGCTAGTTGGACATGTTTATGAAGAGGTTTTAGTTTGAAATTTGAATGAGATGGCTTGCATTTCTTGGCTTTAACTTGGACCAGATAACATGCTTGAGAACTTTTTGGATGTAAATGGCATTATGGTCCCTTTGAGACCTATTTCAGTTTTACGCTTTTGGGCTAGAACCACTATTAATCATCTGGCAGGCTGTACTATTTTTTTCACAGATGTAAAGCAATTGTGAGGTGAAAGCATATGGGCAACCTAAGTCACAAGGTTCGAATTCGAATTCGAGTTCGTTGATCATAAAATTCGAATGAAATCCGGCAAGGGTAAAAGTTTGGAAAAAAAATTCAACATTAAATTTTAGCTATATATATTTATATATTTTTTAATATTACTAATATATCCACAAAATTGTTAAAATAGTTTAACATTGTTAAATAGTTTAACTAAATAACTCAATAAATAATATTATATTAAATTATAGTATTATATTAAAATTCATAGAATTCGGATGACATTCGGAAAGAGTTAAAATTCGCTGAAATTTGAATCAAAAGCATGAAATTCGGCGAATCTTGTGACTTAGTGGGCAACAGTTCCTACATGGGGGTAAATTTCTTTTTGAGATGCATGTAAAAATAATTCCAACAAATGTAGATAGGTTATTATTAACTACAATCTGCATGTCAAGGTGCCGTTTTTTGTAGTAGGCTGCCCCTCCGTCTATTATTCTACCCTGGATATAGATCTTGAAGTTTGTGTTTTATCAGAGTTTAGTCTAGGCAGCTTTTTGTCCTCAATTTGTTACGTGACTATTGTACTACAGGATTGTTGTTTCATACAGTTCATTCATTTACTGGTCTAATTCAGAGAACCTATAATGTGAATTTGCAACAGAAGAGAAGAACATAGAATGGTGGCAATTGTTAAGTACAGACACTTCATTATAATAACAGTGAATTCAACAAGCTACAGCCTATCCACTTGGAGCTTACTTAGGAAGAGTCTGATAGTAAGAATGCCTATCATAGAGATACAGTTCCAGTACTGCCTGTAGATATTTCCGGCATTGTCCAACAGCACAATGGCCTGGCTATGTGTGCTTGGTCTTTTGCTCACTGTCCTCTAACATTCGACTGGTTCTCTAACCTTCAACCAGCAATTCAGCCTCTCATGGATGTTCGCAGCTTACCCAATTCTGAGGCTTGCCTGCATGCTGTCAATTCTCACACTGTGTATTTATACTCCTTGCACTCTTTTCAGTATACAAGGAATCATTCCTATTAATGACACCCGTGGACTCTACAACACGCACTTCTGAATGCCCTTAACTGTTATTCCATGGGTTGGATGGACCTCTCCACGTGTATTCCGGGTAGTGTGTAGTCCGTCAAGCAATAGAGCTAGTGATGAATCGTTCACTCGACCAGTCTACACTTGTCAACTATCTTAACACAAATCCCCGTCTTTCCTGCTACCACAGTTAGCTCCAAGACCACTTCGAAGAAGGATGTCAAAGCATAGTTCCAAGAATCACGGCGATTCACTCGATTCAGTGATTCGATTCAAGCCAAACGATTTTTTGTGAATCGGTGAATCGAATCAGCAATAAAGGGTTTATGAAATAAGTTACTAAATTTCAAGGGTTTTTTAAATTTTCCGATTCATGGCCGATTCAATTTCAATTCATGGCCGATTCACGATTTGATTCGGCCTTGCCGATTCCGATCCGATTCCGATTCTTGTTACTTTGTGTCAAAGCTGTCAATGTGTGAGGTGTACTGTCCCACACACCCACATACTCAGAAGACCCATTTCATTACGAGTTAATTCCCTGGTCTGTGTATGACTTCTCCACTACTTCCAGTGTTCGTAGTGATATGAACTATTTTTTTAACCCAACAATTTTCTTCCCCACCACTGTTCGAATTGCATGATTTGCAATGTATTCCCAGCCGTTTGCATTCTGACTAGAATCCAACCAATGCTAGGAGTAACACTGAAGGGCTAATATTGGCATATGCGGTTTCCTTCAACGTGTCGTGCCCACTTTTTTGAGCAATGACCCTCCAGCTTTAGTTGTTTTTTTAAACTTGCCTTCCACATAGGCAGCTGACTGGCAACACACCTCACCTACTTTGTCTTATCTAGCGTCTCCAACACTACGTCTTTAGTGCCACTTGTCCCTTGTCTTGTGCTGAATTTGGCCTTCTCGGGTTGTGATTCTGAAGGCTAGCACTTGAACTTTAATGTCTTACGCAGGTGACATTACAGTATGCCCCCTTGAATTCGCTTGTCCTTGAGCAGATTTGGTTCTAAATGCTGAAGTAGCTCCTCACGTTCCCAGTTGCATCCTCGTTGGGTAAATTTTTTCACTATGTTGCCTTGAGTTTTCGGGACGGGGGGTGAGGGTGGGGAACGACCATATACAGGGAAATGCTAGAGGGCTGCCATAAAGTATCAATGTATCATCATCATGTTCAAGTTCAACATAGATGAAGCAGAGTGCTGCTCCTATTCTGCCCTTGCCACCATGTAGGAAGCAAAGTTTTTTTTTTGCATGGAAAAGATTGGGGATGGCTGGTTGTCCCTGGTACGGTTGACGCCCCCTTTCTGTACTTGGGATGGCAAGCGGTTCCCCTTTTTTTACCTAGGTGTCCTCGAAAACCTGAAATGGCTCCTGCCTTTTTTGCACGTCCCGAGGACGTCCCATACCCGTTTTGAGGACGTCCACATCTCGGAAACCTGGGGTTTTTTGCCGGGGACGCCTCAGGGCACGCAATTTTTCCATCACATCAAATATTCCTTATTGGTTCTCTTGCGAAGCACCCGCTACCTCATGTCTAAGATTGCCTTGGGAATCACTACCAATTTCCCTTCATCAAGTGGAGGTAACTTTGTTGAAGGTATCACATTCTGCCCAATTATGTAATTTGCTGTCCGTTGGTAATTCCAACTCATGAGCCACTTCTCCATCCTGCTTGATCACCTTAAAGGGACCATAATAACAAGGCTTTAGCTTCTCTGCACCACTCCTCTTAAGAGACGTCGTCCTATAGGGCTGCAACATGAGATACACCATGTCTCCCACTTCAAATGAATGCCCTACCTTGTTCTGATCTGCATACTGCTTTTTCTGGTTTTGAGCCTTAAGCATATTATCCCTTAGTGATTTCATGATGTCTTGGGTCTCCTGTAACCATTTCCTTTGACTTGGGTGTATGACTTTCTTTGAAGAGCAAGTCTAAGAAATTTGGCTCATCGTAACCACAGAGGGCCATGAAAGGTGTCATCTGTATGGACATGTGGTGCGTTGTGTTATAGCAGTATTCACCAATGCATAACCACTTCACCCATCCCTTTTGCTGTGTGGCAACATAATTTCATAAATAACCTTCAAGCCATTTATTCACTATCTCCATTTGACTGTCAGTTTGGGGATGATAACTAGTGCTCGAGTTGAGTTTAGTGCCACATAATTTGAAGAGTTCCTGCTGGAACAAGCTCATAAGAGTATTTGGTCAGTAAGTCCCAAGTTTGTGGTGGGTACTCATGCTTCTGCTGTACACTCTCCTCTGGCATCAACACAACTCTTGCCGACTATTGCACCTGATCATGCTGAATTAGCCTCTCCATGCGTCTCAAAGATATCACCTTAAGCCACTTATCTGTAAGAGCTCTAATCACCACTTTTGTATCCTGTTCCTCGAACTTTAGATCCATCCTGTCCAGGTTGAAAGTGAATTCATGTAGAGTCTTCATCCAAGTCATGCCCAAAATGCAATTATAATCTCTCATGGGGACCACATTAAATCTGTCTGTCATATTATAATCTCCCATTCGAAGAGGCATGTCCTTCACTACCAAGGAGCTTAGAAAGCTGATGTCCACTAGCCACCATGACTTTGAAACCTCTATGCACATCTCTCTAGAGTCCCAATCTATCAACAAGTGTCTCGGATATAAAATTATGTGTAGCACTTGCTGCCAAAGTAATCACTTGCTGCCCTTGAATAGTACTCCTTACATGGAAGGTAATAGCTTGTTCATCGCTTGATAAGCAAACTATAAAACTTCCCTCAGTCGACTCTTCATTTTGTAGACTCACCTCCCTTGCTGTCCTCACCTTCTGAATGGCTGTCATCTCCTCTTGATAATGATTCTTCAACTGAAAAATATTCAATGTTGGTTGCCTTAGCTTCGAGAGGGCATTTGTGATACAAATCCCATGGCTCCCTACAATGAAAACATAACTTTTTCCTCCTAAGTTCATTGAGCTGTCCAGCTTTAGTTTCAACTTTTGGAGGTTGTTCTTTGTGGAAGGACTTCTTATCTTTGTCTTTTTTTGAAATATTGAAATCGTTTACAAATCTTGTGCTCATTCAAGCAACAACATGAGAATTACAAGCTTATTCAAGCTCCTTTCGAGCAATCATTGTAGAAACAACATTTGGAAGATCAAGATTCACAAATTAGAATCCACCTTTTACATTGAGACTAATACAACCAATAGAAGACCAAGAGTCACAACTTAGAATTCCACAAAGATGTCCTTCTTGGGATTTGAACCAGGGTCTCCACAATGAGAACTCATCACTTCAACCAACTAAGCTAAACCTCTTGGACTTATCTTTGTCTTTTTAAAAAGTGGAACTCTTAGAATATAAATCTGTCCCTAGATGTGGATGGCTCCATTTCTCTTGCCTTCTTATAGGCTTTCTGCAGTGTAGTTGGATTAAGCCCTTTGAGCTATCCTCTTAATGGCTCTGTAAGGCCCTCCATAAAGAGCATTAAGAGCCTACTAGGTGCTATATCCATTATTAGAGCTGCTAGCCTTTGAAATTCAGCTATGTATTTATCAGCACTTGTCCATTGTTTCAACTGTGCTAACTCTTTAAAGTGCAGCTCAGGATCCTTGTTATAAAACCTTTCAATCAATGTTTCCGTAAAGTCAATGTATAAAGTAATTTGGTTATGCCCTGAGGTGATCATGCCATGGTTCCACCATTTATGTGCAAGTCCCTCTAGGTGTAAAGTTCCAAATTTAATGGTATCCTCTTCCGGCATAGGATTTAGCTGAAAATACATATCTAGCTTTTGAACCCAAGCCCTTGCGGTCATCTTACTTGTTACGTCATAAGGAGGGAGGGAAAATTTGTTGATTTTTCCTAGCAACTCAGCATGCTGTCCTCTGTTTCCTGTCCTTGTCATGTGTCTAATCCTTGAGTCCGTAATCACATAGAGTAATAGATGCTCAAAACTCATCTCCTTCTGCTGCCCATTCTCTCATCAATTGGCCTGGTACTCTTGTATTTGCAGCTCTTGCCCCTGCTGAACTTGAATTCTAGGAGGAAAGTTTGGAATGCTTGGTTTAGAGCAAGTAGTCCTTGCTGGTCTAGATATTCTATCAAAATTATCAGCCACCCATATTCCTCCATTTGGTTCATTTTGGTCAACCTGCTGATCTATATTGTTTGCTGCATTACCCCTGCCATTGTTGCCAATATTATGTCCTTAATTGACTCCCCTATTCTCATTTGCTGCATTATTGTCCTCCATGTTCGGATTTAACCCCATTTGCCTTGCCATCATTCGCATCATGAGTTCCATTCGCTGCTCTTGTCGTTGTGCTCTTTGTTCAGCCAACTCATGCCCTTGGTTGATGGATTCTATCAACAGTCTAAACATGTGTTCCTCATTGTCGTCTGCATTTCTTTCACCCATATTTTCAAATGTAACTTCCTTGGAATCTGTATAGCTGGATTCTATTTCCACCTGCGATGAGGTTTCACTTTCACACTCTTGGTCACTTTGGCTCTTAACTTGTTGTGCTGGTGTATTTCATAGGTTGTAATTTGTTTTATTCAGTCTCCAACAACGTTGTTATAATCAGTTTATGACGAACTCCACAGGCTGGAGAATCTTAAAGCTCTGATACCACTGTAGTAGGCTGCCCCTCTGTCTATTATTCTACCCTGGGTATAGATCTTGAAGTTTGTATTTTATCAGAGTTTAGTCTAAGCAGATTTTTGTCCTCAATTCCTTACATGACTATTGTACAGTGTACTACAGGAATGTTTGTTGTTTCATACAGTATCATTCATTTACTGCTCTAATTCAGAGAACTTATAATGTGAATTTGCAGCAACAGAGAATAACATAGAATGGTGGCAATTGTTAAGTACAAACATTTCATTATAATAATAATTAATTGAACAAGATACAGCCTACCGACCTGGAGCTTACTCAGGAAGAGTGTGGTAGTAAGAATGCCTATCATAGAGATACAGTTCCAATATTGCCTGTAGATATTCCCGGCATTGTCCAACAGCACGATGGTCTGGCTACATGTGCTTGGTCTTTTATGCACTGTCTAACATTTTTACTGTTTCTCTAACCTTCAACCGGCCGTTCAGCCCCCCCATGGATGTTTGCAGCTTACCCAGTTCTGAGGCTTGCCTGCATGCTGTCAATTCTCACACTGTGCATTAACTCCTTGCACTCCCTTCAGTATACTAGCAGTCATTCCTGTTAATGACACCCGTGGACTCTACCTGTTCAATACCCGCTTCTGAATGCACTCAACTGTTAATCTGTGGGTTGGATGGTCCTCTCCATGCGTATTCCTGGTAGTGTGCAAGCCCGTACAGCAATAGAGCCACTAATGAATCATTCACTCAGCCAGTCCACACTTCTCAACTATCTTAACACAAGTCCCTGTCTTTCCTGCTACCAAGTTAGCTCCAAGATCACTTCAAAGAAGGATGTCAAAGCTGTTAATGTGTGAGGTATACTGTCCCACACACACCCACATACTCAGAAGACCCATTTCATAGTTACGAGTTAATGCCCTGGTCTGTGTATGACTTCTCCACTGCTTCCAGTGTTCGCACTGATATGAACTATTTTTCCCCCCAACTATTTTCTTCCCCACCACTGTACGAATTGCATGATTTTCAACCTATTCCCAGCCGTTCGCATTCCAGCTAGAATCCAACCAATGCCAGGAGTAACACTCAAGGGCTATTATTGGCATATGCAGTTCCCTTCAACATGTCATGCCCACTTATTTCAGCAATGACCCTCCAACTCCATTTTTTTTTTTTTTACTTGCCTTCCACATAGGCAGCTGACTGGCAACACACCTTACTTACTTTGTCTTATCCACCGTCTCCAACACTACGTCTTTAGTGCCACTTGTCCCTTGTCTTGTGCCCAAATTAGCCTTCTCGGGATGTAATTCTGAAGGCTCGCACTTCAACATTACATTTTTCTTTGAATATTAGTGAAGTTATTGTTTTCTGCCTTGTCTTTGCATAAATTAAACATTATAAGGGAAAGATTGAAAGATTAATGTAAATCAAATTATGATCTACCAAGGAATCCCACAAAAGCAGCTATCATAACGAAATGAAAAAGTTAAGGACCTTTTAGGCCTTTCTAGGTCCGATACAAGAGAAAGTGAAGGCCCTTTTTGTAAAGCAACTTTTTAGGTTCCTGCTTCTAAATCCAAACCCGTGACTTGACCATTCACTCTGATACTGGGCCTATATAAGACAGCAAGCTGGGCTTCCAGGTTTTCTCAACTGACTCATTGCAGCTTTATGTTCAACCGCCTTCAGGAGAGCTCTTATAGCATGTCAAGTAGCCCCAAATCTACTCTAGGCTGAGTAAAAAGATGGAGAAGAGGAAGAGCAGCTCTTTGATAGCATGCCATTCAGCCCTAAATTCTCTCTGGGCTAGGAAGAGCAGCCTGTGTTTTGCTGCACAACTGCCCTTATATCTTTAACCGCATCTGTATACACGGTTTTAATGGCCAGTTTTTATTTAGCCTACAGTTTCTATATCTTTGAACTGCATGTGTATATACAGTTTTAATGTCCAATTTTTATTTAGCCTATAGTTTCTCTCCCAAAATTCTCTCTGGGTGTTTAGGGTTTCTGCAGTAGGGCAGATAGCAGGTTCATATCGGTTCTATGTTGATCTCGTTAATGGGTACAAATATATACCTTTTCTCAGTGAGGTTGGGATGAAGCTTCCTCTGCTACAGATATATGTATGATTGATATGTTTGTGAAAGATGGCTTGCTTTCTATGGATGAGGACAAACCTAAGATTAAGTGTCTTTATTAGAATTTAGAACCCATTTCTTTACATGAATTGAAACAGTAGTGGTACTGCCCTATGTTCTGGTACATCCTGAAAACATCTTGGTTTGTTTACAGACATGCAGCAGGGTTTTGCTGAAAGTGAAAGAATAAGCATAACTAACCTAGCTTAATTTAATCATACCTTATGAACTTATTTGTATTTGATGACACTGGCAGTCATACAAAAATACATGGAACTCTGATGGGGGACCTAGAAAAGTTGCATGGGTGTTCATGCACACTCACCCTGTGTATATTCAGGCGAGGAATGGAGCATGCAGGTGAGATATGAAGGAAACAGATAGATTCAGATTTAAAATTCTATACAAACATCCTGAATTCTGATGCCACACATTTTAGCACCAAATACTCTCATCTGTACAATGTCCTCTCAGAGATGGCACTATTCTTGAGCACTACCTGCTTGCTTTGCTTATTTGTGGACGGTAGTGCAGTCCTTTTCTTCCCTTTTATTTTCTTTTACAAACTTTCAAGCAAATGCAATAGTCAGGTATAAAGGCAGACCCCTAACCTTTGCCAGCGGTCTCCCTACCTGCCCTAAAACCTGGCTTTGGACCAGGGCATGGACATCCATCAGAGCATAGAGGTAGGTCTATAAATTCCTAGGTCTATATATAACAAAGATATCTAATAGAGGTAGGTCTACAAATTCGTAGGTCTATATATAACAAAGATATCTAATAGAGGTAGGAATAAATTCGTAGGTCAGAGCATAGAGGTAGGTCTAATGTTAAAATTATAAATACAGGTCTATAAATTCCAAATTTCCTTGAAAGGATATTGAAAGAAAAAGATGTGTAGAGCATTTTTCCTTACTGTCAACGAGAATGCAAATTTCTCTCTGATACTGTCCCAATTGAGTCTGTAGCATGAGACAAAAGTCATGGGAAAAAAATTCATTTGGTCGATTCAAAATTTTTCCAAATTCATTCTTGTTCCATTAAAAAAACACTTAGGGTCTGTTTGGTTTGTAGAATTTAAAAAACCAGGATTTCTACAAACCTTGGTTTAGCCAAATCAAGGTTTTGCAAATCTTCATTTCGATTTTTGGGATTTTACTTGAACCGTTTGTTTCACTCAGAAGATGCGTGTGAAGACACATTTTTATGCTTAAGCTTGGAGTTGAAGGCAAATTTCAAAAAGTAGTCCAATCTATTGTTTTTACACTCCTTCAAAAACATAACGAGGTTTTGATTTTCAATTCCTACTTGATTTTCATCTTCCAAAACGGACCCTTAGGAATTAGGAATTAATCCTGTGATAAAATGCTGTTAGGAACTGGGTTTGATAAGAATACTGCACTATTCATAACATGCTTGTATATTAAGCTGTTAAACAACTTGATATAAGCAGAGAAGCTTTCTAGAGAGCTTTCTATAGGATATGTGATGCAGAGCCACAAGCTCCAAACAGAAAACTCACCTAACTGAACTTGTAGGCACTTGTCTCATTTGACAATTCAAGAACCAACACATAACAAAGCCCAACTTGAGGTTACATACATGTTCACAAGGCTTGATCATAGACTCAAAGAAATATCATCCTTGATAAAAAATGCCAGTAGGGAACAATAGGACGTTTGCCTCAGACCTGCAGCCTTACACCTCCAATCATGATATCAATTCACCTTTGACAAGAGTTATGAACTTTGGGTTCTTAGATCCAAACCTTTACCACAGGAATCAATGCTATAAACAGAGACATTAAACCTTGAAATGAACCTTCTTACGCTATGCTTTTGTTTGGTAACAACACCCTACCAAATCAGATTACAATCCACCGTTACAATCAGGCTTGCAAATCCTCATATGCACACTAGCTTTGATTACCTTTCAACACGGACTGCAATAGGTCTCCAAAGCATTTTATGCACACGAACATACACTTGAGGCAACATTCAAATGACCCTCGTGTTAGTTTTAGAGGATCGCTGCAAATGTAATGACACTGCCTGAATGGTATGTTCTTTCCAAATGGCAACCATCTCTCTTTATATTGTGTCTGGGACATGGATAGCCATGTCGCATGTCTGTTCATTAATATTAAATTAATATAACAATTTATAATTTAACCCCCTACCCCCCCCCCCCCCCCCCACACACACACACATATAACTTCAGTTTAGTCCCTTGAGTTTATCCAACTAAAGCTACCAAACATTAACACTCTCTCTTAGCTAGGGAGGATAAACACAAAACCGTATATTACCTCAATGTAATATAAGGATATTGGGAATAATGGCCTCTTGAATGTCAACTCATTTGACATTCACCATGTACTCTTTGAGCAGTGGCCTCTTGAAGGTTGAGTTGCAAGATATTCACCAAGTACTGTGAGTAACGGCCTCATGAATGCCAACTCATTTGACATTCACCAAGTACTTTGTGTAATGGCCTCTTGAACATCAATTTGCATAACATTCACCATGTACTCAAAATGTTCATAAGGTATGTGCACGCGCATTCTTATAATGCTTACCGTAAGAACATCCACCATGCAAAGTGCATTCTCATAATGCTTACCGTAAGAACAACCACCATGCAAAGTATAATCTATCATGATCCGCATAGACATTGTAAGATATTCATCACAATAGAAAATTAAGTTATTGTAAGATCGTCACCTTTCAATAACTTTTGCAAATACAAGTGATAATCATTTGGAAGTTGTCACTTCCTCATGATGTACAGAGGGGGCAGGCCCTTAAAAACCATATAGTCACACACATGGACTTTTCAGACTCCCTCTGAATATCAATCTTCATAACTACTCATCCAATGTTACTGTTAAAGATGTGTCAAACTCCCTGAGTCTGAAATCAATCTCCCTTTTCCCACAATAACATTTTCGGAGGAAAAGATCAGGGCAAATAGCTCATATAGTACATATAGATATACAAATAAGAGAGAGACTACAATGAACAGACAAATGAAATACTTATCTTGCACAACATCTTAGATACAAGTCCCTCCAATGAGGGTCCATATGTCTATTTAATTCTTGTACTTGAACCTCCAAGATTACAATCAATGGTTGACTTAAGTTGTACACTTCAATGAAATACAATACCCATGGATTTGTATAATCTTCCACTCAGGGTCATTATATTTCCTCCTACTGCTATCTTTAATAAAATACTCCTCTCCTTTATCAATTGCATGTATGTTACGTGTCCTCTCTACTTACAACCTTTAATATTATATAATTATTTATAATACTCACATTAACCATGTAGTAATTCTTTTTATTTAACTCTTCCACCTATTTTGTTAGCTGACATCATCAATGAGTGTTGGGATACCTCTCATTTAGTCACTTTATTTTGACATTACCAAGGTTAAAAGGAGGACCGACAGGCGTAGTAATGTCCGTTTGTTTGAGGGCAGATCCTATAATGCCCACCTTACAGGGTGCATCAGGGCTCTAAAATTTATATACAGATCGCGGTTCATACTCATAGCCCGTGGATGATGTATGACCCTGCACAATTTACCCGCCGTTGTTATGGAGGTACTGACATCACTTGTCATATGTGCCATTAATATATGGCCCAGTGAATATGATATGCCCGGTGGGGACAGTAATCCTCTTCTACCCCTGCTTTTCTTATTGGCCGCTTACTTTCTTCATAGTGGACACACTCCTCTCGCTGTAAGATGGTGACAGAATTACTTTTCATTGTTTACAAACTGCTCTGAATTTGTCAATCAGCAAAGTGAGCAGCTTGGCTAAAATAATTAATAGAACTTATTTTGGTAGCCTTCCCCATATGTTAGAATTCGTCTCCATTTCTGTTTTTTTCATTGAAATTTATTCTTCTCCAATCACTGCCTCTGATATTAAACACAAGAAGGATCCTCTTCTTTCTTGGCAAGTCTCCTATATTTATCTGGAGTTCAATGAGCTTATCCAGTTCCAATCTTAAAAAAACCTAAGATAAATAGCTGGAGTATCGTAATTGATAACTGTAAACTTGATGTAGATGGTGTATGTAGAACCTGGAGCATGTGTTGTGTATATCTGTAATTTCATTGTTGTAAATTGCTGATAACATTTTCATCCATTGCTCATTCCAATCATAAGTTACTGAATGCAAGCTTATCAGGCTTGGAAACCTGGCTCTGATACCATGTTTGTTTTAGAGGATCGCTGCAAATGTAATGACACTGCCTGAATGGTATCTGCTTTCCAAATGGCAACCATCTCTCTTTATATTCTGTATGGGATATGGATAGACATATCACATGTCTATTCATTAATATTAAGTTAATATAACAATTTATAATTTAACTACACACACATATAACTTCAGTTTAGTCTGTTGAGTTTATCCAACTAAGATTAACACCTCGCAGATTCACAAACAATAAGGGGCCCCAAACTTTGAAATGAATCAGGTTTTGACAGTTACTGTGAAAATAGGCCTGTAAGGCTTACAAAAGTCATCACTGTTCACCGTGATTAGACACCTCTTGACAAGACCCCATACACATAGTAATAGTATATTTGAGACCATAGTTCAAAAAAACGGTGAAATAACACCAAAATTGTGATATTTTGCAAGCTGCTATGCCAGGCGATTTAATCGCAGACAATATCGGCTACGAATTTTTAATAAAACCACTGCGATTTTATCTGAAGAAACCGCATAATTGTGTGCTTAAATAAGACAAAAATTGTCCAAATAAAAAGTCAGAAAGTTGGCCTAAAATATTTTTTAAAACGGTAACGCTTTTGCCTGCGTAAGATAGGGTTTCCCACAGGTGTTTCTAAGGATAAAGCGGAAGTAAAGTTTTGACTTCATAGCACAGCACATATACAACGATGTTGGAATCCAGTACACGTCTTCAATATCCTTACCGTGAACCTCCAAATGCAAAAGCAACAGTGACAAAGGTAAATCAAAATAATATTAGGAAATGTATACCATACAGCAACTCTCGCTAAATCCATCGCACAAGGTGAAGTCTTAATCTTTTGACGTAAAAAGGAACTTTATGCCCAAGTTGATGTCACGGGAGTAATGAAAACGCAAATAAAACCCTGTATGGAATTATGGAATATAATCAGCCAAGATAATATTAAAAATTTTAAATTTAAAAGATTTACATTAAATTTAACTTTTATTAAGTTTTAAAAATAAATATAGTAAATTTAATGTATTAATTAAAATTTAAAATAGTAAATAGTAATACAGTAAATTTAAAGTATTTATAATTTTTAAGACAAAAGTAATTTAAGTTTACTGTATTTTAAATATAAAATACACTTTAATATCATTTTATTTTCATTTTTAGCAATATATTTTACAGATAATTATTAAATAATAGATTTATATTATAATATGTAATATATTAATAGATTTATAATAGATTTTAGAATATTTTAAGAAATTTTATATTTTCAAATGTTCGATAAAAGTGCCGATTCCGAGTTTTTCAAAAATTTTGGGATTGCCGATACCGAGTTTTTAAACTATGTTTGAGACAATGACCATAGGTTTATAAAATGACCCAAAATGATAGATAACTTCATATAATAAATGAAAACCTTTTAACTGTGACTGTAACTGTTCATGACAGTTTGAACAGTGATTTTAGTGATCAGAGATTAAGAAAAATATAGAATCCCTGGGAAGTGATTGGGAAAGAGGATTTGGATTGCCTACAACCTTATTCAACCGCCAATGCTAATTGGTAACTTCAAACATAACTATAATTAATCAAAACATTGCAATTTACTGTCACAGTTGAGGATCAGGAAACATTGCATACAGTCCCACTAGGGCATCAGTTTTCTCTCCAAGGACACAACCTTTAAGTCTGAGACCAACTGCAATTGAAAGGGCATTCAATTAATCCCAGAGTTTCAAATTGATAGAAAATTTTGAGTTATTGATCCATCTTCTTTCAAACCCGGTGAAAAGGGTTTCTGGATTGTTTGAAAGATCCAACTCACACCCCTACCATTCAACAGAACAGGTGCTCCAATCAATTTTAAAATGCAGAAGATTCATTTTCCTTGAAGTTCCAATGGGTTTAGGATCGAAGCCCAATCAATGGCAACCAAATATAAGTTACTGATCAGCAATAAAACTGTGAAAACACATTATTAACTCAAAACTTTATTGAAAAGTCTCTTCAAATCTCCTCCAGTTGTATATCCCTCAACCCAAAGAGGGTCTTTATAAACGTTTCATGCCTTTTACAACTAATCTGAACTATCTTCTGAATTAGTTGCTTGTTTGGAAGATGGAATGACTTTTTGTAAAAATTGCAAGGTTTTGTGACCAAATGGCCTTCAAATGACCCAGGACATTGCAAACATGTCAAATGTGATATAAAAAGCATGAATTTTTTGTCACTTTTGACCACTTCTGATAGCTTTGATCAGTGTTGATCAATACAGGACGTAGTTGTCTTAAAGGCTACAAAATGGTTCAATGGCTTTACAAGTTAAATCTAAAGCATGGAATAACCTTTTTTAACCTTGAAATGAAACAAAATGGCCTTCATTACAGGTATTTGACCAATATGGTCATGGCGGCATCAAAGGGCCCATGGTGCTCCTGCACCAATCTGAGAATCCTTTAAATATGTATGTATTTTGTTGAATAGTGTTGAGGGAATTATTATTTCATATGAAATTTCTGTTTCATCTACCTGAATTGCTGATGTGTTATAGCCCTTTATAGTAAAGTTTACATAAGAATGAGTAAATAATGGCTTGCGATGACTGTTGTGACTATAAGGGGATTCAAACACAACCAAAAATAGGGAGTCACGAGATCAACACTTTCAACATTTCAATGTGTTTAAGCAGTGAAGATTGCATGGATTTGTCAACAGCTCCCTGTCTCGGCCCTCTTTAAGTATTTTTTAGCAACTCCAACTTGTATCCCACTTACCGCGCAGATTAGAGCAAATTGTTCTTGTGCTTGCACTTTTTAAATTTGTGATTAGAGTGACAGTTATATTGACAGTTATATTAAGCTGGCAGATAGAAGGTTTTGCTCATTTGCTGTTTTTATTATTAGTGGCAGGATACTTATGGAAATGTTGAGGTGCATTTAAAACTATTTTTATGTTCTAATTGACCAATAAAAATGAATTACTTTTCAGTATGATAACTTTATTATATAGTTCCAAATTTCTACATATTTTTGAATTCCACAAATTACCAATTATTTAAAATCTGATTGGCTGAGCGAAAAAAAGCAAGGAAGAAAATTAATTTTTGATTAAAAAATTAGCGAATTTTAAAGACTAACTATTGCCAAATATTTTTTAAAGGCTTGTTGTGAAAGTCTCTTGACATATGCCTTGTTTTGGAAGCCTCGCTTGCTCTCAAAGCCTTGTTCTGGATTCATGGTATCGCCTGCGATCTTGCTGCAGCTGGTTCACGATATAATGGTTGGAAGTGGCAATTTTTTTTGCAGCTGATTAATGGTATAATGGTTGGAAGTCGCAAAATGTCATCTTCAGGTTGAGGCAACGCGGATAGGCCATTGGCTTTTCTGACCTTGGTGGGGATTTTTCTCACAGACGCCTCAATGTCGCAAGGAATTTCTCTTTCCTATTCATAATTTTATTTCCTCTAAAAGTTAAAATACGTTGACGAGGGCTTTGCTCAGAGACGAGAGCATGCAATGCCAGAGCCAAAGTCATTGTCACCGTATATTGCACCAACTTGCCTCCAATTGTAGCGCTCCACCACAACGTCGATGGCCTTCATTTGCATAGCATCATTGTGAGGCATCCGCATAAAGTAAATGGAAGCGCTGGTTAGACAACAACGGATTTGTTGCAGAAAAGGACAACATCGGTAGCTACGCCGCACTGCACATCTGCACTACGAATTTTGCCTCCTGAAACGTCTGCAACCCATATCCACTACTATATTAATTTCACTGCTATTTCCTTTGAACATTTGTCCTTTCTCTGAATAATCCGACATTAACCTAATTTCACTGCCACTTCTTTTCTCTAAAAATTTCACTACTCAAACGTTTTTACTGATACTTTCGTAGGAAAATTTGCCCTTTCACTCAATAATACACATTAAATTAACAACTTTCTTTGAATATTCGTCGTCCTTATGGAAAATCCACATCTAAAATAATTTAACTGCTATTTCTATGAACATTTACCCTTTCTCTGCAAAAGCAACAACAAAAATAATTTCGCTACTATTATTTTGAATATTTACCCTCTCTGGAAAATCTGCAAACAAAATAATTGTAGTGCTACTCTTTTAGATTTGGCTTTTCATCGGAAAATTCAACATTAAAATACTTCTAGTGTTTCTTTCTTTTATTGAAGATCACCCTTTTGTCTGAATAATTCAACATCAAAACAAATTTACCACTACTTTCACGTAATACTCGACCTTTCTCTGAAAAATTCATTACTAAACTAATTTAACTCTTATTTTCTTACGAAATTTGCCTTTTCTCTGAATGATCCAACACAAAATTGATTTCAAGCTAAATTTTTTGAACATTTGTTAGCAAATGATTTCTGTACCGACCGAAGCAATGATCACTGGATCTTCCTCAGAATCCTAAAAATGAAGAACCAACCGAACACTTGAATTTTGCCTCGAGGGAGTTTTTATTTGCATTTTTGTCACTAATTCAAAGGTCGGCTTGACAACCTTACCAAACTGATCTAGATCAAATATAATGCCTATGTTTATAGTCAAAATTTGTGCTCTTGAACAACAATAAAGAAGATTAAATAATTAATATACTTTTTCCGCTACCTAATTTAGGAGCAAAAGACAAAATATTAAAAAGAATGCACATGAAGAAATTTGAAGGCCGGAAGCCTTAAATCTTCAAAAAATATGCCTTTGTCAGAAGATAAAAGTAATTATTTGATGGATCCCAGTTATGGTAGGAAACATATCCTTCATTAGTTAGCATTCCTTTAAATCAAGTAGCATGGCACTCATGTTTTTCGGCACTGCTGAAGACCACCAACTGTTCAAGTCATTCAAAAATGGGGGTTTCGGGAGAAATTCTTTGCTTAAGCCCAACTTGCGATAGTGGGATTCTACCAAGGTTTCCTAGTTTATGAACGAGGCAGAGGTAGAGAAAATGTACGTTGTTGGCTTGAAACAAGTGCAAGAATCTTAGGAAGCACATCTGTAGCTCTTTGAATTGTGTTAAGGAAAGCCTCCATCAAAACTATTCACACCCACAATCATCATTGTCTCCAGTAATGGCAGGAAGCATTTTATGTGGAATCCTTTCACTTTGATTATTGTTTTTGCCAATACTACTATACTACTACCATACTTTCGCCTGTATTTGTTAGAAGAATGCATGACAATTGTGGATGCATTGATAAGACTTGTAGAATCTTCAACATATGTCTTAGAGAGCTCTCTCCACCTAAACTACAATGAACGTGAGCTTGAAATAAATTTTTTATAGCATGTCAATAAAATATTGCTGCCAAATGGGGAAACTTATGCAAGCTACACGAAGCTTGGCTTGCATCAAAACAATTCACACATTTTTCTGTATTTTGAAAATTTGCACATGTCGATTGATGTTTTATTGAAGAAATTTTCCATTTGCTAAAATGATGTGCCCATAGCTTCTAGTTATTTTTGATAGGCATTTTACAATGGCAGAAAGGGTGTGATGGTGTGAGCGCGTTAATGTTTTGATTAAGTAAAAATAGGTTTTGAAAGGACCCAAAACCTTGTACAAAAGGATAAGAAAGATACGAGGAACATAAAACAACTGTGGAAAACCACCCTTCAAACTAGAGTGACACAACCAAGTTCCCCACAGGAGGGCAAACAACCCAAGAAACCACAGACCATCAAGATTTACATCTTGGTCCCAACTTTTGAGAATGTAAAGACATGTCAATTGAGGGTTTGGTGGATTTGCCTTTTTTTTCCCCTTTAATTGATGTCCAACCATCCTCCACTTTCCCAGCAGCCTTCTGCCAATCCCCACTAACCCCCAAAACACTCGTCGCAGGAGAAGCACTAGCAACAGAGTTCTGGACAGAGTCAGCGAAAAAAAAGGGACAACATCAACTTTTTGACTCAAATCCGCCAAAGGGACAGTAATCGAATCAACAGAGTCAGCAACAAGAGAAGTTTTAGTAGTCAAAACTGTCAAAGGGACAACATTCAAATCGCCAGAGACAACAACAAAATCTTCATCCAAATCGGCATGAGAAGAGCTATTCGACCCATATACCTCTATGGATACTTTTGAACCGTATAGTGATCATAACCCCCAACCACCATCAAGGTGATTTCTTTGAATGAACCTTGTCAAAGGAGCATCGTGTAGCGAGATGGCCGGTCATATGACATTTCTTAGATCTAAAGGGGATGCCCTTATAATCAAGAAGTTGAATCCAAGAACCATTTGGAAAAGCCAACTTTATCTTTTCCAGAAGCCCTTTGGAGACATCAATCTCCACAAGGATGAGGGCATGCATTGTCCTTTAGATATTGGAGGAAGCCGAATCAACTATCAGGAAATCCCCAAGGACCTACCCCACAAACTCCAAGACTGAATCTAGCCAAAAGTGAAGGGGAAGGTTCGACAGTCGAACCCAAAGAGGAATCTTATAAAAGGTTTCAATATTTGGATTAAAAGTCAAATACCGAGGCTTGGCCATCCGGGGGAAACTTTCCTCCCAGGAGAAGCCACAACCTAGGATGAAATTTGTCATCAACATTAACAAATTTTACAATAAAAAACCCCCTTGCCATAGGGTAAATCTGAGCTAAATCCAAAATGATTAGTTCCCAAAATTTGGAGATCCAAGCATGCAAAGCTAAAAGAGAGGGCCAAAAACCCCTAAACCTAAAAATAGCAGCAATGGAAGACAATTGATAAAGATGATTTGACCTACAAATAGAAATATACAGAAAATAGTGTAAATTAAACAAAATCCATAGATACTTTTGGAAGTGCAAGATTGAAAATGGATTCAATTTATCTTTACCAAAAAAATAAATATATAGGACAAATATTCCATTCATTACACATGATGATCATTTTATAAAAACTATAATAGGTGATTTCATACTTATATAACTTTAGATACACTCCTTCAAGTGATAACTAATGTTAATTTTTTTTTCTCTACTTCCCTAAATTGATGAAGGGTACCCACTCAAATTTACTCATGTACAATTACTAGCTTCATTAAATCAAAAGTGAGTGCGTTAATGTTAACAATTACCTTTTAACTTAATTTGACAACCTACACATCAAAAATATTAATATTAGTTGTCAGAAATTAAAATAAATAAATATAGATACAATGAAATATAATGTTTTTTTGGGTGTGATAAATTAAATTTTAAGGTTTTTATAAATGATATCTATTGGTATTTCTTTAGATAGATTTATTTAAGATATCTATACTAGTTTTATTAGTCAATTAAATAATGTCTTGCAAATGTTAAATCATTCTTAAAATCATTAAAAAGTTTACAAGATCAATAATTTTGATATAGGCTGATTTAATAATTAGGAGTTTAAATTGTAATTAATAACATTTTGTTTGATTTCTAAGATAAGAAAATAAAGTTGAATAGATTTAGAATTCACTTGGCAATTTGCAGTATTTGTTTATATGGACAATTTTAATTCTATAAACTAATTATTATTTTTTTCTTAATTTCTATGAATGCATAATAAATTCTCTTATGGTATTCTTAAGGTAAGAAAGTATATTATAACTCAAATTATATATATAAAATCTTGTTGGCACACATGATTGTTATTGCTATTATTTATTAACTCATTTTACTTGAAAACTAAACTCACATTAGTTTGAATTAAGTCAAAGGAAATCTTAATTATTTCTCAACACTACCACTATATGAGAACAAAACATTCTTCTCGCTCACTAAAAAAAGGAAGAAGATGATTTGAGCTACAAATAGAAATATACAGAAAATAGTGTAAATTAAACAAAATTAATAGATACTTTTGGAAGTGCAAGATTGAAAATGGATTCAATTTCTCTTACCAAAAAATAAATATATGGGACAAATATTCCATTCATTACATATGATGATCATTTTTATAAAAACTATATTATTGATTTCATACTTATAACTTTAGATATACTCCTTCAAGTTATAACATATGTTAATTTTTTTCTCCACTTTCCTAAATTGATGAAGGGTACCCACTCAAATTTACTCATGCACAATTACTAGCTTCATTAAAGAAAAAATCAAAATCAAAATGAATCTTTTTCCTAATATCATTTAAAGAAATATGTAAAAACCTAAAATTACCATCCTCAAACTCCTCAAGACCTATTATTGAATTTTGCAAGTATTGTTTTAGAAAGACAAATGTTGA
Source organism: Cupressus sempervirens (assembly GCA_028749045.1). NCBI lineage: Eukaryota > Viridiplantae > Streptophyta > Pinopsida > Cupressales > Cupressaceae > Cupressus > Cupressus sempervirens. Next base: position 670,477,184 of record CM053784.1, on the reverse strand, counting down.
GGAACAAAAGGAGAAATAGATGGGCAAAGAGAAATGTTTTTCTCATATTTTTCCTCTATTCATCAAAATGCAAATTAAAAAAACCAGGTTAATGCATTCACATGTATTTTTCTACTCCCATAATTATGCAACCATTAGACATTTGGCAGGAACTATAACACTATGCGTCTCTTGTTGGTTGTGTATTATTCGTGGTATTTGACATCTAGATGGATCATAATGCTCTTCTTCGGTAGAAGGTTTGTCTACCAAAATTAATGCTAAAATACAATGTTCCTCTATAGAGTCCCATCAAGCCAACTCCAAGGTTCCTTCCACTTATGAATGAAGGATGAGAAAATTGGAGGGTAATTGACCCACAAGTCACATCCTAAATAAGGGCTGCTTGCCTTCGTAATTCTAGTTGAATAACCATTGATGCATATTAAAAATGGAATACTAGATTATCTTCATTAATTTCTTGACCTAAAGTAGATAGATTATTAGCTACCACATTTTTGAGCTTAAAAGTTTCCTCTATTTTGGTGCCAAGACCAACCTTTATTGAGATCGCTCCCCTAATATTGCTTTATAAATTCACCTAGACCTTTTCCCATTAAAATAACCATATAAGAAGACAATGGATCCCCTCGTCTATGACCTCAAAATACTAAAATAAGAAATGCGGGAATACTATTGATCAACACAGAGAAAGAGGTCGAAGATATTCATTTGTGAATCCATTTGATCCAATATGAAAAACAATCCAATTGAGAATCCATTTGATCCAATTTGAAAAAAACCCAAACTATTGTAAGCTCACCCAAAAGGAAAGAATATCTAAGTGTGCTATATGCTTTTGACATGCCCATTTAATGAAAAAGTTTTCCTTAAAAGTTAAAATGGAGGGAATGATTTTTGTTGCCACAATACTACCATCTAAAATTTGATCCTATGCAACAAAACTTTCTCTCAACAATATTGCGTAGATCAAACACTTATTCAATTATTTTGGAATGATCAATCTTGTAGGTCATGTTACAAAGCACAATGGCATAAAACAAGTTCAAAGAAGCTTTCAATTATTTTGGAATGATCTTGAAGGTCATGTTACAAAGCACAATGGAATAAAACAAGTCCAAAGAAGCTTCCTCTTGATTAGGGATTAGGGGAAAAAGGTAGAATTGATGGCTTTCAACATTTGATTATTATTCTAGGATTCTCTAGTAACTAGGTAGGAGATGATCTTTTGTAGTTTCCCAATCACTAGGTAGGAGATCATCTTTTGTAGTTTCCCAAAATTCTTGAATTCTTTTTATTGGGAAACTATTAGGATCAAGAGCCTCGCCTTTTTTAATCTGGACTACCATAATTATCTCCAAGAGCCTTACCTTTTTTAATTTGGACTACCATAGAAAAGTTTCAAGCATTAGTGAGATGGACTAAAATATTACCTCTTGTTTGTTTCTTTATTGAATTATGAATTCTCATCACTTTCTTAAATTCAATCTATTTGAGTCTTTTGCTTCTAGAGGATCCTTTGTCAAAATTCCTATTTTAAGAGCTCCTTTGCATTATTGTTTCTTTTCACAAGAGATCCTCTATTATTTCCTTATATTTAATTTGAAAGGTGATGCTTGCTACCTTTCATGTATAAGTGATTTAGTTAAAAAAATTCTAGGTATTTAAAAATAGATTTCACTCCACATCTACATTTACTCCAAGTGAAATCAAACCCACTAGGTTGAAAATAGGTATATTATTCTTTAATAAGTTAGAACATGATCAAAGATGAGGCTTGTAGTACATTGACCTAATAAACTCCAAAGAGGGTTGGCATAATAGAATACACACACAAAAAAGAATGAAACCCAATTCCACTAGATATTCCTCTACTAATTTCACCAATTCTTGTCAGCTAGCCTATGATTGCTAACCAACACCGAGCTCTTGACAAACTTCTCTATTGGAACCCTAATAGAACAAGAACCTTATTTTTACCACTATCCTATATTAGCAAGGTTATCAACAAGCATAGGAAATCTTGCATTTCTTTGAACAATAGAGAAATATTGCTAGAAGACATATCTATAAATGTTTTTGTTAAAAAAGCAAAACAAAGGTGTTCAAAATAAATAATATGAATATAATTTGTACATATATATGAATGCTATTTATGCGTTGAAAATGTAATGACATTAAAGAATGCATTAGGTTACATAGTTTCAATCAAAAATTTGTAACATTTTATGATTGTTATCAAAATATTGTATTAAAAAAATGTTTCATTGCTTTGTGCCAAGATAAATATATTTAGTAGTTAAAAATACCAAAATAATTTAAATAAGATGGTTTAATAAATAATGCTAGTAGGTAGATCACTCACCAGGATATATTTCAACATTAGGAGTCTAAGCTCAACCTCAAACAAATCTGATTAGCACAACCCAAAAAGGATGAAGGTCCAAGGACTAGGTGCCAATGCAAGATCTATGTTCAAAGAGGGTTTGAGACTCCCTTTGTGATTGAATGCTTAATTGATTGATTAATGTGATTAATGTGTACGAATAGATGACAAAAATGATATTATGCAATGTAAAGAAGCAAATGCAAATGATATGATATTGGATTTGATCTACAAAAGTATGCACAAGAGGAAAGTAGAAGGAATGAACTCACCTTAAAACAAGAAGAGGAAATTGACCTTTAGATTTGAATTTGACTATCACCAAGATGTCATAATTAGGTACAACTCTAGATTTGAGAATATGATGCCTGTAGCTTTCTACTGTGTAATTTTCATCTAAAATGTACAAGACTATGTCAGGAAGTTGGCCTAGTCCTAGGATAAGGTTGATACGTCAACCTAGTCCTCACACAAGATGGAAAAGTCAACCTAGTCTTTAGACAAGATGGAAAAGTCAACCTAGTCCTAACAACTCCAAACTTGATGAATGTTTCTCACGAAGAGAATTGCATTTGAGACTATTGAATCCAAATTTGCAACTCTTGAAACTATCAATGCACACAAAAAAGAAGGGGAAAAGGTTGTGGAAAGGGACTTTCCTTAGTTAAACCATTACTTAGGAACTAACCTTGACATAAAATTGAAATTGCATAAAGGAAATAAATGTAAACAAGATAAATGTAAGATTCACCTTGTATGAAAACCCTTGAATGTGTAGATAATGATCACATATATTTTCAAATTAATGTTGGGATTACTAATTAGTCTCATATGTAATATCAGTCTAATTAGTCTAGGAAGACTTGGATTTATTTCTTAAGGTCTAAAGAGTCAGATGAAGTCCTATACAGATCTAAAGAGTTTAAGGAACAAGTAGAGAACTTTTCTCAAAAGAAAATAAAAGTTTTAAGGTTTGATAATGGAGAATATACTTTTGGCAGCTTTCATGATTATTGTATTGAGGCAATAATCAAGAGGGAATTCTTTGTCCCTTGCAAGCCATAACAAAATGGAGCTGATGAAAGAAAGAACATATCCATTATCAAAGAGACAAAATCCATGATCCATGATCAAGACCTTCAAATTTTCTTATGGGAATAAGCCTCTTGAACCATAGTCTATGTTCAAACTAGATGGCCTCATCGAATATTGTAGAATGACTCTATAAGAATATTTTTTTCAGGAATTAAGAGTGATATAGTCACTTGAGAATCTTTTTTTATCTAGTATATCCACATAGACCTAAAGACAACAAAACCAAGTTGGAACCCTTAGGAAAGAAAGGGATATTTGTGGGTTTAAGTGAAACTCTAAAGCATACAAGATTTATATTCCTGACCAAAAACAAATAGAGGTAAGTATAGATGTTACGTTTGAAGAAGATATTAATTTCAAAAAATTTAAAGGTTCATACATGTAAATAATCTAAGAACAAGAGTCTCCTCAAGGCATGGATAGTGATAACGCTCCTAAGAATTAGAGGGAGTTCACTAAACTTGAAGAGACTAATTATAAAATTGAGCCTTTAGATCCTATTGATGGACCTAGAGATATCATTGTGAATAAAAAGACACCTCTTTGTGAAAGGAAAAGTATGCAGGAGACTTAGCAGTTTGTTGCTCCTAGAGGCACTTTTAGAGAGAGTAAAATACCTTATAAATTTTCTAGTTCTATTGCATTAATATGTAACATCATTGAGATTGAACCCTCTAGTGTTGAAAAAGCCTCAAATTAGAAAGTTTGGAAAGATTCTATGGATGAAGAATATCAATCCATCATAAAGAACGATGTTTGGGATTTTGTACCTAGACCCAATGTGGAGTCAATAGTAACTTCCATGTGGCTATTCAAGATTAAGCATGCTGTTGATGAAAGCATTAAGAAACATAAAGCTAGATTTTTTGCACACGATTTCTTTCAGAAGAAGGAAAATATTATGAAGAAACATTTTCTCTCAACACTCGATATACTTTCATCATGACCAGGGTGAGACCATAATAATGGTTCCCACTTTTAGGCAAACTTTGACACTGAATTATATATATATATATATATATATATATATATTCACTTTCAGATGTGTATGACTAAAAAATGTTGAAGAATTTGAAGATGATGTAAACTAGTGATTTTTAGCATTTTCTTTCGACTTTCTAACAATTCTTTTTAAATAAAAAATTCATTTGAAGCCCATTTTTCCTTCTCCTTCGAGGTGGTTTATATGAAAATCAACATTTTCAAAGAGTGTTGGATCGTTTGATCAACATAATTTAAAAAAAAATAAAAAATGATAATGACAAATTTCTTTCAAAGATAGAATAGTAACATCAATATCTAGCAACTCTAGTTGGTTTCATTTTTTTAAATTTTTTTTTAAAGAGGGGTAAACGCTTTGACCTGGAGCTATGAACCAGTGAGGCCACAAACAGGGGACCTCATCCCCATGAGATTTGAACCTTGATGGCAAGGATAACAACGCAACAACTTAACCATCACAACATGCCACTATTGGCACTCTAGTTGGTTTCATTCAATTTCATTAAAAAATATAGATTCTATTCATTAGCAAAGTGACGCTAACGATAATTTAGACATAGGTCATGTTTTATCAATATAATTTGATTTTTATAAATCGAAATGAAAATTTTCTTGATTTGCTAGAAAGGTAACACACATACCTTTCTAACGCATGATTTTGAAATTTTTTATTCTCTCATTTTATATTTTTTCCCAAGCTTCAAATATAAATTTGTGAAATGGTAAAAAAAACCTACATTTAATAAAACTAAAAATAAAACATCACGATAAACACAATAATACTAAAAATATAGTCATTGGAAAGATTATTCAGAGTACAATAACCCTCTATATTTAGTTTCAGAATATGGACCTATTTAGCTCTTGTTTGAGGCCTCCAAAGGGCAAAATTTGATAGAAAATCAAGGGACTTTGTTGAAAATTTCATTTTTAGATGCTTCGCATGAAGCCCCTAGGACCTCATTTGACCAATCTAGGTGGTATTCATTCGAAGCTCCCCTGGGCCACTTTTTGGTAGTTTTCCACGCTGTTAGATTATGGCCAAGGAGTGTTCGATCGAAGCCCCAGTTGGCCACTTTGAGCGAAGCCCCCTAAACCCCAATAGAGGGTCTAGGGGGAATTCATTGGAAGACTGTATATATATGTATATGTATATATACATATGTATATATATGTATATATATATCTATATATATGTATATATATGTATATACATATATATACATATATATACATATACATATGTATACATATACATATGTATATACATATATATACATATATATACATATACATATGTATACATATACATATGTATACATATACATATGTATACATATACATATGTATACATATACATATGTATACATATACATATGTATATACATATATATACATATGTATATACATATATAAACATATATATACATATATATACATATGTATATGTATACATATGTATATATGTGTATATATGTGTATATACATACATACATACATGCATACATACATACATACATACATATATATATATATATATACATACATACATACATACATATATATATATATATATACATACATATATATATGTGTGTATATATATATATATACATACATATATATGTGTATATATATATATACATACATATATATATATATGTGTATATATATATATATATATATATATATATATGTATATGTATATATATGTATATATGTGTATATATGTGTACATACATACATACATACATACATACATACATATATTTGTTTGATTGATATAAATATCAATTTTCTTTTATTTTCCAAATGATTTCAAGAAAACCTAATAAGAAATTCATTGTTTTTGAAGATTTAGGAAGGAGACTTATAAATAATAAGAGTTTTTTGTTTCAAAGACAATTTGTAACATTTTGATAGTTTTGTGAAGACTGAAGATGGGACAAAAGAATTCAAGACAAAGTAAATCTGCAAGAAAGAGATCACTTGGTACAAAACAGAGAAATTGTGAAAAAACACTAGCAAATTATTATAGAAAGAACAAAGGTATGTACATGTAAATTCACATGAGTATATTTTAAATTTTCTAAATAATATTTTCTAATTTCATACATTTATATGCATGAGGGTCGCAAAAAACAATCACAAGATGAGCAAATAGAGGTTGAAGAAGGTTTGGGATGTGACAATTTAGGACATGAAGCAATGGGAATTGGAGAAGGGTTAGGATCAGTTGCTCAAATTGGTATAGTTGAATGCATAAGACTAGCCAAAAGTGTAAAGAAAAATATCACCCATAGAAAGTTAGATCATTTACTTCCAATGGATGTAGATAAATTGAAATCACTTGGTGATATTAAATCATTAAGTCTTTCAAAAAAGAAAGCTTTGAATAAGATAGTAAAAGAAATAGCAAATCAATTCAATGAATTGAGAACACTTGAAAAATCCCAAGTACTTTCTCATGTTCTTGTAGGAAAAAAACATGGAGGAGCTATTAAAATTGTTGAGAGTAGACACAAAATCAAGAAAGAGAAAATTTCTAACATGCAAAGTGATATTATTTAAAATGTTAAGAAAGGTTTGAGCTTTGTAGGGAAGACAACTCAAAGTAAAGATAAGACCTTGATAAGAATGTTGACATCCATTATTGATAGCACTATACCTCGAAGTAGATAAATATCTTCAATTTCATGACATATTGGTTTTAGTAGAAATACCATATCAAAATATGTTAAGAGGAGAATGGTTTTGGATGATAGCACTTTGGAAGGAAATTGGGCAATTATGTGTAGAACTTCTCATTGTGATACTTGATTGATGATAGAATAAAAAATTTGGTAACATCATTTTGGAATGATAATACTCATCCTTCATCAAATACTAGAGATGTTCTCAAACACAGGGTTAGAGCTAATCTTTATGAACATCATGTACAAAACATTGGTTGAACATAACACAACATGAAATATATGTCACATTTTGTAGTTCAAATCTTGATATAAAGATTGGGCATACATTATTTGAAAGATTGAAGTCATATTATGTTGAAAAAATAAAGTGTTTGAAACTTGTTCTTGTCTTTATCATATTGAATTTGATCTCCACTATCAGGTTATCGAAAATCTATAGAAGAAAAATTTGGTTATAAAAATGCTCCTTCTAGTAGACGAAGTGAGTTCATCTCATCTATTTTATGTGACAAAATAAATTACCATGTTGGTCAAATTAATTGCATTAGAAGAACATGCGACACGTGTTAATTTGACTCTTTTTCCTTTGAAAATGAAGATATTGATGTCACAAAAATGAGAAATTGCAAGGGTTACAAGTATGTAAGGAATGAAACTAAATTTGGGAAAGAATCCAAAAGACTAGAATATGTTGAAGATGAGATAAGTGTTGGAGCATTTATGAACAAATTTAAAAGTTTAATTCAACCATATATTCGACATGCTTTTTTTGCAAAGTGGCAAGCACAACAAGTTCAAACACTTAGAGATAAATTTCCACTTGGAACCATTTTATCAGTTTTTGACTTTGCGAAAAATGTTTATTTTGTTCATCAAAAGGCTATTCAATCAAACTACTTATTTTCAGACCAGGTTACTATTATGGTACAAGTGTGATATCATCATGCACAATTAGATTTGGATGGTATTCAAAGCACAAATGAAGCACAGGTCATCAAGAAAGAATATCACTTCTACACAAGTGATGATAAAGAATATGATACTCATTATGTAGAACATTGTTTCAAGTATTTTTTTGCATATATCAAATAAAGGGGCATAAGTATTGATAAAAATTATGTTTGGTCAGATGGGTGTATTGCATAGTTCAAATCATCTAAGACCATTTTATGCACTTTGTCGATATCATCATAATAAAAACATACAACATGTATAGAGTTTCTTTGAAAGCAGACATAGAAAAGGTGAACATGATGATGTTGGATCTTGCATCAAATATGCTCTACAAAAGTATCAAATGAATTATAAGGGAGTTTTCATAAATAATGCACATGATGTTGTTGAATTGTGCAAGACACATTTTGCATTAAACAAGGTTGGTATATCATCAAGAATGAGTCAAACAATACCATGTAGAGTCCTTTGGGAGATATCAAGTACATTTTTGCACGTGTATATATTTAAATAATCACATATTTTTTTTCTTATTTAATCTAAGCTATACAAATGTATATATATTTTTTCTCTAACTTTAATCATGTATATATTAAATACATGTCTTCAGGCGTGGATAGAAAAACTATGCATGGTTGCAAGAGGATAGAAAAACCATGATCTTTACATTTTGTTATGAGTATTAATCATTACAATTGGACATTGTACATGAGAGGCTATTCATGTTACTATTATTGTTGAATTGTTGAGAATTATTATGAATGCATCAATCAGGATCGTGGATATGTAGGTCCATGGACTTTGGTGCCACTTGTTGTAATTGATACAGTTAATGGAGATGAAGATGAAAATTTTGATGATAATCCTTTGATTCTACTATTTATAACCATATCTCTGGACTAGTTTGAATTGGTAAGTATTTTTAATTTAATAAGTAATAAATGTATATATTAAAGTCACAAGGACAATTTTTTTTTGATTGGTAAATGACCGAAGCCAAGATTAATTATTGTTATTTATTGTAATTAATTATTTTTGTGTTAAGTGAATTTGAACCCCAGATCTCCCACACAAGAGGCTCACAAGTTACCGTTGTGTTGTAAGCTCTTGCCTATGTTACAAGGACAATTTAGCTCACATATACATGTATGCATTTCTTGTGTGTAGGGGAAGTCTTTGTAGTTATTGCTAAGCTTGGAAATGTAGAAAAAGTGAGTTACTATTTATTGCGTTGCACTGCAGAAGGGATGAAGTTAACTGAACCTGAAGAAAGCGACGCAATTCTCTTTTCTACAGATTTATTTTTCAAATATATATATTACATGTTTATTATTAAATGATGAATTTATTTATTGCATGTACACATTTTTAACATTGCAATGCATGGTGTGCAGGTTTAGTTGTTTCAGAGGGAACATATCTCATCCAAACTAGATTAGTGAAACATGGAATTCACTTTGTTGATTACCAACTTGACAATCTTAGGTGCTTCAATATAGTCACGATGTTATTGCTACCTCCATTTCTCTACATTATGTTAGACATCAAATTGGACATTGCAAGTGGAGATTAGATACTGAGGACCATGAGAGAATATTAAATGTTCTCCATGAGTGTGTGAAACCACTTCGAACCACTTGAGATATTTCATATTTAGGACTTGCCTAGATATTTCATATTTACCAAGTCACTCAAGAGATATTTAAAATGTGTGTTCATTTAATACATTTGTGACTTATACATGTATGTCCATTTCATGTTTAAGACTTATATATATGTATGTATCTATCTTAATTTAATACATTTAGGAATTACATATGTGTATGCTCATTTCATGTTTAAGACTTATACATATGTAAAATTGTATGTATCTTCATTTAATGTGGATTTAGGACTTAAATACATGTATATTCATTTCATGTTTTAGACTTATATATTTGTATGTATGTATCTTCATTTAACACATTAAAGACTTAAATACATGTACAATGTATATGTTCTGTTAGAGTAATAAAGTTTCTTCTTTTTAACTAAATTGTATTGATTTAATTATTAAGTCACTTATTATCTCTAGTTTACTTAAGCTAAACTTTTGGGCATATAATAATTAATTCTTTTATTAATTATTATCATGTAACCTAGGTTAGTTACCTATTAGGGTTTTGATATCCTTTACGAAGACGATCTCTATTTGTAATTACAATATTCATTCACTTTTGATAATAGAATTTTCTCTTTTTTCTCATAAAAAATGTCTCATCCGTGGATCTAGGAATTTCAGCCTCCATAGCCTTTGCTTCTCTCGTTATGTGACAGGTGTTTGCATACAGGTGATTCTTGGGAGTTGTGGGGTTGAGATTTCACCAACTTCAATATTGTATTAGAGCTCGAGATCTTCATGTCCCTGTTCTATTTATGAGAGGTTTGGCTTGCCCTTCAGATCTATATTTTTTTTACTTTTAGAAGGTTTCTTATTTTTTTAGAGTTTTTTGTATTGGATCTGGGGGGTCACTTTTTTCGGTGCACTTTAAGCCAAAAAAAAACCTCATCATTGAGCTTAGAGCGCCCATAAACCCCTATTTTCTTTTAAAATTTGTCCAATTTGGACACAGTTGGAATCTGAGGCAAAAAAATATTTCTCCTAGATTGGGCACTTTTCCCAAGGTGATAATTTTATGAATTTTTGGCATGGAAATCAAGACCTTTTGGCACAAAAATTGAGACTTTTGGCATGGATATCGAGGATTTTGGTAGAAAAATAAAGATTTTTTGCCATGAAAAATTGAGAGATTTTCTGGTGCATAATTGATATGCTTCTCAAGGCAATTTTGGTTCAGAACTAGCATGTTTCTTGATGCATTTTTGGTAGACTGTACACACTTCCTAAGATAGTTTCTGGTATGAATTGTCATGCTTTCCAAGGTAATTTCTAATAATGGCAGGCATGCTTCCCAAGGCATTTGGCACATGACCTGAGGCAGTGATTTTTTATTTTTCCCTACTGACAATTTTTTGATGTACCTATGGTTTTTTGGTCTTAACTTGCTCATTCAAACTTTGTTTTTCACAAACACGATATCATCAGAAAGCTGATTCTAAGCCAAACACATTGGTGCAGGTTTTACTAGTAAATTTCTCTAGAATGGTAATTGTTTTTGTAGTCAAATTTAGGAGTTCTCTTTTGCACTCTAAGAGACATATCTTGGGCATCCAATCTCCAATTTGGGAATTCTTTATATCAATGGAAAGGTCTTTTAGAGCTCTTTCCACTAATGCTGGTTGTTTTTCTAGATTTTTCTACAAGCACATTCTATTTAGTCTTTTACATTTTTTCATTCTAGTAGATATCTTGGTTATTTTAGATTTGGGGATCAATTTCAATGCTTTAGATGATTTGTCATGGTTTGTACAATCTATTGTATTAGCCCTATGTCTCTTCTAGTCTATTTAGACATCATTTGTATGCATTCTTGCAAATGTATTGAGATAAAGTGCCATATTGCATATGTATTTTTATTTCATTTGTATTGCCAAGTTTTGCCTTTTGATTCGAGCAATGTCATCTTAGGACACTCACATAGATTATTGTATTCTTGGGATTCACCATATCTTATGCCTTATTATACATGCACTACTCTGATTAAAGTGCCATGGGGGGTTGATGTTTTGCATTTTTTTTCCATCTTCCTTTGTCCAGTGAATTTCTTTTCTATCACATTAGCCACATGATGAGTCTGAGATTGATCACCTTAGTACACACATATGTACTCTTTTGTGCATCTTGGTCATGGTTCCTTGATATGTAGTTCTTTTGGCCCACTTTTCTAGTTGCCTATCACCTCATCCTTGTCTACATTAGGGGGAGTTCTATTTTTTTTCATGCTTTCTTAGTTTGATGGAGTGAGTTATGTATTTTATATTTGTTCCTATGTACTAGGTGGATGCAATGGCTGGGTACCTATGTATTTTTGTGAGACAGATCATTTATCATATAGACACTCTTCTTTTTGTTCCTGCTTTGGTTGTAACCTTCCATTTTCTATTGATCAACTATTCAGACTTTGGTGTTTCATGCCATCTATATATCGAGTTCAGTTGTTTGCCTTTGTGTGCCTCTTGATTCGAGTAGTGTCTTATGAGAGAACTCATGCAGATTATAGTCTTCTCTACTTGGTGAGGTTCTATTTTAGTGGAGGTTCTTTAGATCAATAGTTACCTTTGATAGAGCTTTTCAACTTCTACATGCTTTAGTGGTGTTCTTCACGATCATCTTTTGTTCCTATCTTTTGGGGGATTCTCTAGTTTGGAGGCTTCTTGAGTACTTCATTAGTTATTTTTAGCATTATTTCCATCTCTTTTTGGAGTAGGGCTTTGCCCATGTGGTTTTCTCTATTTCTCCTCTTTTTCATAGATTTGGTTGTGCTTGAGTACCTCATCAAATCTTTGTTGCTGGGACTCAAATTTACTTTCCGCAGTAGTTTATAGGTTTTACTCCCTAAGTTTATCTTAAGCAGGGGGGGGGGGGGGGGTTGTTAGAGTAATAAAGTTTTTTCTTCTTAATCAAATCATATTAATTTAATTATTAAGTCACTTATCATCTCTAGTTTGCTAAGTTAAACTTTAGACATAATAATTATTTATTTATTAATTAGTATCATGCAACCTAGGTTAGTTACCTGTTAGGGTTTTGATCTCCTTTATAAGGACAATATCTATTTGTAATTACAACATTCATTCATTTTTTATAATAGCAATTTCTCTTTTTGCTCATCAAGAATGTCTCATTTGTGAATTTAGGAATTTCAGCCTCCATATTTTGCTTCTCTTTTTTTATGATAGGTGTTTCCATGTAGGTGATTCTTGGGAGCTGTGGGGTTGAGCTTTCATCAAGTTCAACATGTTCATTTCATGTTTAGGCCAAGTATATGTGTACAAACATGTTCATAAGTTATGTAACTTAGGACTTATATGTGTATGTACGTATGTTCATCTCATGTTTAGGACGTTTATATATCTGTGTATGTGTACTCATTTAATATTTAGGGTCCAAGTATGTGTACATGTTCATTTTATGTAACTTAGGACTTATATATGTATGTACATGCGTTCAATTTATGTTTAGGACTTAGATGTGTACACACATGTTCATTTTATGTAACTTAGAACTTATATGTACATGCATGAACTAATTTCATGTTTAGGAATTATATACATGTATGTTCATTTCATTAATCATTCACAATATTATGTTTAATCATCTCAAGTTGAATCAATCATGTGTCTAATCATTTTAATCATGCATATAATGTTGAATCACCTAAATTGAACCAATCATGTACATGTAATCATAAACAAGAAACACACATATATCACATGTGTAATCATGAATCGTATAATGTTCAATCATGTCTACAATTGAATCAATTGAATGTCTAATCATAAATTGAACCAATCACATGTCTAACATAAACTAGAAACATACATATATCACATGTCTAATCATGAACCAAATAATGCTCAATAATGTCTACAATTGAATCAATCATAAACTAGAAACATATATCACATGGACCATAAACTAGAAACACATATAACATGTCCAATCATATATCAAATCATATAAATATGTGAAGTATCACAAATGAGCCATAAACACATGTACAAATATCAATAGATATATAAATGTCAAGTCATAAATGTAAATGTCTTGAGAAGATCAATGATAAAGTAAACATGTGCATGTCCTAAACTAGAGAGTCATCTAGACACATACAAACAACAACCTTCTAATCAAGAATTGTGAGAATCATGTGTTTGTGGGGTATCAACTGACCCCTACAAATTAAAGTACAATAATTTGTTAGACATACATGAATATATGGGAACTAATTTAAAACATTTGTACAAATTTAAATGTATTAACATAGTGCATGTGTCTAGTATTGAATTAATTTAAAAGTCTATTTAAAAATTACCTAAGCACTAGTGGGTGCCCCATCCATCGAATTTGTACCCCCACGAGTAGTAGGTATCACATCAATAATGTCTCTCCTCCTACCACGATCAGATTCCACATTGGAAGAAGCACACTATGCTACATGTGCCTATAAAAATATAATTCATTTACAAATATCAGGACATGAATATATACTCAAGTGTATAGAAATTTGTTATTGTAAAAAAGAAATTCAAAAGAGTTACTTGGGTCTGAGGAACAAGAGGGTCATCAGTGACACGTACTAAGGTGCCATCAACATAAAATTCATCTCCAATCATCTCAATCCTCTATAATGAGTGCAAAGGAATAACAAGCTGGGATGGAAGTGGTGTATAGTTAGTAGACTGAAATAACATGTCCATGTATGATCCTATCTCAGTGGGAACATGAATCTAACTCAAATATCACAATTGTTTATCATGAACATCAAGTTCATTAGTAGAAATAGAACCACTTGGACCAACTCCTAAGATCCCCTCAGGAGGAGCTATAGTAGACTATTGTACATTTGAGTGTTGAGCACTAGATAGCTGAGCACTAGAGTGTTGTATAGAGTGCTCAGTGCCAAAGTCATGTGCAGAGTGTTATGTACTCTAATGTGCATGACCTAATGACATGTCATGGGTCACTTGAAATATAGGCCTATGTGAAATTGTCTCTATGACATCATGCAAAGGTATCCTTTATGCATATGTAATGTATGAGTATGCCTGTACAAGATCATCTAGAAGACATAAGGCCATTTGCATATTTCTATGCTCTCTACTGAGGCCACATATATTTCCTAGGGTAGGAAGACATGAAAATTTATAGGCCTTATTAGTGGGTGGTGTAGTACTCAATGATGCCTCTAAAGATGGTCTGCACTGACTGGATCTACTCATAATATATCCACCTAGAGTGTTAGCTATAATGCTCTTAGTAGCAGACGCAATGTGTGCTATTCGATCAACTGCTTCCCTCTAAGAAGCAATAACAAATCTATCTGTAGTAGCGACCATCAATGGTGTCACTGTTGGGGTCCTTTGACCCACTAACACATGATGACCAAGAACAACATGACCGTCCTGACGGTATGAATCACAATCATAAATTTTGTCGCATCCATGAGCATAATATCTTGGAAGATCTAAATATGTGACGTAGTGCCCCAAATGGATCTCCATGTACAACTCATGAGAAAAACATAATGGAATTTGGTCGTTATTATGATAATGACCATGTGTTGCTAGGAATTGAGGGTATATCATGCAAGCAATGTATGCCACAACACATTTAGTAACCTAATATCCCCTCACATGGTTCTTCCCATCATAAAATGGGAAGACCTCTCATTTGATAGTCTCCTTAGAAATCAGGCCCTAAACTTGCTCTAAGGATATACCATCTGAGACCTGTGCTCTAAGCTCAACGTACATCCTATTTATAGACTATGATGTAGATGCAGTCTGTGATCTAAGCCTATTAGTAAGATCCTAACGACTAGTCAAAATAAGCTGACAAATATCTATGTATAGATGATCCTAAGATCTCTCAATTGATGATCTGAGTTTGGTAAACTTCGAGGTGGAAAACTAGAATATAATCACCAAATCAAGAGTGTGAGGGTGGACAGGGGTACATTAGCATGTGGTCCTTGTCCCTGACTTGCTCCCTGTCCCTAATCTTGAGGCTAAGTTTTTCTATAATCGTGGGATGTCATCTATGGGTAACATGTGCGAACTAAATGTTAACTTAATATTAAGTACTTGTGTGTGTGTGTGTAATTACAAGAACATGTATTCAATAAAAACTAATATGTGAAGTATTAGGTCATATTAGTAATCTAAGGTCTTAAGGGGTCATAATAGGTTTTATCAATAATATAAGGTCATAAGGGGTCATATTAGATCATATTAGTCAAATAAATTAAATACATACATTAACAAATTTGAACATTAAATTTCACATCTAAATATCTAAAACATTTAAACAAATGTATACAAATTAAATACATATGTGTGTGCATGTGTGAGAGAGTGAGAGATGAATTAATCTAAGGTCTTAAGGGGTCATAATAGGTTCTATTAGTAATCTAAGGTCTTAAGGGCTCCTAGTACTTCCAATTAGGTTTGATAATCCAATTAGTAATCTAAGGTCTTAAGGGGTCATAATAGGTCTTATTGGTAAACTAAGGTCATAATAGGTCCTATAAGTAATCTAAGGTCTTAAGGGGTCCTACGTGTCCTATTAAGTCTTATTAGTAATCTAAGGTCTTATTAGTAATATAATGTGTTAATAGGTCATATTAATAAGTCTTATAAATTAAAATAAATTTAAACCTGTGCATCAAAATAAATTAAAACATACACATGCATAGATAACAAATAAATGTATACAAATTAAATAAATATGAGAGAGAGAGAGAGAGAGAGAGAGAGAGAGAGAGAGAGAGAGAGAGAGAGAGAGAGAGAGAGAGAGAGAGAGAGAGAGAGAGAGAGAGAGAGTTGTTTTAAATTATTTTCTAGACATCATAGGTTTAATTTTTGTTTTTTTATTCATGTACAGTTTTCAATCTTTTTTTGTTTTGTTTTTGTCTACCTAGCATTTTCATTTTCTAAACCTATTATTCTTTCTGACTATAATTTTAACTTTTTTTTTTCAATATTTTCTAACATGTAAACAAAAATACAATATGTAAACATAAAACTAATTAACATATAATAAAAAATAACTAAATATTAATTAAGAACAACTAAAATTTCATAAAAAACAACTAAATACTCATTAATAATAACTAAATATTCATTAAAAATATAAAAAATAAAGAAAATGTTCATACTTGGTATGTCAAATGCTTGAAGGAGGTTAAGAATAGTGGACCAGAGTGATAATGCAAGCCAAGACATCAGGAATTTCACTCTAAGACCTTTCACCAAATTGCTGCTATGAGAATGAGACAAAAAAGGTAAACCGACGCTTATAAAGTGCTTTCTAGTGACAAAATAAGGGCTTCAAGGGAAGCCTTAGGATTCTCTCAAAGCCCAAGGCATCAAGTGGGCCAAGGGGTTTCACGTGAAACCCCTAGCCACATGGATTTTCTCAAAGCCCTTGAGGGGCTTCATTCGAAGCCTTGGCTTCAAACAAAGACTCTGAAATTTGGATTTACCATTTTCATCCAATTTCTTAATGATGGAAAGTGATAAAAACTACTATGACCTCCCCCACCATCCTTTCCATTGCATCAATTAAAGAATGGAAGCTACATCAAATGGGTTTGAGGATAATTTTCCCAAAGGTGTTATTGGAGAAACTTGTATTGAGAAACCTAAAAGCTTCATGATTAATGAGTAAGAGTCTCATGTGTGTAAACTAAATAAATAATTATATGACCTTAAACAATATTATCTAGCATGATATGAAAGAATAGACAAATACCTTATGAATTTTTGATTTTGCAAGAGTGATGTTGATTCAAATCTTTACTTCAACATGGTCAATGGTGAAGCCTTAATATTGGTAATATATGTTGATGAATTATTTCTCACAAAGGGAGAACATCTTATATTGATATGAAAGAAGGCATTGACTTTAGAGTTTTAGATGAAGGACCTAGGACTCATCAACTTCTTTCTAGGATTTGAAGTACTGATGATACCTTATTGCATTGTCCTAAGTTAAGGAAAATACACCATTAATATGCTATAGAGATTTGGGACGTTAAATTGTGAATCTATGTCTACGTTGATGGATATCAATTTCAATAAGTTGGGAGAATCAAAAACTTGTTCAAACCTTGTAGATCCTACTCTACAAAGACAATTGATTAGGTCCTTGAATGTATATAGTTAACACTAGAGCAGATATCTACTATGTAGTGAGTTCACCTAGCTAGTTTATGTGTAAACCTAGATAAATACTTCTAGTTGAAGCCAAACATATCTTGAGATACTTGCATGGTACAATTGGATATTGATTGAATTATTCTTATAGTGTGGACTTGGACTTGAAAGTCTGTATGAATTCTAACTAGGCAAGAACTATTACTGATTGGAAGAGCACATCTAGTAACTCTTTTAGTTTGGGATCTACTATGATTTTCTAGTGAAAGATGAAACAATCATAAGTTGTGCAAATATGAATATGTTACAATGAGTGGAGAAACATAAGAACAAATGTGTCTTTAGAAGCTCCTCTAGATCTTTTAGACAATCAATGGATCCTAGGATTATTCATTATGGAACTAGAGCTGTGTAAAATGTAGTAGAAATGTGTTAGTTATTGAAAAAAAAAAGATATGATAGATATAAAAAATGATATTGAGCCAACTAATGATGAATCTAAGGAGAATCAAGAAGCAAGGATCAAGGTATGAATTGCTATTGGTATGTTTATATTTTTATATACAAACTTATTTTCCAGGTATTGGTATTGGTAGAGTAAATTGGACAATAAGAGTGCCAATTGTACATCAAATTAATAAATTCATTGAGCAGTTGGGAAGAAATTAGAACACAATAATATGGAACTACTTTGAAGAGTTTCAAGCCAAAATGTATGGAAGGTTTCAGATACCTCCCTTATATGATTGAAAAATATAAGAAAGATATATATTTTCTGGTTAGCACACATTCATGCATAATAAAAGCAATAGAGTGACACAAATCATGGTGACAACCATTTGGATATGAAATAAAAGAAGATGAATTAATTAAAAATACACAATAGCTATTAGAACAACCTAAGGAAATTGAAGCTAATATGTATGAAATGTATGAAGAAGTATATAAAACATTATTGTTTGAAGAAAAGAAATCAAAAGGAGAAAGTAGTAGTAGAAAAAAATCAGCTACAATAGCGAAGACGTATGCCAAGATTAAGAATAAGCAAGCTAAGAAAAAGGGAGCTAATGATAAGGAAGAAGAATTGGCACTAATAAGGAAAAAAAGATCTAGAACAACACAATCATTGACAAGAAGATGAACAAGAAGTCTAGCTACAATAGAAGGAAGCACAAGGACATGAAGAAAGAAAAATGAACCTGGACCAGAAAAATCAAGATTGAGAATTCTGAGAACAACAACTGACTTAGTAGAAGTTATAAGGGAATATAGGACTATTGGACACATACATGAAGTCAAATATAGGAGATGGTTAGAGGAAGATAATAAAATAATCAAAGATGCAATTTTGTTTACTTTCCACAAATTTAAAAGATTTCTAAGTTGATTAAAGTAAAATATCCCTAAATAACTACTTGAAAAATTCCAAGAAAGATGGGATGAAGTTGTCATACAAGAAAGACAAAGCAGAGAGCGAACCTTACTATTTACAAAGCCTAACACAAGTGTTGAAGAAATTAATTCACTAATGCAAAAAAATGAAAATAATTTTTCTACAAAGTATTAGGCATAATAGGATGTGTCTTCATTCATGTTTGAGATGCTAGATACTTTGATTTTTTTTGTGAGAACCATGATGGATCACATGGTGTACTTTGATCCTTGATGATGGATGTGCTAGGAGAAATCGTTTCCTTGTTCATTTATGTAGCTACATATTGATCCTATGCAATGTATACAACAAGTGGGAGATAGGTGAGATTATGTGTGTTGCACACATTGCATAATGTTATTATATTGTATTATTTTATTATATTATGTAAAATTGTACCTAGGAGCACATAGATGGACGTGCAACATGGAAATATTCCCATGAGATATACTTGACGAGTTGTATTGTAACATTGTGATAATATTTGATGTAATTATTTAATATTGGTGAAAAAGAATTACATGTCCAATATAAAATGTTGGGTCAATGGGTTAGGTAGGACATGGTTAATGTAATACCACTTAGTGGTTTTGTGGGACTTGCTACTATATAATCAATCACAAGGGTAGTTATAGAGACAAGAGAAGGGAAAAATGTAGAAAGGAAAGTCGAGCAAGACAAGGCTTGATAGGTTAGCCAAGGGAGCATATGTGAAGGTTGGAAGCATGACATGGGATGTGTGGATTCAGGCTTGTTCACATGGATTGCTTGGTTTTGGCTATGGATTTAAATGCTTCCATGGTTGTATTGCAATGATATTTTTTGTCGCATAATAAACGATGATGGATGCTTTTGGAGGCTGGTTTTTTTCCCTCAATGAAGGTTTTCCAAGGTACATATCTTGTATCACATTTTGTGGTTATGTTGTCTATTCTCTTGCATGTGGATTTCAATTGCAGATTTATTTCAGATCTAATATGGGTCATGTAGAAAAAAATGTATTTTTTCTTGCAAGTTTCCTTACAGAGGTCATATTATTTCATGAATTCTTATAATATTTTAGATGTGACAGTTTATTTTAATATTTTTTGCTAGTATGCACTAAGTTTAATTGTAGCCAATTTCTAAGGACATCTATCAAGCTCATTTTGGCATTTTAAGTTCAATTTTTATTGTATCCTTTTGTAAACTAGAACCATACCTAAATGTAGTCTAATTTACAAGGGCATCTTTTTGTTAATCTCATTGCAAGATATATTATCAATTATTGTCAAACACTTAGTCATAATATAAAGATAGTAGTAACTAAGTTTCCAGTCTACAATGTTAACCAAGCTCACAAAGGAACTATGCAAAAAAAGTTAACTATGCAAGAAGTAAGAAGTGTCAACCAAGTTTGTGTGTCAATCGAGTTGATAGTTCACATCAAGCTGAAGTGTCAACCAAGTTGGCAGTGTCTACTGAGCTCCAGTATGAACCAAGTCAATAGAGTAGTTTTGTTCCAAGGTGATAATCAAGATGGCATAACACTATGAACCGAGTTAGTAGTGCCTATTAAGTGATCAACATGGACTGAGCATCCAATATCAACTGAGTGCCAGAGTTAGCCAAGGTGATAGTGTTTCCTGAGTATCGTCAACATCGCTCGAGTAAGCCATTTTTCCTGAGTTACAACATTGAGCTGACTTGGTAATTGTTTTTGTAATTAGTTATGTTGTGGCCGACCTATGAAGGAATTATTTGGATGGATATAAGTATGAAGTATTTTTTTTATCCAAAGATGGAAGAGTGTGGTATGTAAGAATTGTAATTGAAGAACATTAGTGAACATGGAAGAGCAAATTGTTTGAAGGCTACAAGCATTCCAAGGGAAGAGAATGATCTATCACAATTAGGTGATCAATTTACTTCAAAGGATCTTCATCAGCAATCAGAGCTACATTTCAGAGATCAATCTACTAATTCATCCTAATAGGTGCATCAGTCCCAAATCCTTTAATCGGGTGGACCTAACAATCCTTTGCAGAAACTCCAAATAGAGTACATACTTAACTGTATTGTATAAATCCTTTCAAAAGGTAGACCTAATAGTCCTTATTACTCTTAACTGAGTAAGATCATTAGAAGTGATCATTTGTAAGCCTTAACATGCCAACTTTATTATTATAGTAGTGAAGCATTGTGGGTGTCATTCCCACCTCAATTTTACCTTCTATTTGGAGGATTTCTAGGTTACCAAATATTGTGTTATTGTGCTGTTACTTTACAACTTTATTTTTCATGTGTGCAAGTAGATTAGACAACTCAACAAAGTGGTTTAATAGAAAGAAGTTTAAGTGGTTCCTGATTCACCCCCTCTCCCCCTCTCAGTCACCTAGCTACATTACATTTCCAACAATTGGTATAAGAGAAAGGTACTTATATTAGAAGTTTAGCAACATGATAGAAAAGATCAGAGACAATGTAAGTATACAAGCTAGAGAAAGCCATTGAAAGTAAAAATTTGGATCTACATGTGGCCATGGAACAAATCAAGAAACTAAAGGAGCAACTCTCTCAATCTTTGAAAAGAAGAAAAGAATTAGCAGAAAAGATGAATGACAATCTCTACATAGAAGAAAGAATTGAAGAAATTTGTAAAGAAAGAAGTTAAGATGAAGTAGATGCAACTATAGAAGATCTACTTGGAAGGAACCTTATTCTTCAAGAAGAAGTTAGAAAATTGAAAAGAGAATAAGAGATTCATTCATTTGGGATATGTGAAGTCATGGAACAAAAGAACAAAGCTGAAAATGACAAAATATGGTAGAAGAAGACATGAGACTACTCAAAACCACAATAGAAGAAAATAACAATGAAATCCACCAGCTTTCACTACATTAGGCAGATATGGAAAATTAGTTGAATAATGCAAATCAAGAAGTCACCAATCTAAGGACGAAAAATGAAAGACTCAAGAATGATCATAAAGTAGAAAGAGAAACCAGTGAAAGAATGATGAGATCATAAGAAAGCATGGATCAGTTAGCTAAAATATCTCAGTATAGACATAAAGAGAAAGAAGGATTGGGCTACACTGAACAAGGAGAGTCATCACATCAAGGAGCTCAAAACAATAAAAGAACTACATGCAATCATTGTGGAAAATTAGGGCATACTTCAAATAAATGTTAAAGCAATGGAAAGTTAAAATTTAATGGAAAATGTTACAATTGTAAAAAACACAGACATAGGGAAAGTGAATGCATAAAGAAAACTAAGTTTGAAAGAAAATGTTTCACATGCAACAAACAAGGTCATAAATCTTCAGAGTATAGAGCCAAGAATTGGAATCCTACTAAACAACTTGCTAAAGCAATCTTTGGTTGGGATTACAACACTTGTAGATATTTTATCTATGTGGAGAGTTTGGACACATTGTAGCTGATTGCATGAAGATTCACCTCATAAAGAGAAATCCTACCAAAAGATGTTATGTATGCAAAGAACTTGGTCATATAGAAAAGAATTGCATGAATAGAGGTAAAGTTGAAGATGAAAAGAAATCAAAGGCTGACAAGGTCATGACTCAGATGAAGTAGCAATGGGCGAGGAAATCTCTAGAGGATTCAAGTGAAAATAGTGAAGTTATTGACACCCAAGACAATGGGTTGGGTGATTCAATTATCTCTACTTAAACAAGCAAGGAGACCACTAGAGATGTGATCAAATTCATATTGTATATTGGTTCTAGTCATCCAAGCAAGATAGTCCAAATCAGCATATTATATGCACTTGGACAAAAGTAAAGTCTCAAACCAGACTGAGCTATTAGTTCTAACCGAGCTACTCCTTAGGCCTAACTAAACTGTTAGTCCTAATCGAGTCACTCCTTAGACCTAATCGAGTATGGATAGACTTGATCGAGTCACTGACTTAACCAAGCATGGTTAGTTAGTGATAGTTGAAGACCAAAGTGAGCTTCTTCTACCCACCTAGGTACATAGAATTTAATGAAGACATAAAATAACAAATTTGATAAAAAGGAGAAATCACAGTTTCATTTTCACTATGAATTTAGAGTTTTTTAAGAGTACAACATTCCTCGAGTCCTTAAAGTAATTAGGCACAAGTTTTTTGAAGGAAATTCTCAGGAAAAGACAACTTCAAATCCTTCATTAACCAAGTGGTAGGGAAACATCTTCCAGTTCAAAGGTCAAGAAGGGCTTAGAAATGTTGGTAAAAAGTTCTGATTGCATTCCTTTGAAATTCTAGCCTTATCAAATAATTTTTAATGAGAAGGATCCTCAAGGAGCTCACTCATCAATCCCTTCAAAGGTACTTCTCATTTATGACATCAGGTCATTTTATCATTTCTCTATTCAAGAACTAGGGATTCTTGAGCTAGATCAGGAATATAGTGCATTGTGCAATAATGATGTGTTGAAGCCAGAGCACAAACTTCTAGAGGTCAAGGGTTTGACCCACATCATCCACATGCAGAGGAACTTTTGAGTTAAATGGATCAGGCTTATATTAAGTCAAGTTCATGATATGTCATTCTAGCTGGAATAGACCTATCCCATCATAAAGAAGATGATTCAAAGGATAAAAAGGTATCTAATGACAAAGAAATCTAAGGTGACTAAAACCATAGGACATGAAGAATTGGCAAAGATAACCCTAGCTGAATGGGATGGCGAAGGCACAAAAATGAACAATGTGGCTGACATGAAAATCAAGTTTGGCATCCATGTCAGTGGACATAAAATCTATAATTCAAGGCATGCAAACAACATGCCATGTGAGGCAATAAACCTAGCATACAAGGTTGTCAAGAAGAATCTATCATTCAACCTTCTTGAGCTTCAACACTCCTAGCCAAGCAAGAACATAGAAAGCGTTCAGGCCTCAAAGAACAACACATGAAAGTTCGGTTCACTCTTAGTCTGTTTGTTCTTTTATGTTTATAAATTCTTTCCTTCAAAAGGAAATGCTATTCAAAATAAAGACACCCCAGTTTTGTATCAGATTAATGAATTCATAAATGAGATGGGTGAGAACTTTGAAAGCATCATGGATGCATACTTTGAAAATTTGAAAGAAAGGATGCAAAGAAGGCTTAGGATCCCTAAGCAACTTGTAGAGGACTATGAGCAAGATATATGCTTCCTAGTTGACTGTGACAGAGTTCACATGCAAGTAGTTAGACCTAGGATTGCACGGGGAAAACCTTTGGCATATGAGCTGAATATTGATGATGCAAGAGACATTGTTGAGGTTCTCATCAATGAGCTAGTAGATCCCAAGGCTACTTAATTTGGGACATATGATGAAACTAAGACACAAATCTTGAGATTTAGATCCCTAAAATTATGAAGAGAGGGAAGAAGAGGCTAGAAAGCATTGGAAAGAAACTTGCAAAATCAAACTCATATCTCATGATCACTGAAGGAAAGGGTAATGACGTAGAAGAGGAATATGAAGAGGAAGATGAAGAGGAAGAGAAAGAGGAAAGTGAATAAGAAGAAGAAGAGGCAAAGGAACCTCACAAGAAGAAGGTGAAGACCCCATCAAAACCTCCACCAAGGAGAACTGCAACGTCTACTCTTGTGATTACTACCTCAATGCCAAGAAAACCAAGGAAGAAACTAAAGCTACAGGATGAGGATGAAGATGATGAAGATGAAGAAAATACCACAATTATATATTTGAAGAGGGCACCCCCTACCTCTAAGAAACAACTGAAAAATATAAGGGAAGGAAGAGGTATGGTAGGATTTAAATACTTCGAGTATGAATCTAGAAGCAAGGATGAGCATAAATAGATTGAGGAAGCATTTGTTGAGAAAATGGTTAGATGGAATTATGAACCTTATGAACTTAAAGGGCATGCTTCTAAAAAACTACTAAAGATTTTTTTACACCATTGGAATAATGCAACAAAAATTGAGGACATCATAGAGAAAACCTTAAGAATATTGATGCCTAATCTCTCTGACAAAGAAATCAAGGAGTTAATGTCTAATCATGAAGATAGACATACTCCTAGATTTAAAACTTTCCAAATTTTGTCCAATAATATAGAAGATGTTGTGCAATCTGTGAAAAAATATGTGGAAAACAATTTTTGATATCAAGGAAGAAGGAGAACTTCCAGAGATTTACACAATTGAGGATTCTAATGTTGAGAAGATTGCTGCAGAGGTCATGGCATCATTTTCCTCCACTCCACCTAAGGCAACATTTTATAAACAATGAGTTGAGTTGAACATAGTTCAATCAAGCAGTGAAGTGAAGATTATCACACCTTCACCGACCTCTCTCCTAGAGGTAACCAAGCAATGGGCTCCCATAGTCTCAACCAAGATACAACAATAGTAGGACTCAGTTGACAAGGGTAAAGAAATTATTCCTTCTTCAACAGTAAAGAGAAAAGGAAAAAAGAAGACTATTAATGAAATAGATCTAGATGAGGAGATTGTGATCCCAAACTGGGACCAATCCAATCTATCTGCTGAACAAATGGATATTTTGGAAGAATTGTGGAAGAAAAGAGAAAACCAATGAATGCTAAGGGCTGAAAGAGATAGGAGCAAAGTCTTGGAAGACATCAAAGAAATATTTGTAAATGCTCTATCTATAGAGGTAAATGATAAAGTCCCTATCATTGATCAATTAATTGATATTGTGCATAAGTTCAATGAGGACATTGATGGGCATGAAAAACTATCTATGAAAGTTGAAAGGAAGTTTGAGAATAAAGTGCTAGAAAATGTAGCACATAAGATAGCAATAGATCAAGTAGAACTATCTACTTTAATTTTTGCATTAGAAATTATTGTAAATAATGTTGTATCTTTATTTTTAAAGTTGAGTGATTCAATTAACTTTACCAAGAAAGTAAAGAGAAACTAGCCAAAGTTGACATGGACTTGAAGGATAGTGCAAATCAGTTGGCACTCAATCCAAGTTCTAGTTCCATTCATTTTGCAAAAACTAGATTTTTGATAGATCTTTAGGCAGAATTGCTAAGGGAAGAGGCTAGGATAAGGGAAACATTGATTGATATACAAGGTATGATACTTCCCCACATGGATATTATGCAGAAGAGAATGGATCATGCAAGGACATTAGTCAAGAACACAAATATGTCAGTTGCAGATCACATGCTTGAGTTATCAACAAAGCTTTAAATTGATCTACACATCTTGAAGGTGCTACAAGATAACTGGGACAAGACTTTGTCTATAATTTCACCATGATTTTCTTTCTCATTTTGGTATAACCTGGTAAATCTTTGGCATTTGTAACAAAAATAAAGGGGAAAATATACAAGGAGAAATGTACAGTAAACAAGGGGGAAAGAAGATGTACAAAGAGGAAAAGTATATAGAAAAAGTATAATGTACATAGTTATACATGTAGAGGGAGATATGTGTAGGAAGGATAAAACATGTGAAATAGGGTAGATATGTAAAATAAAAGTAGAAAAACAAAAACAATTTTGAAAAGCCAAAAACAGAGTTTTCATTTCAAACCGAGTTGCAGAGTCTTTAGTACAAACTGAGCTACAAAATAGAGCATACTCAAAGGGGGAGTTTGATTGAATTTTTTTTGCTTTAGATCTTATGTATGATAAGTGTTTTTGTCATTAATGCAAAAGGGGAAGATTTTTAATCTCATTACAAGATATATTCTCAATTAGTGTCAAAACACTTAGTCATAACATAAAGACAGTAGTAATTAAGTTGCTAGTCCACAGTGTTAACCGAGCTCATGAAGGAGTTCCATGCAAACAAAGATAACTGTGTATGAAGTAAGCAATGTCAACCAAATTGCTATGTCAACTGAGTTGACAGTTCACATTAACCTGAACTGTCAATCAAGTTGATATTGTCTACTGAGCTCCAGTGTGAGCCGAGTTAGCAAAGCATTTTTTTTCCAAGTTGATAATCAAGCTAGCAGATTAGTGCGAACCGAGTCAACAGTGTCTACCAAGCGATCAACATGAGCCAAGCATCTAGTATAAGCAGAGTGCCAGAGTTAGCCAAGGTGACAGTGTTGCTCGAGTATCTTAAACATCGCTCGAGTAAGCCATTAGACCCGAGTTACAACACTGAGCCAACTTGGTAATTGTTTTTGGAATTAGTTATGTTGTAGTTGACCTATGAAGGAATTATTTGGATGGATATAAGTATTGACGTATTTTATTTATCCAAAAATGGAAGAGTGTGGTATGTAAGAATTGTAGTTGAAGAACATTAGCGAATATGAAAGAGCATATTGTTTGAAGGCTACAAGCATTACAAGGAAAGGAAGAGACTCATCTATCACAATTAGGTGATTAGTTTACTTCAATGGATCTTCGTCAACAATCAGAGTTGCATTTCAAAGATCAATCCACTAATTCATCCTAACATGTGCATCAATTCCAAATCCTTTAATCAGGTGGAACTAATAGTCCTTAGTAGAAACTCCTAACAGAGTACATACTTAACTATATTGTGCAAATCCTTTCACAAGGTGGACCTAACAATCCTTATTACTCTTAACAAAGTAAGATCATTAGAAGTGATCATTTGTATGACTTAATAGGCCAATTTTATTACTGCGGTAGTGAAGCATTATGGGTGTCATCCCCACCCCAGTTTTACCTTCTACTTGGGAAGGTTTCTAGGTTACCAAATATTGTGTTATGGTGTTGTTACTTTACAACTTTATGTTTCATGCATGCAAGTAGATTAGACAACTTAAAAAATTGGTTTAATTGAAAGAAGTTTAAGTGCTTCTAGGTTCCGCCCCCCCCCCCCCCCCCCCCCCCGCCCTAGCTTGCATTACATTTCCAACACTTTTAGGTCCACTTTAAGGTGCTTAGCTAGATGTATTGAAATATTAGTGGCTTGCACCTTTGGCCAAAAAAAAAAAAGCTAAAGGCAAATCAAAAGTTTAATTAAATCAAGTTCTAATTATGTCTTGTTTATGCATTTGGATGTTAAGGATTTGTTTTCTAAAATTGCCAAAGCTATATTTATCTATACTAGAACATTTTTAATGTTTTTTCTAATTATTTATGTCAAATATTTTTTATTTTTTAAACCAAAAATCTAAAAATAAAGTAATCAAAACTTCAAGCTAATTGCTAAACAAAACATATAAATTATGAAAACAACAAGTACCTTGAACTCTTATTCAGTCTTATCATAGACTTTAAAAGCTCAAACTATATACATGTGCACTGAAAGATTATTTACATAAGCTCACCATTCTAGATTTTCCAACTACCCACAATATTTACATGTTTATTTTGAAAGGTAATTCTTTAACATAGAATTAGTAGTTTATTTTTGTTTTACTTTCGTACTTTTTTTGGGGGTCTTTATGCAAAATGAATGACATCCTAGAAGAAAGACTTCAACATATTTGAAACATCAATTGAATTATTAAAATTTCAAGTTGGACTAATGTCAATTAATCATGTGTCACAACATTCATTATTAATTTCTTGAGCATAAACGTTTTCTATTATAAAAATTTCAATGGGAAAAAAAAATCTTTCAATTTTTGATAGTCTAGTACAAAAATATAACTTCCATATAAAAAATTATTTTATTATAGTCTTCCATCTCCATTCTCTATTGCTCATGTTTCTTTTTAAGAAGGGTGTAGCCAATGGTTTGAGTTGTTAGTTTGTAACCAAAGTAAATAAACATTGTAATTGAATAAACTAAACTTAAAACTATATTTATTTAAATAATATAAATTTATTTAAATAATACAATTTTTTTAAATTTAAAATTATTTGTAGAAGGTCAACCTATATGTTTGTTTTTAATTCAAAATATTTAACTTTAAAATATATGTTTCTAATGTCTATATATCAATTATTTTTCTTTGTATGTGTAGTGCAAATATCTAGAAATAGATTATTAGAAAATACTCAAATAGTTTATTAGAAAATAAAACCTAGAATACTTTATTAGTTTTCATATGAAATTTCTATTTCATAAATCACCATTTGATTTGTTTATTTTGTGAAAGCTCATTTGTTAACGATGGTCTTCTAGAAATCGATCAAGTTTAGTTTCAGCTATTGAAAATTTTTGCCTCTTATTATATTGCTACGCATTACACATTTCTCATGCCTTTGAATGATATGTAAAGAGATAAAAATTAAACCACAACTTATTATAAAATTCACTCTTATCAAGTGTCAATTGTCAACTGATTCATTTCTAATGTAGATTTTCCACACATTTACAATTTATTGTTTTTGAAATATAAAGCAACCAGAACCAAGGCGTTGGCCCTTACAAGCAAAAAGCTAGTAACCAACACATTACTAGCAAGGAAAAAACTAACTAAAACTTCAAAAAACCAAAGAGTCTTCAACTAGAAACTAAACATCATAATACTAGGAACAACTAAACTAAACATTCTAGAATATCTAATACTATGAAATTTCATCCAGATAACTGTTGGCATAATAGGCCAACACCAAGTCTTAATTACAGTTGGATACCAGCACAACTAAAAACAACAGATAAACATAAAAGTCTTGGATCCGAGGATCCCATTAAACTAAAAATGTCAAATTTATTTTTTCTCCTTCCCCTTCACAGCCAGCAGAATCTGAGACCAGTCATCAACAAGGAATTTGAAGAGTAGCTTATGGTCCTCCATATTCATTCCAGTATCCTCCTTTTCCTGCACTAGTAGTTGGAGGGTGGTGGCCGCGGCGTGGGTGAGTTTGATTTAGAGAAGGTAAAGAACCCTTCCTCTAAAACTTTAACCCTCTTTTCCATCTTGGCATACTGCTCCACCTGCTCCTCAGTCTCTTCCTTGGTTTCCATTTCCACCTTCCTTGTTTCCTCCTTGGTTTTCTAAACCTAGATTTTATCCTACAAAACCTTTGGATTAGTAAAAACCTTAGAATTTTCCTTGGCCGAGGATGAAATGGTTATGGGGGAGGTATCCATTTTATTGCTTTCTTTACAAAAGGTTATGGGCTGGAGGGAAAAGCTTGCGGACACATGTGTAACCTCCGTGGTATCAACATTACTAGCAGAAACCTGAGTCTGTGCATTTACAAATTATTGTTAAAGATGAATAACAAGCAAATAAGTTAGTTTTTATAATAGTTGGAAATTTGATGGTAGTTATTCTTATTCTAATAATAATTCTTTTGACATGAACGCTAGAGCAAAGACGAGGTTGAATTAACTTATGATTGTATTGAATATTTATGAATATTCATGGAGAAAAAATGAAATTATTTCTACATTCTAGAATAATTTATGGTTTATATGTAATTCCTTAATTCATTATAGTATGATACAAAAATATTGATACACATATAAGATAATTTGCATTGAGTCTATTACATTGATACACAATTAGAAATTCCACACGAAATGAAATTACAAAAGTTTAACAAGTATCATAAATAGATTATATATATAATAATAATAATAATAAAAAATTTGGATACAACCAAGGCAATCTTCTTTGCTTTAACCCTATTTAATGTTTTTTTTCAAATGGTGACAATGTTAGTGACTTCTCATCTTATCTGATTAGTTGTGTCATATTTTGTAAGTGGAATCTTAGGTTCAACATTTTGCAAATAGCAGGCATATGGAAGTAATGCTTAAATTGTAATACCTTTTCAAGTTGATTAATAAAATTATTATAATATTGTTTATATATATATATATATATATATATATATATATATATATATATATATATATATATATATATAGAGAGAGAGAGAGAGAGAGAGAGAGAGAGAGAGAGAGAGAGAGAGAGAGAGGGGCTAGCGTCTATGAAATATGAACAAATAGATATATTAGATTCAAACTATATTCACAAAAAGAGAAAGAAAGATAAGGATAGAAACATATTCAAATATTTAAAAACTTTCATAAATCTAAAATAATTAATTTGTTTTATAAATATTTTTTCTATGATACTAAAATATATTTAAAATACAATTTAAAAAAAATAAAATAAAAATTTAGAAGTATTTTACTATAAAATTTTAATGAATAAATAATTAAATATTTGCATAAATTTTGAGAGAATATGAACTAAATTAAAATAATTAAATTCATATTTGATAATTAGAAGCTAAAGTATTTTGAATTATTTGTTTTAATTGAAGTATAGAGAAAAATATTTCATTTACAAAGTGTCCATACTCTAAATTGTTTTAACCAATCAATTTATAGATATCTAATTTTCTAAATAAATTTTGTTGAAAAAATTGCAACTTTACTTTAATCAAAATAAAAAAAGTTAAAATATTAAAAAGATCTTGCACCTTGATTTGCTAAAAATGTAACTTTTATACTAATCAATAAATTTTTAATATTAATATTAAGAATTTATATGAAAATTATTTTTAAAATAGATTACAAAATGAAAAATAAATTTAATTTTAAAGGATAATAAATGCCAACTCCTCCATGATGTATTTTTAATATTTTGAAACCTCATTCAAAAAATATTAATGATTAACATAAATAGAGTAAATAAATGCCATTGTGTCAAGTTCAAACATACTATACCCTTATGAGCATGGCCTTATGACCATGGTCTAGAAAGCAAGTAGGCAATGCTTATGGGTAGATACTAGCCAATCTTAGAATCTGTCAAATAATATAAAGAATTATCAAAAAAATTATTTTTGGAATATTCACAATACAATTATTTTTAAATTTGACAACATCTTTATGTCAAAATATTAATATTTATTATAAACATAATATACTTTTATAAATAATTTAATATATATGAAATATAAATATTTCTAGATGTCATATAAATTAAATTGTAGATTTAGTATTTTTAAGCATATTAGTAAGTTAAAAACATAATTTTAATTATAACATAATTCATAAGTAAATAAATAAAAAATTAGTTTTAAGTAAAATATATCCTTGCGATAAAATAATTTTGATATTTCTTTATAGATTTACTTAAGATATATATACTAATATATATACTAACAAGTGTCACATATTGGCTAGCATGTGTTGTTTAGTTGATATATGATATTAATATAGTTAGATATAGTAGAAATGTTTTTAATAAAAAGATTAATAATTTAAAAAAAAAAAAAAAAGTTAAAATTTTATAAGTATGAAAAATAAATTTAAAATTTAAGTAGATAAATCATAATATTAAATATAATTAGTTATAAATTCTTAATCAAATAATATATTAATAATAGTAAGTTGATATTGTCATCTATTTTTCTAAATAAAATTTTCTTAATCTTAATTAATGAAATTTGTATTTATTATTTTCTTTAAAATTAGTCATCACCATAAACCAACACAAATATTTTTTTAAATTACTATTTTATTAGGTGTAGTTTTTAGGTGGATGAACACTTATTATTTTATATGATAACATTTACCATAAATAAAGATATTAATTATATCATATTAATATATTTTTTCTACTTAGAACATATTTTATCCTATACACCCACTTGATATTATAAAAGAGGTTTATTTTTTATTTTTTAATATGATTAATATAATAATATGAAAAAATACATTGATAAATTTCTTTATTGATTTCGTTTCATTACTAAATATTGAGTAGATGACAAACTATATATATATATATATATATATATATATATATATATATATATATATATATATATATATATATATCATCAGAGGATATATTTAAATAAACTAAAAATAAAATATATTTATCTAAATATTTTTTCTTTTATAGTAAAATAAAAAAAATTAAATAATTTTTTTGAATATATAATCATTTGAAATTTTCTATTGATGCGTTCACTATAAACAAACACATTAATTAAATTTTAATATTTAATATTTAATATTATATAAAATATCAATTTGAAACTAATATTTAACTGAACTATGTCCTTTTCTCCTTTAAAAAAAATAGTAGTTGGCATACTTGACAAATTATGTAATGTGAATGAATTTCAAAATTAGCTTTTATGAAATTAACTTAATAATTATTAAAAAAATATGATAAATGAGCTTCAGGTCAATCTATTGGAGTGAAGTCAATAGCTAAGAACAATATTTTATATTATGTTGTTAGAACAAATGTTTTTGACTTATAAAGTAGCCAAACAAGGGGGTTGGCCCTTACAATAGTCAAATCGGTCAACAACCAATAGATAACCACCAAACAAAATTACCCCCTAATGCTTATAATCACAAAGACATTAACCAGATAGATGAAAATAAGAGTTTTAGCAGGCATTAAACTACTATTGCTTGTACCATAACAACATAAACTATAAAAGTTTTTAAACAAAGGCACAATTGCCTTAAAATTATCAAAGTTCATAAACCAACAAATAATAAACATAAGAAAAAAAGAGGAAATGACCCTAATTGGGCTTCTTGTCATCCTTCCCCTTAAGGAGGATGTTAGCCCAGCCCTCAGCTAGGAAATCGAATAACATTCTGGAATCCTTGTTAGATCACCTTCCTAGTTGTTCTTTAGTAGGCACAACGTGGTAGCCGTAGTGTGAGTGACCATGATAGTGAACTTGGCTAGAAGTCTCACTCTTTACTCCAGGGCATAGACTCTCTCCCTCATCTCTTTATCAGACAGTTTCTGGGCCTCTACGGGGGTCTCCTGCATACCACACTGGTTACCATCCACTTGATCCTTAGCGATTTCCTACAAGACTAGTGAGTTAGGGAAAACATTGTCTTTGATTGTAACCTTAACCGGTGATGACACTGTCATGGGGGAGGGTTCTCTTTCCACCGTGTTAGGGAATTGGTCCCGCATGAGGTCCACACACCCTAGCGCAATGGAATCTGACACATGAGTCATCTTTTTCCCACCTCTATTCACACCTCTCGAACCAGACATTGAGGAGTTTGAGATCTCCATCTCCTCCCCCTCCATATTCACCCCACCAAAGTTTGAGGTCTTCTATTTAACTCTTTTGTTAGGGTGGGTCATCTCCTCCAAATCAAAATCCTCCTCCTGCGAGGCCCCAGACCTCAACTTCCTTTTTCCATTGGATTTAGCGATTCTCCCAGACCTCCTCCTACCACTTCTCCCCTCATCCTCATAGTCCTCCAAATATTTCTCCTTACATTTCTTCTTTTTCTCCACAAGGGAGCCATTATGGGAAGACTAGGGGGATGGGGCTCTAGCTCTAGTAATCCTGAGTGGGATTTGGTGGGGACAGGGGTTAGGGAGAGCAAGGATATCCACCTTGACAATTTTGGGGGGTAGTAGAGCAAGGTGAAATTGATAAAGGCGAAACATTGGCCCTTGATGGAGAATGGTATAGATAACCCCCTTCCTCATTTTCTCCTTAATATCGACAACTGTATCAATCAAATCATGTAATTCAGAAAAAATGGGATAGAAATGTGATCACGGTGATGGAAATAGTTTAGAAGAGGAAAATGATAATAATAGCAGACACCATACCTTCTTCAAGCATTAAATACTTCATCAACACCATGCAGACTTTGTTCTAGGGCTCCGAGAGCTTTTCCCTCATAAACCCTCCCCTATGACAAATGGGTTCTTCACCTTCCAGAAAAAAATGATTCAGGCTCACCTCATCAGCAACCCTAGTCACCTTCTGCCACTTCCTCCCCTTCATAGCAAGGCCCATAACCATAGAGATAACTTCCTCAGAATTATGGAACGAAATACCATCAATAGTAACCTTTCTATCCTCCCATGAGTAAACAAATTGTAGAGAATAACTTTCATCATAACCATTTAGCATCTCCATAAAAGGGATAAACCCTCCCTCTTTGAGCATATACCAAACCAGTGGTTTACAGGTGTTGTCCTCCACCATTGAAGGTTCAATGCGTAGAAGATTACCACCCATGGTAGCAACTTCCACCAGAATTCTCTACGCTTTAAAAAGCCAGAGGCAATTACTAACAATGTAGTCACACTTAGGCAAAAAAATGGTGGCTTTAAGTATTTGTAAAGGCCCTTATTGTTATGAATAGTCACGTCATATCAATGTTGAGTTGTCATGTGTTGCCTGCCATTACCCCCATTCAAATTTTTCCATCATTCCCAATACACTCAAACCTTTTAAAATTTGAACTTTTACACAACACTAAGTACGAGAACATGCATAAGAAAATCATTAAAAATACACTTGTATCATTCTTTAATATCCTTTCCCTTTTGAAACATGTGAGATAATTATCACGCGTACCCCTTTCTTCATGCCTTGCCATATGTCCTCTATGACATCTCCCCTTCTACCCACTCAGTTGTGAGCTGTCATCATTACTCGAAAAAGCCTCCCAACTAAACTTAGTCATGATTTAATGTCTTTGTTCACTAAGAGTCTTATCAAGTTTGGTAAGACTCCCAAATCTCTCCAACATCATAGACCCTGTACTTTTTTTCCTATTGGCCCCATCTTGTCTGCCACCCCATTTCCCTCTCGAAAAAATATGGTGCAACTCAAATCTCTTTAGGATGATCAATAAATGCCTGATATCTTCAACAACCATTTTGATTTCCCAAACTTTTTCCATGATGTCTTTCACAGTGTCAATTATTATTTTTGAGTCACCTCCAATTTCCACATTCTCCTATCCAACATTTATTACCAATTTCAAACCCCATAGCAAATCCATTGCTTTTGCCACATTCAAGACTTTCCCTAGGTATCCTGCATAGCCAAATACACTCTTCCCTCATTGTCTCTGACTATACCACCTCCTACAGATCCCTCATTCCTCATCGCTCCATCAAAATTAAGTTTAACCCAGTTCTCCCTAGGTGATCTCCATCTTGTCCTTTTCCTAGCAAGTTTCTTGGAATTATCAATCTCCAAGAACTCGTCATCTAAATTCCAATTTTTGGTAATTATTTGTTCCTTCTAATTGGGGGGGATCACCAATTTTTTCCACTTGCAGCTTTTCATATTTTCCACCAAAAGCTTGCAGATAATATCAATAACAATCTCCTCACTCCTCTCTTCATTCACGAATGCCCTGTTGTTTCTTTCTTTCCAAATGGCCCAACAAACATGGGGGGGATAACTTCCCACATTTGGATAAGGAAGGGGTGAGTGAACGGGCATTGCCAACTCTCAAAAAATTGGTCCATCCCAAAATTAAACACCCAAATCATATCTAACTTCTATAGCAACCTACCCCATATCTTGATGGCATAATTACACTCCAAGAACAGATGAGGGATATTCTCCTTCGCTTCCTTACAAAGGTAGCATCTATTGGGTATTTGGAATCCCCTTTTCCTTAAGTTATCAATGGTAAGGATCTTCTCGTGCATATTTGTCCACCAAAAAATATTTACTTTCGGGATCAAATGGCTAAACCAAAATTTCCCCCAATATTTTGGCACTAATTCTTTTTCAAAAATTACTTAATAGGCATAACTGATAGTAAAATCCACCTTCATGGTCACCTTCCAAATAAAGGTATCATTTTCAGCCCCTCTCAGGATTTTGTACCCCTTGAGTAGCTCGTTTAGTTCCTCCACCAACTATTCACCATCTAAGAAGTTATGTTATAATTCTAACTTTTTCCACTTCCTCCATGGACCAATATAATTGAACACCTTATTCCCTGCCTGCTCCTGAAGGTGGTCACAGAGGAACCAATACTTCATTTTGACCAGAGGTTTATTAATAAGCCAAGTATCCTCCTAGAAATGAACCTTAAAGCCATCACCCACTAGCCACCTCACTCCTTCCCTGAGTAAACTTCTATTCTTAAGGATATTACCCCAAATCCTTGAACCCGATGGGAGTTCATTTCTCCAAATGTAATGAATAAAATTCAAATTTCCCAAATACTTTCCTTTAACAATCTTGCACCAATTGGCCTCATCCTTCAATAGTTTCCACCCCACCTTAGTAAGAAGGACATTATTTAGATCATAAATCCTTCTAATTCCTAAACCTCCTTTACCTTTGGGTTTATAGATCGTTTCTCACCAGGCTTAATCTATTCTTCTCTTTGCCCCTCGGCCAAAGGAAATTTCTTTGATTTTTCTCCAGTTTCTCTACCATACTTTGTGTGATTTTGAACAAGGAGAGGAAGTAAACTAGGATTCCTTGGAGGGAAGAGGCCAACAACTATAGCTTACTTGCACTACTCAAGGTTTTTCCTTTCCACCCAATCAAATTCTTTTGCATCTTTTCCAGAATGGTATTCCAAAAGTTATTACTTCTTTCACAATCAACAAAAGCCCAAGGTAAGTATTAGGGAGTGAGGCAATATTGCACCCTAGAATATTTATGATCCTCCTCTGAATATTAGGCTCAGCGTTGAAGAAAAATACCTTAGTTTTATCCAAATTGATTTTTTGTCCCACATTGACAGCATAAATCTCCAAGACTAATTTCCAAGCTTTTGCATCTGCCATCGAGGAGTCACCACTTAGGAAAGTGTCATCCATGAACTGTTGAATCACCTCTGTCGAGAGTGAGGTAGTGGGCTTAATACCATTTATCTCTCCTCCTTCCATCTTCCTCAAGAATGCTCTTCCTAGCATGTTAGCAACCATTATAAATAGATAGTTAGAAATAGGATCCCTTTGTCTTAGGCCTCTCTCACCTCCAAAGTTACCCCAAGGAGATCCATTCACCATCACAAAATAATTGACAGTCTCTATCATTGATTTTATTAGATTAATAACTTCCTAACTAAAACCAATTTTCACCATAATATCATACAAAAAAGTCCATTTGATTCTATCATAAGCTTTTAAAATATCAAGCTTCAATGTCATACCAGGATTACCACTCTTCACCATTGAATGAAGTACCTCATGCGTTTTTATAGTAGCATTAAGGATTTGACAACTTGGGACAAACCCATTCTAGGTTTTCCCAATAAATTTGTTCAACAGAAGCTTATTTCTATTCACCAAAATCTTGGAAAAGATTTTGCAAGTGGTGTTGCATAGGCTTATCGGTTTGAAATTAGAGAGAACCCCCAGATCCTTGACTTTGGGGATAAGAACAATGAACATTTTATTAAGTCACTTTAGAAGCTTCCCAATTTTGAAATAAAACATGAGCAGCTTGGAGCAGCTCAATCTTGATCATCTCCTAGAAGTGCTGGAAAAAGGTCAGGGGGAAACCATCAGGGCATGGGGATTTATAAGCTTTCATGGAAAAAATAGCTTTATGAACTTCCTCCTCCATGACCAGCTGAGTCAGTTCCTCATTCTCCTCCACCGAGATCACAGTGGGCATGGAGTTAATTAGCCATAGTTTATCATCCTGATTAGCAGTTCTATACTCCTCTTTAAGAGAATATTTGAAATATGTGCTAGCCCATCTACCAATCTCTTCCATTTTTGTTAGTATTGTGTTATTTCATCACTCACAACATTAATGGTGTTTCGTCTTTTGT
This sequence comes from Cupressus sempervirens, assembly GCA_028749045.1. Classification (NCBI taxonomy): domain Eukaryota; kingdom Viridiplantae; phylum Streptophyta; class Pinopsida; order Cupressales; family Cupressaceae; genus Cupressus; species Cupressus sempervirens. The sequence continues at coordinate 670,438,415 of CM053784.1, read as the reverse complement.
GGATGGAGCCCAATCTATGAAAAAACACAATATTGCTATCACCCAATTTGAGCCATAAAACCCTCGATCTTTGCTTCCAAAAGGTCTCCTCTCTAAACATTGTATCTCTCCACACCCTCCTACAATTTTCCTCTTCCAGTTCATGTCATTCGAGGCCAACCCCTCCCCCATTGATTTATGGAGTTCCTCTAACCTTTTTTCCATGTCCTTCTTAGTCTTAAATATATCCCCAAAGTACTTCTTTTGTTATGGTTGGGTATTCCTTCTAATATTATCCAGTTTGACAGAGATTCTAAACAGGACAGTTCCTTCAACTTGTATCCCCCACCACTTTGCCACTCGATCACCAAATTTAGGGTGAGAATGCCACATTATTTCATATCTAAAAGGTTTGGGTCCCCCTGTATCTCCTCCTTCTAATAAAAAATGATAGGGGCATGAACCGAGATAGTCCTAGGTAATCCGGTGAGAGAGGAAGAAGTAAAACCTTCCTAGTCTGCTAAGACTAGAGGTCTATCCAATTTGACTTGGATAAGGTCAGCCCCCTTTCTATTATTCGACCAAGTAAACTTTACACCACACATCTCCATGTCCATCAAGTCATTTTTATTAATGAACTTAGCTAAATCCTTCATACTTTTTGTAAAATCTGCCACACCCCTAGTTTTCTTTGAGGGGGAATAGGGGAGAATTGAAATCTCCCATACAAAAGGTGTTCCTAGTTTGGGCAAGGAAAAAACACAATTCCTCCCAGAGATGACCTCTTCCTTGTCTTGAATTTGGAGCATACACATTAATGATATTCCAAACCCTGTCATCTTTCCTATGTTCAGTAATAAGATAATTTTTAGAACAATGTGTAAAATTCCCTTTACTAACACTTGTGTTCTAAAAGGTAGAAACTCCCCCTGATGCTCCCTTTGCCTTGCTGTAGCAAAAATTAGCCCCTAGCCAAATGCAACTAGCAATACTTTCTAGGTTGGATAGAGTCATTTTAACGTCCTAGATCAAAAGGATATCAACTTTCATGTTAAACAATTGCTACTTGAGAGAAAATTATTTTTGAGGGCTATTCAATATCCTCATATTCCAATATAGAAAGATCATTTTCTACCATTAATCATAGACTCTAGGGTCGGTTGCCTACCACTAGCCACCTCCCTTGTCCTATGCTTTGTTCTTCTATTTTGTTTCCCATATTTCCCTACATCCAACTTCAACTCCTTCTCTTCCTTAGGTTTCCTTGAGACTCTGGTCTGTCTTCTCTGGGTTTTCCATTTCCCCACTTCATCCTCCAGGAGAGGAAGGGGGTAGTGATGTTATCTATCCTCTTAGAGGCAGGGGGAACATCGTCACTCCAACTAAGCATTCTAGCAATCTCCACCATTTCTAACCCTTTCCCTTTGTCCTCCACAATCACTTTACCTTTATGCTCCAAACCTCCACCCACCTCCTCAAGAACCATATTTCTCATTGGGGTTCTGAGAAGATCCTCAATGCCTTGCAAAAAAGGGAGAGGGTTCCCAACTTCATTATCCACTATCTCCCCTTCCTCCATCACACTGGGGGATCAATCCAACTCCATAGTCTCCCCAATAGCCATCGCTAGATTGTTCTTATCCCCATCTGAGGGCACTTCAACCTCCACCTCGAGCCTTTCCTAGGCAAAGATTCCTTAATCACCTTCTCTCCCAACTCTTCCTCCCCCTTATATTTAGAGATAACCCAGGCTTCCTTGTCCTCAACTAGCTCCTCCTTCCTTCTAGACGTATTGTTCATTTTGCAGTTCACACACAAATGTTTAGAAGAAATGTTAAGAAAATATTAATTTCTCTCACTCAATAATGATATTTATGTAGCACAATGTTTCCTAGAAATTCGCTAGTAAGACCCCAAAAATTTCAACCAATAAAATAAATTTTAATAATTTTAAAAGTAAACAATTAACATGTATGTTATACAAAAATTTGAATAAAAATTTAGAAAGAAAAATTCTCCATCATCATTAAACACAAGTATTGATTAGGGCAAATACTAAGAAAGATATTAGATTATACTCATTTTTGTTTTGAAATAGTAATATTGTTCACAAACATAATTAATATATTTTTTGATAAATCAATTGTACATATTTCAAAAATATGAATATCAAAGATTTTGGTAAAATTACTTTACTTTTTCATTAATTGATAGATTAGAATTGCAAAGATTAACTTTACTTTATAAAAAGTCATTTAACTTATGTTTGCTATAAAGTGAGTAGGTGCTTATGTGATTGAAAGTATACTCATCATAGTTTTAGGTGAATGTCCATTAACCTTTTAATTAAAAATGTACTCATTAAATTTTTTGGTAAATGTTCTTTAACTTTACTTTTTTATAATTTCTTATAAATTGAAAGATTCAAACTACTATTAACTTTACTTTTCTTTAAAGTCTTTTAAGTTTACATTTATGATTGAATTCTATATTTAAAAGAAAATTGAAATGATAAAATCAAACCTTTAAAATTAATGAAATGCTTATTATTTTACATTTACAAAAGAAAATCAATAATTATTAAAGAGTTTATAAAATACTATTTTAATTTCTTACTAATAATTATTCTTTTAAATTAAAAAAAAAAAAAAAACAATATCTCTATATGAAAAACAACTAAAGAAAATTTAACAAATTCATAATATAAAAAACATTAAACCTATTGAATTTCAAAATATAAGCCCTAAGAAGATATGGACCCCATATGCGTACAACTATTTACTTTGTCCACTTTACATTATTTGAGTATTTAATTCTTATACCTAACTTAAACTAACCTTAAAAATATTCATAAATTAATAATTAAATATTGAAGATTATAAACTTTGAAATATTCTCTAAAAGGGTATATTCCAATTCCATACACATTATTAGTTGTGTTGAAAACTTGTACACAACAACTTTGCAATATTCCTAACAAATCATTTATAGATCATCAAAAGAAAAAGGGTTTCATTTCACAATTTTCTCCCTATTACATCCAATCACATAATGTGGAAAGACTTACAATAAATATTTCCTTGCAAGTAACTATATACAATCTTTCAACCTTTCCTTACGCAATTTCAACAACATACAATGATCAACAAATCTCTTTTATCACAAAGAATTAACAATGGAGACTTGAAATCACAACACATTTGAGATGACATGGAACATTGGTCTCTCTTTACACACTTGAATTTTTTTTCAACTTCGTCAAGGGTGAAACCCTAATATCTTCAAGGAATCCACTTTCACAAAACTTGCATACACACACAAACTAGGAACCGTGGAGGCTCACCTCCCATCCTAGGCTTCTTTGAAGCCACCCACTGATCAGGAGAAACAAAATTCAAATCGGGTTTCATTCCAATCTTACAATTGCATGAACATCACATTACAAACTTGAACAATCCCATCCCAAGGGTATTTCAAAAAGGTTCACCAATGGAACCTTGAACATAGGGTGAAGGTGTGCTTTCAAGAAGGAGACTTTCCATATCATACCATACTTGCAATAAACAATTTTTCATGCCCTTTCAGGGCTTTTCAAAAATGAACAAATTCCATGCCCTTTCGAGGCTTCCACAAACATCCTCCAACATACTTCCAATAGCTATAGCTTCCTTGAAGCCCATACTCCATTAACTTCCTTTCTACACCATTTTTCCCTTATCACCCCCAAAGCAAGATATGAATGAATATGGCATACAATGGAACCCATACTCCAAGGTTCTCAACTATATTTCAAGCCCAACTAATCCCTTCACCCTGGACTTCTCTTCCTTTTCCAAAGGGTGAGTGAAGCCCTCACACCCATAACAACACTTGACATTCAATTCCAAAACAAGGAGATTCAAGAAAGAAAAATCAAGAAATTTCATGAAACACAATGCACAATCACACAACCACCACACGATACAAAGATTCACAATGACACAACACAATACCAAAATCTACCATCTAAAGATTCACAATATAATGCATGATCCCATAAAAAATGCTACATGCTTGCAGATTAATTATGCAATACTAAAAGAAAGAAAATGCACATGGTTTGAAACACCAACTTTGGTCCAAGCTAAGGTAATGATATTTGTTGTAGAGCTCCCTTAGTCCTCCTCCAAACCCTAATTGTCTCTAAACTTAGAGAGTGGGTGAACACCACATTAGTTTGTCCAAGACTCTCTAATAAGGCCTTCCCACTAACTATTTTAGCAAAAACATCAAGCCAATTCCTCTTACAAACTTATCTCCCTCTAAATTTGCTATATTTGACTTAGTGAAAACATGGGAGAAAACACGTCACAACTCCAATTTCGAATTGATGGGAGAATGCATGGGTAAAGGGGTCCCCTAGGTTGTCTAGTCACTATCATGGTCAAAATTAGGTCCCTAACACGTTATACTATCACATGGGTAGCTCATTTTCACATAAAAGACACTCTGGGACCACCTAATGGCCCCTCAAAACCCTAGCCAAGTCCAAATTCGAATTTCCTTTAATTGTGACCCATCCTACTCCTTATCAAGTGGGTTTACTTACTCATTAACAAGGTACTTAATTTTAAGGTAAATTGCCACCATGATCAAAACCTTAAATGACATGTTAATGCACACAAAATCCACAAGTGTCAAATGATACATAAAATCACATTCCACATCACCATGACATGCCCTCAATGCATCCTTATGATTACACATTTCCCCATACAAGAAAACTTACATTTACTAAATAAAATACATCACAATGAGGCTTTTGAATCTTCCAAAGATTCACCTTGGTTAAACTATGTCACATAGGTTTGGAACTTGTTTCCTCCCAAAGTTTTCCATGGTTCCACTTCCTGCACATTAAACTCGAGCATCAATAGTCCAAGGAGGTCATATAAATATATATCATAAATGCTTATAATTTCAAATGTTACGTAATCTTATTAACATAATTCAATTAAATTTCCTTTCCTAATCATTTCAAACAATTCATTCAAAATGTTAACATATCAAAATTTGCATATCATAAATCATCCTAATCAAATTAACATTTATCTGCATATCATAAATCATCCTAATCAAATTAATATTTATCTGCATATCACATTAAATCATAATCGCCATAATCAGATTAACATTTATCTGCATATCACATTAAATCATAATTATCATAATCAAATTGACATTTCTCATCACATCATAATCTAATTCTATCTTGTCATAAAGTTGCATCCATATGTGTTCCATCATTCCATTCACAATATCAGGTTCATATTACATATCATAGATGCTAGAACACTACTGTAAATGTCAAAATCAATAGATAAAATAAGTCATTATCCTACTAAATCTTGAATAATGTCAAAATATCCAAATCCTGAATATCAAAAAGCAACATACCCCCACTTAAACATTACATTACAAGCATTTCTACAATTCAGCTTCTATCAAAGCAATTGAAAAGGTTAGTACATGAATGAAATCATTAATTATATCATTTAGGTTTTAATGTTCAGACATAAGTGTGGATCATCAAAATATAGATATTCAAATAACATAACCCTATAGTCTCAAAAGTATATCAAAACATCAAATCAGAAGTATCATAATACAAATATGTCATCTATACTATGACGGATTGGGTGAGGCCTCACAAAAGGATATCAACTTTCATGTTAGACAACTACTGCTTGAGAGAAATTTGTTTTTGAGGGCTATTCAACCCCCTCATATTCTAAGATAGAAATATCATTTTCTACCTTTAGTCATAGACTCCAGGGTCAGTTGCTTGCCACTAGCCACCTTCCTTGTCATCTGCTTTGTTCTTCTATTCTATTTCCCATATTTCCCCACATCCAACTTCAACTCCTTCTCTTCCTCAAGTTTCCTTGAGACTCTGGTCTGTCTTCTTTGGATTTTCCATTTCCCTCCTTCATCCTCCAAGAGCGGAAATGGGGTAGTGATGTTATCTATCCTCTTAGAGGCAGAGGGAACATTGTTGCTCCAACTAAGCATTCTGGCAACCTCCACCATTTCTAACCCTTTCTATTTGTCCTCCACAATCTCTTTATCTTTATCCTTCAAACCTCCACACACCTCCTCAAGCACCATATTTCTTATTACGGTTCTAAGAAGATCCTCGATGCCTTGCAAAAAAGGGAGAGCGTTCCCAGCGTCATTATCCACTATCTCCCCTTCCTCCATCACACTGGTGGATCCACCCGACTCCACAGTCTCCCCAACAACCACTGCTAGATCATTCTTATCCCCATTTGAGGGCACTTCAACCTCCACCTCGAGCCTTTCCCTAGGCAAAGATTCCATAATCACCTTCTCTCCCAACTCTTCCTCCCTCTCATCTTTAGAGATAACCCGGGCTTCCTTGTCCTCAACTAGCTCCTCTTTCCTTCTAGACTTATTGTTCTTTTTGTAGTCCACACACAAATGTTAAAGAAAATATTAATTTCTCTCACTAAATAATGGTATTTATGTAGCACAGTGTTTCCTTGAAATTCGCTAGTAAGACCCCAAAAATTTCAACCAATAAAATGAATTTTGATAATTTTAAAAGTAAACAATTAACATGTATGTTATACACAAATTTGAATAAAAATCAAAAAAGAAAAATTCTCCATCATCATTAAACACAAGTATTGATAAGGGCAAATACTAAGAAAGATGTTAGATTACACTCATTTTTGTTTTGAAATAGTAATATTGTTCACAAACATAATTAATATATTTTTTAATAAATCAATTGTACATATTTCAAAAATATGAATATCAAAGCTTTTGGTGAAATTACTTTACTTTTTCATTAATTGATAGATCAAATTGCAAAGATTAACTTTACTTTATAAAAAGTCATTTAATTTGTGTTTGCTATAAAGTGAGTAGGTACTTATGTGATTGAAAGTATACTCATCATAGTTTTAGGTGAATGTCCTTTAAATTTTTGATTAAAAATGTACTCATTAAAGTTTTTGGTAAATGTTCTTTAACTTTACTTTTTTATAATTTTTAATAAATTGAAAGATTCAAACTAGTAAAAGATTAACTTTACCTTTCTTTAAAATCTTTTAAGTTTACATTTATGATTGAATTCTATATTTAAAAACAAATTAAAATAATAAAATGAAACTTTTAAAATTTATTAAATGTTTATTATTTTACATTTACAAAAGAAAATCAATAATTATTAAAAAATTAATAAAATACTATTTTAATTTCTTACTAAAAATTATTCTTTAAAATAAAAAATAAATAAATATAATATCTCTATATGAAAAACAACTAAAGAAAATTTAACAAATTCATAATATAAAAAACATTAAACCAATTGAATTTCAAAATATAGCCCTAAGAAGATATGAACCCTATATGCGTACAACTATTTACTTTGACCACTTTACATTATTTGAATATTTTATTCTTATACTTAACTTAAACTAACCTTAAAAACATTCATAAATTAATAATAAATTAATAATTAAATATTCAAGATTATAAATTTTGAAATATTCTCTAAAGGGTATATTCCAATTCCGTACACATTATTAGTTGTGTTGAATGTAAGTAACATGTTTTAAAGTAATTTGGAGGGTCCACGTGGCACTCCAAAAATGGGGACTGACACGTAACAATGTAAATTCAAACACGGTTTGGAATTAAAATTTTAGTTTTAGTAATATTTAATTGAGACAATTAATTAAATTTTCGGTCGCCATTGCCGGCCTTAAGGAGATGAAGGGCAAACGTGATAGTTATTTATTTTTTTGATTATGATGTTTGGGAAATATTAGTTGGTTGAACTAAAGTTTTCAGAATTTTAAATTTGGTTGAGGAAGGATTGTTTGTATATAAGTGAAGAGATTTTTAGGTTTTATATTGATTTGTATGTTTGAATTTGGAAATTTTATAAGGTCAAAAGTGTTTTGAGTGATAGTAGGATGTGTTTTTTAACAAATTTTATTGTACTTGTTCTTTTGTTCTTGTAAGTGTCGTTTTCAAATTTATAATGTATTCTAAGAGAACTATTCATATTCATGATAAATGTCCTCTTATAAAAAACATGGAGTTTGCTTAAAAAACAAATTTGAATAGTTTGTTTCTATCGTGGATTCTGCTTCATGTGTTAAAATTGTACAATCAAGTTTCTTGCATGTAGTGAATTTAGATATGGATATTTTAGTCAAGATACTTCTTTCTCTTCTCATTATTAAAATCTAAATAAATGTTTGGAAGTTAATAACATGAAAGAAAATATAAATCAAATTGATTCTTTTTTTTTTCCCTTATTTCAAGATGAATGCTCTTAGGAAGTTTATTGAGTTTTGATTTAATTATATTTCTTCTTATATGTCCATTGAAATTCAACAAAATATTTATGAGATTGTATAATAATTAATTATTTTGTAACTATCATAAATTTAAGGGGTGAAATTGCTTTGGTTTCAAGAATGATGCATAAGATCTCATTGATGATTAAATATTTAAGATGTAAGTGACTAAAGGTAATGAGAATTTATTAGCTTCACTCCCTAAGAATAGATTGTGGTTAAGATGTAAGGGGCTAAAGGTAATGATAATTTATTAGTTTCACTCCCTAAGAATAGATTGTGGCTTTGCATAAATCTGTTTAGAAGTCATCCACATAAATTTGAGACACTAATGAATAACCTAGTGATGATAATATGAAATAGAGGCATCACATGATTACAATTTCATGTGAAATATACATCTTCATCTCTTTATGTTTCATTATTAATTGTATTTTATCACAATGGAATCTCTCAACCCCCATCTATATATATTTTTATCCACAATTGTACAAGAGACTTTCCTTAGGCTAAAATAGAAGTGACTCTATAACCAATTTTCCATATTAATACTTAGCTCCCATTCTATCCACTACAAAAAAGATATTTCATATTGAAGCTAGACTATAACATTCTGAGAAGATTTGCCAACCTCTTACCAACTATCCATGTCTCAAATAAGACCCTCTACTTGTGAATAGATATAGTCTCATGTTCATTGTGCTCAAACCCTCTTTTGTCATATGTTATCTCTTCAAACTTAGTCTTAAACCACTCCTAACAAAATAGTTTGTGCTTGTCTAATTAAAGAAATAAAGACAACCCATCCCCCAACATCATAATCAACTTCATTACAAGATGTTCTTGTGTCTTTTGTGTCTTCTCCTTCGTCCCTGAAGATGTCCAAGCTGCCAATGCATAATTTTGTGAGCATGTGAAAGAATCCAATTGAGAGAGCTTAGCTTGCTCTCGAGTCAAATGATCACAAAAAACCTCAAAGGGTGGCACAGTAAATCTATTACCCAAAGTTTCTTTGGTGGAATAGAAGGTAGAAGCAAAAATCTAAAAGTTTCCACGAAGCTTAGAAAGAATCAGGTAGATGCATTCAGTGTCAGTCTTGGTTTTCCCACAACCCTGCAATAAAGATCTATGTTGATTGAAATTCATCAAGAAGTCCTCAATGGAAGGAAAACAATCTAGTAGAAAAGAGGTAAGCTCTGCCTCAATTTGAAGTTCATTGAACTCATTCATGGTACCAAACAAGCTATCAAGCTTAGTCCACATAGCTAGAGGGGTACTGCACCCATCAAGATGAAACTGTAGAATGTCAGATACCAGTAAAGAAATCAACCCCATTGTCTCATCCATCTTTTTTCTATGTTGCATGACCTCAAAAGGCCTTTGTAAAACTGGTTGCACTATATCTAAATAAGACCACAACCCTTTTGACCAAAGAAGTTGTGTCATCAAGGTCTTCCATGTGTGATAGTCATGAGGGGTCAGAAGTTCTTGACAAGATGAGGTCTTAGCCATTGTTTTAGAAGTTTTTGCATTGATTTTTGAAAAAGTTTTGGTTTAATAATTTTAAATGACATAAACAATAGTACAAAACACCCCCCACAAAAAAAAAAAATTGAACCCCAATTGCTAGAAGGAATGCTTAAACAAGAAGAGAGCAAAAATACTTCACTTTAAGAATCACATGTACCTTTGAGAAATATTGATGACAATAGTAAAGAATCTAGATAGGGCTTGAGACGATCTTTTCGATTCTTTTTTTGGATCAAAAAATAGAGTTATAACGAACAATTTACGCCCCCTAGAAGAGTGAAGACATCATCAAACTTCAAGCAAAAAAATAGGTACCAAACTAGAAAAAATCCAAGAAAAAAAATTGTACCATTGTCTCTGTATCTGAATCATTTTTCTGGCGCTTCTTTCAGATTGATGAAAGACCCTCATATGCTCAAGTTATAGCCAAAAAATGGACAAGGCCTCTGGAAGGGTAAAAAGAAATTTAAACCTCAAAAAAAATTGTCAGGGGGCTAAAAAACTTGGCCCTCGGCCCCCACGTGACCGTGGGCTGGGTGGGGAGGGGTGGAGTGGCTTGACAGTGGTGCTTGGGCAGAGGAGTGGTGACAACGGTGCTTGCTGGTGGAGATAGGCCATGGTAGAGTAGAGGTGGTGGACTGGAGGCATAGGGGACATGAGGACAGTGGTGCGTGGGTCGCGTAGGTGGTCAAGTGGTGGTTGTTCCACCCTCTGTGGTGGTGTGGTAATGTTAATACCACATATATTTTTTTTAAATATTTTTTATTTATATATATATATATATATATATTTTTTTTTTTTTTTGAAAAAAATGTGCCAGAGGTTGTGCAACCCTGGTATGCAAATTTTTTTTTTTTCCTTCCAAGACAGCGTTGTCCAAAATTGACAAACTTTATATGAAAATGGGGGTTTTATTGCCTTTTGAATCCAACTATACAGTTTGTTTTGCCTCAAAGTGCTCTAAAAATTAGAGACCCCTATAAATGCCCCAAAAAAAGCTAGATCTATTTTGTCAAACCCTTGTTCTTTTTTTTCTTCAAACAAGAACAAGCAACCACAAGCAAGGCTTTGATACCATGTAGAATTTGATGATGAAAAAATTCATAGATCCCTAGATATCTTGCATGCAAATAACATGTTACAAGGAAGTAACAAAGGCAGAGAGAGAGAAGGGTTTTCTCAATAAACAAGTAGATTGAATTTACTTATGCAAAACAAAATGAATGAATTTACAACCGATCAATCCTTATGAAGGAGATCAAAAACCTTAAAGGGAAACCCTAAGAGGTAAATGCCATTTAATAATTACTAATTAATTATAAAATGTAAATGCAATAGCATAAAGGGAAATCTTAATAAGGGAGTAAAGGTAATTTAATAAATGAAATGAAATTACCTTTTACTCTGACATCTATTTCTATAAAATAGTTGCATGCAAGTTTTCTTTTCTTTTCTTCCACGATCATATCCCACAAGAGTGTTTTATACAAAAAAAACTTGAAACATTAGCATTAACCTTCAACAAGTTAAAAGTGAGTGCCCTTCTAAATATCTTTTTGATGTGTATTTATATTGAGTTATAAATTGCATCATTTTATGTTATATATATATATATATATATATATATATATATATATATATATATATATATATATATATATATATATATATATATATATATATATATATATATATATATATATATATAGACACAATGTAGATAAATATTGCCATTAAATGGTTTGAAAGAAAACCTGGAGAAGTTTTGGTACACTCAATAAGTAGGAGATATTTTCCACAACAAGTCATATTGTGAAATTGCTACACTCAAATGAATCAAATTATTTAAGACTCAAGAGGATGAATTGATAATTGGACCTGCCCTTAGATGGGATAGAAATCCAAATGTGATTATGGAAGTAAAAGCATTTGGTATAGCAACAACTGCTCAACTGGTGGACTTGTAGGTTTATATCTCATAAAATTTTTATTTCTAATAGCTATCAGGTTTAGATCTCATAAAAACGATATTTGTTAATAGTTGAGTAATAAGCTTAATTTATCGCTAAAACTAATATATGACTAATATAGTTTTGGGCACATACATTTTCCTTTTTGAGCTATTTAATTTTTTCCATAAGAACCATATTCAAGAGTTTGGTTCTAGGAATGTTTCTTGTTTAAACATGTATAGTATTTATTAACAAAAGGATAGTTATTGCAACTTTGACAATCTTTTGCATTATTCTTTAAAGGGTACTAGCCCAATGGAAGAGCACCTACTTTACAAGTAGGAGGATGGTGGTTTGATTCCATCATGTCCTAATACAATTCAACTTGTGATTAAATAAACTACCAAATAAGCTACCAAATAAACTACCAGATATACTACCAAATAAATTACCCAATAAACTATTGAATCAACTACCAAATCAACTACCAAATATTGTACCAAATATATCACCATATATACTACCAAATAAACTACAAAATATACTACCAAATAAACTACCAAATAAACTACCAAAAAAATACCAAATTAAATACCAAATTAAATACCAAATATACTACCAAAATTACCAAATACACTATCAATAAATAATAATAATCAACCATATCAATTATCAAATAAACAACCAAATTAATGATTGAAATAGTTTAATCATAAAATTGGTTGCCAGATTAATGACCGACAATAAATTACCAATGGTCACATGATCAAAATTGGTCGTATATCTACAGTTTTTAGTAGTTTATTTAGTGATATATTGTTGTTTTTGTACTAGTGCATTATGGATTTATCAGCTACCCACAATATTTACATATGTATTTTGAAAGGCAATCCTGTAACATAGAACTAGCAGTTAAATTTTCTTTTTTTGTTGTTGTTTTGCTTTAGTACTTTTTTTTGGGTCTTTGTGTAAAATGAATGACTTCGTAGAAGAAAGACTTCAACATATTTGAATAATCAATTGAATTATTAAAATTTCAAATTGGACTAATGTCAATTAATCATGTGTCACAACATTCATTATTAGATGTCTCAAGTGTTGCATAATATACATAATGGTTAAATATTCAAAATATTGAACATAATTATAAGTGACTTAAAATTTCTTGGGCATAACCGTTTTCTATTATAAAAATTTAAATGGGAAAAAAAGATCTTTCAATTTTTGATAGTCTAGTACAAAAATATAAGTCCCATATAAAGAAAAAACTTATTATATTTTTCCTTCTCCATTCTCTATTGCTCATGTTCATTTTTAAGAAGGGTGTAGAGCAGCAAAAAATCTGCCAATAATTTGAGTTGATAGTTTGTGACCAAATTTAATAAATATTGTAGTCAAGAATAAACTAAACTTAAAACTATATTTATTTAAATAACATAAATTTATTTAATTTAAAATTATTTCTAGAAGGTCAACCTATTTCTTTGTTTTTAATTCAAAATATTTAACATCCTTGTGAAAACCATTAAAAATATCTTAAAAATATGTGTTTCTCATGTCTATATATCAATTATCTTTTCTTTGTCCATGTATGTGCAAATATCTAGAAATAGATTATTAGAAAAAAATTAAAATAGTTTATTAGAAAAAAAAAATGCTAGAATAGTTTATTAGTTTTCATATGAAATTTTTATTTCATAAATCATGCTTTGATTTGTTTATTTTGTCAAAGCACATTTGTTAATGGTGGTCTTCAAGAAATCGACCAATATATTTAGTTTTAATGGAAGTTTAGTTTCAGTTATTGGAAATTTTTGCCTCTTATTATATTGCTACACATTACACATTTCTCATGCCTTTGAGAAAAAAGGTTTAAACAATGATAAGTGAAGGGATAAAAATTAAAACACAACTTATTATAAAATTCACTCTTATTAAGTGTCAACTATCAACTGATTTGTTTCTAATGTAGATTTCCACACATTTACAAGTTGTTTGTTAAAGATGAATAACAAACATCACTCTGATTAAACCAAATACATTTTTTTATGATTAAGAGAAGTTAGTTTTTATAATAGTTGGAAATTTGATGGTAGTTATTCTTGTTCTGATAATAATTCTTTTGAGATGAATGATAGAGATAACATACATTTGCAAAGATGAGGTTGAATTAACTTATGATTATATTGAATATTTATGAATGCACATGGAGATAAAACTAAATTATTTCTACATTCTAGAATAGTTAATAGTTTATCTGTAAATTGTTTAGTATTCACCGAGCGCTTGGTGACCTTTGTTGTTGTTGTTTGGTGATGTATTTCACTGATTTGTTTGCTTGATTCTCATTTGTAAGCTAATTTGCGTATTTAATTTTAGGTTGTAATTTAATGTATTGGATTAGTCATTGGGATGTGTGTAGACCTAGTCGACCTTCACCATTTGATGATCTAGAAGCTTCTGTAAGCCATTTTGACAAGTATAAATGGTGGGTTTCTGTCTAGATCTAGGTATCAGTGAAGAAGAGTGAGAATCTAAAAAAGGAGGTCATCAATAAATTATGTAAACAACAATTACCTTGAACTCTTATTCAATCTTATCATAGACTTTAAAAGCTCAAACTATATACATATGCACTAAAAGTTTATTTACATAAGCTCACCATTCTAGATTTACCAACTACCCACAAAATTTATATATGTATTTCGAAAGGTAGTCCTTTTTAACTTAGAATTAGTAGTTAAATTTTATTTTATTTTTGTTTTACTTTAATACTTTTTTTGGGCGTCTTTGTGTAAAATGAATGACATCCTAGAAGAAAGACTTCAACATATTTGAACAGTCAATTGAATTATTAAAATTTCAAGTTAGACTAATGCCAAGTAATCATGTGTCACAACATTCATTATTAGATCTCTCAAATGTTGCATAATATGAATAATGGTTAAAGATTCAAAATCTTGAACACAACTATAGGCAATTAAAAATTTCTTGGGCATAAACGTTTTCTGTTATAAAAAATTCAATGGGAAAAAAGATCTTTCAAATTTTGATAGCCTAGTACAAAAATATAACTTCCATATAATTTTCTTACTTATTATATTCTTCCATCTCCATTCTCTATTGCTCATGTTCTTTTTAAAGAAGGGTGTAGAGTAGTGAAGTTCCTGCCAATGGTTTGAGCTGTTAGTTTGTAATCAAATTAAATAAACATTTTAGTTGAATAAAATAAATTTAAAACTATGTTTATTTAAATAATATAAATTTATTTAAATAACATAAATTTATTTAGATAATATCAATTTATTTAATTTAAAATTACTCGTAGAAGTTCAACCTATATGTTTGTTTTTAATTTAAAAAAATTAACTTAAAAATATGTGTTTCTCATATCTATATATCAATTATCTTTTCTTTGTCTATGTATGTGCAAATATCTAGAAATAGATTATTAGAGAACACTAAAATGGTTTATTAGAAAATAAAGCTAGAATGGTTTATTAGTTTTCATATGAAATTTTTATTTCATAAATCACGGTTTGATTTGTTTATTTTTTCAAAGCACATTTGTTAATGGTGGCCTTCTAGAAATTGACCAATTTATTCAGTTTTGAGGAAAGTTTAGTTTCAGTTATTGGAAAATTTTGCCTCTTGTTATATTGCTACACATTACACATTTCTCATGCCTTTGAGAAAAAAAAAGGTTTAAACAATGACAAGTAAAGAGATAAAAATTAGACCACAACTTATTACAAAATTCACTCTTATCAAGTGTCAATTGTTAACTAATTTGTTTCTAATGTAGATTTCCCACACATCTACAATTTGTTTGTTAAAGATGAATAACAAGCCTCACTCTGATTAAACCACATACAATTTTTTGTGATTAACAAAAGTTATTTTTTATAATAGTTAGAAATTTGATGGTAATAATTCTTTTGAGATGAACACAAGAGATAACAAACATTTGCAAAGATGAGGTTGAATTAACTTATGATGGTATTGAATATTTATGAATGCACATGGATAATGAACTAAATTATTTCCACATTCTATAATAGTTTATAGTTTCTAAGGAATTCCTTAATTCATTATAGTATGATAAAAAAATATTGGTACACATATAAGATAAATTGAATTGAGTTTGTTACATTGATACACAACTAGATATTCCAAAAATGAAATGAAATTACAAAAGTTTAACAAATACATAAATAGATTTTGAACCATATATATATATATATATATATATATATATATATATATATATATATATATATATATATATATATATATATATATATATATATATATATATATATATATATATATGGGTAATATAATTATTTTATTTATCAACTTGAAAAGGTTCTAATTACAATAAGCATTACATCCATATGCCTTCTATTTGCAAAAGGTTGAAGCCGAGATTCTACTTAGAGAATATAAGCTTGCACCCTATGCATTCCACCACTACGTTGTACCACCAACAAAAATAGGGCATGAATCCCTATAATACACTAGATCCAAAATACAAAAAACCCATGTCTTCAGCAATTTATCTTCATCACTAAAGGAAATAACTCTTGTCTTCGTGAGTTTTCAACAAATACGATCTTGAAAAAAGAGCAAATCTAACATATTTCTCCATATAGATGCCTTCCTCATTTTTTTGTATAAGTTGGTTACAAGTTAGAGGCCCAAACTTGGTGGAGAATATGATGCAACTAATCAGATAAAATGAGTAGTCATTAGCATTGTTATTTGTGAAAAAAATATATTAACTAGGGTTAAAGCAAAGAAGACTACCTTGCTTGTAATCCAAATAAAAATTGGAGGATGCTTTCTTTGCAATGTTTGAACAAAAATATATATTAGAGCACTACCAACACCTATGAAATATGAACAAATAGATATTAGATTCAAACTCTTTTCACAAAAAGAGAAAGATAAGGATAGACATATATACCTTTGTCAGTGTGTACACTCTCATCTAGTCTCCATATTTATTGAGCAAAGTAGTTATAGAACAACTAAATTAATTCCTATATTATCACATGTACACAACAATTTTTATTTTTATTTTCCTTTTCTTCATTATTAGCTGACATTTTTCCATAATTATTAAACTATTTATCACATAAAATTTGTTAAGGTATGTCTCAGATGTTAAAATATATTAATAAATGAATTAAAACACTTAAAATAAATAAATTTATAATTATTTATTAATTAAAATTTACCCATCTTCTAAATTGAAATCTATTTAAGTAATGATTTTCTTAACAAGATAAACACTATATCTATCTTATTAACTACACAATATACTAGTTATGCTTGGGGAAAATGTCTCTACCCTTTGTCACTAGTTTGCTTTCAAATTGGGACAATGTTTGTCCACCTATGTACTTTTTTATGGTGAGATTCATCACTGAATTTTCTAGGGAGAATGTCCTTAACCAATGTCTATGGAGATTGATGGGCAGGCTATTTTTGTTCAAAATTGGGTCCCTAGCTTCAATCCAATTGAATTTGATAAATACAAAAAAACTTATTTGGTGTTGATTGTATAATTTACCCCTTGAATTTTGGATGGAGCAGGTTTCGCATCAAGTTGGGAACTCTTTTTGTCATGTGCTCCATATTGACCTTGTGATGTGGATCTCTTCACTCCACTCAAATTTGCATGCTCTCAATTTGAATTCAACTATGCTCTTTGGCCTCCCTAGACATTGGAATGATAGGTAGTGTGGTTGCGAGGGTGGTCAAGTCACCACCCTTAAACATCACATACACTAAGGAAGAAACTAAGCTTGTAAAAATAAGTCAACTTTGACTTTTTAACATGTTTAACCTAGGAATCAAGCCTTAGTGCGTTTTGTTTAAGCCATCTCGACTGAGTCATCTAGGATCGATGAAGCATTTTCTCCTATAGATGTCATCATCGACCCACCTACACTACATTGTTTGTCAATGACTCTTCTCCCCATAGTGATGATGAGTTTAGCATATGGCTTAAACATGCTCCATTCTAAGAAAAAAAGTATTAAATTTCATTATAAGATTAAACATGTAAAATAGTCAAAGTTGACTTATTTTTTCCAAGCTTAATTTCTTCCTTAGTGTGTGATGTTTAGGAAATATTTTGGTGAGCTAGACATCATCGAGCCAAGGATTAATTCATAATCTTCTTCTATGTTGTTCAAATCTCCTCCCTCTAGGAAGAAAATAGGGCACAAATCTAACAAAACAAAGTGTGATGAAGATGCTCAGGCAATGGATCTAACTTTAATTAAATTTTACCTAACTTTTTCCAAGGGAGAAACCTCCCTTGAAGGGATTCTCTAATCATTGCTCTAAGTTATAGAGGTGTAACCACCCCAACCAGTTTATGCTTAATCGAGAATATTATTTGTTTTTGAATGGTCAAGTGTTAAATATCATTTTTTCATTGATTGACATTGGTGCTTCTTAATTTGGTGATGTGGATTATTTATGATTTCTTGGACTATGGATTTTTACTTGTGGGTGAAAATATGAGTTTTCTTGTACCCCTTTCCTCTATTACTTGATTGGATTGAACCACTCTTTGATTCTTTGCCCAAGTTGGTGCATGCCAATGTATTCATTCTGTTCTTCTGGTCAGAATGTTGTTGTCATTACACTTGCCTTGATTTGACAAGTCCCTTCTTTTCATGGTGCTTCTAGTTGGGTCTCTTGGTTCCTTTTTCATCTTTATTTCTTGTGGTTGAGTTTTCATGTTCCTTTCTTCAATTCATCTAGAATTTCTCTTGTAATCATCTTTCTTTGCATACTAATGAAATCGGTGCTACCCCCTTGGCAATAATTTTCTTAAATGTATATTGGTTATGCTTCATAGATGTCTTTGACATTGATGAGAAAATGTTCAATCAAGGATACATATTTCTAAAACATAATTTTAGATATCTCATAATTAAATGCGCATCTGTATGCATTGTTGGTCCTAAGTAACTAGATTACTAAGAGGTGTGGGGGTGAATCGGTAATCAAAATATCAAGCACCATTTTCACCTTTCAAACCATTTATTGGTAAATCACTTAATGCACAAAATAAAGTATTCAAGACATGAAATCATTCACACATTTGACACAAGGATTTTGGTTATGCAAAAACTTGACGTGGATCAAAACCGTGGTGGGGATTAGTACGCACAAATAAATTGCACTCTTCTGAAGTATGCCTTGTTAGGAGTTTGCAAAAGCAATGTTAGGTGCCACCCTATTAGGAGATTTACCTATGCCCTATTAGGAGCTTCACCTTGTTAGGAGTAGCCTCATTAGAGGACCTTGAAAGCTAGCTAAAGTGTTAACCTATTGAAGGATAATGATAAGGGCCTTTTAGGATCCACCTGGTTAAGAGATTTCACATTTTGTAATTATTAGGGAGCAATAGAAAGGTTGATCTATGAAATAAAACTGCATTTTCTTGATTAGATCTACTTAATCTCTTTGACTCTTGTTGACTCACTTCTCTTCTCTTTGTTTGGACCCCACCTTCTACATCAAACCTATCCTTATTTCACCTAAATTGTATTGGTTTTTGTTATGTCCATCAACTTGACCAAATCCTAAACATACCATTGTTAGAAAATTCAAGTATTTGACTCAGTTGATCCAACTGGCCTAAGATGTTATGTTATGTTACAAGTCACCTTTCATGATCGTACTAACTAATTCATAGTATTCTTTGCCAAAGGTCAAACATGTTTTGACCTATCATGGGCTTTTTCTAGAATATTCCCCATAAACTTAAGCTCAATCAATGTAATGCCAAATCATCACCTCTACATGCATATCCATGTCACTAGATTACAAATGACTCGCTCCAAATCATTGCAACCTTATTATCTATCACTAATTCCAATTAATCAATCATCACTCAAAAGCTCAATCTCTTCTTTAACCTGACTATCACAACTTCACTAATCACATGTTTAACATGAAACTATCTCACCTGTTATCTTTCCATCTTGGAAATTTACTTATGTTTGTACATTCTATAATATAGAATATATTACTTACAATTTTTTTCTTTACTTATCATAATTATTTATTATTATTTATTATAGTTTTATCTATAATAATTAAAAATAATAGTATTTGTATATATAGAATAATTATATTTATTAATTTTTTTTTATTTTTAACAATAGAAAAAATCAAATATCGAAAAAACTTTCATAAATGCAAAAAAATCAATTTTTAAATTTTTCTATAAGACTCAAATATATTTCAAACACAATTTAAAAAAAAAAAAAAAAACATTAAAAATTTAGAATTATTTTTTTATAATTGTTTAATGAATAAATTATTAAATATTTGCATAAATTCAGAGAGAATATGAACTTAATTAAATAATTAAATTCATATTTGATAGTTACAAGCTAAAGTATTTTAAATTATTAGTTTGAATTAAAGTATACAGAAAAATATTTCATTCTAACATTAATGTACTTCTTTAAAAAAGTGTCCACACCCTTAATTGTTTTAACCAATTTATTTATTTAGAAATCTAAATGTCTAAATAAATTTTGTTGAAAAAGGTACAACTTTACTTTAATCAAAATAAAATAAGTTAAAACATTGAAAAGATCTTGTACCTTGATTCGCTAAAGAATTACTTACTAGTAACCACTTGAAATTTAGTTGATCATGGCAAAGAAGACAAGAGCTCTTCGGGAGCTTAAGTCCCTGCCTTTTGGAGTATAGGAAATCGTCTTGGAATATTTATGTGGAAGCCTAATAGTGGAAGATCTCAAGATGACAATGACATAATATGAGCTTATCACAAATGCCACGAGCAATGGAGGGGTATATTTCTTCTTTTGTTGCTTAAAAGTGCAATTTGTATAAGCAACTATCGTCAATTATGGATCATTCTCTATTGGAATCATGTAAGATGCAATAACGAATAACTTTTTGCCAAATATTATATATTTTTTTGAAGTTATGAAATTCATAAAGAAAATTAAATTTTTTATATCAATGTGATCATAATCAATGAAATCAAAGTAAAATATATTTAACATATTTTTATTACGATTTAATATTATTTTTATTATGATTTAATGTTATTTATATATATTTTAAATCTTAAATGATTAAAAAAATAAATTACTTAACTATATGAAAACTTTAATAATGAAAATGTAAACAATTTCTTTTGAAAAATGATATTATTTGTCATATCAACAATTATATTCTTTCCATTGAGAGAAGGGACAAGGTGGATAGTGGGGAACGGTCATAGCATTAGATTTTGGGAAGACAATTGGATGGGAGGGAAACCGCTAGTCTTCAACAAATTCAAAAGAGTAATGGAGTTACTTAAAGAAGACATGGGAAGGAAGGTAGAAGACTATATTGATCAGGTAGAGGAAGTGGAAGAAACTTTATAAAGATACTTACTCTCAGGAGGATATTCAGCTACTAAAGGAGTTGGAAGAGTTGTTGGGAACACAAAGACCCCCAATTCTGTTCTAGGAGGACACTACTATTTGGGACTTAACTTCAAGTGGTAGCTTCACAATCAAATTGGCTTACAAACACCTTTTTAGCAAGGACCCCCATCCACCATGGTGGACTAAGGTTTGGATTTGTAACCTTCTTCCTAAAATCAACCTTGTTTGGTGGACAGTTCAACATGGAAATTTTTTAACCTTAGACAATCTAAAAAGAAGGGGATTTTACATAACAAACCGTTGCTATCTTTGCAAGGAAAAGGAGGAGAGCATTTCTCACCTATTCCTTGAATGCCAGTATGTTGTATGGATATGGGCTAAGGTCTGGGAGAGATTTGGTCTAAATTGGGTTATGAAAGACAATATGGGTCAATTCATGGAGAACTGGTGTTGTCCATTCTATCGCCCAAGATTGATCTTCCTATGGAAAATTGTTCCACCATATATTTGTTGGCATATATGGAAAGAAAGAAATAACAAAATATTTAGGGAGGAGGAAAAATCGGTGGAGGTAGTTTTTGAAATAATGGAGAAATTGCTGAAGGAAAATATAAGGGTTGCCAAATGTAAAAAGCCGAAGGAAGAACCAAGTAGGAAAGAAGGACAAATTGCAGAAAAATGGGGTTGTCATAAGGATTTTTTCCTTTTTAACAACTCAAAAATTTTGAGGAGACAACAAACGAGATGGAAACCACCTACCCTTATACAATTTAAACTAAATTTTGATGGTGCTTTAAGGAGGTATTGAAGTGGCGAGTGGAGTGCTGTGAGATAGGAAGGGTGATGCACTATTAGTCTATGCTAGCAAGATGGGAAATGGAAGTAATAATCTAGCTGAGTCAATGGCTTTGTTTTGGGGGCTGCAGCTGATTAGTGAAATGCAACTTAAGGAAATAACAATAGAAGGGGACTCCAAATTAATCATAGATCTGGCTGATGGGGTGTCCCAAAAATGGATGGAATATCCGGGCTATCATTATGGATATTAGGCATATTTTAGATGGGATGGAAAGAGTCCACCTGCAACACATCTATAAGGAAGGAAATAAGGTGGCTGATGCAGTGGCTGCCATGGGGTTTAAATCTACGACAGTCACATGCTAGAGGAATATGGAGAATCTAAATGAAGACATTAAGTCCTTGATAAGAAAGGAAAGTAGAGGGAGTATCATGTAATAATGTCTATAATATTTAATGCTAGGGCCAAATTTGGCAAGTGTAAGTCAAAGTGTACTAAAATTAAGAATGGTTTTAGGGAAATGAGGAGACGTGGCCGTACAAATGGAAATATGAGTGAATGCAAATTAAGAGGAATGTCACTTCATCATTATGATAACCCATCGTGGAATTCAAATTTCTCCCCATTTAAAAGTATGAATGATATCATTTATCAGACTATCAAAGATTTTTGGGGTGTTAAAATTATGATACTATACAATTACGAATCCCATAATGAATTCACATGGGATTTTGAAGCTTATCAAGCAAGGGATTGTAAAACCTTTTTGCTCATTGTTGAAAGACTCAAGGTTGATTGTAGGTGCAGTGCTTTCACAGACAAGCCGGAGGTTCAAATGTGCATCACTGAAGTGGGGGAATGGGAAATTGGTGGGATAGATATGGGTGGGGACTTGAATAGGTTGGAGCCCATGAAAATAGAGAACTTCAAATATAGGATGGCCACTTGGTTTTTGTTGAAGGAGGGGGGCTTTCTACCCTACATGCAGTTGATGATGGGGTATGATGAGAATTGTGCCCTTTAGTTTGTCAATGGATGGAATGACCGCAAGATCACCATTAATGGAATCACTTTTCAAGTGAACGAGGAGGTGATAGCCATGGCTACTAGTCTTTCAATGAGAGGAAGAAATGGAAGAAGGTCACTAAAACTGTAGACGAGGCCAGTATGAATAGTTTTTTTGCGGATGGTGAGGAACCAATGCGTTATAGAGGAGGATTTAAGAGGAACAAACTAGCAGCTCCATGGGACGATGTGTGCCTAGTTCTTATAAAATACCTAATGCTGGAGGGTAGGTTCAATGTTTGCTACTACTATCATTTCTCTTTGTTGAATCATTTTAGGATTAGGGATTTTATTTCTATCCTATTTTTTCTATTGCATTCTCTTGAAGATATGGTTAGTGATGTTAGGGAGAAGAGAAATAAAGGGCAAAACTTTACCATTATCCACCAGGGCCTTATATTTTTCCTATACCAATTCCATCTTTCCCTTTGCCCCCCTAGGGTGGTGGTGGTTGAAAACCAACACCGCCATTAGAATTCACCCCCGAGCACTAGTACTGGAACTAAAATTCATACCCCGCGACCCTCCCCTAGCCATGAAAATAAGAAAATGAAAAAACCTGATATGGTTAGGGAACAAAAGGCTAGTGAAAAAATTAAAATAGAAAAATCTATGGTGGTGGAAGAGGAGGACTCGGAGGAGGAGGCTAAGGGAAAGGCTAGGAGAAGGTCTAGGAGAATTGCCCAATCCCAAGCAAGGCACAAACAAAAATCCAATAGGTTCAGGGTTGAGGAGGTTGAAGAAGAGAGCACAAAAAATAATGAAGAAGAAGAGGAGGAGGAGGATTCCAAAGGAGAAGAAGGAAAGGAGGTAGAAAAAAGTGTTAACTCAATGACAATTCTATTGACAATGCCTAGCTGTATGCTGATAATACTCAGGTGTCAGTTGACAATGTTGCAACTACAGAGACTACCCATGTTTCTTCTAGCTTCACCCTTCAACCCATTACCTTCTATATGGATAGAAGCAAAGTGGACACTTCCCCCATCACTATCTCCTCCTTGGCCAAATAAAAACTTAAGGTTTTTACTAACCCAAGGGTTTTGCAGGATGATAACTAGGCGCAGAATGGTAAAGACGAAGCTAAAAAGGTGGAAGTGGATAATAAGGAAGAGATCGAGGAGCAATTGGAGGCGTATGCCAAATTGAAAAAGAGGGTTAAAACCTTAAAAGAAGGGTTCTTCCCCTTCTCCAAATTTGTCCTTAAGGTCACCCACGTTGCTACCACTACCCTCCAATTGCTGGCTTAGGAGAGGGAGGACAATGGAATGGATATGGAGGATCATAAGCTCCTCTTTAAATTCCTTGTTGATGATTGGGCTTAGATTCTGTTGGTTGCAAAGTGAAAGGAGAAAATTGTGAATTAAATTTTTTAGTTTTTGGGGATCCTCGAATCCAAGTTTTTATGTTAATATGTTGCTTTTGGTTTTGCTAGTTTCCAGTTGTTGCTCAGACTTGGGTTGGCATGGCTATGTCAATAGTTGTTATGATGAACTTTCGTAGTTTGATAGACTTTATAGACTACTACTATAGTTTAGATAATTGTGTTCATAGTATTATGCTGGTTGGTAACATGCATAAGTATCACTGTGGTTAAGTGGAACTTTAGTTTATTTTGTTAAAGTTCTCTGTTGGTCTCTATTGGTAATGTGCTGGTATTGTTAATGTGTTGGTTACCAGCTTGTTGGTTGTAAGGGCCGACCCCCTTGTTTTTGGTCACTTTTTATTTCAAAAACAATTATATTCTTTCTAATCAAATAGAAAATATAAGTTAACTATAACAAATGTGAAATATATATTTTAATTTAATTTTTTAAAAAGTTTAAAATTGTATTATAAAAAATAATAAATTATTATTTATATTATTAAAAAAATAATTTAAAAAATTAAATAAAGCATCTATGTTATTGTATGTAATGCAAGTGTATAAAAGTAAATGTAGGGGCAAGTATGTTTACAAAAAGTAGAGACATGATATATTTAAAATTATTTCAAGAAAGGAATAGTAGACAATGAATTAACGAGGAATAATATGGAGTGTAATTACAAGGCATGAGACGTCATCTACTACATAAAACAAGGACCCCCCCCACCCCCCCTTAATATATTTCTCCGTGTCCGACAATCGATAATAAAGTTTGACAAGAGTATTAACTGCAACTTTATCTTTTAGATAAAATAGGATTTATGGCTAGGAAAATAATCATTCACCAATGAGAAAAAAAGATTTTTGTTCTAACAAATGAATTTAAAAAATACAATCTGAGAACTTTAGAAATATAATGAATGCTTACTTAAAAAATTTCAGGTCGTTCCTAAATGCAAAGTCAGCTTTCAAGATTGTAATCTAATAAATTGCAAAATTATTTTAAGTTTTAATATTCAACATTTCAATTTTATATATTTAATCTTTTATAAGTTTTATATTTAATGAGGAGTGGGAGAAAATAATAGAGAGGTCTTAATTCTAACTAAAGTTAGAAGGAATTGCTAACATGAGCAGGCATAAGAATGTTAATACCATTCCACATTCAATCACTACACTCTAAATAGAGAAATAAAAATCAATCTTCTCTTTCTTGGAAAAGGTAGGGACTGAAGCTTATGTTTACTATCCAAATTTAATTTCTATTTGATTAATTTGTTTAACATGTTGATATCATTTTTTGAATATAAATCTTACTTGAAACTACGAGTGATTTATTATTTAGATAATAGTGTGTAGTTTTTTCTTAATCTTAACTTTCTCTAAATTTGGTCTAGAGATATGCTACCCTTGAAATTGTATCATGAAAGATCTTCAAGAATGAATTTAATTTGTAGAGCATTATAGGTCTAAAATATTATCCTTAAAGACAAAAGATAATAAATCATTTAAAAATATTGATTTAGGCTAGAAAAAATAATTTATATATTAAAATTTGAAAATGTAGATTTTATAATAATAAATATTATTTTTTATTAATATTAAAATTTATATGAAAATTACTTGAAAAATAAATCATAAAATGAAAAATAATTAATAAATAAATAAATAATAGATGCCAACTTCTCCATGATGCATTTGTAATATTTTGAAACCTCATTGAAAAAATATAAATGATTAACATAAATAGAGTAAAGAAAGGACATCTTCAAACATGCTATACCCTTATGAGCATGGTTAGAAAGCAAGTAGGAGCACTTTTGTATATATTTTATTTTTGACATGAATTCTCCAATGAAGTGTGGTATTGGGCTCTTCAAAAACTAGGTTGGCAAGGTCCTCTTCATAATCAACTTCATATATTTATCTTCCAATGGCCACTTCTCCATAAGGACTCATTTTTTTTCTTGCATATAGAGGGTCATTCTAGCATCAATTTCTTGGTGTCTATGGTGGGAGAGAAATAAGAGGATGTTTAGAAAGGAAAGTTGCATGGTTCATCAAGTTATTCAACTTGTCGAAGCTTCTATCTCAGAAATGGTCAACTCCTATATCTCGAGGTCCAAGTCTTTATCTTCAACCTTCATAGCCTAGGATTCCAAAATACTTAACAATTGGTGTAGAATCCATATTCCATTTAAGGGAGTCATGGTAGGTAAAAAGACAAAGCAAGATATCAGAAGGGATGTCAAATGGAAGCCCCCAGATATAGGCTTTTTAAAACTCAACTTTAATGGATCCCCCAAACGAAATCTAGGGGTCTCGAGAGCAGGATGGATCCTTGGAGACAGTCGTGGTTGTATCATCAAGGCAGAAGAGAGAAGATTACTCGTGGGTTCTAATAATGTGTTGGAAGCAAGGGCTCTGTTGTTTGGTTTTTAGGGGGCTTTGGATCTTGGCATTAAGAATATCCATGTTGAGGGAGATTCTCAACTTATTACTTCATATTTATCTACTGGGAAGATTTTCAATTGGGAAATCAAATGCATCCTTCGTGAAGTTTCTAAACTTCTTTCCATATTTGAAGACTTCAAAATTTCTCATTACTACAGGGAAGCTAATCACATGGTCGATTGGCTTACAAATAGAGTTGTGCTCTTGGATTGTGGGTTAGTGGAATGAGATCATAAGGATGTCTTTCAGTTACTCCATGCTCATGACTTGTTGTATTTGTTTGATATGGAAGTACTTTCCCCGCAGTCTTCCAATTACCCCTGAAGTTAATGGGTTATGGATTTTTGTAGATATTTTAAAGCTCACAATCGGATGGTCTTCTTATCATTTAAATTTAGACTTTGGGTTGGGAATCTTAGTTTTTGGTTATATAGATTGGGTTGTTGGTTATATAGGTTGGATATAACATTTTTTATGCTCTTGATTATATAGGGTTGAGCTGGTTTGTATCATCTCATATATGTGGATAGTAGATTTTGATTTTTGTATTGGCAAAGAAGGGGGGTTTTCTTCTTGCTTCATTCCTCTTGGAGCCTCGCCGAAACAATTAATAAAATATAATGGCGATGCCATTCTTTTCAAAAAAGAAAAAGAAAAACCATATTTATTAGCAATGCTTATGGGTTGATACTAGGCAATCTTAGAATTTATCAAATAATATAAAGAATCATCAAATACTTTATTTATGGAATATTCACAATACAATTAACTTTTTAGCTTAAACTTGACAAACATGTACATCAAAATTTCAATATTTATTATAAATATAATATACTTTAAAAAATAATATAATAAATATTTCTCGATGTCATAAATTAAAATTTAGATATTTTATATTAATATTGTTTGAGTACAGAGTTGGGTTAATGACATCGAAGTAGTAAAAAATATAAGATGTGCTTGCCATCTAGTGACAAGTTTCTTGAAACTTTCAATTTGGATTAAGTGTTTTAAAACACATATCAACTTAGTAAGTCAGATATATAATTTCAACTATAAAATAATTCATAAGTAAATTAAAAAAAATAGTTTTAAGTAAAATAAAATCTTAAGATAAAATAATATTGATATTTCTTTATAGATTTCCTTAAGGGCCCGTTTGGTTGCTAGAATATAAATTAAGCATTGGCATTCAGAAAGCTGGGTTTGGGATTCTGGAACTTGGAATCCAGATTATGATTAGGAAATCCAATTTGGGAATGTTTGGTTGACCAAGAATTCATTGTGAGAATACATATTTCCTCTGTTTGGTTGCACATTGTGGAATTGGAATACTAGCGAAAATAACATGCAAAATATTATCATCTAGCTATAGCATTATCATCATACAAAAAAATTCAATACTTATTTCGTTTGTTGAAGTCCAGACATTTTTAACAAGTATAAAAAGATTAAGTCATGTTGAAAGTAAACATTTTCATAACGGATGAGGACGATATTGTAGTAATGGATACGAAAACTTTTATGATTCTTGCTCTATAAAAAATTACCATTGATTATAATCCACATAATTACTGATATGAAATATGTATATTGTTCAAGTCTCGTTAAATGAATCCGAATCACAAGAATTGATGAAATAAGAGTCAGAAACATCCCATTAAAAAATATATATTTGTAGAGATCCAATAAAAAATTTGATCATCACAACATTCAAACTCACAGGTGCAAAGTCTAAATGTTTATATTAAAATTTTACGAAATCTTACCTGGAAACACTTTTACACTAGAAAAAAATCAACAAAGTAGATTGTTTTTGTCTTGCATACGATTCATTTAACTGAGAAACAATGTATGTGAAAAAGTTATTTCACCTAACTTTTTTGCAGTAACTATTGAGGCGAATCAGGTGGAAAAAGCTTGATAAATTACTCAACAATGGCAAATATATGAGCAAGTAATAGCGAAATTTTTCCCCCCATTTAAAAAAATTAAATTTCAAAAATTAGTGCAAAAAAAAGTGCCCCCAAATGGCCATCCGGAAGTCAAACCCAATTAAATTTTATTTTAGTTGAAATCCTCATTTTCAAAAAATGGGATTTAAAATGGGAATTAAAATGGGAATTCTAAATAACAAGTATTTTGAAGGAATTTGGAATCCTTGTTTTGGGGGTCAAATGGGGATACCGGATTCCACTTTTTCCCAATTCCAATTCCGATTGTGCTGACCCAAACAATGGATTAGAATTTTTTTAGAATTCTGAATGCCAATTCCATTCTAATTCCAGCTACCAAACGGGCCCTAAGATATATATACTAATAAAGATATTAGATTACACTCATCTTTGCTTTGAAATAGTAATATAATTGTTCACAAACATAATCAATATAGTGTTTGATATAAAAGATATGAATATCAAAGATTTTGGTGAAATTACTTTATTTTTTTATCAATTGATAGATTAGAGTCTGTAAAGATTAACTTTACTTTATAAAAAGTCATTTAACTTGTGTTTGCTATAAAGTGAGTAGGTACTTATGTGATTGGAAGTATACCCATCATAATTTTAGGTGAATGTCCTTTAACTTTATTCTTTGCTAAGTGAGTAGTTATGTGATTGAAAATGTACTCATCAAAGTTTTTGGTTAGTGTTCTTTAACTTTACTTTTTGATAAATTTTTATAAATTGAAATATTCAAACTAAAGATTAGCTTTACTTTTCTTTAAAGTTTCTTAAGTTTACATTTATTTATTGATGATTGAATTCTATAATTAAAAACTTTTGAAATTTATAAAATTACATTTATAAAAGAAAATCAATAATTATTAAAGAATTAATAAAATACTATTTTAATTCTTACTAAAATTATTCTTAAAATTACAAAAATATATATACAATATTTGTATATGAAAAACAACTCAATAAAATTTATAATATAAAAACATTCAAACCAATTGAATTTCAAAATGTAAGCCCTAATAAGATATGAACCCTAAACGGGTACAAGTTGCAACTATTTACTTGGACCACTTTACATTATTTGAGTATTTTATTCTTATACCTAACTTAAACTAACCTAAAAACACATTCATAAAAAATAATAATAATAAAACAATTAAATAATGTAGATTATAAACTTTGAAATATTCTCTAAAAGGATATATTCCAAATCCGTACAAATTATTAGTTTCGTTGAATGTAAGTAACATAGTGTTTTAAAGTAATCTAGAGGGTCCACGTGGCACTCCAAGATGGGGATGGCAAATTAAGGTAACGATGTGAATTCAAAATATATTATTCTCTTACTAATATTTAGTTTTACGAATATTTAATTGAGACATTAAATTAAATTTTTGGTCGCCATTGCCGGCCTTAACAAAGGGCAGATGAAGGCAAACGTCAAAAATTACAGTTATTAAATTTTTTTATTATAATGTTTGGGAAATATTAGTTGGTGTTAGCTTAATGAGCTAAAGTTTTAAGAATTTTAAATTTGGTTGAGGAAGAATTATTTGTATATAAGTGAAGGAATTTTTAAGTTTTATATTGGTTTGTATGTTTGAATTGGGAAAACTTATATGGTCAAGAGTGTTTGAGTCATAGTAGGATGTGGTTTTTTTCGAAAAAAATTATTGTACTTGTTCTTGTATGTGTCACTTTCATTTTTCATTTTTATAATTTATTTTAAGGGAACTTTTTTTTTTTTTTTTTTTTTTTATGCGCCTGGTAAACTTTTTAACGTGACTGGTAGTGCTGGCGCGACACACCCACCGGTACCACCAACGCTTTGACCTGGAGTTATGAATCAGTGAGGCCACAAACGGGGGACCTCATCCCCATGAGATTTGAACCTGGATGGCAAGGATAACAACGCAACAACTTAACCATCACAACATGCCACTATTGGCTCAAAAGGGTTTGTGGTAAACCTAGTGTGACTCGAACCGGAGTTGATGCGTAGCATTGGGATCATTAGCCTAACACTACGCCTCACGACTCGCCTTCACACCAACTTGGCTACTCATACACCCTTTTAAGGGAACTATTCTTATTCATGATTGATGTTTTCTAATAAATAATTGTTATAAGTATAGTTTGATGATAGTGACTAAAATTATATTATCAATTTTTTATTAAAATATACATAAATTGACATATTGGAAGAACACAACTTGCTTGATTTTTTAAGTTTTGTATGTTTTAATATTGCTTGGAAAAATTGATTGAGATATATTGGAGTTTTGTATTAAAAAAAATTGATTATAAGAAAAGTTAATTTAGTTGATCACTGAATAAAGAAATAAATTAATTTTAAAGATGTAAAAAATAACGAGAGTTGAACTTAGTAGTGAGTTAACTACTAACATCTTGATGAAGTGACACTTAACAACATTAGTATCTCCATAGGATTTAAAGTTAAGTACACCTCTATTTATTTTTTAAAGTTTTGAATTAGTTTCTACTCATTTATCTTAAATATAATGCATTATTTCATTTAGTGTGCTTACTTCTTATGCATTCATTCAAACCACACATATAGGTTCTCAATCTACATTAGTTAACATGCTTTCCTATAGCCTAGCTATATCATTTCATAAAATAGATTGAATAGAGAAGTGAGTGGATGCAAACCCCACTGGACAAAATAGTGATAAATTTAAGGATACTAGGTATATCCCAGTTTCTTTATACATTTCAACACATCTATTAAATATGCATTTTGTGGCACCTATGTTTTCAATGTATGATGGAAAATGTGATCCTAGTTGTATGGCTAAA
This sequence comes from Cupressus sempervirens, assembly GCA_028749045.1. Classification (NCBI taxonomy): domain Eukaryota; kingdom Viridiplantae; phylum Streptophyta; class Pinopsida; order Cupressales; family Cupressaceae; genus Cupressus; species Cupressus sempervirens. The sequence continues at coordinate 670,406,671 of CM053784.1, read as the reverse complement.
TGCATAGACTTTCTTTGTGTAATGTTGTTAATTAAATCTGACTCACTTTAAAATATAATCCTATTCGGTGTTTATTTTCACTTCCTTGAGGGTCTACTCATTTATTCAATAATCTTGCCAAAGTATTCCTAAAGCGATATGAAGTTAATATGAGTCATAGAGTAACAATTGTTGATTTGTTTAAGTGTACATAAGATTCTAATGGTCACACTAATGATTACATTTTTATGGCATTATTTGTGTTCAAAGTTAATCAACCTCTTCATGATTTCAACACATAGAATTTTACCAAGGGGGCAATCATACCAATATAAGGACAATGTGTATTTGAATAGTTTTCTTCTTTCGTGGATTCAAGTTTGCGTGTTAAAATTGTACAATCAAGTTTTTTGCATGTAGTGAATTTAGATATGGATATTTAACTCAAGATACTTCTTTCTCTTCTAATTATTAAAATCCAAATAAATGTTTGAAAGTAATAACATGAAAGAAAATATAAATCAAATTGATTCTACTTTTATTCTTTTAAATTCAAGATAAATACTCCTAAGAAGTTTATTCAGTGCTAATTTAATTATATTACTTCTTGTAAGTCCATTGAAATTCAACAGAACGCTTCCCAGATCATAATTTTTTTTTAACTATCATAAATTTAAGGGGCAAAATTGCTTTGGTTTCAAGAATTAGGCATACAATCTCATTGATGATTAATTAATTAAGATGTGAGGGGCTACAGGTAACAATAATTTATTAGTTCCACTCCCTAAGAATAGATTGTAGTTTTGCACAAATCTATATATAAGTCATCCACGTAACGTGGAGGCACTAATGAATAACCTTGTGATGATAATTTGGAATAGAGGCATCACATGATTAAGATTTCATGGGAAATATTGATTCTAACACTACATCTTCATCTCCTTCTATTTCATTGTTAACAATATTTTATTGCAATGAGATCTCAACCCCCATCTATATTTTTTTGATCCACTTGGACAATAGATCTTCCTTAGGATAAAATTGAAATGAATCTAGCCATATTTGTACTTAGCTCCCATTCTATCTACTACAAAAAAATGCATTTGCTATTAAACTAGACTATAACATGCTGAGAAAATTTGATAGCCTCTTATCAACTATCCCTATCTCAAGTGAGACCCTTAACTTTTGAATATAGATAAACCGTGTGTCCATTGTGCTTAAACCCTCTTTTGTCATATGTTTTATTTCTTTAGACCTAGTCTTAACTCACTCCTAACAAAATAATTTGTGCTTGTCTAATTAGAGAAATAAAGACAATCTGTCCCCCAACATCATAATCAACTACACTACAAGATGCTCCTTATAATATGATTCTTACAACTACATAATAGCTAAAAAATCTCCACATGTTGGCCACCTAGATCTAACAGTCAATGTCTATTGTGATCTAAATGATCAAAAGTGACATTCAAGACCATTTATTTAAAGCTTATAATTATCAAGTAATTTCTAAACAATAGTACAAACATAATAATCAACCAATCATACTCCATACACATCTAATTCTAAATAAATAGCTATTACAAATATCACATACCTAGATTCGTAAGTGCTAGTCATAATTTAGAAAGGTTCTTAATGATAGAGTAGGTGCAAGTATGAGTTATGATCTAGGGACCCTAATAGACTCCCTACTTGAGTGCATAATTCCTCTCCCATCAATTAACTACAATTCCTATAAGCACAATTCATTCCTCTACTATAACTGTTAGCACACTTGGTGATGGCCTAAAATATTTTCCTCACAAGGAAACTATATGTCTCTAGCATCTCTCTCTCTTTATCTCTCTCCTTAGTCAAGCTATATCCTCTTACCCCTTACCTCCTCATCCTCTTGCATGTTAGGATTAACCTCAGACATAAATAACAGTTACATGCAAATATAACCAATATTAGAAAATAATAGATCGCACATAAGAGAACACAAGACACTAAGATTTAACGTGGTTCACCCAATCCCTAGGCTATGTCCACCAACAACAAGTCCAATATTATTATTATCTAGTGATTACAATCCATAATCCCTTTACAACTCAATATCACTACAAGAAGCTACAATCTCACCATTACATTATGAAATCCCTAACACTAAGCCTTTTTATACAAGCTTTTGCCACTTACAAAATTAGGGCTAGAATAAGTTGTCCAATAGGAAAAATAACAGTCAATGCCTTTAACAATATAAGGGCATTTTTGGCTTCAGGGGCATTGCCCCCCCAAAACCCCATAGAGGCATTGACCCTCGACCTCACCCTGTACTATGATAGGGAGCACACCTAGGGCTTTTCCCTAGGACCCCATCTTGGGGGTGCTACCCCCAAACCCCCGTATAAATAATATGGGGAGAAAACCACACCGAATAAACCTCCAAGTCTAATGAGGCTCCATATCACAACAATCTCCCACTTGGAGACTGATCAAACTCCACAACAATAACCTCCCACTTGGAGACTAATCATAACACTGCTAAACATGAAGCTCCAACTGGAATATATCAAACCACCCTTGACTTTGTTGTTCTTTTATTCTATTCAGTCGAGAAGACCAACCAAAGTTGAAGAGGAATTCAGCTTCTCCCTTGTCACTACCTTTGTAAACATATCTGCTGGATTGTCATCTGTATGTATCTTGTCCAACTTTAACTGTCCATCATCCAAAACTGACCGAATGAAATGCTAATGCAACTAAATGTGTTTTGTCTTTGAATGCAGAGTTGAATTCTTTGCAAGATGAATGGAACTCTAGCTATTTGTAAACAAATAATTATCTCTCTATAGGTGTCCCAATTCTTCCATGAAGAACTAAAGCCATATCATCTCCTTGGTTGCCTCTATAGCAGCAACATACTCTGCCTCTGTAGTGGATAAAGCATTAACCTTTTGTAATCGAGAAACCCAGCTCACTGCTACCCCACCAATAGTAAATACATAACCTATAGTACTTTTCTTGGTATTAATATCCCCTGCCAAATCTGAGTCAACATAGTCTTATAAATTAGGAGTAGAGTGTGAGGCCCCGCCTCGACCCATCCTAGCCTCGATGATACTATATATTATTTTTTTTTTATGGCTCGATATGTCAGAGCATTATTTGTGGCACTGAACATTATTTTGCTAATTATGATGTATGATGCTTTATTTCAGATATTTGATTTCTGTAGTTTAATGTTTTATAACGTATATGCTGATAAAATGAATGAATGCAAACTAACACTTTGAATCTCCAATTTTAATGAGTAGAATGAGATGAATGAATAGATTATGGAAGAATGGATGTTTTAAATTTCATGAAATTGTTGATGCGTATTTTTATATTTATATATATACATGTGCTTCTCGAATTACTGACGTGTGCAATGAGTGTGCAGGAAATTTAGCCGAGAAATCCAATGGGAAGACAAAAGCTGAACCCCATGTTTATTTTGTGCTATATTCTTTTTTTACCTAGTCCATCTTTAAAGTGTATTTCTTTTGGTAGTTTGTTTCCCCTAGTTTTATTGTCCTTATTCAATCCTTAAGCCTTAAAACTTCAAAATTAATTACCCTAAGGGTAAGGGTTTGGGTTGGGAGTGTTTTCCACTCCCCAAGTCTCCTTGGTTGACCTTTATGGTCACTCAAACACTCCATCTTTGCTTGAATTCGAAATTGGTTGTCACTTCATAGGTAGGTGACCTTGACTCCACCAAGGGGTTACCCTAAGCCTAGTTAAGTAGATTCTTATTTAGAGGCACTTGGGAAGTAGTGAATGGGGGTTTTTTTTACCCAATCTCTAGTTTGGAGAGAGCAAGCTTGAAGATTGAAGGAAGGAGAAAGGAAAGAAGCTCTTCTCAAAAAAACTTCCATTGTTGCCATAACACTTGTGGAGGTAGGAATTTCTCTCTCATGGGCTTAGTTTTCCTTTTTGTTGATCATGTATGAATCTTGTTATAGTATTGTGAAGGTTCTTGTCCTTTTATGTTGTGTGTATTGGGAGGATATTGAAGGGAATTTTACCTTGTTTTGGATTTCATTTCTTGCTTTGTTGAGACCTTGTTCTTTGAGTTTTCATGGGGATTGTGATGGCATCACTCACCCTTGGATAGGGAAGAAGTGGCCATGTATGGGGGTAGGGCTTTAGTTGGACCTCATTGGTGAGAGTCTCCTTTCATGGTGAGAGGAAGGAAAAAGGGTAGGGTGTATGGGCCCCTACTTGTCATCACCTTCCTTATTGATGTTGTGAAATCATGTGTATGAAGAGAAAATGAGTATCCTTGTGATTGGAGCCCCGAAAGGGCCTTATATAGAATGGAAATTCTTAAAATTCAAGCCCCGAAAGGGCCATGTAATGGAATGGTGATTGACTTCTCCCATTGGGAAAATCCACCTCCCCCCTTGTTTTGATTCCATGTATAGATCTATTGTGCAAACCGGGTTTGGAGTGTATGTTTGATTTGATGTTGTTGTGATTATCCACCTTGTTTTAGTTTTGTCTTCCCCATTATCCTTTATTGTGATTTTGAAGTTTTTTGGAAGGTAGCACATGTTGGAAGTTTGTAGAGATTTATGTGAGTTGTAAAATGATGTAAAATGGATTGGAAACTTGGAAGTATTGGGCAATGACCTTGGGTTTTCTTACTGGTTCTTTCCCGAGTGGAGCCTTTGAACCAGGATGAATAATACAAAAAAAAAAGAGATTATGAGAAATTCCTTGCATTGCTCCCATGTTCTTTGGAAAATTTGCGTAATGTAAGTTAAATGGTCTTCTCATTTTGTGAAACTTGTTATAGCCAATTCAACCACCTTTTTGTTCATGCATATTATTGTGATGGATTGTGAATGGTGAATGTTAATCTTGTATATGAAGGAATTATGTTAGGAAAGGCTGAGTTCAATTAGACATTAGAATGGTATGGAGAAAATATATGCATATGAAATTATAGAGAATTTAAACACCCATGGTGATCTTCCTATTTTCCATTCCCATGGAGTAATTAGTTGCATTATGTTTAAAATTGGATTCATATGCAGTTGTTGCATTTGTATGTGAAAGAAAATAGAATTGTATTGATCCAACAACAAAGGAAGAGGAACTAAAGTTAGTTTAAAAAAAAAAAAGTTATAAGCATATCATTTGATTAATGTATGGTTGTGTTCATGATGTAATATGCAATGTATAGATTCACCAATCTATTGACACCCATGTCTCAAGATCAATAGAGAAAATTGATAAAAACTTAATCTTCAAAAAAAAATAGAGGCCTGTAGGTGCTCAAACTTGCTGGAAAATGTATGGGCAAAAAAAAAAAGGGAGACCCCTCTATTACAGTCAATAAATTATAGTAAATCACCCTCCTATTATAAGGCTTCAAAGGGTGGGCGACTTACCTTATTTAATGCAACCCATCAAAAAATAAAAAATAAAAAAAAAAAACAAAAAAAAAAATTTGAATTTCGGGCAGAGCCTGCGGCTCGTACCCGGCGGCCAGTCCACGTACGCGTGGAAGACCCCACGCATACCCATGCGTGAGGACCACGCATTTAAATGCGTGGGATCCCCACGCATGTGTATGCGTGAGGCCCACGCATATATTGCGTGGGATCCCCCACGCATATATATGCGTGGGGCGGCGTTTCATTTTTTTTTTTTTTTTATTTATTTTTTTTTAAAAATTTTTTTATATAGTTTAGTTTAAATGAAATTTTCATTTATTTAGTTTAGTTTAAATTAAACTTTCATTTATTTAGTTTAGTTTAAATTAAATTTTCATTTATATAGTTTAGTTTAAATTAAATTTTCATTTATATAGTTTAGTTTTAAATTAAATTTTCGTTTATATAGATTAGTTAAAAATAGTTGTTAGTAGTTTTTATTTTTAATTTATTTAATTATTAGTTTAAATGATAATGTGTATTAATGAAGTTCATTAACAACTTAAAAATTTAGTAATTTTAGCTTAGCGAATTTAATAATTAATGAATATTATTAATTAAAGAATCGTTCTAAAATAGTTTTATCTGTTTATTTATTAATCGTTAATTTGTAACGTTAATTATTAAATTCTGTGAATGCAATATAGTTATTATTTAATGTAGTTAAGGATAACTTAATTAAGTTTAATTAGTCAATTAGCAGTTCCTAATGGGAAGTTTTATTTTCGGGATTAGTAAAATGTGGTTTAAATTCATAAGCCTTAAACATTAGAATTTTATAGTTTAAAATTGATCTATGTCTATTGGAGGGTCATGCAATCCAGATTAACTCATAAAATGAATGATAATTTTAGTTTTACTCCTTGTCGAAGTAGACGACAAATTCATATGTAAAATTTAAATAAAATTGTATTTAAGAAATTTACTAATGTTCTTAGAGTGTAAATCTTTTAAAGGGATTTATTAAATCTATCAAATAATTGGGTCTTCTAATTAAATAAGAGGGGTTGTTAACTGAATCAATTGATTGTTAAGAGTTCGTGTAACCGCCTTCTTGGCATCCATGTTTCATGTGAACTTACTGTATCAACTTAGTGCACTTAAGTTTAAATAAATACATTTAAAATATTAAAAAAAAAAAAAAAAAAAAAAAAAAAAATTTGGTGTGTTTTTTTGGCCATAATTCTTGGGCATGACATTTTGGTATCAGAGCCTAGTTTCAACACTAGGAACCTTAACCACTATGCTTCTAAAATTAATTAAAAACTTTCATTGTGTAGGATGCCTCCTGTTACACGGAACAACCGCCGAGGTAGAGGTCGTAGGGCGAGAGGTAGTGGAGTCAGACAGGAGGACGGACCACCACCTCCACCACCACCACCACCACCTCAGAACCCGAATCAGGACATTTTGGATGCCCTTCAGACACTGATTGGTGTAGTTCAGCAGAGACTACCCCCACCTGTAGCAGAGCCAGTTCAGCAGGTTCCCGAAAGGGAAGCACAGGATCCTGGTGGTAGAGAGAGGAGTAGGAGTCCCCCACCGAGGCAGGATGAGGGACAAGGTGAGCACGAGGGGGAATCCATTCATCAGAGAGTACCACCACCCGAGAGACCTCCTAGACACATAGGAGATGACATCAGAGAGCTGATACGTCTTGGACCCCCACTTTTTACCGGTTCCACAGAAGGGACAGTGGCAGAGGCTTGGTTGCAGAGCCTCCAGCGGTGTTTTGGATTACGTTCCTATGGGAGTAATCTGAAGGCACGTGTTGCAGTCCATCAGTTGAGAGGAGATGCCTCCAATTGGTGGCATCAGGAGGAGACGATCAGAGGGATGAGCATGGATACCCTCACGTGGGAGACCTTTTTGGAGAGATTCAGAGAGAGATTCCTGTCTGAGCATTTCAGGCAGAAGCAGATAGAGGAGTTTCATTCTCTTCATCAGAGAGGTCTCACTGTAGCTCAGTATGAGAGCAGGTTTCTCGAGCTCCTTCCATATGTCGAGTACATGAAGGACGAGAAACAGCGTGTGCATAGATTTATCATGGGCCTAAATTTCTCTCTTCAGGGTCCAGTGCGTATGGCTTTTCCTACTACTTTCAGACAGGTAGTTGAGATGGCCTTGGTTGTAGAGGATACTCGGAGTAGACAGGAGTCACGAGATCGATCTCAGAACCGAAACTCTACCCAGCAGAAACCCCCTTGGAAGGGGAATCAGAACTACTCAGCAGGGTCCTCTAAGGGCCAACAGTCTCAGCAACAGAAACCTCAGCAGCAGCAGCACCAGAAACCCTCACAGGGTTATCAGGGCTCCAAGCCCAAGCAGTGGTACTCACAGGGACCGAGGCAGGATCAGAAAGTACAGGCTCCACAGTCTCAGCCAGCGAAGTCTCAGCAGTCTTCTAGGGGTGGTTTCAGTGGGTCTAGCAGGTCAGGAGGGCCACAGCAGATTAGTTCACAGGGTGCACGGCCTCATGCACGGGGACCATGCTACACTTGTGGTGGCATGGGTCATATAGCTAGAGAGTGTCCACAGGGACAACCCTCCAGTGGTCAGGGAGGGGCTTTTTCAGAGCCGACAGTTGGTGATGTAGGCAGATCACACAGAGTATTCGCAGCAGTTGACAACCGCCAGGCCGAGCATCAGGCTACAGTCATTGAGGCTACAGGTATCATTCAGGGTAGCGTGGTTACAGTTTTATTTGATTCAGGAGCTACTGACTCCTTTATATCTCCTTTTGCTGTGGAGCGTTGCGGGCTGGTGGCAGTTAGACAAGATGTCGGTTGGGAGGTAGAGTTAGCCTCAGGAGCTAGAGTGTCAGTTAGTTCCATGGTGCATAGTTGCCCGATTCAGATGGGAGCCACATTCACGGTGTCTGATCTACGCATTACCCCACTAGGTTCTTATGATGTTGTTCTTGGCATAGATTGGCTTTATTCCCACAGCGCCAAGATGGATTGTCGACAGAAGACAGTGGAATGTGTGGATGATGATGGTATCGGTAGAGTGATTCTTGGGGTTAAGAGACCCATATCCCTTCGTATGATATCCGCTATGCAGCTTAGGCGGTGCATGCGGAAGGGGTGTCAGCTGTTTGCAATCACCATTAGTGATAGAGAGGAAGGCTCAGAAGGGGAACCATCCCTTGATGACTTTCCTATATTGCAGGAGTTTGCAGATGTTTTTCCTTCAGAGCTCCCTGGTAGACCCCCACCTAGGGCAGTAGACTTTCATATTGATCTTGTGCCAGGCGCGGAACCAGTATCAAGAGCACCATACAGGATGACTACGCATGAGCTTAGTGAACTAAAGGTTCAGTTGGAGGAACTCCTAGAGAAGGGGCATATTCGACCTAGTGTGTCACCTTGGGGTGCACCAGTGATCTTCGTTAAGAAGAAGGATGGATCACTTAGGTTATGCATTGATTATCGGCAATTGAACAAAGTAACCATCAAGAACCGATATCCCCTTCCCAGAATTGATGACCTATTTGATCAGTTGCAGGGTGCTCGTGTATTTTCAAAAATTGATCTTAAGTCAGGGTACCACCAGTTGAGGATTGTGGGGAGTGATATTCCTAAGACCGCTTTCCGTACTAGGTATGGACACTATGAGTTCACAGTGGTGCCATTCGGTCTCACAAATGCTCCAGCTGTATTCATGAGCCTCATGAACGGAGTATTTCGTACCTTCTTGGATAAGTTCGTAGTTGTGTTCCTGGATGACATCCTGATATATTCCCATGATGAGGAAGAGCACGAGAAACACCTGAGGCAGGTGTTGCAGAAGCTGAGAGAGAATCAGTTGTTTGGTAGCTTATCGAAGTGTGCATTCTTCCGATCAGAGATCCATTATTTGGGCCATATCATATCAGGCGAGGGTATCTCGGTAGACCCATCGAAGATTAGAGCCATCATGGATTGGCCTGCACCTACTAGTGTCACTGAGGTGAGGAGCTTTATGGGATTAGCAGGCTATTATCGACGCTTCATTGCAGGATTTTCTAGATTGGCACACCCCATTACATCGCTGCAGAGGAAAGGAAAGAAGTTTGAATGGACAGAGAAGTGCGAGAGAGCTTTTCTAGAGCTCAAGAGAGCCCTCACGAGTGCACCTATTCTTGCAGTACCAGACCCATTGGCGGACTTTGTGGTGTGCACTGATGCATCTTTGGATGGCATTGGGGCAGTGCTTATGCAGGATGGTCGGCCTATTTCCTTCGAGTCTAGGAAGTTGAAGACTCATGAACTCAACTACCCTACTCATGACCTAGAGCTTGCAGCGGTGGTTCATGCATTAGTGAAGTGGCGACACTTCCTACTAGGTCATAGATTTGAACTTCATTCCGACCATCAGAGCTTGCAGTACCTATTCACGCAGCCAAACCTGAATGCTAGACAGAGAAGGTGGATGGAGTTCCTTTGCGAGTACAATTTTGATGTACATTACATCAAGGGAAAGGAGAATGTAGTTGCAGACGCCTTAAGTAGAAGGCGCCATGAGCTCTCATCTATGACTACGAGCACCGATTTGAGAGAGCAGATTTTACAGCACTTGCCAGCAGATGAGCTTTTTACAGAGGTTAGTCAGGTTGTGCATTCTCAGAGACCCTTGGAGGGGAAGTATTCAGAGTATTCCTTGGAGTCTGATGGACTCTTACGTCATAGAGGACGTGTGTATGTACCTTCCATCGGGGGTTTGCGCGAGCTCATCATACTTGAGGCTCACAGAGCACCTTATGCGGCACACCCTGGTGTTAAGAAGTTGCATGCAGATTTGAGGCAGTTGTACCATTGGCCAGGCATGAGAGCGCAGATTGCCGACATAGTGGCGAGATGCCTCGAGTGTCAGAGGGTGAAGGCAGAACATCGTCATCCCGGTGGGCTCCTTCAGCCTCATGAGATTCCAGAGTGGAAGTGGGATGTTATATCGATGGACTTTATTGTTGGTCTTCCTTTGTCTTCTCGTCGTCATGATGCCATTATGGTGACAGTTGACACATTGACCAAGGTTGCTCACTTCTCACCTGTGCGTACTACGTACACAGCCCGAGACATAGCTCAGGTGTTTTTGCGAGACACTGTCAGACTTCATGGCATTCCCCGTAAGATTATCTCTGATAGGGACTCACTATTCACCTCATCTTTTTGGAGAGAGTTGCAGTCAGCTTTGGGCACTAGGCTCAATTTCAGTACAGCGTACCACCCTCAGACTGATGGGCAGACTGAGCGTGTGAATCAAGTGTTGGAGGACATGTTGCGTATGTACGTGATGGATCATCAGGTCAAGTGGGAGGAATACCTCCACCTAGTTGAGTTTGCCTATAACAATGGGCACCATTCCTCCATAGGTATGCCGCCTTATGAGGCCCTGTATGGGAGACCTTGTAGGACGCCTTTGAGTTGGGACAGGATCGAGGATCGAGTTTCCATTGGACCTCAGTTAGTTAGAGATATGGAACAGCAGGTGATTTGGATTAGGCAGCGCCTGAAAGAGGCACAGGATCGACAGAAGAAGTATGCTGATGCAAATAGGATGGATCGAGAGTATCAGGTTGGGGATAGAGTTTTCTTGAGGGTGCGGCCACACAAGAGTCCGATTCGATTCGGAAAGGGCTCTAAGTTGGCACCCCGTTTCGTTGGGCCATTCGAGATCCTAGAGAGGATAGGACCAGTTGCCTACCGTCTAGCTTTGCCACCTAGCCTGTCACGCACCCACGATGTGTTTCACATTTCAGTACTTAGAAGATATATCTATGATGAGTCTCATATTATAGATTGGGATGCTTTGCAGGTGGAGTCGGACGGCCAGTTAGCGCTGGAGCCCATCCGTATTATTGCCCGACGGACCCTCGCACTTCGAGGTCGAGAGCTGGACCAGGTTAGGGTCCAGTGGGATTGCTACGATGAGATCACGGCCACATGGGAGGATACAACGCAGATGCGATCTCAGTACCCATACCTTTTTGATGAACTCCAGGAGGAAGTTCATGCCTAGTGGGGGAGGATGTGAGGCCCCGCCTCGACCCATCCTAGCCTCGATGATACTATATATTATTATTTTTTTATGGCTCGATATGTCAGAGCATTATTTGTGGCACTGAACATTATTTTGCTAATTATGATGTATGATGCTTTATTTCAGATATTTGATTTCTGTAGTTTAATGTTTTATAACGTATATGCTGATAAAATGAATGAATGCAAACTAACACTTTGAATCTCCAATTTTAATGAGTAGAATGAGATGAATGAATAGATTATGGAAGAATGGATGTTTTAAATTTCATGAAATTGTTGATGCGTATTTTTATATTTATATATATACATGTGCTTCTCGAATTACTGACGTGTGCAATGAGTGTGCAGGAAATTTAGCCGAGAAATCCAATGGGAAGACAAAAGCTGAACCCCATGTTTATTTTGTGCTATATTCTTTTTTTACCTAGTCCATCTTTAAAGTGTATTTCTTTTGGTAGTTTGTTTCCCCTAGTTTTATTGTCCTTATTCAATCCTTAAGCCTTAAAACTTCAAAATTAATTACCCTAAGGGTAAGGGTTTGGGTTGGGAGTGTTTTCCACTCCCCAAGTCTCCTTGGTTGACCTTTATGGTCACTCAAACACTCCATCTTTGCTTGAATTCGAAATTGGTTGTCACTTCATAGGTAGGTGACCTTGACTCCACCAAGGGGTTACCCTAAGCCTAGTTAAGTAGATTCTTATTTAGAGGCACTTGGGAAGTAGTGAATGGGGGTTTTTTTTACCCAATCTCTAGTTTGGAGAGAGCAAGCTTGAAGATTGAAGGAAGGAGAAAGGAAAGAAGCTCTTCTCAAAAAAACTTCCATTGTTGCCATAACACTTGTGGAGGTAGGAATTTCTCTCTCATGGGCTTAGTTTTCCTTTTTGTTGATCATGTATGAATCTTGTTATAGTATTGTGAAGGTTCTTGTCCTTTTATGTTGTGTGTATTGGGAGGATATTGAAGGGAATTTTACCTTGTTTTGGATTTCATTTCTTGCTTTGTTGAGACCTTGTTCTTTGAGTTTTCATGGGGATTGTGATGGCATCACTCACCCTTGGATAGGGAAGAAGTGGCCATGTATGGGGGTAGGGCTTTAGTTGGACCTCATTGGTGAGAGTCTCCTTTCATGGTGAGAGGAAGGAAAAAGGGTAGGGTGTATGGGCCCCTACTTGTCATCACCTTCCTTATTGATGTTGTGAAATCATGTGTATGAAGAGAAAATGAGTATCCTTGTGATTGGAGCCCCGAAAGGGCCTTATATAGAATGGAAATTCTTAAAATTCAAGCCCCGAAAGGGCCATGTAATGGAATGGTGATTGACTTCTCCCATTGGGAAAATCCACCTCCCCCCTTGTTTTGATTCCATGTATAGATCTATTGTGCAAACCGGGTTTGGAGTGTATGTTTGATTTGATGTTGTTGTGATTATCCACCTTGTTTTAGTTTTGTCTTCCCCATTATCCTTTATTGTGATTTTGAAGTTTTTTGGAAGGTAGCACATGTTGGAAGTTTGTAGAGATTTATGTGAGTTGTAAAATGATGTAAAATGGATTGGAAACTTGGAAGTATTGGGCAATGACCTTGGGTTTTCTTACTGGTTCTTTCCCGAGTGGAGCCTTTGAACCAGGATGAATAATACAAAAAAAAAAAGAGATTATGAGAAATTCCTTGCATTGCTCCCATGTTCTTTGGAAAATTTGCGTAATGTAAGTTAAATGGTCTTCTCATTTTGTGAAACTTGTTATAGCCAATTCAACCACCTTTTTGTTCATGCATATTATTGTGATGGATTGTGAATGGTGAATGTTAATCTTGTATATGAAGGAATTATGTTAGGAAAGGCTGAGTTCAATTAGACATTAGAATGGTATGGAGAAAATATATGCATATGAAATTATAGAGAATTTAAACACCCATGGTGATCTTCCTATTTTCCATTCCCATGGAGTAATTAGTTGCATTATGTTTAAAATTGGATTCATATGCAGTTGTTGCATTTGTATGTGAAAGAAAATAGAATTGTATTGATCCAACAACAAAGGAAGAGGAACTAAAGTTAGTTTTAAAAAAAAAAAGTTATAAGCATATCATTTGATTAATGTATGGTTGTGTTCATGATGTAATATGCAATGTATAGATTCACCAATCTATTGACACCCATGTCTCAAGATCAATAGAGAAAATTGATAAAAACTTAATCTTCAAAAAAAAATAGAGGCCTGTAGGTGCTCAAACTTGCTGGAAAATGTATGGGCAAAAGAAAAAAGGGAGACCCCTCTATTACAGTCAATAAATTATAGTAAATCACCCTCCTATTATAAGGCTTCAAAGGGTGGGCGACCTACCTTATTTAATGCAACCCATCAAAAAAAAAAAAATAAAAAAAAAAAACAAAAAAAAAAATTTGAATTTCGGGCAGAGCCTGCGGCTCGTACCCGGCGGCCAGTCCACGTACGCGTGGAAGACCCCACGCATACCCATGCGTGAGGACCACGCATTTAAATGCGTGGGATCCCCACGCATGTGTATGCGTGAGGCCCACGCATATATTGCGTGGGATCCCCCACGCATATATATGCGTGGGGCGGCGTTTCATTTTTTTTTTTTTTTTATTTATTTATTTTTTTAAATTTTTTTATATAGTTTAGTTTAAATGAAATTTTCATTTATTTAGTTTAGTTTAAATTAAACTTTCATTTATTTAGTTTAGTTTAAATTAAATTTTCATTTATATAGTTTAGTTTAAATTAAATTTTCATTTATATAGTTTAGTTTTAAATTAAATTTTCGTTTATATAGATTAGTTAAAAATAGTTGTTAGTAGTTTTTATTTTTAATTTATTTAATTATTAGTTTAAATGATAATGTGTATTAATGAAGTTCATTAACAACTTAAAAATTTAGTAATTTTAGCTTAGCGAATTTAATAATTAATGAATATTATTAATTAAAGAATCGTTCTAAAATAGTTTTATCTGTTTATTTATTAATCGTTAATTTGTAACGTTAATTATTAAATTCTGTGAATGCAATATAGTTATTATTTAATGTAGTTAAGGATAACTTAATTAAGTTTAATTAGTCAATTAGCAGTTCCTAATGGGAAGTTTTATTTTCGGGATTAGTAAAATGTGGTTTAAATTCATAAGCCTTAAACATTAGAATTTTATAGTTTAAAATTGATCTATGTCTATTGGAGGGTCATGCAATCCAGATTAACTCATAAAATGAATGATAATTTTAGTTTTACTCCTTGTCGAAGTAGACGACAAATTCATATGTAAAATTTAAATAAAATTGTATTTAAGAAATTTACTAATGTTCTTAGAGTGTAAATCTTTTAAAGGGATTTATTAAATCTATCAAATAATTGGGTCTTCTAATTAAATAAGAGGGGTTGTTAACTGAATCAATTGATTGTTAAGAGTTCGTGTAACCGCCTTCTTGGCATCCATGTTTCATGTGAACTTACTGTATCAACTTAGTGCACTTAAGTTTAAATAAATACATTTAAAATATTAAAAAAAAAAAAAAAAAAAAAAAAAAAAAAAAAAAAAAAAAAAAAAAAAAAAAAATAAATTTGGTGTGTTTTTTTGGCCATAATTCTTGGGCATGACATAGAGCCCCCAAAGTGTAAACACTTACTGGATGTTCCTCTTAGATATCTGAGAATCCATTTTATTGCATTCCAATGCTCAACCTGCTAACAACTCCCACTACATGTGCAATATCTGGGCTTCTACATACCATAAAGTACATCAAGCTTCCTACAGCTGAAACATAAGGTACCTTAGACATCTTATCCTCCTCTTCTTGTATCTTGGGACACATCTCCTTAGTCAACTTCAAATGACCAGGTAAAGGTGTGTTGGCAGCTTTAGCATTCTCCATAGATAAACATTGCACCATCTTCTCAATATAATTAGCCTGAGATAATGTCAATTTCCTGTTCTTCCTATCTCTGCAAATCTTCATACCAAGGATTTATTTCCCTGCCCACAAATCCTTCATAGAAAATGAATGTGCTAATTGTTCCTTTAACCAATTAATATGATCCATGTTAGACCCAACTACAAGCATATCATCAACATATAAACATAAAATAATGTAGTTGTCATCATCCAACCTCTTAAAATAAACAAAATGATCTGAATGACACCTACTATATCCATGCTCATGCATAAACTTGTCAAATTTTAGATACCATTGCCGAGGTGCTTGTTTCAAGCCATATAAACTTTTCTTCAATCTGCACACTAAGTTCTCGTTACCTTTGACCTCAAGTCTTTGTGGTTGAGCCATGTATATCTCTTCATCCAAATCACCATGAAGGAAGGTTGTTTTAACATCAAGTTGCTCCAAATGCAAATCTTCAGTAGCCACAATACATAAAACAATGCAAATAGAAGTCATTTTAACAACATGAGAGAATATCTCATCAAAATCAATGCCTTTTTTTGTGCAAATCCTTTTACCACTAACTTGGCTTTAAATATTTTCTTGCCTTCATCCTCTTCTTTCAACCTATAAACCCACTTATTTTGTAAAGTCCTTTTACCTGTAGGCAACTTGCATAAATCCCACGTCTTATTTTTCAACAAAGAGTGCATTTGTTCTTTCATTGTGTACTCCCACTGAATCTTTGTATCCACCTACACAGCTTCGTCATAACATTTAGGTTCACTAGCATTAGTAAGTAAAATAAAATACAAGGAAGGAGAAAATATTTTTGGAGGTCTACTTAGCCTTTTAAACCATCTAACATTCACTGGGGTTTGTGGTATTTTTTGCTGTGGTTGTTGCAGATCATGAGGAATTGTTGGAACATCAGCTTTTGGAGCATCATCCACTACTACATAATCATTTTCTTTCTTCTCATGTTCCTGAAACCGATCTTTGTACAACATTTTCTCATTGAATATGACATCCTTACTTCTTACAATTTTACAATTTTTAGAATCCCAAAGCCTATAACCAAATTCATTAATGCCATATCTAACAAATACACATTTTTTTGACTTAGCTTCCAGCTTGGTTCTATTTTCAAAATCAACATGTGCAAATGCTTCACAACCAAACGTTTTGAGAAAATAATAGTTTACCTTCTTACTAGTCCATGCTTTCTATGGAATACCACAACCCAAACAAGTAGAGGGACCTCTATTAATCAAATATATAGTAGTATTGACAGCCTCTGCCCACATGTTTAAGGGTAACCCAACATGCAACCTCGTGCTTCTTGCACACTCCATTATAGTCATGTTCATGCGTTTAGCCACTCCATTTTCCTGTGGAGTCCTTGGAACAATGTTTTGTCTACAAATACCATTAGTAGAGAAATAATCTTCAAATTCATGACTGAAATACTCACCACTGTTATTATATCTGAGACATTTTAATTTCTTTCCAGTCTTATATTCAACCAAGCATTTCCATTTCTTAAAAGTTTGAAATACATCAGACTTCTGTCTAAGGAAATAAACCCATACTTTTCTAGTTGCATCATTAATAAATGTAACATAATAATGAGAGCCACCAAGGGAAGATACCTGAGCTGGTCACCTACATCTGTATGCAAAAGCTCTAATTTCTCATTTTTATTTTCCTTCCTAGTCTTCATAGAACTCACTCTCTTTTGTTTTCCATACACACAACTTTCACATAAATCCATATTGA
Source organism: Cupressus sempervirens (assembly GCA_028749045.1). NCBI lineage: Eukaryota > Viridiplantae > Streptophyta > Pinopsida > Cupressales > Cupressaceae > Cupressus > Cupressus sempervirens. Next base: position 670,389,522 of record CM053784.1, on the reverse strand, counting down.
AACATTTTAGACTTGGTAAAATTTTCTTTGAATGAGTACTTTCATACCTTTCTCACTCATGTGCCCAAGTCTGTTGTGCCACAGTGCTATAATAGAATATATAGTAGCTATTTGTTCTCCCTGATCAACTACAACAACTGTTCCTAAACATTCATTTTTCTCTAAAACAATCAAAGTAGAAGGAACAATATGACTTGTACAAAGATATAACGTGCCGACTTTCACACCTTTTGCTACTACAAAGGAAACTTTTGAAACATTCCAATTTTTATCATTAAAAGTAACTCTACAACCCTCATCACCGAGGTGCCCTGCTGAAATTAAATTCCTACTCAGCCTTGGAACATGTCTTACCTCATGTAGTAGCCAATGATTCTTATTCTACAACTTAATCTTAACTTTTCCCTTTCCAACAATTTGACAGAGTTCATTATCCCCCAAATAAACAAGCCCAAAATCCCCTTGGACATAATCAATGAAATAACCTCTATGAGGTGTAGCATGAAATGAAGCACCAGAATCTAAAACCATGAATCATCAACATTTTCTAAAGATAGAAGCAAAGCATCCTCTTCGGATTTGCTACTTACCACATTTGCCTCCTTGTTCCCTTTTGGTTTATCTCCTTCAGATATATCCCTTCTGGTTCCTATAGCTCCAACTAGAATATATCAAACCACCCTTGACTTTGTTGTTCTTTTATTCTGTTCAGTCGAGAAGACCAACCAAAGTTGAAGAGGAATTCAACTTCTCCCTTGTCACTACCTTTGTAAACATATCTATTCCCTTCTAGTTTATCTCCTTCTGGTTTGTCCCTTACATATTTGTTTGAAGACACATTAAAAAGTATCTTCATTTGAATGTGAACTTTAGCTCAAAGATTGAAATTTGAACAATGGTATTTCAATAAATGAAAAAAGAGAGTTTCATTTGATCCTTTTTTATTCCTTTTATAGAATTGCCATAAAAGGAATAAAAGAAGACCTTTGAACAAAAGTTCTTTTTTCTCCATTTTTTGAAATTATCTTTCTTCAAAGGTTATTTTTTGAATACATGGACATGCCAGGCCTTCATTTCAATGTACATTACTAACTTAGAATGATGGTAACCTTGAATAGATGTATCTTCATTCAAAGATCATCTAAGCTAGTTATGACCACTTTTGGGCCTAAAATATACCTCTAAGGACTCCAAACTAGACTTTGAAACTTTTGAAAATGGGGACTTTAATATCCGTAAACACAAACATGATATTTCAACCAAGATTTTTCCAGTATGCTTATATACCAAATTCATAGCTTTGAGAAAAACAGTAGACCAATCTATTCACAAATGTAAAATTACTATAATTAGTAACCTTACATAATTGCAAGGTTAAGACACCATGTTTCTAACACTTATTTCAACAAAAAGAAGAAATTAATCTATATGCATATAAAAAAGTTATGCATTATCAAAGTAACATATATCTGTATTATAGTTAATCTCACTTTAAAAAGTTAGAAAATAAATTATGCAACAAAAAATTATGAGAAAATATCTTTGCATTAGATATGAGTGTTACAAATCTATGTTAAAAATTTAAAATTTCACCCTTTATACAAATAATTTAATATTGTATCGAGGCACCATTACTTTAAAAAAAAATTATTAATTAATTGATAAAATTCTTCTATTGATGCAAGTTTTTCATTAACTTATGCATGATTTATTATTTTGATGTTTTAGATCATAATTTATGATCCTTTAGTGTGATTGGAAACATCAAAACAAAAAAATCATACACAATTTTACCTAAAAGCTTGCATCAATATTATTTATTATATTATTTTTTAATATTTACATTAAAAACTCATTAATTATTTCTTAATTAAAAAATATATTTACAATCTACATACAAAGACACATAAATTACTAGCCACAACATTTATAGGTTAGAATGTTACATCTTCTAGGGCTCACCAATTCATTAACATCTTAGCTATTACAAGTGTCAAAAAGTGAAAAATTGGTGAAAACTATTAATTTAAATGGATCACTTTAGCCAAAAGGTAGGGCATTTATTAAGTTAACTGAATCAACCTATAATATACCCATTTTTGTGTCAAGATGCATTGTATGTGTGGTTTGAATCATGTATTCAATTCATTGCATTTATATAATTCATCATTTTGTTCTATCAAATTTGAGTATGCGATCCTATTTAGTGTTTTTATTTCATCCATTGAAATATTTTCTTTTGTGTTTAAATACCACACTTATAAAATTAAGATTTTTGTCGCAAATTCTTTGTGATATTGAGTTGAGGCCCTCTTTTGGCCTCTCCATTATCATTTGGGGATTTCTTATGTTGTTTCCATTTTTATTTTTTTGGTAACAAGAAATTTCTTATGTGATTCGATCGTAGTCATACTCATGACTCCTCAAAAATTTAGGCTCTCTCTCTCTCTCTCTCTCTCTCTATATATATATATATATATATATATATATATATATATATATATATATATATATAGTAATCTCTTGTTTTTTTTCAAACAAAAGCATGCACCCTCTTTCATTGAGCTTCTTTCTTATGCTTTACTTTTCAAATTTTAAAGATACCAAGTAGCTTGTATCTTTTCCTTTGACAACATGCTTGAGAGTTTTCTTTGATTGTTCCCATTTTCTTCTTAGGGGCAACAATATTTCCTTTCTTCTATGTTAAAAATATTTATCATCCTCCAATTGTAGAAACAATAATACTTACTTAAAGGAAGCTCAATCTTCATTTCTCTCTTAGAAATATAGGTGATTTTATTCCATTATTCTTTCAACCATAACATTAAGGAAAAATCTTGGTTGATGTACTATTCTTTGATAGCTGGCTTTTGTTTGACTAGTGGTTGTATCCTTTTTTGTCCTATTTTTCCTAATGGGATTAATGTCTAGTCTTTAAGATATCTTTGTATAGGGTTTCAAGGGGGCCTTTAAAACCCATTTTCTTAATTAAAAAATTAAGGAAAAAATCACGACTTTCATGTAGCATTGTACTTATGGTGCTTTGATTAGTTTTAAACACACTTTACCTTAGTGCACATACATAACAATATATGTAGTTATTGATTGTAGAGGTTCCCTGGGTTAGGCACCATCTACTATTACAAAGATGCTATGATCGACAATGGATGAAGAATAATAAGAAAATTAAAAAATTTCTATAGTCTATAGTTAGGAAGAGTGACTTAATCTCTTCCTATTAGCTTCATCTTCTTCTAAGAATAATTTTAAATTCCTTTCCAAGAGAAAGATCAAGGCCTCCATCTCTCATTGGTTCTAGTTTGGGCACGTTTGATCATTCTAACTTTTTAGCTAACCATCGTGAAGCTTGCCCACAGGAGGATGATTCACCTTTGTCCTCTTTGCCATGAATTGCGAAAATGATCTATTGGAATGTGAGAAGATTTCTCTCCTTTGTCATCGACATAGATTACAAGTGTAATTAATAAGTGGACGTATTATATTATTTTTCTTTGAGAAGTTAAACTTCTTGGTCCTCACCTTGCTTATTTTTAATCCAACATTTGGAGAGACATGATTTTTCTTCATACATTACATAGAGAAGGCAACGAGAGTAGTTATTGGTTTGACTTATTGGATTTTATAATTTTTTCATTTATAAAGGGGATGATCCATCTCATAGTTGTGTGTGGGATCTAGCTTTTATCAATGAAAAATCTATAAGTTTCTACTTAGTTTTTGCTCCTGACATAACTAAAGATAGAGGTAATTGTGGGATTGGATGTATAAAAAACCATTAATGTTGATTGGTTATAGGAGGTGATTTTAATATGATTAAATATCTCAACGATTACAACTAGCCCATTTTTTTCTTCTTGGTAATAGATTGGTATTTTTTATTTTTTATTAATCACTTTTGATTAGAGCTTTGAACCAATGCGGTCACATTTGGGGGACCCCATCCTTGTGGTGAATACATCTTAGAGTATTTGAGGCCTTGACACCTTGCTTCAATTTTTTATGTATCATGAGCTGACCATCCTTGTAACTCCATTCGGTGAACACTTTATATCTCCTTAATAAGGATGAAAACTAATTAAAGATGAGATAAAGCTTAGTGGAATTGACATATTCTACATATACACTAACTTGCATCTCATCTATGATATTTATGGTTGTTGTGTGAGAGTATATTATTCTTCTACTCTCTTAGACTAGTATTCATCTTTTGTCCAATTTCAAGAGAGAATAAAATCATTGCGGCCAATCAATTGCCATACAAAATTAATACTCATGATTTATTAAAAATTTGTCCTATGTGGCTACTCTTGTTTAGCATTTGGAATTCTATCTTTAAAGTAAGTGTTGGGGAGTCTTGTAATAATTGGTGGTATTTTTTAAGGATCACCTTGTGGTGTAGTGGTTGCATTGTTAATGATACAACTAAGGTTCAAATCCTTGCTTGGCCCAAAATAGTGTTGATGCTAGTTGGGCCTGAATTGGTTGTCGTGTATGGTGGTGGATAAATGCACGTGTATGGTGAAGTACTAGTGATGAATATTATGGTGTTTAATTCACTTGTCAATTGAGATGGAGATAAGGGTAATCAACTCCCACGATCATTGCTAGGCTAGGAGTGCTCGCAGACTCTGTGTTAGACCTACGTTGGGTATGTTGGTTGTGCCCTTTGGGCTTAGTTTCCTTGCTGGGCTTTTGTGTGCTCATAGGTCTTTAGTGTTGGCGTCAGGGATGAGGTCCCCCCGAATTGTAGCCTCACTGGTTCATAGCTCCAGCCAAAAACAAAATATTATATAAAAAAAAAAAAAATTGTTAGCATTTTTCTATTTCACAATGTGTTGATCCCCTTAATGCTTTTGGTAAGAGGTTGGCCTTACAACACAAATGTAAAGAAAAGTCCTTGCAAGAGAAGCTTGAACACAATAGGAAATCACTTAATGCAATATCACTTTACAAAAAAAATTACTCTATTTGAAACTCATCTTTAAAAAATTGACACCTACACGGGGCAAGAAGTTAAAATAAGAGGCATATTGCACAAGGTTAATGAGGTAAATAAAGGTTTTAAATACTTCTTCAAATTTCTAAATGGAATCATAAGAATGCGTATATTAGAGCCATTCTAGATGAAACTAGTTGTATTCACAGTGCAACCTGGAAGAGTTAAGGATTTGTTTCAAAACTTGTACAAGAGGCTTTTTAGAGAGCTCCCATTGGCAAGATAGTTAATCAACTTTGGAAGACATCACCAAATGTCACATATATAAGAAGTCTAATTTTGGTTGTGGTCAATTTCCAGATTGAGAGCTTTTTATGGATCATGTTCACTATTTTTAAAGAATAACACTCATTAGAAAGTTGAAATGCTAAAGTTTTAATGCGATATCATTTTCCAAATTGTGTTCTTATATTTACAACTATGAGGGGATCCTAAAAAGAAACATGAAGACCAATAACTACTTGATAAGTTAATATTTCAAACTCTAAAACTCCATGAAAAAGATATCTTGCACTTCAAAAAATTCTAATGTATGCTAACTTTCAAAGTTTAATATATCATTTTTGTAATATGGATCTTCATTTGAATGCTGTTATCTAGTTTTTGTTTTTGTCACCCTATGCTTGTTTGGAATTCTATTGGATAACCAATAAAATTACAATTTCTTTTTGACTCATTACCTATTTCTACCTTTTGTTTTTTTCTTACATTACTAAATATATACAAATATCTCCTTCCCCTTACACCTTGCTTTTGTAAATTCTATCTCTAATTCAAGTAGAGGAGAATCTTATAGCATTGACAACATTTTGTTATTTCTTATGTGTTGATTTTCTTCATATCTTTGATAAGAGATTGTCCCAATAGCAAAAGACGTAAAGAAAAGTCATTATAAGAGAAGCTTGAACACAATATGAAATCACTTAATGTAAATCCTAATAACATTACTTTACAAAATTTTATAACCTCCTTAGAAACTCATCTTCAAAAATTTACATTTGTAGATGACAAAGAATTAAAATTGATATCTATAAATGACATTGAAATTTTGTTCTTCTTTTTCGATGTTCATTTTAAGTTCTATTAGATTGTTCGAAATATTATGATTTTTAATTTTTTTTTCTTTATTTCAATTAAAAAAAATCAAAGTTAGCTCAGAAATTTATTGAGTTTCAATTATTGTGAATGCAAGACATAAGTAACAGTGATATCAAGTTCTAGTGTCACCGAGTTAGGAAGTGCCACATTCATAGTTGCAACGAATGCTTTCTATTTCTAGCTAAGAGAAAAAAAAAATATAATGCTTTTCCAAAGTGGGATAGCTTAAAAAAAAAATATAATGCTTTTCCAAAGTGGGATAGCTTATCGCACAACCAAGAAAAAAGTTAATACAAACTAAGATTCCCATATTTTTGTCTATAATTTTAGATCCGAAAGCTCCTGTGGGATGGCATGGCGTATTCAAATTTACTGTTATTTCCTTATCCTATTAGGAAGAATATACTAGTATACTGTACACAATTTCAGGGTGCGGAAAGTATAAGCACTGTTACGAGTGCGGCATTGATAAGCGAGCCACTTATAATTGTGCGCACTATCTCCTGCAGCACAAGTCAATGTTGATCATTAAATCTTTACACGTCCGCACGCTATTCTTTCCCCCTTCAATTTTTTATTCCCCACAGCTTTCGCCCAATTTTTAACTTCAAAATATCTGTCACAAAATAATTCCAGCAATCTGCGTGTAGTTGGATGTGCTAATCTTCCGCCGGATTATGGAGTGGATTTCCGACAGAGCAGCATACATTTCGTTCAAAGGTGAAATCCAGGTAAAATCTGCAAAATACTCTGTGAAAGCTCTTCAATCAGATCTGGGCCTGGTGTATTTAATGCATAAACTGTTTTAGATTACACCCAACTGAATTAGATCAGACATTCGAAGTAGATAGAATAAATTGGTTTGTGCTGTAATGGGATATCTGTCATGTAAAGCTGATTCGGCAGTTATAACATGCGATGCATACAAAAAAGAGAAGCCCTTGAAGGTGCAGCAGTTTACTTACAAAGAGCTGGAGATTGCCACCGGAGGATTTGCTGTTGGAAGTCTGTTAGGAAAAGGTAGCCATGGTTGTGTATATAAGGGTGTTTTGCGAGATGGTACTCTTGTAGCTATCAAGAAGCCTTCAGTTGGGCTCCGGATCTTACAAGATGATACTGCAGTTGAGAACGAGATTGAAATACTTTCTAAACTACACAGCCCACGGCTTGTTAATTTACTTGGGTTTAGTCATGATACCAAGGAAAAAATCCTCGTTGTAGAGTATATGTCTAATGGTACACTTCATGATATATTGCATTGTAACCCCGAACCGCCCAGTTGGGCTAGAAGGGTTCACCTTGCTTTACAGACTGCTAAAGCTATCTTGACCTTGCACAGTGCAAACCCCCCTGTAATTCACAGAGATATCAAGGCTTCCAACGTGTTGATTGATGGCAATTGGAACGCACGGCTTGGGGATTTCGGGCTTGCTCTGAGGGGGAATGTGGAGGATATTAAGCTCAATTCAACACCTCCGGCAGGTACGATTGGGTACTTGGATCCAGGTTATGTAACTCCTGGGAACCTTAGTACTAAAAATGATGTGTTTAGCTTTGGGATTCTTCTATTAGAAATCATAAGCGGGAGAAATGCTATTGATGTTCAGTACAGCCCCCCTGCTATAGTAGATTGGGCGATGCCACTTATCAGGCAGAATAATATTCTTGCACTCTATGATCCAAGGCTGAGTCCACCCAAGAATCTGGAATCAGTAAAACAAATGGCTTTCATTGCAGCACGGTGTATCCGATCCACCAAGGAGAGGAGACCTTCCATGAAAGAGGTCGTGGAGGGGCTGAAAGTAGTGAGTAAGAGTATCCCCCTTCATATTTGGGATGGTCTCTCGAGGCGAAAGAGGAAGCCAAGTGTTCGACAAGAAAAGGGTCATTTAACACAAGGCAATGATAAGCCCCACATTACAATAGAAATGAAACCCTCTATGAGTCAGATGCCCAAGCCTGTGAAATCACTGGTAAGAGCATCATCAAGGAGCAGAGTTTCAGACGAGGAAGCCAATCTCAATGTTAGCAAAGAATTTCAAAAATCCAGCAGTATTTTGAGGCGAGGGAGTGGAAGAAATCTGGTAGATTTGTTCAGTGAAACAGTAGAAACTTCAGAATCTAAACCAGTAGATTGGCAGTCTCTTGCAAAGGTGAGGAACCCATCAATGAGGGTGCCTAATGGTGGAGTCACATTGAGGGAGGCGATGCTTATTAGTAGATCGCCTGCCTCGCCAGTCATCAGGTCAGGTCCTTCACCAGTTTTTGGTGATATCCATAAGAATCCTCTGAGCCAAGCTGTAAGAATTCCTTCTGTTGGACGCGTAAGGAAAACACCTGTTTGCATAGATCCTACTTTGCATTACAAGCAGATACCTCAAGTTTCAAAATTCAAGGTTGTGGAGCGAACTGGCTAAGCAGGCTCAAAACTATATGGGCCTTCAAGAAGATGCTTCAATTGAGGTTTAGGTTTGGTAAGGTGTAACAAAATTTATCATGCCTGCCAGTTTTTCCTTTTACTCAGTTAATCTGCATTGCAATGATCCTACACATTCATTTGTTTGAGAAAAGCTTAGAAAAAGGTTAAGCTTAGATCTTCTTCTATCATTTTGTATGTTCTTTGTTTTAATTATCTGACTTGTTGGTTGCTACATTACCGGTCATTTCTCATGATTGGATGTTGCATGTTTTTTCCCATCATGACTATGAGTGCAATAAAGCTTGTATATTACAATGAAATTAGCTTACTGAAGTTGTTACAGTCATTAATATTTTAATATTTATATTATCTGACCGAGGAATAATAAATTTTCCTCAGTTTGGAGAAAAAGTTAAGAATTGGGTTACTCTGCCTCTATTAATGATATATCTTTCTAGAGTGACATAGCAAATTGTAGCCCCATTTTCCTTACTTCATTTTATGTTATTATTTTTATTGAGTATTTTTTAAGGTACATGCAAAGGAGGTCCCTTCTCTGTACAAGCATTTTACTTTTTAATCAAAGTATTTTGACTATCCCTTTCTGGAGGGAGAGGAGTTTTCATTGTAAGTTTATGTGCTATGTTGCATGAAGAGTGGAAGCAAATTTACCAAGACTAACAGCTTCTAGAAACTTTTTTTTCTCCCTTGGTATGCTGTTGGTATTTTGTTAGGCAGGCACCTGAAATGTATGCTAACATAACTAATGCTAATGATCTATATGAAATCCTCCATGGCATACTATTTTGGTAAATTTATAAGTACTTTTAATTTGTATACGAGATAAATATGTCGGATGCCTTACCAACTTATAATTTACACCTCAAAATTCAGCTTCACCTTGTTATACTAAAGCGGTGCTATAAATTTATACATATTTGACAATATGATATTTAACTAACATAGTTGTTTAGCTAGAATGATAAAGTTTTAAACTGAACATCAAAGAAATCAATATTTTATGATATCAAAATGTTCCAAATGTTACAGGTTTGGTGTTTAGGGGAGTTAGCTTGAGCTGCTTAAGATAGTATTGCACAAATAAGAACTTTTATCCTAGAGTGATAATGTATCCATTGTTACTTCGGAATTGAGGGTAATCTCTGGCTCTCATATTGCAGTTTTGCTATGGGTCACTCTGATGCTTTTGATTTCCTTTTGGTTTTCCATTGACAGAAGCTTCCTTTTAAATTTGGGGATTCCTTGTGCCAGATTGCTTTGTTTAGTTTTATCTCTGAAATGCATTGGACTGGCATTTTCTTTCAGCATGAGTTTTTTGTTTTTTGTTGTATATTTAGATATATAACTTAAAATTTGAAATGGCGAACATTTACTGAGAATTCTAAGTATTTTTGATATGTAATTGACATGGATATTCCATAGAATGGTTCATCAACACAATTTTTTCTTCAGCATCTTCTTACCTACAGTTTCCAATTGTGATTGAACACTGATGGCTATGTAAGGTAGAATGTGCTCACATCGTTGGGTATCTCCTTGTGCAATAGTTTTATAGACTTACAACGCCAACAATCAAAGGCAAGCAACTGAAAACAAGGGGACGCTTCCCCCCCCTCCATTAACCCAGGCATTCCCAGAATGGCGATGCTATTCCCAAGTTCCTGTGGTGCGGCTCAATCACTGCCAAGACACAGGGATGTCCCGACATCCCTAGAACATCAAGGGGGACACTTATGCTTCCCTTGACTGTTACCTGGACATCTGGGTGTCTCCCAGCAGCGGCTATTTTTGCAATAGAAACACATCTTTATTATAATATTATGTGGTGGATCTTAATAATGAGGAGTCCAGTAGTTCCAGTGATGAGGAGTTTGCCTTGAGGCCTGACCTCCCGAGGATGATTAGATGCCTCACTTTACTACGTCCCAAGAATGAAGGATGATTAGAGGCCTCACTTTACTACATCCCGAGGATGATTAGATGCCTCCCTTCACAACATTTTGACATTGTTTTAATATCATGCTACTGATTGTAATCGTTTTTATGATATTTTTGATAGAATATAAATCTTCCATTTGTCAATTCAACAATATTTTATTATTATTTAATATTGAATATTCTAATTTCTAATTAGTAATTAGTAATTTAATATTTAAAACTTCAACGTTTATTGTTCATTGTTCAAGTATTTACTATTTAGTACTTGGCATTTGAAATTTTGCTAATTTACTTCTAAATAATCTTATACATTTTCCATAACTAGCATTTTAAGTACCATATGTGCAGTATATAGTATATACAGCACCATCCCCTTGCCGTCCCTTAATTCAGGCTCTTGTCCCAATGTCCTGAAAACCCATCCCCCATTCCACTATCCCCAATGGTGTGTAACTGTAGAAAATATATCACAACTATGTGCTCACATCACTGGCTATCTTCTTGTGCAATAAATGTTGTAGACTTGCAACAATCAATGGTAAACAAGTAAATGAAAACAACAGCACATGAAAAGACAACTCAATTTACTTTGCAGAAACTGTCAGCAGTAATGCACTATCAATCAATTGTACATGACTCAATGCATTATTTCATCTCTCACAAGTCTATCGTCATCTTCAACATGGTGAATGATTTAACTTTAAATACTGTAAAACAATCTTTAGAACCATCGCAACTGACTACAACCTTTAATCATCAAACATCTAGAGTATGTTTCTCAAGTGAGATTCAATTGCTTAGTCTCCTTACATTTTTTACACCCTATATCTCAATGGGTGTTTTTATGTGTAACAATGACCACAATAGTGGACAATAAATCAAAGAGAAAACTGAGTAAACTAAAGTATACATGACTCAATGCTTTTATTCATCTTTCACAAGTCTATCGTCATCTTCAACATGGTGAATGATTTAACTTGAAATACTGTGAAAGAATCTTTAGAACCATCGCAACTGACTACAACCTTTAATCATCAAACATCTAGAGTATGATTCTCAAGTGAGATCCAATTGCTTAGTCTCCTTACATATTTCACACCCTATATAATGGTTCTTTGAAAACTATACTGACTGATATTTTCCCACATTTGATCTGTTTATTCTGACATTTCAGCTGATAAATTTATCCCCAGCATTGCAATTTTTCTGAAATCTATGAGAAATCTATCTTGGTACATATCACTAAACGATCTTGTGAGTTCTAAATGCATCATGTGTCAATGGGAGCTACACGGAGGGCAACCCATCATTTTCTTTAGGACATGAATTTTCACCTTTAACACCTCTATGGTGTACACATTACATGCTAAAGTGGAATTACCAGCAGTAGTATCAGTAGGTGCATATGTTTGTAATTTTCCCATTGGCAAAATTAAATAAAGATGGATGCATGTGTTTTGTAAGCTATCCTACTAGTTAGTATGAATAATTATTCCACATGCGTGAGATGGTGGAAATTGTCTTTGGCAATACTTCTTTTATTTATATATTGTAATGATTTTCCAAATGAAGCTATCTTGGATTTTTGTAATTGGAGTATATGTTCTATTGGGAGGTTGTACCCTTGACATGGATTGTGAAGGTGATAGAAGCATTACGTTTCTCTGCTTTTTGCATTTTTTTTGTATTTAGTTTATTTTGTCTTGTAGGTTCATTACATGCAGTATTAGGGTTCTTTCTAGGACCAATTTTGTGCAACTTTATTAGTTTATGAACCATTTTTAATTATTTGTTGTATGCGCTCACCTTGCCTGAGAGTTGATCATGGTGATTAAAAAGTGATTACAACCACAATCTCTAAACCCATCCCTTGAGTTTGGCCGAATGTTTCCCCTTGCTAGTAGTATCTTTTTCTTTTTAGGTTAAAAACCTTGTGCTAGGGGTTTTCAGATATCCTTAGAAGAGTTGTCATTCTTGTTTAAGTTGGATCTCGCATAAGGGGCTTAGTGAAGTGAGGAAAATTCGGCCTCCAATATCTAGACATCAACAATCTTTGTATACTACTGCAAGCTTCCACTTACTGGATTATGGGAAGATCCCCTAGGTTATTTTCGCAGCCTAGCTTTATGTAACCTTTGGTCATTTGAATTCTGTGATGCAGTGGTAAGCAGATAGCCTAGGAATTCTACTCACTGTGTACCTTGGAGATAGAATATTGGGCTACATTATGGTTTTAAACCTCCATTGCTAGTGCTTTGAATCATTGGGCTAATTCTATTTATGAATGAGATAACTATATTAGTGAGCAGACTAGGGATGCTTTGTAGTGCCTTCTTCAGTATCCCTATTTGTTTATGATTGTCTTTAATACAACTGAGTGTTTTCTTTCTTGAATATGGAAATTTGGCATTAGTTGGACAGCTATCAATGTTATCTTTGCACAGAAACATATCTTTTAGATTCTTGAGTATTCTTCCATACTAGCAATTTTTTTAGTTGTTGGCTGAGTCATCCATTCTGCCTTTTAGATCTGAAACTCCCCAATCAATTTCTCCCAATCTTTGCACAAGTTGTGAATTTTGCTGGAAAAGTTATCCCAGAGGTTATATAAATAGTCAATAAATAAATATGTAGTAAATACATAAAACTGTGGAATATGAGCTGGCCGCCATAGAACAAGACTCTACTCCTAATGCTTATAATTCTATTTAAGCTTTGGCAACATTTCTTCACTCAAGGTCATTGGCCACATCAAATGACAAAATAGTGGTGCTGATAGATGTTAGTATCACTTATGACTTTAAGGGCCCGTTTGGCAACGGGAATACAAGTGGAATAGGCATATGTATATTCATAAAATTTTGAATTCTCTGTTTGGATGCACCAAATCGGAATTGGAATAGGAATAAAATTGGAATACGTATTCCAATTTTGGCCCAAAAATGAGGATTTGTTATTCCACCTAAATAGGTGGAATAGGAATACGTATTCCAATTCCAAATTTTTTAATTTTAGAAAACATAAATTTTTGAGTCCGTGTATTCCGCATCAAATTCTGGGTGAACCAAACAAGTATAGGAATACATAACCCCATTTTCTATTCGAGAATAAGTATTCGAGAATAGGTATTCCTATTCCTATTTTTATATTCCCGCAGCCAAACGGGCCCTAATAGAAAACTTGTCAACCCCTTACACTTCTAATTGCATTGGCTCAAATTCCACGAGGGCTAATGATTTACATTAAAAGATTGAAGACAGGTGAGGTTAACATGGTTAGTTCCCATGGTATGGAAAAATTGTTTGGAATGTGGTGTTCTGCTTTCTAGAGTTTCAGCTTCTTTCTACCTCTTCTCCTTTGTTGGATTTGCCAGGTTTCCATCATAATTGCGATCAAGAATTGGAAGAACCCAAAGGGTTCCCCCTCCAAGGTTCCATGATCATGCCATTTTTCTCATTCATGGTACACCTCCAAATATTCAACACTATCAATACCCTTTGGGCAAAAGAATGAAATTGAAAAGATGGTTAGAGCATTTGGAAAAATTGGTTTCAAAAAATGCCAAAAGAGGTGAGAAATCTGCTATTTTTTAAATTTAAGATGTTTCAGTAGCATAGAGATATAGGAAACAAATAGAATTGAGAGTGGAATATAGATTTTTGTTATTTATGTTCATACCTGATTACATTGCATAGCACAATGGCCAAATATATTAAAATATGCATAATCATGTCAAATCACTTTATGCTCTTAGAATCATTATTCTGTTATTTAAAATAAGCATACTGTGACTAAGTATACTGAAATAAGTCTAGTGCTTCATCAAATCACTATTCTGTTCTAGTACAGCCTCATTCACAAATTTATTTCAAACCAAAAGGAGGGGGAAACTTCTAGCTTGATTAGAGCCGGGAGGTTCTTTTTGAAGTTGGATATTCTATTCAGCCTTATTTGCACAATTCATTATTGTGCCTAATATAACATCATTGATCAGATCTTTTCTCAAGATGTTCACTTACAATTCTGACAAATTAGGGAGGCACGTAGCTTGATCAGGGCAAGAATAACCTGTTACAAGTAATGCATAAAGTTTTTGAAGCCCCTCTAGGATTTGATCATGTCAGCATTTAATGCTTATTCATGTATGGATGCATGAATTTCTGATTTGAAGATATCTCTAGAAGCTGACTGCATCCAGAAGGTCCCTCTATAAGTTGGGCAATCATTTGAGCTTGGTTTGCACTAGTTATTTTCTTTTCCAAGACACCGCATTTTCTAATCTATTCTTCCATATCTTCTGTAAAAATGCTGACATATTGGGAAGGCATTGGCTTGAGCAGGGTGAGACAAACCATAGTTCAACATCTTGTTCTCTGCCACTTCTCGGCAAGGCAAAAAAAAGTTTTCTCGGCAAACATGGGAGATAAATCAGCAACTTCTTGGGAAAATATAGAGAATTTAAAAAATGACTTTTTAATTAAAAATGCAATTTTTTTTGCAAAATTCAATAGGTAGATGCATCTAATCAGTCAATAAATGAGTAAACAAACCAAACAAGTTGATCTAGATATATATAACTGCA
Organism: Cupressus sempervirens; assembly: GCA_028749045.1. Lineage (NCBI taxonomy): Eukaryota > Viridiplantae > Streptophyta > Pinopsida > Cupressales > Cupressaceae > Cupressus > Cupressus sempervirens. The sequence goes on along the minus strand of CM053784.1, from coordinate 670,374,447 downwards.
ATAAGTAACAAAATCGCATCCTCATGTGGAATGCCTATGTAGTCAGAGACTCTGAACTTTGAAGCAAACTACAAATACCAAATTGTCTTTGTAAAAAGATAAGCAAATACAAATGTCAAGTACAATATGAATCTAGTCTACATCTTCCTCTTCCCCCTCCCAGTAGTTCTAGTAAAAATTATGGGCATTAGATTGCTCTTAATCCACTTGCAATCACTCTAGATTGCTGCCAAATACTATTATCCTCCTAAACCCTTCTCCACTCTTCAAAACACTGAACGCTGCAAATGATAACTGTTTTTGCATCTTGCTGGGCGTCCCAGTTTTTCTGGTAAAGTCTGCAAGAAGTCAGTTAATTATCACCAAGAAGTGGCAAATTTATTGCCGCCGAGAAGTTTGCAACTTGTCTGGAATCTCGCACAAAAACTGTGTTTTCTCGTGAGCCCCAACTTCTCGGGAGAATCTGCTATATTGGCACTATATATGCGCAATTTTAAACTATGAGATGAAGTCATCAGAAGTTGTGTTTTCATTGCATAATTTTATCATCTTCCATCTAGGCTGTTGTCATTTCAACACTTTTGCCAGAATTGAATGGATGCAATAATGCACAGATTTATCTATTTTTGATTTATGGCTCTGAAATTAATATGTTTGCTATAATTTAATAAGGCTTTTGTCATAAATGCATTCTTACCTGAATGCATGCGTACAATATTCATGTACCCATGCATGAATTGCCAGCTTTTCTCTGTCTAAGGTTTGTGAGTATGTGTCTGACTACATATTTATAATGAAACTTACTATTAAGTCCCTTCCGTCATACATATGATGAAAATGACAGTGAAGTTTCTTCTCAGTCTGCAGTGTATTTGTCTTTATTTTTGGAGAACAAAAAAGAGTAGTACTGCTTTCATGTAATCAGGGCAAATGCTCATCATTTGCCCATTTTGGAGAAAGAAAAAGGCTAAGAATTATTTTTATATAATCAGCGTACATGCTTATATAGGTTATAAACTAAAAATTTGATCATTAGAGCCAATTTTCTTGGTTTGTATTTTATTTTAGAAACTGATTATGATTTGCAGGAGGTTGGTGGCTATGAAAGTGTGATTGGTATACAACCAATATAGGTTGCTAGGGAATATCTTTCTGAGCCAATTTCTTGGTTTGTATTTTATGTTAGAAGCTGATAATGATTTGCAGGAGGTTGGTGGCTATGAAAGTGTGCTTGGTAGATGACCAACAAAGGTTGTCAGGAAATATCTTCCTGAAGATTTAAGCGAACTGCTAAGGGTAGAGTCTAAGGGGATTGCTTCCTTTATTTTGACTTGATAGGGTTCCCTTATACACATGTTAACAGAATTTTCTAGTGTTACTCTGTGGCTGAGCTATGGCAAGTGCCTTTGAAATCGTACACTTGTTAGAATCACTGCTTTTCCTTGGGGTTTGGAGAAATGATAATTTGAGCTTGACTTGTAAAAGATAAAATGGTAGCACATCTGTTGTGAGTTGCGATTGTTTTCCTTTGCTTACCACTATGTCAAAATTTAAAATAATGATGCTGAATATTTTGTACGGAATAAAAATGATATTGAAAACCCTGATTTCAAAGAAAAATTGTGGAAGGGATTAGAAAATTGTTGAAAACTGCAATGCACAATCACATGATTTTAACATTTGTAGATAGGAAGAAATTGATCAACAAATGCTGATCACTATTTTTAACAGAACATGATTTTGTTAGGAAGACATAGCCGGCAACGGTATTCTGTGATTAATTATGCATTTTTGGCATCTTCAGATTCCATGGGTTAAAGAGCTCGAGGAGGTGGGGGTCATTCACAGTAATACTGCTCACTTTTTCTCTCCTATAGTTATGGTTCCTAAAAATGATGGGGGCAGACGTGCCTTGATTTTTTGTAAAATCAATAGTTTGATTTTCAAAAATAATTTTCTTATTTTTTATTTTTTATTATGGTTTAATTGAGGGCTGTAGTTTTTGCCTGAATTGGCATGTTAATATTTACCTGTGTTGCAATGAGTGTAATAGAATAATATTTCTTTATCAAGTACAGCATTTTCTTCCTTCCCTAGTCTTCCCTTGAATCACGCTCTTCACATCTTTTGCTTCTGTCACCATTAAGAGAGTGCTGTGAATTTCTAGCTTTTTACTAGAAGTGCTCCACGTGCCTTTTGACGGTCTTACTCTTGCTCTACCTCTTTGTACAATTGTTACTGTTTCCTCAAGACAAACATGGATGGAGATATGGCCCTTTCTTTATTACAGAAGCAAACAATGAAAAATCAATTTCATACCATCCTTGGTTGACCTCATGCTTTTGCGCACAACCTATTCCATGGAGTTGTTAATTTTTAGGATCGCTGCAAATGTAATGACACTTCCAATACGATATGTGTTTTCCATAGGCAACAATCTCCTCATTATTATTATATATTGAGAATAACCCAAGAAAAGACATGTCCCATGAGGGACATGTCTATTCGTTTTACACACACACACACACACACACACACACACAACGCATGTCCATGCACACATGCAATAGTCAATAGTATTGTCTCAAGGTTTATTCGATCGAAGCTACCAAACATTAACAATTGGTTCCCCTCTTCTAGATATTTCCTGTCTCGTTTTGCTAGTGCTATGCAACCTCTATCCTCCTCGGAAGCTTTCTCACACATTATAGTTTCAAAAATCCATTAGATATTATGAAGCTTATGATGCCATTAAATTTTTAGGTTAGTTTCTATTTGGTTTGTGGCTTTGGCTTCCTCTCTTTGTAAATTTGGATTGTCTTAGAACATGCTCTAACCTCTTCTTTGCTACCTATTGGCGTGCCCCCAAATTTCATGCTTAAACTTTGTGTTGTTGTTATGTGGTGCTTTATCACTTATTTAAATGCTTTCTATAGGTCATCATTTTTTTTGCTTTCCACCATGACTCGTATTTGTGTATTATCTTTTACTTTCGATGCTTTCTAGTAGTTTGTTTTCTCACACCCAACTTGCATTTCTTATGCCTTGTGATGCACCCTTTTGTCTTGTGATGTTTTATTGCTTTGATGTGCTTCCTAGCTTGCACTTGCTAGCTTTGGCACTACACGTGCTCCTATCCTATTAGTTTTCACCAAAAAGAGAGTATGCGTTAACTGTTCATTAATCTCTTTGCAGTGAGTCTTCTTCTTGTGATGATTTCTCCAAGCTTGTGGCGATTGCACATGCTCTAAAGATATGATTGTATGTTGTGGCAATGTCTCTTTGGTTTTGTTGCAGTGTTCCATGGGGACACGTCCCCTATGATTTTGGGGTCGTACCCATCTTGGGGATGAAACGCGGACGTGAGGCGGGTTTTTGCCATCCCTTTTTTGCCAAATTCGGACATGTCCTCAAAACAACCAATTTCTTTTTGCAGGAAATTTGGGGACAAACAACAATATCAGGGATGACTTTGTTGTTCCCCATCTATCCTCAAAATTGTTGGCTGTCCCCTTTTTCCAGCGAGTTGGGGAAAGACAAAACATCCCAAAAAATTATTTAATTTTTTTGTAGTTGTCCATGCAGGCACTTAGTTGTCTTAAAGACATAACAAAAATATGCAAGTCATATTGGGTCCATTAAAACACTAAAACACTAACTCTTCTACTCATTTTCAGATTTGACATACTTGCCAAGAGGAAGAAAAAAAACATAGAGCAACAATAGTGATGAAATATTACATTTAGTATTTTTACTACTTAATGTTTCAGTGGGACTTCTTTTAATTTCATTCTAATTTCATGGATGATACTTGGAGCCTTTAGGAATTTTGATTTTTGCTATATATGTATGTGATATAATGGAAGTACTTAGTATTTGTCATTTGATAATTTTCCATGCATTGATCTTCTAAAATGTTTATTGTGAATGGCCTATCAATTTTATGATATATGCATATTTGAATTCTGTCTCTATATATAAAAAATCTCCTATGTTTTTAATCGTTGTCCCTTGAGGTCATGTCCCCAAAATTTTGACCTCAAATTGTACTTGTATTAGAAACAGGTTCCCAGCTTGAAAATTCCACAGAGCATAGTTTTATTGGTCTTCTATGGTAGGTTTCCTCTTTATGTGATAGGGTTATCATATTGTGTTGTGGTTGCAACATTTGTCTCAGTCCACCCTTGTGGTAGATCCAATTTTCCTATGTTTTGGTGTGGCCTTGTTGTTGTGGCTTGTTCAACCTTCGGTAGTGGCGTGTTGGTCTGCAATGCATCCTTGTGGTGGTGCTCATGTTCCTATAGTGGCTAGTTTCCTTTGTAGTGCAGGTATTGGAATAATGGTAGACCTTGCTTAGTTTGGTGATGTGTTCCTTACCTACGATGTGCTCTTTGGCCTTTGTAGTGTGTTCTTTCCTTGTGGAGGCCATCTTTTATTTGACCTTCAACTTTTAGTGGATGGTGCCGTTACAGGTATTTGTTGATTGAAAGTGTTGCTTGATTCATATGTGCTTTCTTAGTCAATATACCTCTTTGTAATGGTTTGGCGTGCTAGTAGTTTTATTGTGGTGTAGAGCTTCTACTAGTTGTGGTTTTTTTTTGCTTCAAGTTGTTCTCCATATTAGATTATTTTAGTATTCTAGGTTCTTGGTAAATTTACCTCATTCTTTTAGAACCTTAGCTAATGGTCGTTTAAGTTTTATTTTGAGCTTTCCTAGTTTAATCTATTTTTAGATGTTGTCTTTATTTAGACAACTTGCTTTTTGGTTCAAACTATTATTAGAGTTTGTTAAACTCCAGTTAAGTGTGCATTGTTTATACAATTAATTATTTCATTTTTAACAATTTCATTCCAGTTTTTAATAATTTCATGGTATTAGAGTGGGAGGTAGTTTGGGTATGACTCCCTTATGGGAGAGTTTTAATAATTTTTTAATGGGAAAAAATTGTAAGCTAGATTAAGAAAACTCAAAATAAAGCCTAAATGACCATTAACTAAGGTTATAGAAGAAGAACAATTCAAATTTGGCAAGAACCTAGGATACTAAATATAATCTGATACCCTCCCTATTAGGTTCATTCTATCAACTATGTTGTAGAAGACAATATGTTTCTTGTAGTTACAAATCCTTTAGAGCATTTTGCTATTGCTGAGATCCTCCTTGGATCTGCAAAATATCAATGATTGAGAGTAGCCAAAAAGTAGAGATAGTTGTTAACTTCTTTAGAATGGTTTGCAACAAGAGACACACGCTGGCCATGGATTTTGCCATTGAGATACAACTAAGATGTGTTTGTCACAAACCTTGAAATATGTAAACCACTAACCAAAAATCATCACTAAATATCCAACCTGATGTTGGATAATTGAATTGCCTTTCCTGGGAAACAAAGATATACACTGAGAATGATTGTCACAATTTTGAGGCAGAAAATGGTAAACCCTCCAAACTTCTGCAGATGAGCAAGACATCCTTAAATTGTCTCCAAGATGCCATGATTCAAAGTAAACAAAGCATCATTTTTCTAGATTGTGTTTGTAAAAATCGAACATTAGGAACACTTAATATAAAATCCCTTGCGAACTTTGCAAATGACAAACTAGAAGCGATTTTTGATGAGAAAATTCAACCAAAACCAAAGACAATTTGGAGGTAAAAATTTGATCAAAATCAAACACAAAATTCAGGACAAGAATTAGAGAATACATAACTTCTTTTTGTAGGAAAAACAACAAGATTGCATGGGGTTAGGGGTACTTGGGTACTTTGGGTATGGGTATGACTAATTTTCAAAATAGGGGATATAGGGGTACTTGGGTACGTCATTTTTTCAAAATTTAATTTAATATTTATACAAAATTTGAAAATATGAGTCATGACAATGGTTTTCAAATCAAGAATGGTGATGAAGTTTGCAAATATAATGTATTGTTTTCAATTTCATATTTGCAATATGTTTGTAATAGTTATATATCCTAAATGTTTAGATGTATAACAAAGAAGTTAGGCTTTAAACACGAACAAGAAGATCATAAATCATATAACAATGACATATTGCAAATGATAATTTTGACTTGAATTGTGGGCTTTAATAATTTTTTCATTAATTTTTTTTTAAGGTTTTGCAACAATTTTGTTTGGGGCATAAACCTCTAAATCCAAAAAAACGGATTTCAAGTTGTGGGTTGTCTCGTTTTTTTTTTTCACAATTCTTTCCCTTAAAACTCAAGGTTTTTCTCTTGTATGCCCTAGCCAACATTTTTGTACTTTGAGAGGGCTCTCTAATTTCTATTAGGTTTCACCAATTTTCCTTAAAAATGATGTTTTGTATGCTAATCCATGTCATGGGTTTTGTATTTGTTTGGTTTTGAATTTTATTTTGCCTAATTGTGTTTGGTTTTGGTTGATTTTTCTCCTCAAAAACCATCTATGGTTTTTGAAATTCGTGAAGCACACGTAGGATTTTCTATTAGGGATTCTTGTCTTAGGGGTTTTGCCATATTTTCCAAAAAAGTTGTTTGTTCACTTCAAATAATGGTATCTTGCAGTTTATTTTGGGGCATCTTGCTTATTTGCAAAAGTATGAAGGCTTTGCTGATTTTTCCTCAAAATTGTGGCAACTATTCTTAGTATTTGTCTCTGTCTACAGGGCAAGATAATTTTGTTATCCAACATCAAATTGGACAGTTTGAAAATGATTTGTGGTAAGAAGTTTTGCAGATTTTGGGAGGGTTTGTGGCAGACTCATCTTTGTGGCAAGTTTAGTGGCATGTTCTACTCTCCTATTGATGATCATTTTGAAGAAGGGGCAACATTCTTTGTTTTTTTTCTAGGCTACTCTTGGGTATTGACATTTTGCATATCTAGGGAAGGTCTCAATAACAGCAAAATGTTCTGAAGGATTTGTAACTGCAAGACATATGTTGCCTTTTGTAGGGTAATTGATAGAATGACTATTAAGGGAGGGTATTAGATTAAATAATTTATCAATTCAGATTTGACATTAAATTCTGAGTGGGATCTCCACTTCAGATTGTTTATTCTGAGTGGAGAAACAAAGCAATTAAGCTAGAATTGAAAGATATAATTAGAATTGAAATGCTAGTATGCTTAATCTAGCAGAGTTTCTTTGCTCTAAAATTGCCTCCCTCAGCTCTTAGAATGCCTTGTATTTATAGATTTTTCCAAGGGCTTGGGGTAAAGTTTGATCCAACCATGGTGAGGTTGGGGGTTGATTATTTTTTTCATGGTGGAGATCCCATTAGAATAAATAATGTAGAGTGCAGATCCCACTCAGTGACTAAGTCCTAGGGTTGCATTCGTTTAGGTTTGCATTTCAGCGTAGCTTTGTACTACAAAATGTCTCCCATATCTCTTTTACTAGCCTTTGAAAAAAAAAGGGGTAGAATATTCAACACGACCACTTAGAATAAACAATTTGAAGTGGAGATCCCACTCAGAATAAACAATTTGAAGTGGAGATCCCACTTAGAATAAACAATCTGAAGTGGAGGTCCCTTATCAATATTAAATTGATTTCTAGAATAATGACTCATTAATGCTTATTTTGAAATTAATATTCATGTGTCACAATTGAATGGGTTCAAATTGATTTGATTTGTTTGATTTATTTGAACCTATTCCATTCCAAGATGTAATTATGCATTTAAGGATGTGACCAATTTTGGGTGATTACATTTGCCCCTCTTTGAATTGATGTGCGAGCAGTGCATTGATCTTTTAAAGAACCACCACTGTGTGCTAGTTAATATCAACATCTTTAGAATGAGCAACGTGACCAAGGTCAACAATAGAGTCACAAGTGACTTTTATAGGCACAACACTCGTGATAGGAGTACTTAAAGTTTGAGCATAGTCTTGAAGTGAATGTAGCAAGGTGGAACATGGGAGTGAGTGAACACTTTCCTTTTTAAAAGGAATTTTAGACAGCATAGGAAAAGTATCCTTCTCTTGATAATCAATAATCTCCTTAGGGATGGTGGAAGGAATATCTTGATCTTGCTTAGTAGAGGTGCATGACATGGGAGATGGAGGACTAGATGGCTCTTGAGATGGAGGCATGAGTGCTAGGGGCATCTACGCTCTCTATATCTCACACCATCTTCTATCTATGCTATCAATCGATCTACCCACTAACTTTTTGCCAGTTATCTCAATCAAACTTATGACAACTCAAATCATAGTTCGATGGACAAGTATCAGGGCATTGTGTGAGAAATTTTGATCATGTATCTGCAAAACCAACACACTTCAATAAGACATTAGATCATAGGGTTAGCACATATAAGATATCAAAATTGAACATAAAACCTATGAAACCATCCTATTGCTCTCTAAGGAATGAGTATGTAAATGGAATTAATTGCTCTCAGAATTAAGACCAAATTAGTGACAATAACACCCCTAGAATGAGAGATTCAAGCTAGCATGAATGCAAGATTCAAACTTAGAATTGAAATATTAAGCTAGTATGAAGTACAATCAAGCTAAGAAACAAAGCAATTAAGCTAGAATTGAAAGATAGAATTAGAATTGAAATACTAGAATGCTTAATCTAACAGAGTTTCTTTGCTCTAAAATTGCCTCCATTAGCTCTTAGAATGCCTTGTATTTATAGATTTCTCCAAGGGCTTGGGGTAGAGTTTGATCCAACCATGGTGAGGTTGGGGGTTGATTATTTTATTCACAGTGGAGATCCCACTAGAATAGATAATGTAGAGTGGAGATCCCACTCAGAATAAACAATCCGAAGTGGAGTTTCCACTCAGAATAAACAATTTGAAGTGGAGATTCCACTTAGAATTGTTTAAGAATATCCTTGGACCCCATAAAGATAAAATATTCATTTATGGATAGGGGTCCCTTATCAATATTAAATTGATTTCAGAATAATGACTCATTAATGCTTATTCTGAAATTAATATTTATGTGTCACAATTGAATGGGTTCAAATTGATTTGACTTGTTTGATTTATTTGAACCTATTCCATTCCAAGATGTAATTTTGTATTTAAGGATGTGACCAATTTTGGGTGATTACATTTGCCTTTCTTTGAATTGATGTGCGAGTAGCGCATTGATTCAAAGAATAGTTTGATTTGAAGTGTAGAATGAGAATTTAGATTAGTTCCAATTTTGATTGTATGAAGACCGATTGATAAGATTATTAGGACTATCTCGAGAACAAAGCTTAGTCCTCTGGAGTCAGGGTTAGAATGCCCCAATACCAGTCCATAAAACAGAGAACAAGACCTATCATGAGTTGTAGGAATATCCCCAGAAAGAGGCTTAATCCTCAAGAGTCAGGGTTAGAATGCCCTGATACTTGTCCATTGAGCTATGATTTGAGTTGTCATAAGTTTGATTAAGATAATTGACAAAAAGTCAGTTGGTAGATTGATTAATAGGATAGATAGAAGATGGTATGAGGACTTTGACTTTATATCAGGTTGACTTTGAAGCAAGAATTGATTGAAGAAGCAAGATATGATTGAAGTAAGATTTTGAAGAAAGATTTTGAAGAAAATGTTGAAGAAAGATTTTGAAGTAGAATTTTTGAAGAAAGATTTGAAGTAGAATTTTGAAGAAAGATTTGAAGTAGAATTTTGAAGTAAGATGAATGATGTAATCATCCTGCCCCCTCGGGAGCAAAATCGAAAGATGATACTTCAAAAAAAGTGATGTAGAGTAATAGATTTGAAGACATAGATATGACGAGTGATTCAGAAGAATGTAGATCATATTAGAATAGATTGTAGAAAGTGTAGAGTCCATCCAGAGTGATGTGAAGGTCCATATGACCAGGTTTGACCAAGATTGATAGTGATTTTCTCAAAGTCAAAGAATATCAGATTTTGATTTTGACCCCAAAAATGGACTCATGCTTATCAAATTAAGGAGGGGATGATAAAATGTAATATGTGTTGAATATTCTACCCCTTGTGTTGTCAAAGGTTAGTCAAAGAGCTATGGGAGACATTTTGTAGTGCAAAGCTGAGCTGAAATGTGAACTTAAAATGAATGCAACCCTAGGACTTGGTCACTCAATCAATATGGTTTAATTTTCATCATTGAGCATATAGTGAATCCCAAATATCATACAATCCCCACTAACATTGCAATTATAAGAATATGAATAAGACATCTGTTCTAGTTTTGTTGGGATTAAATGTAAGCATTCGAGGCACAAGAAGCTAGAATGACCAGAACATTTGTCCCTTTTAATGTAGCAAGTTAACATAAGTATTAAAGCATAAACGCTAGGATGATCAGAATGTTTCTTGCGTGCAGACACACCAAACACACGAGAGATCCTTCTTATGCTAAGTAATCAGTAAGTATTCTATTCGCAACAACCCTTGCGTTCGTAACCTGAGACAAAAGTGTGCTATATATACTCGCAGTGACCTGTACGTTCACTTAGCAGGATGAGTATCAATATTTACTATAGCATAAAGAGTTCACTCCAACAAGAAAGGAAAAAAATCAATCTCACTGATTTATCCATATAAAAGGAGTCCAGGTACACATGGCTATCCAATACGAGATGGAGGCTCTTATAGTTGACACCCCTCTTATATGGGTGCTCCAAATTATTTGGAACTAAACCAAAAACATAAAGCAAAGAAAAGGTCATGCCCCCAATCCTTACTTCTCTAGTCGAAAAGTGACATCATCGAGTTGCTCGAAGAGACACGAGAAAGAAAAAAAGCAAAGCAAACAAAGAAAAGCTCAATACATCCAAACAAATTCATCATTTTGAGTGCAATTTAGTTTCGGTGGATTGATGTCAAGTGTCAATGTTCAAAACATGTTTGAAAGAAATCTCTTCAGTATGGTGACAATAGTAGGCAGGCACAGTCAGAACAATTGTTGACTGAGGCCAAAGGGGAATCTTCAGTAAGAAGAACTTGAGTAGGATTGAGCGTCAGTAGATAGACACAATCAGGACGATTGAGGATTGACACAACAGAGATCTTCCATGAGAGGAATTTCAAAAAGTGATAGAAGTGACAGTAGGTAGACACAGTCAGGACAATTGGCGACTGACACGAGAGTCGATCTGTAAGAGGAATCTCTAAGTGACATTAGCGACAATAGATAGACACAATTAGAACAACTGGTGACTAACGTGAGAGACATTCCATGAGAGGAGTCTCTAAGTGACACTAGCGACAGTAGACAGACGCAGTTAGAACAACTGGTGACTATCGCGAGAGATTCCTATGACACTATAGGGTGTTGCCCCCGATTTATGACAAGATTCAATCCATGGATACATAAGTGAAAGAAGCAAATTAAAGCAGGAAAGCAACTATACATGAGCTTGGAGATGCACTGTAAGATATAGCATTGGGAACAAGAGGCATCTGTTTACTAGGTTTTCACCTTCTTGGTAGAAATTCTATTTTTGCTACCATGATGTCTATTTTTTTTTCAATTATATATATATATATATATATATATATATATATATATATATATATATCTTTTTTTTGAATTTTTCATTTTTTTTTTGAAGTTTTAGATTTTTTTTGGTATTATCAAGGTGTCTATTGCTAAGTTTTCACTAGGATAATGATTTTTTTAGGACTTATTGCAATTTTTAGCATTTTTTTTTGGGTATTATCAAGATTTCTATTGCTAGGTTTTCACCAGGATAATGATTTTGTCAGGACTTTTTGCAATTTTTAGCATTTTTTTTAATAGAGATATCTAGCTCTCAAACATGATCACATTGGTTTGTCCTCAATGTCTAGCAAGGTGTAGGACAAGATGTAGTAGCAAGTTGGTGGATAAGTAGAGATGGATAGGCAAGGAATATGAAGCAAGTGAAAGTGATCCCTAAGGATTGACTCAAGAGTAAAAGGATATAGCAATATGGTGTAATGGAAAGTAGCATGTAGGATATTGACATGATGTCATGAAATGTAAGTTATCCAAGAGAATGGACATGTCAAGAGGTTTCTAAGAACTAAGTTTTCTTCTTTCTTCCATGGATCAAGACCAAAGGATTAACTGAATAGGATAGCAAAGTTTGTTATGGAGGTTATGAGTGAATGACTCGAGATGAAGACATCTGAAGGATAAGCAAGATCATGATAGGATGTCATGGATGGAAGAATTATGCATGATGCATGCTTACCAGGTTTTCATCATGGTACTTACCCAAAGTGCCACATAAAGTGGTTTTCACCATAGGACATTTTATTTTTTTCCTACCAAGGTGCCACAAGAAGTGGTTTTCACCAAGGCACTTTTTTTTTTTGAATTTTTTTTTAAAAAAAAGAAAAAGAGTCCAAGTCCTTTTCAATTTTAATAGTGTTCCTATTAGAAGGATAAGTCATTATAGGCCAAGACCATAGAAATGTATGCTCAAAGATGCTGATAGGGTAATGGAAGGGAGATTGTAGGAAAAAGAGAGGTAGATGGATGATAAGGTTGTAGGTTTTGAATGGATAGATGGAGGATGGGTAATAGGGAAGTGTAGGCTTCAAAAGATTGTAGAAGGGTAGGTGCGAAAGTGAGAAAGATCAACAAAGATACACACCTTGAAGGGTAGGTGCGAAAGTGAGAAAGATCAACAAAGACACACACCTTGAAGGGTAGTGGAATATTTGAGTAGATATGGATGAGATAGCTTGAGGTTTTGATGTAGGAGATGGTAGAATAGTTTTAGAAAAAGATGGAGTGGAAGCCTTTGGAAGCTTGAATGTCAACTTTGATTTATTTTCAATATTCAAGTCCTTCAAAATAGACTTGGGAATCCATATAGCTTTTGATTTCTCATTAGATGCTTTAGATCGTATTTCTTCCATAATGGATTTAGGAACCCATATTTTCTTTGATTTTGCAACAACGGACCTTTGTGGTCTCTTTTGTGCATTTCCTTTCTTATCATTCACATGTCAATTAGAGGAGACATAGTGATTATGTTTATTTTTAAGTTGATAATCCAAATTGCTTCCAAAAGGCTGGGGACTTGTGGATGACAAAGGTTGATATAGCTGGTTTAGATGGAAAGCTTTATATGAAGGACTCAAGGATATATATCTTTGTTGATCTTGAGGTAGGGTAGGAGAAGTAGGTAATGAGTTAAGAGTGGAATTAGGAGATGGAGGAATATAAGGTCCCAAAATAGATAGAAGGTTTGAAGGCTTTAGCTTAGATGGATAGATTTAGAAGATACAAATGGATAGTGGATAGGGATATCAGCATCCCTAGAGTGAGCAACATGACCTAGGCCATTAATAGACTCACATGTAACTTTAATAGGAGCAACACCTTTTATAGGAGCACTTATAGCTTGAGTGTAGATTTGAAGTGGATGTAGAGAAGTAGAACAAGAGGGTGAGGGAATACTTTTATTTCACAAGGAAGTTTAGGTAGCATAGGAAAAATATCCTTCTCTTGATCTTCACTAATCTCGTTAGGGATGGTGGAAGGAATATCATGATCTTTCCTAGTAGAGAGGCATGATATGGGAGATGGACTATGTGGCTCTTGAGATGGAGGGATGGCATCTTGAGGGAGATGAGAGGGTTCTTGATCTCGATCTTTAAGTTTTTTAGAATCCTCTTGACATGGATCCACTTCTAAGGACAAGGTAGAATGTGGAGCTTGTATGGTAGGTTCTTGAAGAGATAGTGAAGGACTAGATGGAGTGGGAGTAATAGGAATAGTCTGGCATGAAGGTTTTGGTATTTAGTTTGAGTAGTATGGGAGAGGTTTGCAGCTAGGTCAAGATTAGCTTGGCTTTCTTTTAGAGGCAACCCTTAAGGGTACACATAGTCAATAGAGAAAGTAGTGAGTTCTTTATTCGATGTAGGTATGTTGGAAAGCTTAGATGCTTTAGAAGGTGATGGCATGTTGGTAGAAGTAGAAGTCGCATTTGAAGCATTACTAGACATGGTTTCATGATGTTGATCAAGCTTGAGAGTAGTATCTTTAAAAGATAATTTCTTAGGTTTTGGAATTATGCCTTCATCAAATAAATCTTGGATTTTATTTTTCAACTCCATGTAATGTGAAGTTTTATGTAGATTATGTCTATGATAGGCACAATAGTTACTCATAAAGCATACTCTAGCCAAACTGACTTTAGGTAAAACAATGAGTTTGTTTTCAAGAAGTTCTTCTAAAGTTGATTCATAAGATTTTCCCAAAGGGGTGAAATCAAACTTTGGTTTAGGTCCCCAAGGTTGTCCTTCAAGATACTTCTATATTTCTTGGGTGTTTGTGCATTGTTCTTAGATGGCTTGGATTCAAAATCATAAGAAGTTGATGGTTTGCTATCATTGGAGGAAGGAGAATAATCTTGCTAGGAGAATTTGTTCGATGATGTGTCATCTTCTTCTTTTAGTCTTTGAAGTTGAGCGCTCATTGATTGGATTTGTTTCTTCATGTTTGCAATAAGTATGGCTTCTTCCTCAGTAGGAATGTTGGATTTAGTGCATTTGTTGTTAGACATTGTGATGTCTAGCTTTATGTGAAGCAAGAAAAATCTCTTCCACCCTTAGTTGCAATAGTCATAGGTAGAAAAAAATTTGACAGGTTTAGACTAAGATCCTGAAGGGGGTCAAAGTACTATAACCCAAGGTGTAAAAAAGCTTCTAACGTTAGGGTAAATTGCCTAATTTGAACCAGATCATCATAGGAAGACTAGAAATAACAGGATATCAAAGCAATTTGATCATAAAGTTTTGACTCAAGAACTCAGATTTTATTCGTTTTAAATATCCAGCTAGGTGTGATTAATCTTGAATCATGAACTAAGCACACAAGACAAAAATCAAGGATTTCAAGCAAACATCTTTAAACAATGAGCAAATGACAAATCAACCTTGCACATAAACAAGAATAGTGTCATAGTACCAATCTAATCCCTAGAACCACCACTGCGTATGTTCTCAAAATGTTTTCCAATTACACACATAGTCTTAGAAAATAAAATTTGGCAACACTATGGTTCTTAGTAATGTTTAACTATGTAGCTTTTGCAATCTAGAGTGGGTGAAATCCAGTCTCGGTGCACTAGAGTTTTGACATATTTTGAGAATTTAATCAATCAAAGATACTGAAGAGATCTGACAACCCAACAAAAGACTACACCTGTGAGGATTTCCCCCACAAAGACATTTATATAGTGGTTGCTACTACCATGTCAAAAATGACTATTATCGCTTGAGGTTCCGTCCACATGGTTGACCCAATAAAGAGAATGTCCACTATGGTTAACCCTCTCTAATCAAAGAAGACTCACAAAGTTGTACCACATGGGGACTTGGTTTGGATTCAAAGGTTCCAAGTTTTTGATGTACTCAAAAGGGAACATAGCATAATCCTCTAGCCTCTTCACTTTACCCAAATATAGAAAACAAGATTCTTTGACACACTAATTCAAAATCACGTCACCAATTTTTTTTGGAAAAACCAATAACAAACATCACCAATCTCAAAAGAGAAAGTAGTAATGGATGTTGAGGAAAAACCCAAGCATAATAGTGAGATAATAACAATTATCTTTGCCTACCTAGAGGGGGATCTATCATCGAGAAGAGCTTCCCATGTAAGGCAAGCGAATGAAGCACATTCCCTCAAAAACTCTACAAATAGTGTTCACGGGGCTTAATTACTATGTGAAACACTTATTCATGAAAGTAAATCTAGATTCAATTTTAGAGCACCAAATGAAGTGTGAGTCTATGAAAGCATGTAAAAACACTCAAGCCAAACACATGAGAGGGTTCATTTTCTTTCCAAATCCAAATGTTATAGAGATCCAACAAAATACCTAGTAATCCTTGCAATGCGTCTTTTCTTTTTTGTACCTTTCGTTTATGCTTGGACACTCGCTCGCAACGAACAAAACAACATGCAAAACAAACAAACACAAGATATGCAATATATATTCAACTTATGCAAAACTAGGGTTAGATCTGAAAATTTGATTTTAAAGAGTGATAATAACTAGAAAATAACCCAAATAAAAGCTCACATCCTGCATTGATCAATGTGAAAATTAAATGCAAGCTATTCATTAAATGCCGTTTTTTTAATATTGATTTTTGACCCTATCAACAAGATTTGATTTATTTTTTATGATTTTGACTTCAAAAACAAAAGTAAAAAGTAGGGACCCCTACTAAAAATTAGAGAGGTTTCTAAAAATGTAAGAATTTTGGTCATATCTACTCATTTGCTCTTGTGGGACCCACTTTGTCAAAATAGAGTAGTTTTGGTAAATCGACTATTTGAGCATTGATATAACATGTAAAATAAAAATACAAAGAACAAACCCCCTCTATAATTTGCATACCTATCCAAAAATATTACGTTGATTGAAAAATTCACTGATTTGCATCAAAAAACCCATTTTTATGAAAAAAAAGAAATTGTTACAAATCATGTAAATCAATTCGAATAAGTCTAAATTTTGGATTGAAGACTCTCTGGACTGTCGCCACCCTACAAAAAAAAAATTAGATCCGTATCCCAAACAGTTTGGAAGATATGAGTAAATATTTCAAAATGTAGAGTTGTAGCCTTCAAACCAATCTGCATATGGGTTAGCCTTAAAACCAAAGTAAGAAACCTATAAAATCACTTGATTAGATGCAATAGGTTGCTGTAAAAAAACCAAACATGAGAATACAACTAGAATACCAACAAGAAAATGGATAATTTGAAGTGGATATTGAGAACAAAAGCTCAAGTAGAATAGTGAGATAATAACAAATATCTTTTCCTACCTATAGGGGGATCTATCATCGAGAAGAGCTTCCCATGTAAGGCAAGCAATGAAGCACATTCCCTCAAGAACTCCACAAATAGTGTTCATAGGGCCTAATTACTATGTGAAACACATATTCATGAAAGTAAATCTAGATCCAATTTTAGAGCACCAAATGAAGTGTGAGTCTATGAAAGCATGTAAAAACACTCAAGGAAAACACATGAGAGGGTTCATTTCCTTTCCAAATCTAAATGTTATAGAGATCCAAAAAATACTTGGTAATCCTTGCAACACGTCTTTTCTCTGTTGTACCTTTTATTTACGCTTGGACACTCGCTCGCAACAAACAAAGCAATAGGCAAAACAAACAAACACAAGATATGTTATCCTAGCATTTATGCTTTGATGCTTATGTTAACTTGCTACATTAAAAGAGACAAATGTTGTGGTCATTTTGGCTTCTTGTGCCTCAAATCCTTACATTTAATTTTGAAAAAACTAGAACAGATGTCCCATTCATATTCTTATGATTGCAGCTTCCCAAATTGTATCCATAGGAATCGGGATATGGCCATGTCTTAACATAGTGTTTATTTGTGTCATAAACATTCTATCTGAGAATGATATTCCTCTCCTATGCTTTGGAGGGACTACTTGATGATACAATCCATGTAGTATGCCGCCTCTCGTGCAATATTTTCTAACTGCTCTTGAACTTCATTTATATTTGACCACAGTCTTGCTGCCCCAGGTAACATTGTTGCCTACTGAGCGATGACTTGTTCTGCCTTATACGTATTTGTAGTCATTTTCCAAGACTCCTAGCATTTATGATTTGATGCTTATGTTAACTTGCTACATTAAAAGGGACAAATGTTTTGGTCATTCTAGCTTCTTGTGCCTCAAATGCTTACATTTAATCCCAAAAAAATTAGAACATATGTCCT
This sequence comes from Cupressus sempervirens, assembly GCA_028749045.1. Lineage (NCBI taxonomy): Eukaryota > Viridiplantae > Streptophyta > Pinopsida > Cupressales > Cupressaceae > Cupressus > Cupressus sempervirens. Next base: position 670,356,743 of record CM053784.1, on the reverse strand, counting down.
ATTCATATTCCTATGATTGCACCTTCCCAAATTGTATCCATAGGAATTAGGATATGGCCACGTCTCAACGTAGTGTTCGTTTGTGTCATAAGCGTTCTATCTGAGAAGGATATTCCTCTCTTATGCTCTAGAGAGATTGCTTGATGATACAATCCCATGTAGTATGCCGCATCTCATGCAAGCTTCTCTGATTGCTCTTGGACTTCATTCATATTTGACTGTAGTTTCGCTGCTACAAGGAGCGTTGTTGCTTGTTGAGTGATGTCCCATTCTATGTGGTCATCAAATGAAGGGACACCGTCAATTGAGAAGATCATAATTGTTTAGGAAATTTTAGAGTTTTGCAAATGTTTTTGGTTTTTTGAGAATATAAGGTCCTAAATAGATGGAAGGTTTGAAAACTTTAGCTTAGATGGATAAGGACCAAGTCGCTATCACACCGAAGTGAACATGAGGTTGTTCATTCAACATGCATACACAAGGCGATCTATTGCCTTCTAACTAGATGGGGCGACTTGATACTTTGAAGATTGAGAATCCAATAACCATAGACCATGCTTAGAACAAAGGATTTGAATGGATGATGAGTTGCAATGCATTTACTCTAGATGAATATGCATGTTCATTCCAAAAAAAGATAACTAGTTAAGTGCGCATGTATACAAGTATTCTAGAATTGAAAGCATGTAAATGTAAGCTAGGTATGAAATCTAAGGATATCTTAACAATATTTCACTACTTCTTCTCCCTTCCCCTCTCTTCCCAAATGAGTCTTGCATTTATAGATTTTGGCAAGGCCCTGGGGTAGAGTTTGATCCAACCATGGTGAGGTTGGGGGTTGATTATTTTATTCATGGTGGAGATCCCACTAGAATAATAAGCTAGTTTGGAGTGGATGCTCTGTGATAGCACAATTCAGACACTGCTTCCACATTGACACTCGTCTACTCAGCTCATTATTGCCTTTTAAACACCATTATCCCCTTTGCGAGGTGTGAAAAGGCCCTCTAGCTCTATTCGACCTAATAGGCTTTCTAGATGCGTCAGATCTTATTCTAGTTATTTGCACCAGAGACACTCCTCTGTGACTAGTCAGAGACAGTATAGTACCTCTACACATCAACATGTGTATCATTCCATGACTGATTTTTTTTCACCCAAGAAAGCCTCCTAGTGTTTTCTCTGTCTCTATTCTTTGTTGCTATTTCTTTAGTTGTTTTCACTTATTTTCAGACACATTTGTGTGCTCCTGCTAGTGTCTGCCTCACTATTGTAATTTTTTAGTCCCATAGACTTTTTTTTGGTCTTTTGTTGGACATTAATATCATTATCTTATCTTATCTTATCTAGAACCTTAATGGTCATTTAGCCTTTATTTTGAGTTTTCTTAGTTTAGTATATTTTTGTACATCTTTGTTTAGACAACATGCATTTTGGTTGACACTATTATTAGTAATTGTAGAACTCTATTTAAGTGTATTCTTAATACCTAAATTATTCGATTCTCTTCAGCAACCTTCAAATCATAACCTGCTTGATTTTTTACATGAGCACAAACCAGTGATCACAATCTCTTACACATCTCAAATCCAATGTAAGTGAAACTGAACATCTAGGAAGATAACCAAGACCAAGATAAATCATGCAAATCATAAACTATATCATGTCCTACATACACCTCTTGATGTAAACTGTGCAAGTATGATCTCCTCCATAAAACCCGAACCAAGAAGCCATAGCAACACCCAAACCATACCATAGAACTAATCATGGATGTAAGCCTCTCACAAGAAGATCAAACTCATAAACCATTCCTAAACTAATGAATATGCCCAATGTAAAACCATCTTCCAAACTCAACCAACATAACAACATATGTAAATGGAGATAACCAATCTTAAACCATCTCTCAAATGAATCCTCTAGAACTAACTCATGTACTATAGCTCAAGATCTATATGCATGAAAGATGAGTATAAACATAATGCACTAAGAGAAACAATGAGCTATACCTCTCAAGTAGAAAATCGCCGAGTAGACCAAGAGTGAGAAATGTGAATGCTCATAAAGATATCCAAGTCTCCAACCAAGACTCATCTAAGAACAATCTCCTCTTGTTAGGAATAAGGTGTCTCAACCTTGTATAATTCCTATTCTTAGTATTTGTTTTGTAAAATGTATTTCTTGCAAATAATGTTGATGTGTCGACATCTTGACTTGTGTGTAAGGAGATCATGACTAAAACGGTTATGACGGATTCCTATGATACCACTTCTAAGGAAACTCAAGTGCGGAAACAACTTTCTACACTAATCTCATAAGAAAAGTATGATGCAAATCCTATTAAAATCCTTTACACTTATAGATTCAATATTCATCTCAAACTATGCTGAAAACTGAGATTTAAAATCAGAAATCATACCCTTACCCTTCCCAAACATCAACATATCATCAACATATAATGCAACAATAAGAAGGCGATCATTTTCGATTCTGAAATAAACACAATGATATGATTTCGATCTTACAAATCCAATTGACAACACAAAAGCATCAAACTTAAGGTACCACATCCTAGGAGATTGTTTCAAACCATATAGAGATTTCTTTAATCTGCAAACTAAGGATTCTTTACCTTTAACAATGTAGTGCTTAGGCTATGACATATAAATCTCTTTCTCCAAATCACCATGAAGGAAAGCTATCTTCACATCCATTTGTTCTATCTCTAAATCATATGATGCAGCAAGTGTATTGTAACCTTGTGTTGAAGATAATGCATTGTGCAGGTTCTGAAGGGGTGGGGTTGTTTTACCGAAAGGTTTTTCCCTACCGAAAAATCCTTGTGTTATGTGTTCCTTTCTCTGTCTATTTTTTGTATGCATGTTTGGCTGCAATATTGTTATTTACATGATATTGAATTTGTAAGTGTAGAAGAATTTAATAGGATTTGCATCATACTTTCCTTATGAGATTAGTGTAGGAAGCTGTTTCTGCACCTGAGTTTCCTTACACCTCTCAAGTCCATATTAGGTGAATGCCCCTCAGACTCTCCTGCTAAAACTATCAACTGTCTCAACAAATACTTCTCTAATCCAAGAGAAATCAACATCACCACTGTCTCTAAGTATCCATGAGCACCTCTAACCAATCAATCCATGCCAACTTTAAATGGAACATAGCAATATCATGAAGTATCCAGCTTATGATCAACGTACTCAATACCAAGAAACTAAACCAAGATCAATGTCAAAATTCCAACCATGGCCTCAGGAACATAAACATGACAACATGATCTAACCATCTCAACCAAATAGATAACATGCTTCATATGAACATACTATAACACGTCAAAACTCTATATGCGTATAAAGAGTATACCATGACATAAAATTAAAACCATCCTAACACTCAGGATAATATGTCAAATAAAAGCATAAATTGCAGCTTTACCAAGAACTCCATTAGTCTTTAAGATGAAGCCATCTCCACACACCATGAATAAAAAAAAACCATCTCCACATACCATGAAGAACCATCTCCACACACCATGAAGATAACCAAGAACCCCATGAGTCCTCAAGATCTAACTATCTTCACATACCATGAAGATAACAAGTGCACCATGCAAATGTTAAAGATTCTTTTGCAGCAATATGATCTAAGACAAACCTCCAACATCTACAAACACTCAATAAATATATCAATGGCAAGAACTCCCACTCAATCGTGGTACTAAGGCATCATAAAATCCATCTCCTTCATCAATATCCTTCAGGTCTACACTCACAACCAAAGTGTCAATACCAAGTGAAACCAAAATCTCCAAACCAAGAAGATGCAAACCAAATTAGGAACGAATCCTCCACTATCACTCCATCACTATCACAAGCTCCCACTAAATTGTGTATCCAAGCTATCCATGATATCATGATGAAAAAATTATCCTCTAACCATGAGAATCAACCGAGGCATCAAACCATCAAAGAACTCAAAGTGCACATCATGAGCTCCGTAAAAGAAACCAAATAACCATGATTCTTAACTAAGAAGATATACCATCATAACCAAATCATAAATCCAAGCCAATGAACATCAAGGATGTACCTGTATATCTAATTATGTCATGCTAAAATCCATGACACCATGATCACATCCATGAACCAAAATTTTGACTCTCAATATGTCCAACATGTCAGCATAAAATAGTCAACCACAATTCTCCACTATGACTATACTTGGAAACAATCCCTTTTACATGAATAAAAATCATAAGATCATGTGACTTAGGGCATAAACAACTCAAGTCTAAGTCACCAATTTGAATATGTATCAATAATGAAAGATCAATGGGCAAAGACAACCCATAACCAAGCTATAAATGCAACTTATAAGTATAAACTACTTACAACACTGCACAACTTGTAGACTCAACGAATTATCATACATATCCAAACCAAATATTGATGACTATATCATCATGAAAACCATTTGAAATATGAACTGAGTATAAAATGATATCATATCTTAAATCTCCAAACATATAATGTCATAAACTCACAATGTTACCATAATCAAATATATAACTATTTAGATTAATATATTACCAAATAAAGCATGCCTAACCTACACCAAATCTGACCCAATGTGTAAATCTCTTCAAGAGCTTTCTGTTGACTACTCAAAGTCTAAAATCTGACCTTGTATGCCCAAGTTATGTCCTAATCTATGCTTAAAATAAACAACATCTGACTTTAGAGCTCTTAAAATTTGATAAAATGTTAAAATCACAAAACCAAACCTATACCAAGTTGTAGTGCTTTGAATTAGCTTTCCAACACTTGTAAGAAGTCTGAAATTTGATATTTTGAGAGAAAGTTATGGCCGTTTTACTAAGACAATCTTTTTACTACTTTCACTGTGATGTTGTTTTTGTGACAAAAAGTCCGAATGGATTAAATTTGACGGCTATCATGGGCTGAAACTGAAAAACTTTTTCATTTCCTCTAAACATGACCAAACTACCCACACATCCTATACCATGCTTCCAACCTTCACAATTGCTCCTTTGGCTAACTTGTTAAGTCTTGTCCTACTTAACTCTTGCTTTTTCCCCTTTACTTCACATAACAACTACCCCTATGGCTACTTATATAGTAGAACATCCTACAAAACCACCAAGTGGTATTACATAAACTATGTGCTACCTAACCTATTGACTCCACATTTAATATTGGAAATTTAATTCTTTTTCCCAATATTAAATAATTACATGAAATATTATCACAATATTACAATACAACTCAACAAGTATATTTCATAGGAATCTTTCTATGTTGCACGTCCATCTAGGTGCAACATTACATAATAAAATATAAAAAATATTATGCAATGTGTGCAACACCCATTATCTCAGCTAACACCAAGAGCTTAGAGCAATTAAGTGTGAGTAGAATGTTGTAACCATGTCAAAGATAACTTAAGAACCTCTATCGAGTTTGACCCAAATTTAGTATAAGTCCTACCATAGACTAACAAATAAGCACACCTTTTAATCTCTAAACCTTGCCAAATGTATTCAAGAAATGGACAAGACATACTCTATTTTGTTGCCAAAAATGTAAAATATACACACCTCACCCATGAGCAATAACATGGAACGCCTTTGCACTTGCAAAGATCCAGAAACAAAACTTCTCTCCAACTGAGGGAAGGAAAAAGATCTCAAGTCAAATAACTTAATGCAAATCAAATTCGAGCTCCCTCACAAGACCTAAACTAAACAACTGAAAGAAAACTACTCTAACTGGTTGAAAGGGAAACTACTCTACCCTTTGGGCCAAATGGTCCAAAACAAACTCTACTCTAACCGAGTGATAAGTGACACCGAGTCACTATAGGTGCTGAGAAAAGTATAGATGCTGAGCAAGACACAATTCTATATGTACCAAGCATCAACAATCAGTAAGTGCCGAGTAACACAAAATCAACATATGAGTTTGTGCCTTCACAAACTCAGATGTAAACCTTTTTTGAGCTGACTCAAGATGAATCTTGAAGGATCTAAGAGATGACATCAAATATTTTACATTCCCTATGTAATCAACATGCAACCAATAAGAAAAATGGAGAAGGAATGCAAGCAATAGAAAAAGTGAAAGAATTGAGCGGGAAAAGAACAATGAATATTGATCATGGATTCATACCTAACCCTAAGTCTTCGAAACCTTTAAAAAGAGGACAAAACTCCATAATTCATGTGTGTAAGAGAGATATATGAGAGAATGCTAGCGAAGTTCAGAAGGGTGTAAAGACTTAGAGAAAGAGCGGCATTGTAGAATTTAGTTGGTTAGAACAAAGTATCAACACTTCAAACAGAGACATATCAGATCAAGGAAGGATCAGATCAGATTAAGCAGAACAAGGATTTAGAATTAGCAATTTAAGATTGTAAGTCATCAGGGCATCAGATTCTAATACTTTCTAGCCATTGTATTAAGAATTAAAATCCTATGATGATAGATTGGTCTAACAACCATGTTGTAAGCCTTTCAACAAGGTGCTAAATCCTTTAGCAGGGTAACATTCCAAGTGAGTGTTTGTAAATCCTTTAACTAGGTCACTTTTAACGAGGTGTAAAGCCTTTAACAAGGCATGCCTTTCATAGAGCGGACCATTAGAAGTGGTTAAAATTTTAAACCTTAAATAGGTACATATTACTACAGTGATAATTTGTGGATGTCATCCCCACCCTAGTTTTACCTTCTCATTTTGGAGGGTTTCTGGGTGACCCAAATCTTGTTATCTATTTTCATGCATGTCTTTATTTTTCATGTTAAGTAGATATGTTAGATGCATGTGAATGATCTTAGTTAGAAGTTTTAAAAGGTTAAACTTAGTTACTTTTGATTCACCCCCCCCTCTCAGAAGTAAACCTTCCTACTTGTAAATCCCATCATCTTTAACATGTCATTCATTGGCTTTACAATCTTTGCAAATGCAAATATGAACTTTCTAATGAAGTTGATCTTTCCAAAGAATGATTTGAGCACTTTTGCTAGCTGGTAGGCCAAGTTTGGAAATTGCCTCCACTCTCTTTGCATCTATCATGATATCTCTTTTTAAGATTACATGTCCCAAAAGTTTTCCCTCAGTGACTCCAAACATACATTTCTTCGGATTCAAAGAAACTATAAACTTTCTACATCTCACGAAAACTTTCCTTAGATCCAAAATGTGGTCTTCTCTATTTTTTGAAAATACTATGATGTCATCCATGTAAATGATAATGCACTTGTCTTTTAAGTCCCTGAAAGAATAATCCATGGCCCTTTGAAATGTTGCACTTGTGTTGATCTGGCCAAAAGGCATCCTCCTGTATGCGAATGTTCCCCACTTCATGGTGAAAGCCATTTTCAATCTATCTCATTCTTCAACAATCACTTGATTGTACCTTGAATACCCATCCATAAATGACATCATCTATGCTTTGTTTACAACTTGCAAGACCTCATCTAGTGATAGCAATGAATAATTATCCTTTTTTGATGCTCTGTTCAAATTCCTAAAATTGACACATAACCTTATTTCTCCATTTTTCTTCCTAACTAGGATGAGATTGGTGACTGACATTGAATGTCTCACTGGGAAGATGATTCATGCATTTAGCATCTTCTTTACTACTTAGAATATCAATTATTGTAACAAAGGATTGACTGGCCTTTGTCATTGCTTGAATGGCTTACTTCATTCTTTTAGTGGAATTATATGTGTGATGATGGAAGGATCATATGTCTTTAAATCTCCATATCCCCAAGAAATTGCATTTGGGAATTCCCTCATCAAACTCAGTATATCCACCTTCTCCTTAGGTATGCAAACTTTCCCAACATGAACTATTTTGGGACAATCCTCTGATCCCAAATTTACCTTTTCACATTCATCACCCATTGTGGGTTGATATGACACTTTTTTGAATTGGTCCATGTTGAATATTCTTTCTAGCTCAATCATTCCCTTTGGAATAATATTTATCTTCAAGCTCATAATTGCTTCTAAATTGATTTCTACTTCTTCATCCACTTCACCACCAATGATTTGTGCTGTGAAAAAATCTAAATTGGTTAATAAATTGAGGACATGTTTATCATCTTCAAACACCTAGAAGTTCTTAACATTATTCGGTACCAATAGGACCGATGCTGACTTGACTCTAAAATTCTTCAAGCCATCCAACATAATTGGTGCTAGTGAGCTTGCAGCTTGTGCGAGGGTGTTAGCCACCTGATTATTTTCTCTATAGCTAAACTTAATATTGAAGACATCAAAGTCCTCTATCAAATCCCAAACTCTATTTCTATACCTTTTCAATCTCTTGTCATGGCAAGCAAACTTTTTCTTTACCTGCTTAGTTACCAAATACAAATCTCCAAGTACATGAAGTATCTCAACCCCTTTCTTGATAGCACACAACAAGCCTAAAATTTAAGTTTCATATTCTTCCATATTGTTGGTGCATGAGAATTGCAATCTATGTGCCTCCAAATATGTTGCCCCTGTTGGGCTGACTAACTCATATCTGGCTCTAGCCCCTTGCTTAGTTTTGGAACCATCAAACCTTAGATTCCATACTCCATCACTTTCTTGATGATCCTTTTGGGAACCTTTGGACTTTTCTATTTCATCATTTTTCTTCACTTCCAAGTTAGGTGGTATGGTTTGGTTCTTTGTTTCATTCATCATGCTACTTTCTACTTCATCAATTTGTAGGGTTTCAACCTTTTGTTTTCCATGTTGATCATCTTGTTTTAGTGCCCCCAAGACTCTCTTTTCTGCTTGTTATAAGGAAATTATGCGCAAGGAGCAATATAATTCTGAATGGAAGGCATTGTGGATTACACATCAGTTGGGAAATAATAAGTCTCTTACTAAAATTTGGTTACCCAACTCTACTCCTTGTTGTACAACCTTAATCACAAAGTTCTTAAATTTCTAGAATATTCCTTCACTATCATTCGATGAATTATTAGGATCTAACTCAATCAAGATCTTAGTGGAATCCATCCCTTCACTTATGATATTCAAAGTCAGTACCTCTGTATTGTTAAGTCTATAGATGTTCATACTTTTTTTGCAAACAATATTTCGTTTGATTCCTCATACTCAGTAACCATCAATCTCAACCTTGGAGTGCTATCAACTTTGATTTGGTTGGAAAGTCCTCTTCATGGGAGTTACATGCGAGAAAAATAAATTGTCATCTACCCATTCAACCTTTTGGCCCAATCCCTACCTAGGATCAAAACATAGGTATTAGCCACATGTACTACTAAAATATCTACCATGTGTTCCATCCTTGGATCAAATGCCAACTACATGTGTATGTTGTGTAGCTCACCTACCACCGACACTTTTGTCTTATCCAATTGGATAGCCCTTCTATTTGATCCCAAAGAAATGATTCCCAAATTTCTACAAATAGTAAAAGGCATGACATTACTTGATGCTCTTGAATCTATCAAACAATTATGAAGAATCTTCCCAAATATCCTTACTGAGAGTAGGGACGAGCTGGCTCATCTTCCCCTTGATAATATACCACTGGTGTCTTATGTACTTATTTTGGCTTCACTCCAAAATCTATTGATTGAACTACCTCTTCTACCTTCATCATTTCCTTATGATTTACCGATTGTTGACTCCTTTGAGTCTATTGTTCCACTAACATTGATCCTTGAGCCACATAAACTAGATGAAGCCCTAGCCATCTTTTAAAATTACCAATGTCACCATATGCAATCTCTTGTGTAGAGTTCTCTATCTCACTGTATGAAATCCCTTGAGATGAATTAATTGTGTTCCCACCTAGAATGTCTTGGATAACATGCACTGAGTTAGGAGGAAGCGTCCCTTGAGTATGTGTTATTATGCTTTGAGTGCGAGAGCCTTGTGATTTTTTATCCTTCAAACTGTTAAGGAATGTATCTCTAATTTTTGTTACCTTCAACAATTCAAACAAAGGGAGACTAATTTTGATCTTCTTCATCTCCTCTATTACACTCTGTTCTAATACTTTCAAATCATCATTATTTGCAAAATTTTTCCCTGTTGTTCCTCTATTTGTTTCTTGTGTTTATTGGACACTCTGTGATCCCTGAACATCCTAATTGTTTTTTGTGTACCTTGTTGAGAACTCCGTTGTCCACTTCCATTGTTATGGTTGCTATGCCTATATTTGGGTGCATCCATTGAACAATTTGGTACATCACTTGCATTGGGATGTGGATGCGTATTGAAATTGTTTGGAGGTATGGAGGATGTGAAAGGTCCATTATTCCTCTTATTGTTTCTTTGATAAAACCTTGCATTACTAGCCAACTGTTGAAATATTTGGTTCCCACTTATTCCTTGAACTATAACAATGTCACCCAAAGGTGGGAAAGAAAAATTTGATCCATTGCTATACCCATTTTGATCTATTACCTCACTAATTGACTTGTTGGCTAACTTGGGAGGAAATCTCCTTTGGTGTTCTTCATATGCTTCAAATTCTGGTGGAAATGAAATCTTCTCAAAAGTCAAGCATTGATCATATCTTGAGGATGTGACAATTACATACCTTGTGAACTTAATATCTTCCTGATTGATTGACTCATCTACTATATTCTAAAATAGGTTAGATGCCCTCTTGAACTCAATACATCCTAACTCCAAATGTTGATCAGTCTCATGGAATCTGCAATATTTAGACATTGTGGATTCTACTAGAAATATTCTATCCACAAGCCTATTATCTATTGAGGCTTGGTTATCAAGTGGTGACACCACATTTCTAATGTTTGGGCATGTGTTCCATGTCCTCTTTTGGTTAGATAGATTGTTATATCCTTGATCTTGTGACTGGCCACTACCTTGATGATTGTTATTTTGATTGTTCCTTTGATAACCACCACCTTGGTTGTTTCTTTAATAGTTTTGGTCATGATAGTTCCTTTGGTATCCACGCTCTTGATTATTTCTTTGATTGCCTCCTTGATAACTTCCACCTTGAATTTGATAATTATTTCCTTGATTATCTCCTTGATTGTTCCTTTGGAAATCTTGGAGTTGATTGTTTTAATTTCTCAAGTAAGTAACTTCTGTAGACAACTTCTTGAATTTCTTGATCATTCCTTCATTTCATCCTTTTCTTCTTGCATTCTCGTGGATGAACTTGCAATTTGTAGATAAAATGGCATTGGTTGTGGTTCTTAAGATAACAGAGGTCCCATATCTACCACCAACTAATTTGTAGGTGTTTGGTACGTAAGTTGTGGAACTAGATTGTTTGGATACCTAGCACCTAGGGATTCCATTCCTTGTTGGAACAATTTCTTCCCTATTTTAATTGCTTTAGTGTAGTCCCCATTCAACGCTGTGGGAGTGGGATTCACCATCCTTGTAAACATAACTAACCATCTAAGGCATTGTAATATGCTTCGAAAGAACCCACCTCCTACATTGTGTAAGGGGCTTGCAATCTCGTGTAAGCCTTTTGGAAATGGCTATTGAAATAACTTATTGGCTCTTTATCATGTCTCCTGATGTCCACAAACATCCTATGTAACTCCAATGGTGTGGTGGGAATGCCAAATTTTCCAATAAATGCTTCTTTGAGCTGAACCCACCCTATTATAGATGACATCGACAGATTGATGAACCAATAATAAGGTTCTTCCCCCAATGAGTAAGGGAAAAACCTACACCCTACATCCTCATGCTGGATCCTTCTGTTGCACAATGCATCTTCAAATACTTTGTTATGCTCCTCTACTGTATGGTTGGGGTTAGTAACAAAGAACTTGGAATAGAATCCCACTGGATTCTTCGATAAGTCATGATATTGTTGAAACAAAATCAGTGAGGCATTGTTTTGAATCCATGGTGGTTGAGCCATCATTACTTGATTGACTTGAGCTTGAACTAGCTGACTTGAGGATCTAGCCAAACTTGAAGTATTAGCTACCCAATGATTCCTTGATTTCCTATGAAATTGCAACTCAACTAAATCCTCTTCATGGTGTGGTGTAGATCTTAGTATCCTTTGCTTCTTATCTGATTGCAATTTCTCAAACCTTTCGGGGGAGAAAGACCTAATTATTCTATCTAGCTCAACTAAAGTTCAGACCTGACTAATTTCCTAATTTGAATTTTCCTCAAGAGCGGCCTGAGCTTGTCTTTGTGCTTTCCTTTCTCTTTCTTGATTTCTTTCTAGTTCTCTTTGACATTCCAACCTTTTTTGAATTCTCCTTTCAATAACTTGTGTTTTCTCTTCCTCTTGATTCAATAAGTCAATGTTGTCCAGATACTCTCTAGTATTCTCACTTTCCTCCCAAGCAGTTGAGCACAAAGTGGCTACAATATGATCTTGAAGAATTACACAAGTTTCTCTAGGATGATTTGATCTAGGAAGCACCATCCTTCATCATAGTTAAATACTAACAAGTCTTCAAAATGAAACTATATCACACCCTCCTTATAGTGGCAAATAATGTTTATGTCAGTTTTGTACCGTTAAATAGCATATAGCAATTGAATACTTGATATGGAATATCAAATGCTCAATCCTCTCTTGAAAAGTAAATACTCATGAAGAGCATGAGAAAAATCCAAGGCTCCTTACACATGTGGATACTAATTTAGTTATATTAATGTGATTTGCTAGTTAATCACGTAGGTGGACTTATGTTTTTCTTTCAAGGATGTTGGACTTTTTTGGTGATGATGATGAAAACTAGCTTAATTTTGCATCTCCAAATCCTATCTCTACACTTATTAATGTCCGACTTCAATCCTAGGGGTGGGACTACCACTTATTTTTGCCTCTTTGTTACCTTAGGATGGACTACACTTATATCTCCCAACTTCAATCCTAGGGTGGTCTAGCTTATTTCTGCCTCTCCAAGTGTCCTATCATGAAATCTACACTTATATCTGCCAACTCCAACCTATTAATGGAAATGATGAAATGGTGGATGAAAAGTGCAAGAAGAAGATAAGGGAAATGAACCAAGCAAGAACAAGGAATCAAATTCATCTATAAAACCAATCTTCACCTCAAAAGATAAATGAAAATCTTACCTTAAATTTGCCTTCTACCAACAATCGAGCCTCTTTAAATTTAGATCTATTCTCAGAAATTTCAGTCCTCCTCCAAAATGTGATTCCCTAGTAAATGAATTGCTTGCAAAAATCTGCTCCTTTCACCAAATTTTGACCTCCTTGTCAAAATTGACCAACTTGAAAGAAAATTGCTGCCCTAGGGCTGAAAAGTCTACCCTAAATCATAATTTTGACCTCCTAAAATTTCCCACAATTACCAAAAATTAGATCTCAAATTGCCTTGCCTCTCCACCAAACAATATTGCCATAGCTGGAGGAAAAATTCGCTACCCTAGGAGGGAAAATCAAACTCCAAAATTACTGCTAATCTTGCAAAAATTAGATCCTCACCTGCAAATTTTCCTTAGGGTAGAAATTGCCCATGATTCTAGGAAGAAACTGCTGCTCAAAATGGAAAAATAGAACCTCAAAAATTGCTGCCAAGGAGAAATTCACCCAGCTAGAAGGAACAATTTCTCAACCAAGTAAGAGGATTGGAAATGAATGAAGAAATAAGAGGGGGGAAGCCCCTTCTTATATCCTTTTGTTGGCCTCCAGAGTGGGCCGACCTGTCGGGACAATTTTTTTTTAAGTTAAACCCCCAAAAATGGCCTAGTTTTAAATGAAACACGCAAATAGCTAAGCCCCATAGTGAAATTACCCCTTCTAATTGCCAACTTGATCCAAAATTGTAAAATTGAAATAAGGTAAGCTTAGGAGATGTTAAAATTTTCATTTAACAACATTTTGGCAATTAAAATATCATTAAAATTGAATCTAGTAAGCTAAAATCAATTTTCAATTCCAAATTACCAATTTCCTTTAACATTTCTAAAATCCTCTAGGCAAAATTTCAATCAAATTAATGAGATTCTGCAATTTAATCCAATTTCAATTTTGTAATATACTTTCAATTATTTTAACAAAATAAATCCTTTTCCTAGCAATCAAAATTCACACTCTAAATTCAATTTCACTATCAAAATTTATTCTCACCAATTTTTTTTCAAGATTTTTCAAAATGACTAAATCTAAAAAATTCATTTTGAAAATGCTCAAGCTTATACAATTGTATCAAATTTTCAAAAAATTATCTAAGTCCAAAATTTGCAAATTTGTCTTGCTAGATATTATTTTAACCATTGAAAAAATGTTGTTGTTGAATCCTGCTAGGTCTAAGGACAAAATTACATGTTTCGAAAAATCAAGTTTCGCATTGGGTGAAAACAAACCAAATCCCCTCCTAGCTTGAAGGTGCCCAAGGTGTAAAATTTCCATTTCAAAAACCTTTGGACAATTCCAAATTTTGACAAGGCAACCAAAAAATTCCCAACACTTGCAAAAATTTCCAAGGGTTGCTCGAAAAATGGGGTCCCCAAAATTTTTGGGGTAATGGTGTGAAAACCTGATAACACAGTATCTCAGGAAGTCAAAGGGTTCAGGAATATTGTACATTACCAATAGTTTGAGCATCATTAGAGTTGCATGAATTTTGAGCAACATCAGAGTTTCATGATTCAGACTTGGTAGTGTCCCGTAAACTCGTGTTGTGCTCTCTTGTTGGATATTTATATTATATTATCTTAAATCTTATCCTATCAAAGCTGAAAGATGAGATAACACACAACTAGCAAATGGCTAGGAAAACTTGAAAGCATGACAACATATCAATCTACAAAGTATATGGTCATAAATATATTTTCTCTTTCGGATGCAAAATCTGCTTGATAGTGTAGGAAACAAAATTGCAAGCATCAAGTTTGCATGTTAATCTTTTTTTCCAATTTTGTGTGAATAGATTTTTTAAATTTTTTTCCTACTATTGGGAGTTATTATGAACTTTGAGACATGTCAAGTCTTCTATATAACTCTAATTTCCATCTTTCCCTCCTAATCATGACACAAAAGCAAAAAATTTTGAGTACAAATTCATTACGTATTTCAATAACTTTAGTATTGAAATCTTTATTACTCAATGTACAGATTGCTATCTTACATCCTCCTAGATGCATGAATTGTATTTATAACTTTATTTTAAAATGTTAGTCCTATAATTTAGAAGTTTTCAATATGTTTTTGTGTGCCAAATTGGTTGTATTTTTTTAGAATTATGTGGCACTTAATTTAAGTTAGTTTTTAACATCAAAGGTCTTAGAAGACCACCAACTTCAAGCTGCTTGTTGTTTATTAAAGACAACAAATATGAAATGTCAGTTAATATCTTAATGACCAAACTTTAGTGCTGTTCAAGTCAGCTTCAAGTATCTAATAATGATGCTATATCCTGGTTTATACAAAGAAGGATTTTAGATCTCACTACTCAGTCCATCTATTAATATTTTGATTCTTCAACCTTTCAAGTGGCATATTATGTATATTATTTTTTTATTATCAAGATACATGTTATGTAAGAGAGACTGATATTGTTAAAGTAATAAAATATTTTCTTATTAATTAAATCATATCGATTTAATTATTAAGTCACTTATTATCTCTAGTTTACTTAAGCTAAGCTTTGTGCATATAATAATTAATTTTTTAAATATTATTACCATACAACCTAGGTTAGTTACCTGTTAGGGTTTTGATCTCATTTTATAAGGATTGACCTCTTTGTAATTCATTCATTCACTTTTGATAATAAAAATTCTTTTTTTTGCTCATCAAGAATGTCTCATCTATGGATATGAGATTTCCATCCTCCATAGCTTTTGCTTCTCTCTTTCTATGAGAAGTGTTTGCATGTAAGTGATTCTTCCGAGTTGTGGTGTTGATCTTTCATCTAAACTCCAACATATATTATTATAGAAGTAACAACACGTTACAAAAAGATAGTTCAAATATTGTAGTATTTTTCTTCCAATCAGTGATTTTTGGAAGAAGAGGATGTTTGTAAAGTTACTAAATATGGTTTTCTGGGATCATTCACCTATTTAGGGAAAAAACATATTTGAGAACCTATTGACAAATGCTTATATATAGAAATGGAGATAAATAATTTCACCAATCTATATTTCAATTGCTTATCAATTATTTAGATAACATGAAATATCAAACATAAACAAGTCTTTATAAGTTTATGGTAGTGATTATAATAGTAAATATTGATTGATAAATTCATTGAAAAATAACATAATCTGACCCAAGCACATATTTTTTAAACATAATTGTACTAAATAAATATAAATTCTAAGCTAGATGTCTTTCATTAGATTAAAACCAAGCTTGATAAAATTATGGCTTATGAGAGTCCTCTTGTGGAAGCTCACAAATAGATTTTCTTGCTCATTTAATTCATATTCGTTTTCAAATTTTGACACTAGGTTAACATCATGTCCTATTTTGGGAGTGAACTATTCTTGCACCTCAAGAACTAGCAACCCACCTACACCCACAACATTGAGCCATTGTGAATTAATGAGGGCATATCTAGATGAAAGTAGTATTATCTTCCATTTCAAAGCATCTGAGGACATTAACCTTTTAAAGTGGGATTATTATGAAACAAATAAGATTAACACACAATAACCTCTATATTTCTAAACAAATCCACCTATAAAATTTGAAGGAAGTAAAGCCCCATTTTTTGTGATTTCATAATTAAATGGAATGATTTCTTGACCGACTTATGTGCTACATAGAGATGGTACAAAAATGTGACTCATCTGCTTGAATATGCATATCTAATCATTGATACATTGCAAATACTGAGGACATTTTTAATAGACTAGATTATTGGATGGCTGCTTATGATATGTGTTTAAATTAAAGGATATTTATAAGATGATTTAGAATTCAAATGGTATGTATAAATTTTTTCTTTAGAAAATATTTGATTTGAATGTAAATAATGTGTTTGCTAGTTATCTTTTGCACATAATTTGTACAAGGGTGATCGCACAATATTGTGTAATACTTTTTTCCTATGAAGAAAATGTGGTTGGAAAGAAAAATGAAAAATAAGCTATTCAATTGAATACAATTCTTTACTTGTAGTAGCAGTACCCATTCAATCAAATTCCCTTATGTGAACAACTTAGATTGAAGCCTATGTTGTGAAATTTAGTCCAAGATCTAATTCAATCAAAGCCTCCTTTAACTGAATTTTTTGAGACTGATTTATAATCTTGTTGTGATAGTTATTTTGTCAAAATAAATAGTTTATTTGGGCTCTACATGAATTCTATTAAACCTCCTTGGTTGAGGTGGTGGCTTTCGGAAATTATCATGCTATTTCGCTCGACAGAATGATACTACATGGTACTATTGGAAGCTATAATTAGAAAAAATGTTATGTTGTCATTGATGTCAAATATACTTGTAAGACATTGTCTAACCTACTAGAGAAGCATTTACTAATAGTGTAGAGTGCCATAATTGTTGATTGATGAAGATGACTTGAAAAGAAGAGATAGGAAGGTGAGCTAGTTAAGTTGTTGAGAAGAACAAAGTTATGTATTCTAGAATTACAATGGGCACTTGCTAAGTTAATCATTGATAAGATAATCAATACATGAAGTGAAGAAGACAAGTGAATTGATGTATGAGTGAAATGACAAGAGTTTAGTTAAACTCTTAGTATGACTAAGTACTAGTTTTGGTTGGTCAATTTAGGATCTACAATAGAAGATCAAGGAACTTAAGAAGCCAAAAAAATAGTATTGGCTGAGTGATAGTTATTGCCAAGAAATTTGATGAAGGTTAGTAGCAACTAAGTGTTGTAATGGCTAGGTGAGCTAGTAGATTTTGAGAAAAATAGAAAAATGTATGCTGAGCTATTTAGTGATGATCGAATAAAAGAACATAGTGATTTTCAAGTGATAGCAAAAGTTATACTTTGTAAAAGAATCAAGTTTGAGGTTGACATAGTTGAATTTTTTGATGAGTTAAAGTGAGTGGATGATAAAGACTAATGAGATGACATATTTAATGCATGAAGGGAGTTTTTTATATGATCAAAGGCAAGGATTTGATTAGATGTTTCTAGAAGTATCAAGAAAGGAGAAATAAAATAAAATAATAGAAGGATTCGATGAATCTGACCTAACCCTAAGATCTAGGGTGATGTTTAAGTGGTAAAATATCAAAATTACCTATTTAAGGAGGCACAAGAGATGATTTATAAGTTTGGTTCATTGTTGATTGACAATTTTAAGGAGAAGCTATGAGAACCAAAGCAACATAGGAGAAGTGTGAAGAAATCAGTGAATTATGATTGATTGAAGGGATGTCAAGAAGATAAGTGATGTAGATGATAATGGAGGCCAACCAATGAACCAAAAGATGAGCGAATGAAGATCTTGATTTTTAAAGTGAGTTATATTTTATAGATCAACCTGTTGTTATATTCTAACCATGTGATAGTGAAAATCCTTTAATAAAGGCTAACCTTATTAGAAATATAAGAGGAGTAACTAAGAGGGGAGGGGTGAATCAGTTACTACAAAAATAAATCTCAAATTTTTTTTGATGTCAGTACAAAATGCAAACAAATAACTGAATACTACTAAAGCTTGGTAAACACACAAAATGCTGTAACTCGATAGTAACTGGATTAGCTCAATAAAAGATTAACATATAAACCATTTGATGTTATTTGTGATTACCACAACTTTAACTTAGTTACAAAAACATAAAGAAAATAACATGAACACTTTTGACACCAAGATTTAATGTGGAAACCCAATTTGGAAAAAACTGCCAATAGTAACTAATTACTGATTTTCACTCTTCTGAAGTGAACCCTGTTAGGAGCCAACCTTGTTAAAGGTTACAAAACACACTGTTAGGTGTGACCTTGTTAAAGGATTTAATCACCTTGTTAGGAGTGGCTTGGTTAGAGATCTTGAGAACAATTCAATGGAATTGCCACCTTGTTAGAGGATTTATAAATAGTTGTTAAGACAACTCTGTTAAGAGATTTAGAACACTACTACAATGGTTAGAGAGAAACAATGAGATGACCTGATTTGATTGTAACTAATTTGCTGATTTTATATCTCTGTTCTAGCTTGTACTTGATCCTTCCTGATCAAATATGGCTTTGCTGCATCATAAGGATATTCTACTTATCCTTCTAATTCACTTCCTCTGCTCATCAATAGATCTTCAATCACATCATCATAATTTGCACATTCTCTTGCACTTCCATTTTCAAACTTTCTTGCACACTTTG
Organism: Cupressus sempervirens; assembly: GCA_028749045.1. Lineage (NCBI taxonomy): Eukaryota > Viridiplantae > Streptophyta > Pinopsida > Cupressales > Cupressaceae > Cupressus > Cupressus sempervirens. The sequence continues at coordinate 670,337,428 of CM053784.1, read as the reverse complement.
AAATCACAACTTGACCTTATACTTATATCTTCCACTTTGTCAAGTCAATTCAAATACGACTTATAATAATCAATATTTATCACCTTAGTCAACTGGAATCAATAGATAGATCAATTAAACTCAATACAACAAAATAGGAAAATCCTTTGTTAACCGACCCTGCTTAGTAGAAACTAACTCTAAAACAATTTCCTTTCTTAACCAACTAATGCTTAGTTAAAACTACACACTTATGAAAATACTTTGGCAATCGAGTGAGCTCGGTTAACACTAGTTCCATCCAACTTTTCCTTCGACGCCCAAGTGAACTTCCGTAGGCATTGCCCTTTGAACTAGGCAAACATAGGAATGCTCAGTAGACACTGAGAACCATCTTTACTGCCCGAGTGATCTCAACATATACTTACTGATAATGATTATGAAATTTTTGTAACATCAAAGATAACACACAATTAACCAATTGTATCCAACAATCTCTCTCTTTGGTATTGATGGCAACACAAGATGTCATAGCACAATGAAATTTGGATTTGAGAACTCCCTTTGTCAATTTGAACTCTTCCTTTCACTCAATTCTATCTACAATGGCTGATACCAAATTCATTCAAAAAATCCTCCCTCTATAGAATACTTTTTCTTTAGAAGAATTCTCCCTCTCTGGTTTCTAACTTTATTTTGGTTCTAGAAATTTCTTAGAGATATGATAGTAAACTTCTCTCTCTTTGACAACACATGCCAAAGAAAATAACTCTATAAATTCCAATGTACCTTAAGTACTGATTCATCTACAATATTCCCTTGCCAATTTTGCACCAACTAATTAATCTTCAATAGGTTCTGGTTGATGCATTCACTAAACTTCATTTAGTGAATTTCAGATAGGGGAATGACCCCTAGTTAACCTCTTAGATAAAAAAATGCATCCTTAGATAATGGTTTGGTGAATATGTCTACAATCTGTTCCTTTGTATTCACATATCCCAATCTGACTTCTTTGTCTTGTACCAACTCTCTTAAGAAGTGATACTTTATAGCAATGTGCTTTGTTTTGGAATGCATTATTAGATTCTTTGATATGTTGAGTACACTAGTGTTATTACAATATATGACAACTAGATCTTTTATTTCTACCTTCATTTCTTCGAATAGTTGTTTGAACCAAACAATGTTAGAACAATTGACTATTGCTACTACATATTTTGCCTCTGCTATGGATTGAGAAGTACAATTTTGCTTCTTGCTTGTCCAAGATACTAATCTTTTACCAAGAAAGAATGCTCCACCACTAGTGTTTTTTCTGTCATCAAGATGTCCTGCCTAGTCAACATCAGTAAATACTTTCAAGTCTAGATTGTCTCCAAGTTTATAACATAAACCATAATTTTTAGTACCTTTTAGATACTTTATGATTCTCTTGATTGCCATCATGTCATTTTGTTTGAGATTTGTTGAGAATCCTGCTACTATTCCAACTTCTAGAGCAATATTAGGCCTTGTGTGAACTACATACTACAATTTTCTAATCATTGATCTATAAGTGGTCTTATCTACTTCTTTGGAATTATCATTTTTGAAAAACTTATGTCCAGTAGACATAGGTGTTCCAACTGGTTTTGAATCTTCCATTCCAAATTTCTTCACTATCTCCTTGATATACTTAGATTGAGTGATGTAGATACCATTCTTGGTCTGCTGTATTTACAACCCAACAAAGAATTTTATTTCACCGAACATGGACATCTCAAATTATTTACTCATTTCTTTTGAGATTGCTTTGCATAAATCATCATTTCTTGTAAATAAAGTATCATCAACAAATATTTCTGCTAATACAATCTTCTTATTTGGTCCTTCCTTGATATACAGACCACTATTATCATTAGTTCTTTGAAAATCAATCTATACCAAGTAATTATGGAGTCTTTCATACCATGCTCTAGTAGCTTGCTTGAGACCATATAAAGCTTTGTGTAGTTTGCAAACTAGGTCTCCTTTGCTAGGATCTACAAAACCTTCTAGTTGTTCAATGTAGACTTCCTCATCAAGAGTTCTATTCTAGAATGCAGATTTAACATCCATTTGATATACTTTAAATCCTCTATGTGCTACATATGCTAGTAAAGTTCTAACACCTTCAAGTCTTGCTACAGGAGAAAAAGTTTTCCATAGTCAATACCTTCTTCTTGAGAGTAACCTTTGCATACCAATCTTGCTTTGTTTCTTGATACCTTTCCATCTTCATTCAACTTATTTCTAAATACCTATTTTGTACCAATTACATTTTTATCCTTGGGTCTAGGAACAAGAGTCCAAGTTTTGTTCTTCTCTATCTGTTCTATCTCTTCATTCATTGCTTCAATCCAAATTTCATTTTCTAGAGCATCTTTAACACTTTTAGGTTCAAATTCAGTAAGTAAACATGTACCTTTTAATTTGCTTCTTGTCATTATTCCTTCTGATTTTTCTCCAATGATCTGATTAGGTGCATGATATCTTCTGACATATATTTCTAATATAGGCTCCTTGGTCTTTGAATGAGTTCCACCATCTTCTTCTTGAATTTTAGTTTCAAGCTTGGGTCCTTCTATCTATGACTCAGGTCCATTAGGCTCAGTTTGAACTAGCTCGGTAGCCTCTGATTGTGACTCAGGTCCTTCCAGCTCAGGTTGCACTATCTGCAACTCAGTAGCCATTGGAGTTTTTGGGGACTCAGGAGTTGAAGCTTCTTTTCTTTCAGATATATTAGGAAGGGTATTAGGTTCATAGTACATGAATCTTCTATAGTCTTTAGGTTCCTTGTTGCTTTCTTCTTCACTCTTTTCTGCATATTGATCAATTCTGACATGTGCACTTTCTATGATTTTGTGAGTGGATAAATTCAAACATCTGTATGCTTTACTTCTGCAAGAGTATCTTAGAAATATGCCTTCATCACCTTTTATATCAAATTTTCCTTTTCTAGATTATTTCAATGTGTAACATTCGCTGCCAAATACCTTCAAGTAACTTACATTAGGTTTGTAGCCATACCATAGCTGATAAGGTGTCATGTTTGAATCTTTCTTCAACTAAACTCTGTTTAAGGTATGAACTGTAGTGCTAATAGCTTCCTTCCAGTATTTGAGAGCAACATTCTTTTCAATCATCAGGGTTCTTGCACAATCCATGATATATCTATTTCTTCTTTTTGTTATACCATTTTGCTGTGGTGTACCAAGTGTAGATACTTGTCTTTTGATTCATTTTTCAATGTAGAAATTGTTAAATTCATGGGAAATGAATTCACCACCTTTTTTTGATCTTAGGCATTTCAACTTCTTTCTAGTTTCTTTTTCTACTCTTGCCAGTTACCACTTGAATTTTTGAAAGGGTTCTAATTTCTCTTTTAGGTACATTGCTATCATCATTCTAGAGTAGTCATCAACAAAAAGAATGAATTTTTTTTCTCCACTATAAATCTCTATTCCAATAGGTCCACATAAGTCTGCATGAAAAATTTCCAAGACTTCTTCTGACTGATAGTCTTTGCTTTTGAAGATTGTCTTACCCATCTTACCAATTTGACAATTCTTGCATAGACCCATGTCAGGCTTCTTCAAACTAGGAATATCGCTTAATCTTTTATGTTTTCTTATCTTAACCAGATTATCAAAATTCACATGACATAGTCTTTTGTGCCATAACCATCTTTCTTCTACTTAAGCAACGAAACATGAACAATCACTAAGATCAAGGTAAAATAGATTACCCTTTTTTTTTTCTTACTAGAACCAACCAAATTTCCTTTGCCATCCAGTAGCTTGGCCTATCCATTCATGAATTCTACCTTGAATTCAATGTCATTCAATTGTACCACACTTAGTAGATTATGCTTTAATCCTTCAACCCAGTAAGCATTATCACACACAAGTTCTTTAGTCAACAAGATACATCCTTTTCCTTTTATGGTACAAGGTTCATTGTTTCCAAATCTTAAACTACCTCCATCATAACATTCCATATGCTCAAATTTTATTTTTTCACCAGTCATATGATGTGAGCAGCCACTATCTATAATCCCTACATCATTTTTTCTAACATGAATGATAAGTGCCATCTTACCTCCTTCATCATCAGATTCATCTTTCATAGCAATATAAACCATTTTAGCTTCACTGTTATCAAAATCTTTAGCTATAAAACAATATTTCTTACCTTTGTCCTTGAAGTTCTTGTAGTTCTTGGAGTCCTTTTTTTCTTTATGCTTATTACTTTTCTTTTCTCCTTAATTTTCTTTTTTGGACACCTAGCAGCAATGTGACCAATTTCTTCACAAGAAAAGCAGATCAAAGGAACTTTACCTTTGTACTTTTCTCTTCCTTTGAAATAATTCCTTGCAAGTAGGGCTTCAACAACTTCAAGATCACTATCTGAACTTTCTTCTGATGATCCATCTTCTTCACTTCTTGATTGATTGGATTTTGACTTTTTACCCTTTTCTTTGAGTGAGAGTTTAGCTTTAAATGTAGATTCAATATTCTTCGAGGCATGAGCATAGTTATCATAACTGTCTAACTCAAAAGCTATTAATATTCCAACTAGAGCATCCAACCCTATCTTATTAGTTAGATCATATCTCATTTCTTGAATAGTAGATACTTTAATTGCATAAATAGGAAGAAGAGTTCTGAGCACCTTGCTTACAACAATTTCCTCCTTGATGCCTCCTCCAAATGCTTTGATTGCATTTACACTAGCTTTGATTCTTTTTACATATTTTTTAATGTTTTCATCTTCTCTCATTCTCATTTGATCAAATTGTCCTATAAGGATTTCTACTTTGGCTCTTCTTACATTGTCATCTCCTCCATAAATATCTTTCAATTTATTCCACATTTCAAAAGTAGTTTCGCAATTTTTACCTCATCAAATTCAACATAACTAGGTGCAGATTTAATATTAATCATCATGATATTATGATTCTTCTTTTCAGTAATATCTTCAACAAATAGTGTTCTAGTGGGAGTCTTATATTCAGCATCAAGATACTTACAACATGAATCACTAATGGTAGCCAGATGCAATCTCATAAGTCCTTGCCATGTTGCAAAATTGTCTCAACTCAGCTTGGGAATCTTTTTTTTGTAAGACATCCCGATCTTTAACTTAGGTCCTTGAAACCTTCTTTGCAAGCACCAAAAGCTATGATACCAATTTTTGAAAATATAAGAGGAGTAAGTGAGAGGGGAGGGGTGAATCAATTACTACAAAAATAAATCTCAAATCCCTTTTGATGTTAGTATGAAATGCAAACAAATAACTGAATACAATTGAAGCTTGGTAAACACACAGAATGCTATAACTCGGTAGTAACTGGATTATCTCAATAAAAGATTAACATATAAATAATTAGATGTTATTTGTGATTACCATAACTTTAAATTAGTTACAAACACATAAATAAAATAACATGAACACTTTTGACACTAGGATTTAACGTAGAAACTCAATTTGGGAAAAACCACCAATAGCAACTAGTTACTGATTTTCACTTTTCTGAAGTGAGCCCTATTAGGAGCCAACCCTATTAAATGTTACAAAACACATTGTTAGGTGTGATTCTATTAAAAGATTTAATCACCCTGTTAGGAGTGGCTTGGTTAGAGGTCTTGAGAATAATTCAATAAAATTGCCATCTTGTTAGAGGATTTACAAATAGCTGTTAAGTCAACTTTGTTAAGAGATTTAGATCACTGCTACAATAGTTAGAGAGTAACAATGAGATGACCTGATTTGACTGCAACTAATTTGCTGATTTTAGATCTCTATTTTGGCTTGTACTTAATCCTTCCTAATCGAATATGACTTTGTTGCATGATAAGAATATTCTGCCTATCCTTATAATTTGCTTCCTTTTCTCATTAATAGATCTTTAATCACATCATCATAATTCACACATTCTCTTGCACTTCCACTTTCACACTTGCTTGCACAGTTTGAAAGCACAACCTAAATTTATACTTATACCTTCCACTTTGTCAAGTTAGCTCAAATACAACTTACAATAATCAATATTTATCACCTTAGTCGGTTTGAATCAATAGATAAATCAGTTAAACTCAATACAACAAAATAGAAAAATCCTTTGTTAGTCAACCTTGCTCGGTAGAAACTAACTCTGAAGTGATTTCCTTTGTTAATCAATAAATGATTGGTTTACACTGCAAAATTATGAAAATTCTTTGGCAACTAAGTGAGCTCAGTTAACATTGGTTTCATCCAACTTTTTCTTCGATGCTTGAGTGAACTTCGGTAGACACTGCCTTTTGAACTAGGCAAACATAGGAATGCTCGGTAGACACTGAGAACCATCTTCACTACTCGAGTGAGCTCAACATATACTAACTAATAATGATTGTGACATTTGTGTACCATCAAAGACAACACACAATTAACTACTTGTATCCAATAGACCTAACAGTCATTTTGTAAATTCTTTAATCAAGGTGACAATCTAATAGAATCCTCCAAAGTCCTCTAATAAGGCCACTTCTAACAAGGTGATTAAATCCTTTAACATGGTCACATTTAATAGTGTGTTGTATAACCTTTAATAGGGTTGGATCTTAACCCAACTTACTTTACAAGAGTGAAAATTTGGTAGCATGTTACTTGGTAGTTTTTTCCAAATTGGATTTCCATGTTTAGTCCTAGAGTCAAAGTGTTATTTACATGTGTGAATGTTAATTTATGCATTCTATTCTTACGATTATTTATTTTACTACTAGTTGGCACACACATAGACATACCATAAAGTTACAGAATGTTTGATTGCTGATATATTATTATATGGACCGAGCTATTTAATGAGATTGTTTTGAAGCTGTTGAAAGTTGAATTGGTACATTTGAACATGAGGATAATTGATTCACCCCCTCCTAGTTATTTTAAATCATTCTAACAATTGGTATTAGAGTTGTGGTGCTTGTAAGGACTCAAGTTAAAGATCGAGAGGTACAAGAGAGAGATACCCAATCTAATCAAGGATAACTTCCCAACATGGAAACACTTGATGAAATTGCACTTATTTGGTATTGGAGATTCTACATCATACTACATTGATAATGAATATATTGAGGTACCTAGAACCATGACTATTAAACAAATGAAAGAGAAGTAGGAGCACAATCACATGATGATTGAACTGACAATGACCCTAAATTATGCTGAATTTGATGATGTGAAGGAATTGACCACTACAAAGAGAATGTAACACAAGTTAGTACAAATCCATGGAGGAGACAAAAATGTATTGAGAACTAAGGTAGAAAACTTGAGAGGCAAGTTTGACGATATGAGAATGAGACCATAGCACAATATTGTGGCTAAATCAAAGAGGTGGTGAGTGCTATCAGAGGAGCTAGAGGTATCATATATGATAAGACTGTGATAAGTAAGTTATTGATGACTTTACTTCCTATCTATACAATTAGAATAGCTATAATTCAAGAACTAAGGTGCACACATAGTAATGATATGACCTTGGATAGTCTAGTTGGTAGACTTACTATATTTAAGCTATCAAATTTGGATAATTATTCCCCTGCCAGTGTTGAATATTATTTTAAGGATAAACTGACCCTTGATGTATCTAAGAGAAAGAAGAAAAGAAATTATGTGGAAAGTGACAGTGAATCTGATAAAGTTGGTCATATTGCTGTAAGGTGTCCTACAAAGATGAGAAGGATGAAAGGAAAGATTTAAAGTACAGAGGAAGGAGAGACAATAGAGACAACTAAGGTAAGAATACAAAGAAAAAGGTAAGAAATCTTGATACATTTTTCTAGAAGATGATTTTGATAGTAATTCTGATGATCATGATGAACAAGTTGTTTATGTTGCAATGAAAGATGATTTTGATGAAGATGAGAGAATTGCATTGATTTCACATGTGAGTAAGAATGATAAATGGATAATTGATAGTTTTTGCTCACATCATATGATTTGTGATACAAGTAAGTTTGAGAAGTTAGAACATTATAATATAAGTAATGTTAAGTTTGAAAATGATGCACCATGTTATGTGAAAGGTAAAGGATCAATTATACTAAATGATAAGATCAAATCTGACAATTCATATTGGGTAGATGGTTTGAAATATAAGTTATTGAGTGTGGCACAATTGATAAGTTCAGGCTATAGAATTGAATTCCAAAATAATAAGGGAAAGATCTATGATGCTACTAGTGAACTAATTGGAAGTGGAGAGTAAACAAGAGGTAACTTGTTCTACCTAAACTTATATGAAGATACTTTTTTATTTGCACAAGTTGAGGATGATTGATTATGGAACAAGAGGCCATGTTGTGTGAACTTTAATAATTTGGTAAGAATCATTAAGATGAAAAGAGTTAGAGGGTTACCAAGATTAAGCAAACCTGATAAGGTTATGTGCAAACAATCTCAAAAGGGTAAAATGACAAAGTCTAGTTTCAATAGAAAGACCTATTTTTCTAATGGTATTTGGAACTGGTTCATACTAATTTATGTGGTTCTATTGGAGTACAATGATATTACGGCTACAAATATTTAATTTGGTTTGTTGATGAATTTCCTAGAATGATGATTGTGATTTTTTAAAAAGAAAAATATGATGCATTTCAAATGTTTAAGTGGTATTTGTCTAGAGTTGAAAAGGAAAAAAGATAGAGTCTAAAGTGATTGAGATCATATAGAGGAGGTGAATTCATATAAGATGAGTTCAACATATTTTACAATGCTAAAGGAATCAAGAGACAAATGAGTACAGGTAGGACTCCACTGCATAATGGTATAGTTGAAAGATGGAATAGATCAATTATGGAATATAAAAGGACATTGATGATGGAGAAGAATGTTTCACAGAAATATTGGAGAGAACTTGTAAGTATTGCAGTCTATACTCTTAACTGAGTACAAGTAAAGAAAGGTACAAACAAAACACTTTTTTTACTTTGGTATGGCTATGCACCTAATGTAAATTATTTCAATTTTTTTAGGAGATAATGTTATACATTGAAAGATGCAAGAAAAGGAAAACTTGATGCAAAAAGTGACGAAGGCATGTTTCTAGGATATTCCACTAAAGGGAAGGATTACAAGTGTTTGAATTCTGACACTAACAAAATTGTGGAAAGTGAAAGTGTTAGAGTTGATGAATTTGCATAAAAGAATGAAGAATAATGAATGAAAGAACATGAAGACTACATAAATTTTGTCTATATTTATGAAGGTGAACCTAGTACTTTAATTGAACTAGAAAAGGTGGCTACCAAGAATCAATAGCTACAAACTACCAAGGTTCTGCAAGAGAGTTCTGCCAAGCATCAACAAACTATCTAGCACTAGCAGACTGCTAAGCATCAATAAACTTTTGAGCAATAGACTATAGGAGCCAAGTCATAGATAGACACTACCGACCATCAAATAGAGGAATCCAAGTCGCAGCTAAAAATACCTGAAGAAAAAGAGCAAGGTGAATCCAATGAAGTAAAATAAGAAGAAACAAGACCTAAACCTATTTTGGAAAAGTATGTGAGAAAACATCATGCACCTGGATCAAATCATTGGAGACAAATATTTAGGAGTCATGATTGTTGGAAACTACACGAAGATATTTTTATGTTGTTATTGATGTCAAACTTAAGGGTGAGACATAATGTCAAACATACTCAACATACATTTACTAATAATGTAGAGTGCCACATCATGTGATTTGAGAAGAAGAGATAACAAGGTGGGCTAGTGATGTTGATGAGTGATGAGAAGTTAAGTATCACAAAATTGCAATGGGCACCTAATAAGTTAGTCCTTGACAAGATAATGTGTTGTTCAATCAATACATGAAGTGAAGAAGGTAATTAGATGAAGCTTGGAGTTGGAACAAGTCAAAAGGATAAGATTGACCGAGTATCAGTATTGGTTGGTCAATGAAGGAGCTGATACAAAAGATTAAATAACTTAAGTAGAAGCCAAAAAAATAGTTCAAATTGAGTGATAGTTATTGCTAAGAAAATGTATGAAGAAGTGTTAGTAGTGACCGAACATAGTAATAGCCAAGCAAGCCTATTAATGTTGAGTGAGACAATATAGTGTATGTTGAGCTACAAAGTGATGGTTGAGAAAAAGAACACAATGATTGAGGAGTGACAACACAAGTTATAGTTTATAAAATAATTGATTTTGAGGCTAACATATTTGGAATTTTGAATAAGTCAAAGCACATGGAAGATAATGATTGATGAAATGACATATTTAATGCATGAGGAGAATTTTTTATGCAATCTAAGGCAAGGATTTGATCATAAGTTTCTAGAAGAAGGGAGAAAAAAATGATGAAAGGATTTAATGAAGCTAACCTAACCCTAAGATCAATGGTGATTTTAAAGAGAAAAAAGATCAAAATTAACTATTTAAGGAGGCATAAGAGATTTTTTGTAAGGTTGGTTCATTGATGATTGACAAAATTAAGCAGAAGCTATGAAAGTAGAACATTAGAGGTGAAGTGTGATGAGTTTGATGTGTTATGATTGCTTGAGGAGATTCCAAGAAGATCAGTGATGGAGATGTCAACAGAGCCTAGTCAATAAACCAAAAAATGAGAGAATGGAGATTTAAATTTGTAAAGTGATTTGTTCTTTATAGATCAAACCTATTGTTACATTCTAACCATTGTGGAAGACAAATTCCTTTAGTCAAGGTTGACCTAATAGTGATTTTGTAAATGACCTAATAGTGATTTTGTAAATTCATTAATCAAGGTGACATTCTAATGGGATGATCCAAAGTCCTCTAACAAGACCACTTCTAATAAGGTCATTAAATCCTTTAAAAAGGTCACATTTAACAATATGTTTCATAACCTTTAAGAGGGTTGACTTGCAATTGAGCTCACTTCAGAAGAGCGAAAAATTGGTAGGATGTTACTTGGTGGTTTTTCCCATATTGGGTTTCCCCATTAAATTTTGGTGTCAAAGTGTTATTTACATGAGTGGATGTTATTTTTATGCATGTTATTTTTTTAAAGTACTTTATTTACCAACAATAACCACATATAGGAATAAAGAGTTAAGAAATTGCATGGAAATTCAATTTGTTGATTACATGCTATATGATTAGAGTTGTTTTATGAGTTTGATTAATTTGTTTGAAGTTATTGAAAGTTGAATTGGTACTTCTTGACTTGAGGATAACCAATTCACGTTCCCAGTTATTCCAAATCATCATAACAATTTCTATCATATAACTTGGTGCTTTTAAGGAAAGTTTGAAGGACTTGTAGCTAAAGATCAAGATGTACAAGAGAGAGATACCTAAGTTGAACAAGGAGAAATTACTAGAATGGTTAAGATTGATGAGATTTCATTTATCTAGTATTGGAGATTCCACATCATACTACTAGGAAAATGTATATATTGAGGTTCCTAGACCTATGATAGTTTAACAAATGAAAGAGAAGGAGCATAACCAAATGATGACTAAACTCGCAACAACCCTGAGTTATGCTAAATTTGATGATGTGAAGGAATGTACTAGTACAAAGAAAATGTGGGATAAGTCGGAAAAAATTAATAGAGGAGATAAAAATGTATTAAGGGAAAAGGCAAAAAGTTTGAGAAGAAAACTTGATGACATGAGAATGAAAGAAGGTGAGATCATTACACAATATTGTGGTCGAATCAAAGAAGTGGTGAATGCTATTAGAGGAGATGAAGTAGACATATTTGATGAGACTATGATATGTATGGTATTGAGAACTTTAATCCCTATCTATGCAATTAGATTATCTATAATTCAAGAACTAAGATGTACACCTGGTAATGATCTTGTTGGTCATGTTTTCACTTCAAGCCTATTTGAATATATTTAAGTGACTGTTCTAGGCTCCTCTTGTAAAAATTTAGGGTTTGGTCTTTTTAGTTTTGTCAACCCTAGAAAAACCTAAAGTTTGTTTCATTAAAATATGCCCTAGAAAGATTTTTGGATTATGTGCCCTTTCATTTTTGAGTAGAAAAAATAATTTTAATTTTCCCCTTTATTTTCTTGGGAACCTTCTTAAGGTGGGTCACATTAATTCCTAAAGTTCCCAAAATAATCTGTTCGATTAGATCTCTTCAAGATCGACAATGGTCTTGTTGTCGCTATAAGAAACAACATGGTTTTTACCACTAGTGACATGGAAACCAAAGGATGGTTACAAGTGGCACCTAGTTGGTAAGCAAAAAATAGTTTTAAGATGAGTTACTTTCTTTTTTAGATCTCCCTAAGATTGACGGTGGTCACTTTGTCACTATTAGAAGTTGTATGAACTTTCCTGATAGTGACATAGCGACTGCCCACAAAAGAGAGTACAATGAGACCAAACTTAAAGGAAGTGCCATAATGAATACATATAATTAATAGCCATGTTAGCATGTCATAATGGAATGATTTAATATGACACTAAAGATCCACACTCAAGGAAATGTATTTATTGATCAGTGCCGTTAGATCTATTGAAGATCGATGGTGGTCACTATGTCAGTATGAAAACTTGCTCAAACTTTAATGTTCATGACATGACAACCAAAGGGAAGTTATGAAAGCCCACCAAATTTAAAATGGAATAATCATAGAGTTTTTATTGAATGATTAAGGCATGATCAATGATAGTTGCTATGTCACCATGAGAAATTTGATGATGTTTATTCTAACTGACATAGAGAGAGCATGACACGTGTCCAAGAGCACAAGTGGGTCTAGTTTAATGAACTAGTAGTGAAAAGAAAAGATTATGTGGATGAATTCAATTGGTTTGAGCACCAAATTTTAAGGAATAAGTTAAGTCATCGAAGTTTTAATCTTTTAATCATTAGATTTTTCACAAATTGATGATTTATTTTTAAATTTAGAAGGTGATGCCACCCTATTTTTTCCTTATGATCCATTTATGAGAATTAAGGCTCCTTGTGTGAAGTAAAACTAGAGATATAATGTAGGATTTCATAAATTTTTCTCCACGCAAATGAGTTTCTAACTTTTTGAGAGCCAAGAACCTGTTGAAGAATTGTTCCTACCTGGTTGAATTGTAAAAGAGCTTTTTGTATTTGTTGTTTGTTGTAGTATTCAGAAAGAAAATAATAGAGAACCAAGTAAGTATCTTAATCTGTCATTTAGTTCATAGCATTTTGGTATTTAGCATTATCATCAAATATGCCTCCAAAGAAGGGATTCTCCAAAAAAGTAAAATAGACCAGTGGGAATATACGTGATGATTTTTTGGAACATTTAATTGAGTTTACAAATGAGTAATCTCAAATTAAAAGGCTTATCCCTATGAACCCTAGGCTTAAGACTGTAGATGGTTTATATAATAAAGGGAAATGGGTTAGGGATGCTATTACCTCAAAAATAAGACTCCAAATTTTTAGGAAATGGTTTTCATAGAGGAAGTTATTTGCCCCCCATTGAAATATTTGGAATTTTGATTTGGGTAAACTAGTATTCCCTGGGGTTTTCATGGATCTAGACCTTCGCATAGCCATAGCCAAAAATTATGACCCAGTAGCCAGGGTAGTGAGGAGAGTAGTCAGGAATGCTTGGTAGGAATTAATGCTGAAGAAATTTGAGAGGTTTTTGGGTTGGAGCCAGTTACAGATTACCATGAACCCATTGATTTTTAGGGTTTCAAGAAGGAATATTTGTTTGAAAAGGATCAAGTCAAGCAAGGTGCATTGAGAGAACACTTGGCCACAATTGAAAATTTGACCTTTGTTACAACATCAATTAAAGAGCCTTTTAAAAAGAAAATTTTCACTAGTAGGGCCATAAATATACAAGACTTTGTGTAGGGTTTTTGGTGAGGATGAACAAAATTTTATTCCCTTAAAGTTCATGTATATGATGAAATAGATGTCTTATTTTGGTATGGATATCATTTTTGATTTTGAATCTTATTCAGTAGAGGAGATTCATAAAGGACTAGTTAGAATTGCAAAGAGTAAAGTTGAGAAAACATTGGGCCATTATTCACTATTAATGCACATGTTCTTGTTTAAAGGAGTCACTTACTTCAAAAAAGAGATGGTTTTAAATAGAGAATATGAAGGAGAAGCTCTGCCAGTCTAGTTGTGGAATGAAAATATGACTTGGGATACAGAGGAGGCTAGCTTTGTTAAATTGAGAAACCTCATATTAAGGGACAATCCCAGAATTCCCAAGGCACTAATGGATTTTATCAGGCCTATGGAAAATCCTTCTAGTTTAAATGTATCCCACAATTGGGAAGATATTATATCCTACACTATTTCTATAGTTTTTAGAGTATATGGTTTCCAAGGGACTTCCCATGTACTTTCTTACCAAGTGCCTCTGAATGTAGGGATAACTAAAATGCTATGATAGATAGGTGGATTGGAGGAAGCACAATTGACTTGTAGGTCTAGGGGCTCAATTTTCCCATCTTGTACTATTAATCACTAGTTCATAATCACTAAGGGTGGTTGGTTGTTCCTGTAAATTTTTTTGGACTAGTATAAAATGGCTATCTCCCGTGTTCATTTTTGTGATAGTGAGGGATTTTTTGATATTTTCAGACAAAGGGCTAAAACTGGTGCAAAGGACCATTAACCCTACTTCCTTGAAGACATAATAAGGAATGAGTTATCTCTTCAATAGAAAGAGATTAAAAAAAAAAAGTGGAGAGTTTATTCTATGGTTTTGGAATTTATTAAGTATTTTGACAAAGATTATAAGCCTCTAGATGATGCAAAAATATGGGCAGATTAATTAAATAAACTAATGATTACTTTTCCTAAGATTATGGAAATTATGAATGAGAAGAAATTATTTTTTATTAATTCTTATCTTGATAGGGCCCAAGAGGTCATGAGAAGGTTGTCTTTCACCCAAATAGTAGGATCAGGGCAATTAGTTGTTCAAAGAAGACTTGGCTACAATATAATTCAAAATGAAAGGCCTACAATGGATAAAGGAAAACAAATAATAGGGTCAACCAATACTATTCTAGAGGAGAGGTCTAATGAGCCTATGCCCAAGAGATAAAAGGTAGAAAAGGAAGAAGTGCCTCAAGTAGAGGAGTATTCACCCACTCAATCTCCATTACACATAGGAGATGAATAGCTAACTAAGGAGTAGGTGGAATAGTTGGGGTCCCAAGGGGGAGTTTTCATTACCACATTAGAATTGGAAGAGGGAAATTCTCAAGAACCTCCTATGCCAAGCCTTGAGTTGATTTTTGTTGATTACAGAGGAAGGGAGTTGGAAGCTATTGTAGAATAGGCCAGCCATGAGTTTATTTTTGATGATAATTTTTTAAGTCTAGAGCCTTTTACTAGTTTTCTTGGAGGATGAACATTGGACTTTTTGAAGAGAGATGTAATAAAATGAAAATAGAGCATCCAGAGATGGAAGCGACAGATCTGCAAAACCAAATAAAGGAGGAAATGATGCAAGAATTTAAGAGGTTGACCCCTAAAGAAGGAAGGAGAATGATAAAATCATTCAGGGTTCTTGTTGTTGCCAAATTGGGATATTGAGGATGCAATGGTCTTTAATTTTGTTACCAAGAAATTAAATCCAGATGAGAAGGCAAAGAAAGAAATGAAAGGTCCCAAGTTTAGTGAGGATCATGCTACATTGGTAATTTGGTCAATGAAAAAAGGATCTAGAACTAGCTCTTCTCAGCATGATGATACTAGCCTGATAGGAAATCTAATTGTAAAGAGAGTTGAAGAAACTATAAGTAAAGAGGCCACAAAACTAGGTGTTGGATCAGCCAACTTCACTTTAGCCACAACTCTAAGGGATAAAATAGAAAGGTTAGTGTTATAGGACAAGTATGAGAAAGTTTTAGCTGCTTATAATAAAGAAGTTCAAAAAGAGAATTGAACTTGAAAATAAGTTGATGGAAAACCAAGGGAAATCTAGTAGGCCTAGGATCACTTATCCTTATCCACCAATGGAGACTTTTAAATCCACTCCACTTATTGAGATTCTAGACACACCATAGAGACCTCAGTATTACACTAAAGAGGATTTTGAAGAAGAAAAGAGTAAATTATGGGTGTTTCATGTAGAGTTAGAGATCCAATATGAGGATAGATTAAGGAAAGCCATCATGTATCTAGTTAATAAGATTGATTGACAACCTTTTTATGAACAACTAGCAAAGGTAATAAATATATTGGAGCAGCTAAAAGCAAGTGATGATGCTCGAAAGCTAATTATTAGTAAGTGGAGAAAAAGGGACAAGGATGTCACTCTTTTGTGTTTTTTAGTTATTACTCTGTCTTGTGAACACATAGAGGAGACTTATGAATTGACTAATGATCTCTCTGATTTTGAGGACAAGAGAACTACATTGTAGAGGAGAATCATTAATTATCTAGAAAAATATAGAATTAAAAGTTTTAAACTTTTCCCCCATGCCCTAGATAAAAATAATAAGTTGAAGAATAAAGAGGAATGGGCCCAGGAACTAAATGACTTATTATTGTATTCATATGTATAAAGTCATAAATGAAAAAGGAAATGCATGGTGAGCAACTACAACTAAAAAATTTGTAGAAGTGCAATCATTTTATAATTCTTTGAAAGAAGATTTTATTAAAATTGACAAAATTAGAAAATATGTAATAAAAAAAAATGATATTCTAAAATTTAATTGGCTAGATGACACACTTTTTGACAAGTGGATGATAGATTTTGTTTATGCAAAATAATTGGAATATGGTGACACTAATGATGAAGAAATGCAACAAGATGAACTACAAACAATTGACACATCAACAAAAGTAGAAGAAGATAGAGGCAAGCACCAAATTGCAGTTACATGCACAGAGGCCCAAATAGATGATTTGACAATAGGACAACCTATGGTGACTATTAATTTGTCCGTGAAAAATGACATGGATGGAGTACCTTAGGTTCAACTTATCCTTCAAGTACTAGAAAAAGATCCATCACATGCAGGACCAATGATCACACACCTCAAGGAAGAACAACTGTTAGAGTAATTATTTATTTATGCTTATTAATTATATAGTGTTGATTTAATTAATTAAGTCATGTATTAATCTTGTCTACTTAAGCTTTCTCTTACCTAGTGCATATAATTAATATTTTATATTAATTATAATGTGTAAGCCTAGCTTTCTTTCCTTTTAGGGTTTTGCCCACCTTTAAGGTTAAAATTTTGTACTTTTGTTTTCATAACTTGGAATACATATTTTGCTCTCACATTGTTGAGATTTCCCAAGCTCTACTTTTTTCTTCTTTGGTTTCTCTTTGGTATAGGTTATTTGTATGCAGGTGTTCTTGGTGATCTGTGAAGTTGGATTTCACAACTTTTACATGGTATCAGAGCATCCCTGCTGCTTCTTGATTTGAAGATTTTGAAGCCATGATTTGGAGACAGAAACCCCCACTTTTTTGAGGTTTTTTCTTTAATTAGGAGGAGGCACATTTTTTTGGTACATTTTGGGTAAAAAAAAATGTTTCCATTTTTCTTAGAAGGCTCGGTAGAGTCAAATATCATATATATTTTTTTGAGTTTTGGACAATGTAGCTTTTGAAAAAAAATTTCAGCCTCCAGAAGGTCATATGAACACAATTTTCAAAAAAAGAAAAAGAAAAAAAGTGCTTGTTTTGGATGCTATGCTGAGTTGCCACTTGAGCACCACCTAGCCACCATTGGAGCACCCCTTACACCCATCCAATATGACACTGACGACACGACCTATGCCATGCCACCACTGGCGAGCTACTCTCTAGCCACCTCTGCCAATGCAATGCCGCCGATGCTCAGCCCACTCGCCACCACTAACAATGGGGCACCACCCACATGTTGCCTAGACATTGATAGCACATTGCGGCATGATTTTGGTTAGTTGACATCACCTTTATGATAGTTGATGTTAGTTTTCCATCTAGTGACATCATTTTCTAGCTACCCACATCATCATTCTGGCATATGATTATGGCAGTTGCTGACATCACCTTTCTAGCTACTAACATCACTTTTTGCCACTAATGCCACTTTGCTGGTTGCTGATATCATTTTCTAGTGATAGGTGTTTGATGGCCATATGACCGTCAATTTTTTTCCTATGACTGTATTTTTCTA
Organism: Cupressus sempervirens; assembly: GCA_028749045.1. Classification (NCBI taxonomy): domain Eukaryota; kingdom Viridiplantae; phylum Streptophyta; class Pinopsida; order Cupressales; family Cupressaceae; genus Cupressus; species Cupressus sempervirens. The sequence continues at coordinate 670,319,286 of CM053784.1, read as the reverse complement.
GTGAGCTTAATTTTTGGAGGAGTAGTTCATTTTTTGGCCATAACTTGAGCATACAAAGGTCTTTTTTCAATCCAAAAAAAAGTGCCAAAAAGATAGTTTTGAGATAGAGATAATGATGTAGGTTTTATTTTGTTTTGAGTCTATTTGGGCTCCCATTTTTGGCATTGAAGTAGAGGCTTTAGTTTCCTCCTCTACATTTAGCATCTAGGTTTTTTTCCTCAGTTTTTTTTACTTCCAATAGTTGTTTCTTTAGTTTTTAGGGGATATATTTATATGTTGTGGGAGGGGGGGGGGGGGGGGGGGGGTATTTTATTCTATAATTTACTTTAGAATTGATCGTTCTACTTCCATCTTCTTCTCTCAATGTTGAACCCTTCTGTGGCCCAACTAATGCCACACAACTATCGCAATTGGAAAGCATATATGACTCGACTTCTTATGTCATGTGGATTATGGTCATGTTTGGATGAGAATCAACCTATCCCATAATTCTCTTTTGAGGTTCTTTAGTATAGGAACAAAATAGATGAAGCCATGGGATTGATTGCACTGAACATCTCTGATAGTCTCCTATTTCACTTGGATGGTTTGACCACTCCTCGAGCTTTTTGGACCAAGTTTAACAACTTTTTTGGCATAGTGAATGAGTTTTAGGCACTATAGCTTGGTGTAGAGTTGGCTTCTTTGACACCTACCAACTTCTCCACCATTGAGGACTTCTTGATGAAGTTCAAATCCTTGTGTATAGTTTTGTAGGGATGTGGAAAAAATAAAACAGATGATGAGTGTATGTTTTTGATACTCTCAAAGTTGCAAGGATAGTATTAGATCTTTCCTTCCACTTTCTAATCCACTATGGATGCCTTGGGTAATAGACACCAGATGCCTTCTTTTGAGACATTTTGTGATTGGTTGACATGAGAATAGGAAAAGATCCAACAGGTGGATGCCTCTAACTCTTCTAGCCAAGCATTGATTACTCAGACTTCACAGGGGAAACCAAAACAGAAAGCCAAACTAAAGAAAGATACATCAAAAATTGATTCCAAACCTCCAACTAACCCTTCCAAGGGTAAATATGCTTCAAAGTCTTCTGTGTCTATCTCCAAGACCAAGAAGAGATCAGTTGAGACTTATTATTTTTGTGGAAAGGGTCGAGATTCTGTTTCTAGGTGTTAGAAATGTTTGTAGGCTTTAGAGGAAGCCATGCAGGAGCATTACATTTTAGCTCCTAAGTCTTCATCCCCCTATAAGGAAAGACCATGCTCTTACAACACAAGCTATGACTTCTGGTCCTACGTAGATTCTTAATTCTAGTGCCTCTTACCATATGAAAAACACTCAACAGTTGGTCACCTCACTTGCCCCTTGCGCCACTTCATAGATTGCTATTGGGAACTCATCACATCTTTTAGTCATGGGTTCTAGTTTTGTTGCATTAGCTAGGGGTTCTCTTCAATATGTTCTTTTTGTCCCTGACATCTCAACAAACCTATTGTCTATTTATCATATTTGCCACTCTGGCTTTGGTAAGATAGTTGAGTTCTCACTACATGATGTGGTTATTCAGGACTTACTTGATTTTGAGTTAATTATGACTAGTGGGAGTGTTGACTCTGTATCTCACATCTATAGATTTGATGGATTTGAGTCTTCTAATGACACAAGTTCCTATCTTGTAGCACATGCAGATTCAGTAAGTAGACTTTGGCACGAGCATTCAGGCCATGTTAATTATAGATATCTTCAACAAATGAGCACACAAGAACTTGTTCTTGGGCTTCCCCAGATTTCCTACACAGATGGTGTTTGTCAGGGTTGTGCTCTTGGCAAACAACATAGGGATCCTTTTCCACATGGACAAGCCACTCATGCTTTAAAACCATTGGAGTTGATTCATAGTGTCCTCATGTCATCTCCTACTCCTTTTTTCGGTGCCAAACTTGTGCTTACTTTTATTAATGACTTCTTCAGATGCACATGGGTGTACTTTTTGAAGTACAAGTTTGATGTATTTGATTCATTTCAAGTATTCAAGACATTTGTAGAGAAGCAGTCTTGTCATTCTATTTGATGGAAATGCATAGATAATTGGGGGGGGGAGCATGCAAACCAAGCTTTTAGGAATTTCCACTCTAAACGTGGTCTTCAACATAAGTTTTCAGTACCCTACACCCCTCAGCAGAATGGTGTGGCAAAGAGAAAGAGCATAATACTTTGAGAGATGACTAATTGTATGATTCAATCCAGGTCCATGGGTTCATCTTTTTGGGCAAAGGTAGTTAATTGTGCCAACTATATTAAGAAATGGATGCCTCACAAGGCTGTTTGACATATGACTCCTAAGGAGGCTTGGTCTCATGTCAAGCCTAATGTATCTTCATTTTGAGTTATTGGTAGTGAAGCACGAGCATTTGTACTAGATTCTTAGAGTAGAAAAATGGAGTAGAAGAGCTGACACCTCATTTTTTTTGGCTATTGCAAGGATGTTAAGGCCTTCAATTTATTTGATCTTGATTCTAAAGAGGTCCTATTTTGATGAGATATCCAGTTCAATGAGTGCCTTCCTGCAGTAGATACCTTGTCTCTAGAGTCTACTTCACTTACCACTACTCCCTCATCTTTTCCATTCTCTTTTCCAAATGATGAGGATGATGATCTTGGTGATCCCCATTTACCTCCACCATAGGATCCTCCTTGGATGCCTAAATGCACTCAAGCTATAGTTGAGGTTGCAAGATCTCTAGTTGGTGACCCTTCCACTTCCTCTCACACCTGATCTCATAATGTGTGTTCTAGTCTTCTTAGTCATGCTATTTGTTATGATCCTCAGACATTTGCAATAGTGATAGGAAATTCTGAGTGGGACAATGCATGGAGGAGGAGTATTCTTCTTTGATGAATAATCACAATTGGGATCTTTGTACTCTTCCTAAGGGAAGAAAGTTAGTATGATGCAAATGGTTATATTGTACTAAATTTTCTACTAGTGGTTCTATTGATAAGCACAAGGCACATCTTGTTGCAAAATAATTTTTGCAGGTTAAGGGTATTGACTACACTGAGATATTTTCCCTTGTCACCAAGATTTATGTAGGAGCATCCTGGGTTGCTTTGTTATCCTTCTCATTTTTGTTCATTTTGGAAGTTGGTGCCTTGCAAGTCCTTCATGTGCTTAGCAGTTCCTTCATGTGCCTAGTAGTCCTTCATGTGCTGAGTTATTGTAGCAATTACTTCATGTGCCAAGTTACCCAATGTATGTCGAGTGACTCTTCATGTGTCGAGTTACCTAGTTTATGTTGAGTGTTTCTTCATGTGCTAAGTTACCCAACATATGTCTAGTGTTAGCATCTGGGCATGATTTCTGCGAGCCAACTTGCGAGATTTATTTTTGATCATGACATTTATGTTAAGATCTTTTCTTGGGATGTGTCTAAACCATTGTTAGGTCGGCCCTCCTCTTATGTAATGTTCTAGAATAATCCATAAACCATTTTGGCAAGTATATATAGAGTGTTTAGGCTTAGAGTTAGGAAAGTTTTTGGGGAGCAAAATTGTAGAGCAGAACTAAAAGTGCAAATTTGCAGTTAGATCTTTAAATATAAATGTATTTGTAATTGCCTGTAACCCAAAATACTTTATAGCTGGGCATGTATGAAGATGTTTTGATAAATCAATAAAAGTATTTCACTCTTCTTTCTCCTTTGGTTGCTGTTCCTTGTGTTTTCTTTTGTTGTGTTAACTCTTGTAGGGTGGTTTGGATAGCTAGGTGAGCCTTTGGCCCTAGTTGTCCACCCCTGTGTCAGTTGGTATCAGAGCTTGAGGTTCATCCTTATGGAGATTGGATCATGTAAAATCTTAATTTGGATTTGGTTGTCGGGTGGAAGATCTACAAATGTGACCTATAACTTGCAGAGGGTTATTATCTTGTAGGAACTGATTTGTAAAGATGGTTCGTGGTAGAAGAAATGTCGATGATGCTATATTGGATTAGTTGAGACAAATTGCAACTAGATTAGATGCTGTAGAGATAGCCCAAAAGAGAGGAGCACATCTTGATGATGTAAGTGATGATGAAGTAGCAACACCAAACCATAATCCAGAATCTGAATGCTAGATTGTGGTGACTGATCAGGAAAGTACTATACATACTTCAAAATTTTTTTGGGCCCTCTTTTATCAAAATTTTGGGTTGACATGTAATTATTAATTATAACCCTAAAGTGATAAAAATACTTTTATACAAGAGCTTAAGGTTAGGGATTGTTTCATAGTTGTGATGCAAAATTGGTTCTTATGGTGGTATTGAGCTATAAGAGATTACAAATTGTAATCATGTTATAATCACTGGATCGTAATAATATTAGACTTTCTATTTGGTGGAAGTAGCCTAGGGATTCGGTGAACCACATTAAATCTTGGTGTTTTGTGTTCTTTTCTATGTGATCTATTATTGGTTATATTTGCATGTAATTGTTATTTCTGTCCATGATCTAATCCTAACAAGTGGTATCAGAGCCTAATTGTTTTTCATTTATCCTCTGTAAGAAAGTCTCATGGTTGAGTGGGATCAATGGTAGATGAGGGTAAGTTGAGGGTTGATAGGTTTAATAGGTAGAACTTCCAGTTATGAAAGATGCAAATGGAAGACTATCTTTATTAGAAAAATTTATGGAAGTTGTTGGAAGGTAAAGCTAAGAATCAGGGATCTATGTCAAATGATGAATGAGATCTTTTGGATAGAAAGGAACTTGGAACCATTTGACTATGCTTGGCACCATCAATGGCATTTAATATTACAAAAGTGAAGACAATAGAAGAGTTGATGAAAACCCTAGCGACATTGTATGAAAAGCCCTCCGCTTCAAACAAGGTATTTCTCATGAAGCATTTATTTAATATGAAAATGATAGAAGGTGGATCTATTGCAGATTATTTAAATGAGTTTAATACTATTACTAGTTAGTTATCTTCTATGGGTATCAATTTTGAAGAAGAAATTAGGGCTCTCTTGATTTTGTGTTCTTTGCCTGAAAGCTTGAATGGCTTGGTAATGGCCGTGAGTAATTCTGTTCTTAGATCTAGTACCCTAAAATATGATGATGTGATTGGTATTATTTTGAGTGAGGAAACTCATAGGAAATCCTCATGTGGATCTACATCAAGAAGTTCTTTGAATGCACAAAGTAGGGGCAGAATGACTGAGAGAGGAAGTAATTTTGGAAATAATGAGAAATCAAGAGGAAATTCAGAGGGGAGGAGGTCTCAATTGAGAGGACAAAATGATTAATGATATTGTGGGAAACCAGGTCATAAAAAGAAAGATTGTTGGAATCAAAAGAAAAATGAAAGAGATAAACTAGATGGAGACAAGGAGGCAAATATGGTAAGTAACAAATCCGAAGAGGATGCTTTGCTTCTGTCTTTAGAAAGTGTTGATGATTCATGGGTTTTAGATTTTAGTGCCTCATTTCATGCTACACCTCATAGAGGTTATTTCATTGATTATGTCCAAGAGTATTTTGAGCTTGTTTATTTGGAGGATAATAAACCCTGTTAGATTGTTGGAAAGGGAAAAATTAAGATTAAATTGTAGAATGGGAATCATTGGCTACTACATGAGGTAAGACATGTTCCAAGACTGAGTAGGAATTTAATTTTAGTAGGGCAACTTGCTGATAATGGTTGCGTAGTTACCTTTAATGATAAAAATTGGAAGGTTTCAAATGGTTTCCTTGTAGTAGAAAAAGTTGTGAAAGTAGGCACCTTATATCTTTGTACAGGTCATATTGTTCCTTCTACTTTAATTGTTTCAAAAAAAAAAGAATGTTCAGAAACAATTGTTGTAGTTGAGCAGGGAGAACAAATAGCTGCTGTAGATTCTAATACAATGTTGTAACACAAAAAAATTAAGCACATGAGTGAGAAATGTATGAAAGTAATTCATTCAAATAAAGTTTTACTAGGTCTGAAATGTGTTAATATAGATTTCTATGAAATTTGTGTGTATAGAAAATAAAAGAGAGTGAGTTTTGTAAAGACTGAGAAGGAAATCAAAAAGGAGAAATTAGAGCGTGTGCATACAGATGTATGGGGACTGGCTCAGGTATCTTCCCTTGGTGGATCTCATTATTATGTTACATTTACTGATGATGCAACTAGAAAAGTATGGGTTTATTTCCTTAGATATAAATTATGTATTTCAAACTTTTAAGAAATGAAAATGCTTGGCTGAAAATGAGACTGGTAAGAAATTAAAATGTCTCAGATCTGATAATGGAGGTGAGTATTACAATCACAAATTTAAAAATTAATAGAAAACTATACCAAGGACTCCATAGGAAAATGGAGTGGCTGAATGCATGAACAAGACTATAATGGAGCACGTAAGGAGCATGATGTTGCATGCAAGGTTTCCCTTACACATGTGGGTAGAGGCTATCAATACTACTTTATATTTGATTAATAAAGGTCCCTCTACTCCTTTGGGTTGTGGCATTTCAAAGGAAGCATGGATTGGTAAGAAGGTGAGTTATTCTTTTCTCAAAACCTTTAGCTGTGAAGCATTTGATCACATAGATTTTGAAAATAGAACCAAGATGGAAGCTAAGTTAATGAAATGTGGATTTATTGGATATGACATTAATAAATTTGGTTATAGGCTTTGGAATTTTAAAAATTATAAAATTTTAAGAAGTAGGGATGTCATATTCAATGAGAAAGTGCTGTACAAAGATCTGTTGCAACAACATGAGAAGTAAGAAGATGATTATGTAGTGCTGGATGATACTCCAAAAGCTAATGTTCCAACCATTCCTAATGATGTGCAACAACCATAAAAATAGATACCACACACACCAACGAATGTAAAATGGTCAACAAGGAAAATTAGACCTCTAGAAAGATTCTCTCCCTTTTTGTATTCAATTTTACTTACTAATGTTGGTGAACTTGAATGTTATGATGAAGTAAGAATAAGACATGGGATTTATGCAAGTTGCATGCAGGTACAAGAGCTTTATAGAATAAGTGGGTTTACAGGTTGAAAGAAGAGGAAGAGATTTAAAGCCAAGTTAATTGTGAAAGGATTTGCATAGAAAAAGGGCATTAATTTTGATAAGATATTTTCTCTTGTTGTTAAAATGACTTCTATCCATACTATTTTAAGTCTTGGACCTACTAAAGATTTGCATTTAGTGTAGCTTGATGTTAAAACATCCTTGCGTCATGGTGATTTGGATGAAGAGATATATACGGCTCAGCCATAGGGATTTGCAGTCAAAGGTAAGGAGAACTTAGTGTACAAATTGAAGAAAAGCTTATATGGCTTGAAGCAAGCACCTCAAAAATGGTATCTAAAATTTGACAGTTTTATGCATGAGCATGGATACAATAGGTGTCATTCAGATCATTGTGTTTATTTTAAGAGTTTGGATGATGACAACTACATTATTTTTTGTTTATGTGTTGATGATATGCTTGTAGCTGGGTCTAACATGGATCACATTAAGGGGCTAAAACACCAATTAGCAAATGCATTTGCTATGAAGGATTTGGGGGCAGCAAAATAAATCCTTGGTATGAAGATTTGTAGAGATAGGAAAAATAGAAAATTGACGCTATCTCAGGCTAATTATGTTGAGAAGGTGCTGCAACATTTCTCTATGGAGAATGCTAAAGCTATCAGCACCCCTTTACCTAGTCATTTGAAGTTGATTAAGGAGATGTGTCCCAAAACATAAGAAGAAGAGGATAAGATGTCCAACTTACCCTATGCTTTAGCTATAAGAAGTTTGATGTATGCTATGGTATGTACTAGGCTAGATATTGCACATGCAGTGGGAGTTGTTAGCAAGTATATGAGTCATTCAGGAATTGAGCATTGGAATGCAGTCAAATAGATTCTCAAATATTTGAGAAGAAGATCCAATAAATGTTTACACTTTGGGGGCTCTACTATTGATTTACAGGGCTATGTTGACTCATATTTGACAGGGGATATCGATACTAGGTGGAGTACTATAGGTTATGTCTTTACTATTGGTGGGGCAGCCATGAGCTAAGTTTCTAGGTTACAAAAGGTTAATACTTTATCCACTATAGAGGCAGAGTATGTAGCTACTACAGAGGTAGCGAAGAAGATGATATGGCTTTAGTTCTTCTTGGAAGAATTGAGACACCCTCAGAAGGATAATTATTTATTTACAAATAGTTAGAGTGTCATTCATCTTGTGAAGAATTCAACTTTACATTCAAAGACCAAACACATATAGTTGTGGTACTATTTCATTCAATCAGTTTTGGAGGATGGAAAGTTAAAGCTAGATAAGATACATATAGATGACAATTTAGTGGATATGTTTACAAAGGTAGTAACAAGGGAGAAGGTAAACTCCTCTTCAGCTTCAGTTGGTCTTCTAGACTAAACATGAATAAAAGAATAGTAGAGTCCGGGGTGGTTTGATCCAGTGGTAGGCTCATGGAGTAGCGGCATAGCTACAAGATCAGTCTCCAAGTGGGAGATTATTGTTTAATGTGGAGCCTAATCAGTCCCCAAGTGGGAGATTGTTAGATTGTGGTGACTGATCAGGAAAGTACCGTACATACTTCATTGGGACCTATTTTATTAGGATTTTAGGCCAACATGTAATTATTAATTATAACCCTAAAGAGATAAAAATACTTGTGTAGAAGAGCTTAGGGTTAGGGATTTTTCATATTTTTTATTCAAAATTGGTTCTTGTGGTGACATTGAGCAGTAAGGGATTACAGATTGTAATCATGTTATAATCACTGGATTGTAATAATATCAGACTTGCTATTTGGTGGACATAGCCCAAGGATTGGGTGAACCATGTTAAATCTTGGTGTCTTGTGTTTTTTTCTATGTGATCTATTATTTTTTGTTATTGGTTATATTTGCATGTAATTGTTATTACTGTTTGTGTTTAATCCTAGCACTGAAGAAGATCAAGATGAAGAAAGATTATTGCGAGTATTGTCTAGGGAAAATTCAAAGCCTACTATAGAAGTTGTTCCTTATGATGGAAAATTGGATACCAATGCTATTTTGGATTGGATCTCTGATATGGAGAAGTTCTGAGGATGAAAACACTCCTGATAATAGAAAGGTGAAGATTGCAGTCACTAGGTTGAAAGGTCATGCATCACTATGGTGGAAACATTTGCAAACTGATAGGCAAAGGAGAGGAAAGGAGAAGATCAGAACTTGGCCAAAGATGGTGAATAAGGTAAAGAAAAAATTCCTCCCTTTTGATTACCAATTTAGCCTTTTGAGAAAGAAGCAAAATTTGAAACAAAAGGACATGATTATGAAAGAATATACCAAGGAATTCTATAGATTGGACATTAGATCTAGACATGTGGATGATGATTTTGAGAAAATTGTAAGGTACATTAATGGATTGAGATTTGGAATTCAAGATGAAATAAGTATTGTGAAGTTGGAAAGTGTAGAAGATGCATATCAATATGCCTTGAAAGCTGAGGAGATCTTGACAAATAAGCATTAACAAAAATAAAGAGGTAGAGGTGGTAGATTCCAGAGAGGCAGAGGTAGATCTTATGCAAAAAGTGGTAGATCTGATAGTTCTATGTAGGATAAAGGAAAATCTAAATGGAGGAATGATGACAAAGGCAAGACTAAATGGAAAAGTGGTAATTCTTACCGAGGAGGCACTAATTTTTACCGAGGAAGAGATAATTCCTATTCTAAAGGTGGATTTCATGGTAATTGTTTCAAATGTGGTAAAGAGGGACATAGATCTTTTGAATGTAGATCCTCTAAAAGTAAGCAAAGTAACATAAATGCTATGATTCAAGAAGATGACGAGGGTTCACGAAGTGGACTTGAGGCTAGAGAAAATCTGATGGTGAGAAGAACCTTATGTAATAAGGGAAGTGATGAGGAACCTATTTTAAGGAGAAGTCTTTTCAAGACAAGATGTAAGATGGTTGGAAAATGTTGCAAAGTGATCATTGATAGTGGAAGTTTTACAAATCTAGCATCAAAAGAGCTAGTTACCAGGTTGCAGTTGCAAAGGCTAAAACATCCCAAACCTTATCGTGTTTCATGGATCAAAGATGAGCATAAGATATTGGTAAATAAGAAATGCCTTGTGAGGTTCAAAATTGGACATTACTTTGATGAAGTTTTGTGTGATATTATTCCCATGGATTGTTGTCATATTTTGTTGGGTAGACCTTGGAAATATGATAAATATACTGTGCATACTGGAAGATTGAATCAATACACTCTTTGGGTGAATGGGAAGAAACAAACATTGTTGCCTTTGATTGAAAGTCTGGATGAGGTTAATTATACTACTGTAAAAATTGGCATGTTTAATGGGAAATAATTTGAAAAAGAAATGAAAAAGAATCAAGTCTATTTTGCCATAGTTCCTAGAGGACCAAGTGTTGGTAGTAATGACTGAGCAACATAAGCTAGTAATGACTGAGTGGCAACATATAGTAATAGCTAAGTACCGGTAGAAATTAAAAAATTGCTAAATGAGTATAAAGACATTATTTTTGATGATATTCTTGATGGTTTACCTCAGGCAAGAATTATAAGTCATTGTATGGATCTGATTCTGGAAGCTAGTTTTCCAAACAAAGGACCATATAGATTGACATTTGCAGAGAATGAAGAACTTAACAGATAGGTGCATGAGTTGTTGTAGAAAAGTTTGATTAGAGAAAGCTTGAGTCCATGTGCTATACCTATTGTATTAGCACCTAAAAAGAATAGAGAATGGAGAATGTGTAATGATTCCAGATCTATTAATAAAATCATAGTGAAATATAGGTTTCCTATGCTAAGGATGGATGACATAATGGATTGTTTGAGTGGAGCAAAGTATTTTACCAAGATTGATTTGAAGAGTGGCTATCATCAGATCAAAATTAGAGAAGGTGATGAATGGAAGACTGCTTTCAAGACAAAAGATGGTTTGTATGAATGGTTGGTTATGTCTTTTGGTTTGACTAATGCACCTATTACTTTCATGAGGTTGATGAATAAAGTTCTGAAAATATTTTTGGGTAAGTTTGTGATTGTTTATTTGGATGATATTCAGATATTCAATAAGACTAAGGAAGAACATCTTGAGCATATTAGACAAGTATTGTAGAGGTTGAAAGAGGAAAAGTTGCTGATTAATCTAAAAAAGTGTTCTTTTATGCAAGAGGAGATTGTGCATTTGGGACTTTTGATTTTAGCAGATGGATTAAAGATGGATCCTGAGAAGGTTAAAGCAATTTTGGAATGGCTTACACTTGAGAATGTGGGTGAGGTAAGATTATTTCATGGTTTGGCTAGTTTTTATAGAAAGTTTATAAAAAATTTTAGTGCTGTTTGTAATGCTATGATTGAGACAATGAGAAGAGATAAAAAGGAATTCAAGTGGATACACAAAGCTAATAAGAGTTTTGAGACTTTGAAACAAAAAGTTATTGAATTACCTGTATTAGCTTTACATGATTTTAACAAAGTATTTCAAGTTGAATGTAATGCAAGTGGTAATGCAATATGAGCTGCATTAAGTCAAGAAGGTAAGCCTATTGCTTTCTTTAGTGAAAAGTTGAATGATGCTAAAAGGAAATATTCTGTGTATGATCAAAATTTTTATGCCATTGTTCAATCATTGAAGATGCAGAGACATTATTTGATTCATAAGGAGTTTGTGTTTTATACTGATCATAAAACTTTACAATACTTGGGAAGTCAACATAAATTGAATCAAAGACATATGAAGTGGGTTGAGTATTTATAGAGTTTTACATTTGTCATTAAGCATAAGAGTGGAGTTACTAATAGAGTTGTTGATGCATTGAGTAGGAGGCATTCCTTGCTGACAAAAATGAAGTTTGAAGTTCTTGATTTTGATGAAATGAAATAGTTGTATGATGCTAATCCTAATTTTTTTGAGGTGTGGAGAGAGTGTAGAGCACCAAATTTGAAAGATCACATAAGTAAGTATGATGAATATTTCATTCAAGAAGGTATGTTGTTCAAAGGCATTTGGTTATGTTTTCCTAGAAGTTCTATGAGGTTGAATTTGATTAAGGAAAAGCATAGTGGTGGATTAGCTGGACATTTTGGAATTGATAAGATATTGAGTTTGTTGAAAGAGAAGTATTATTGGCCACAAATGTATAAGGATGTTCAAAAATTTGTAAAGAGTTGTGGATTTTGTCAAGTTGTAAAGGGAGTGAGTCAAAATATTGATTTATATACACCTATTACTGTTCCAAAGAAACCTTGGACTGACATCAGTATGTGTTTTGTTCTTGGATTGCCTAAGACAGTGAAAGGGTATGATTCCATATTTGTGGTAGTGGACAGATTTTCTAAGGTGCCTCATTTCATACCATGTAAGAAGACATCAGATGCTGAGCATGTTGCTGAATTTTTCTTTAAAGAGATTGTGAGATTGCATGGATTACTAAGAAGTATTATTTCTGACATAGATAACAAGTTTGTTGGTTATTTTTGGAAGACTTTATGGAAGAAGATGGGTACAAAGCTAAAGTTTAGTTTTACATTCCATCCAAAGATAGATGGATAGACAGAGGTTGTGAATACAACCTTGGGTAATTTGCTAAGATGTTTAGATGGGAATAAGCCAAGTAATTAGGAGATGGAATTGACACAAGCTGAATTTATAGATTGTAGAGTCAAACTGAAAGTGCAAATTTGTAGATAGATCTTTGAATGTGAATGTATTTGTAATTGGTCATAACCTAGAAGGCCTTATAGTTGGGCATGTATGAAGATGTTTTTATAAATCAATAAAAGTATTTCACTATTCTTCCTCCTTTGGTTACTATTCCTTGTGTTTGCTTCCATTGTGTTAACTCTTGTAGGGTGGTTTGGATAGCTAGGTGAGCCTTTAGCCCTAGTTGTCCAACCCTTGCCTGCGTCAAAGATGAACTCTATTCACCTTGTCTTATCCCTCACAACTTCATATGGATGGCCCATTTTTCAGATGGATGTGAAGAGTAAATTCTTACATGGTGATCTTTTTGAGGAGATTTAAATGGAGTAGCCTTAGGGATTTGTTTAGGATTCCTCCTTGGTTTATAGACTTCAATGCTCATTGTATGGTCTCAAATAGGCCCCTCGGGCTTGGTATGAGAAGATGGACTCCTTCTTGCTTTCTATAGGCTTCACACAATGCCATTCTAATCCTATTGTCTACATTCAACATCTTGAGGCTGGGGTTTTGATCCTTGTGCTATATGTTGATGACCTTATTCTCATAGGTAGCCCATCCTTTATGATTCAAGATGTTCAACGAGCATTGCTGGAATAGTTTAAGATGATTGATATTGTTCTCTTACACTATTTTCTTGGTCTATAGATTGTTCAATCCTTTTCTAGAATCTTTGTTTACCAAAAAAAGTATGCTCTTGACATGCTTTGACGCTTTGACATGCTTTATTGCAAGCCTTCTCCCACACCTTTTTAGTTAGGTGTTACTTTGTCTACCTCCTACACTTCATCTTTAGTATATCCTACATTTTATTGGTAGTATGTTGGTTGATAGCTTGTTGTACCTGACACACACACATCCTAATCTCTCCTTTATAGTAGGTCTTGTCTCTCAATTTTCACATGAGCCTCATGAGTGTCATGGGCAAGCTGCCAAGCATATTTTGAGATACATTTAGGGCACACTTATGTATGATATTCATCAAACATTTGGGACTCCTCACATTATTGGCTACATTGACTCAGATTGGGCCGATGATGTTGATGATCAAAAGTCTACTTCTAGCATTCTTTTTTTTCTTGGCTTTGGTCCTATCACATGGTCATGTAAGAAGCAACATGCTCATGCACTTTCATCTATAGATGTTGAGTATAGAGAAACAATTCTTGCTAGTCAGGATATTTTATGGCTTCGATAGTTGATGACTGAGTTTGGTTTTCCTCTTAATCATCTCACTATTTTATGGTGCAATAATCAGAGTGCTATTCATATTTGACACAACCCAATGGAACATCATCATACTAAACACATTGAGCTTCATATGCATTTCATTTGTCAGCTGATCCAAGATGGTGTTCTCTCTTTGGAGTATATTTCCATTGATGCCTAGGTTGCCGACATCTTCACTAAGTCATTTGCATCTCCTCACTATCTTCAGTTGTGGTCTATGCTTGGGGTTACGAAAGTTGTCCTTGGGGGATCTTCTTGAGGCCTTCCTTTCTTCATGCTTTTTTAGCATGTTTGTTCTATCTCTTTTTGGAGAGAGTTTTCTCTTTTGTCTCCAGTTTACAAAGATTTCCTTGTTTTGGGTACCTGATCAAGCTTTGTTGCCAGGACTCATTTTTCTTGCTTTCATAGCTTTGCTAGGTTAGCTTACCTGAGCTTTGCTTAAGGGGAGTGTTAGAGTAATTATTTATTTACACTTATTAATTAGATCATGTTGATTCAATTAATTAAGTCATGTATTAATCTAGTCTACTTAAGCTTTCTCTTAGGTGCATATAATTAATATTTTATATTAATTATAATGTGCAAACCTAGTTTTCTTTCCCTTTAGGGTTTCATTCACCTTTAAGGTTTAATTTTTGTACTTTTTATTTTCATAACTTGGAATACATTTTTCGCTCTCACACCATTGAGATTTTTGAAGTTTTACTTTTTCCTTCTATGGTTTCTTTTTAGTACAAGTTATTTGCATATAGGTGTTCTTGGCAATCTATGAAGTTTGATTTACAACTTCTACAACAACAACAACAAAGCAAATCATAAAATCCTCAGCAATAAAGAGTGTAGCAGAAAGTGGTCCCCACAAAGGAATATTTATGATTTAAAGTTTTTCTATTGCATAAATTTTTTCTTTTATGACAGTAACTTTGTAAATATCTTTTTGTCTTAAGGACAATTGTTAGTTTCTCTATGCCTAATGCTTCTTGCATCTCACACTATATAAGTGAGATACTAGGGCAAGAGAAAGGGTCTAATTTATTTATATAACTTTTAGTCCTGTTAGTCTATTTCAGTCCAATTTTTTTTGATATCAACTCTTTGATGTATTTTCTTTGCAAATTCTGAGAATACATTAATTGTCCATGATCATGGTGCCCTATTTTGTGTGGTTTTGAGTATAAATCAATGTTATATAATTTTTAAAGAAGATTAATATAAAGATGAATTGCCTCCATTATCTTTTCTCTCTAAATCTTGTCTCCAATTTTAGTGGCTAGTTAGTTTGAGATTGTATGAGAAAAGCTTGTTCAGTTTAATGCAACTAGGATAAGTTGTATGTCAATTTGTTATTATTTTTGATTCAATGAATTGAGTAAATACTTCAATGAATGTGATAGGATCTCCAGGCATTAGCAAGGATTTATGTAAGAATGAGTTGTAGGGAGAATTACTGATTATATTGATTGTAATGTAGTCAATTAGGTCAAGAAATTGGATAGACTTTGAATCCCAATGGATGAGGCATTGATCAATTATTTCAGTTAGCACATGAAAAGATAGATAGATGTCAAGTAAAAATCTAAAAATAAATATCAATTTTTCTTTAAATGGATGAAGAATGTCATAGCTAGTCAATACTTATTTACATTTAACCTCTGAGTCTTAGTTAGCTGCTATTGCCCAGAATTATTTGTAGATCTGAGAAGAATTTTGAAAAATATACTATAAGGGATGAATATTGTTATAAAATATTAAGAAATAAATGAGATGTGAGTATAGTATCAAATTGTGAATCATATTATCCCTCAGGTGCACTTGCTTTGATTTTGTAGAGCCAAAAGAGTAGAAAATCTTCCATGACTTTGTTGAAGGTGGGTCCAAATCTGAAGAACATATAGCTATTTGTAGGAAGTAGCTAATCATTAGGTTATTGTGGTCTTCACCATCTTGGTATTAAGTATTTTGTTGCTTAGTAGTGTAAAAACACCAATAGATCTAACCTTGGATAGTCTGATTGGTAGGCTTACTACATTTGAATGATCAAATTTTGATAAATATTACCCTGCTAGTGTTGAATCCGCATTTAATGCACAACTAACCCTTGATGGATTTAAGAAAAAGAAGAAAATAAATCATGTGAAAATTGATATTGAATCTGATGAGCTTGAAGCATCTCTAGCCAGAATAATTCCTAGAGGAAAAGGAAAATGCAAAGGTAAACTTCCTATTATATATTTTATATGTAACAAATTTGGTCATATTGCTGCTAGATGTCCTAACAGAGATGAGAAAGAGGAAAGGAAAGACTTCAAGTATAGAGGAAGGGAAGACAATAAGGACAAGAAAGGTAACATAGACTACAAAGACTACAAGGATAAAGGTAAGAAATTCTGTTATATTGTTGAAGAAGATGGTTTTGACAATAATTCTAATGCTCTTGATGAAGAAGTTGTTTATGTTGCAATGAAATATGATTTTTATGAAGATGAAAAAATTGTATTGCTTTCACATGTGAGTAAGAATGATAGATGGGTGATTGATAGTAGTTTTTGACATCATATGATTGGTGATTCAAGTAAGTTTGAGAAGATAGAATATTATAATGGAAGTAGTGTTAAGTTTGGTAATGATGCACCATGTTTTTAGATTAAGGTAAAAACAAGTTTTGAGGAGACCCAAAACCCCTTACAGCTAGCTAAAAGATATATACAAAAATAGTACCCCAGGTTTTACAAGGACTTGGAACCTAAAGATCACAAAAAAACCAAAAATAAAGGTTTTACAAGGACTTGAAACCTACAAATAACTATTCAAAATTCAAAACCAGGTTTTACAAGGACTTGGAACTTGAAAGTAATCAACTAAAAAAGCTAGAAAGGAAATAACAACTAGAAAACCAAGCCCAAAAACCCAACTACAGACCAGAGCTAGAAATTAAACCAACTCTTTGATAACCTTAGTTAAATCCTTACCAAACACCATATTACCTTAAAGGATATCTTCAACAATAGAACCAAGTACAACAACCACTTTCTTCATACTTTGTCTAGTTATTTTGCTAGGGCCACCCAAAATATTGATAGCAACAAGGGAAATAATCTCATCATTGCTTCTTTTGATAAGTAGGAGATAATTTCTATAGAAAGTCAAATTGTGATATTGCTATCAGGATTTAACTGTGTGATTTTTAAGTCAAACTAATTGACCCATGTTTTATGAGTAGTGATTCAACATGAATCCATCTCACATGAGAATAAATGGAGCACTTAGCACTCATTGGATCTAGGTGATGTTCACAGGGGTGAAGTATCGGGACTTCTCGGGAGGTCACCCATCCTAGTCCTACTCCAACCTAAGCACACTTAACTATGAAGTTTACTCAATGGTTAAACATAAAGCTTACAACCCCATTTTCAAAGCCTTCATTAAGTGGTGTGACTTATGAAACATTCATTAGAAAGCCCCTTAAGCTCATCAATTGATAAGTAAGAGATAATTTCCACAGTAAGTCAAATTATGATATTGCTATTAGGATTTAATTGTGTGATTTTTGAGTCAAACTCATTAACCCATGATTCAACTATAATCAATCTCTCATGAGAATAAATGGAGCACTTAGCGCTCATTAGATCTAGGTGATGCTCATAGATGTGAAGCAATGAGACTTCCTAGGAGGTCACCCATCAATTAATGAGCTTAAGGGGATTTCTAATAAATAGTTCATAAGGCACAACACTTGGTGAAGCTTTTTCAAGTTGGGTTCAAATTTTGGGTTTAACCATGGAGGAAACTCTTTAGTTAAGCAAGCTCAAGCTAGAGTAGTACTGGGATGGGTGACCTCCCAGGAAGTCTTGGTGCTTCATCCTTGTGAGCATCACCTAGATCTAATGAGTGCTAAGTGCTCCATTTATTCTCATGAAAGATGGATTTATGTTGAATCACTACTCATGAAACAAAGGTCAATGAGTTTGACTAAAAAATCATACAGTTAAATCCTAATAGCAATATCGCAATTTGACTTGCTATGCCAATTATCTCCTACTTATCAATTGATGAGCTTAAGGGGCTTTCTAATGAATGATTCATAAGGCACACCACTTGGTGAAGGTTTTGTAAATGTGGTTGCAAGCTTTTAGTTTAACCATAAACAATTACGTATTTCTGCAGTGGTACTTTGTGAGTGTCATCCCCACCCCAATTTTACCTTCTCATTTTGGAGTGTTTCTGGGTTACCAAATTCTTGTGTTATCTATTTTCATGCATGTCTTTACTTTTATGTTTATTAGATGAATTAGATGCATGTGAATGATATTAGTTAAAAGGTTTTAAAAAGGTTAAAGTTAGTTACTTCTGATTCACCCCCCCTCTCAGAAGTAAATCTTCCCACTTATAAATTCCAACAATTGGTATCAGAGCCAAGTTCTCACAAGGAGCCTTACAACTTGGAGAAAAGATCTAGAAATGGAAGTCTACAAAATTGGGAAGATCATAGAAAATTAGTCAATTGATATATAACTTGCTCTACACACTTTGAAAGAAGCCAGGGAAGAATTGAGAAAATCCTTAAAGAGAAGAAGAGAGATTTCCATAGCTAAGAATGATACATAATACAAGGAGATTGACACCTCAAAATTTTTTGCAAATGGAGATTCCAAAGAGTTTGATGCAAAACTAGTAGACCTAATGGAGAAGAATAGAGCCCAAATAGAAGAAATCAGAACACTCAAGATTGAACAAGAGTCACAAGCCATGATGCTTTGTGAGGTGACTGAATAGAGGAAAAGAACAATTGAAGATAAGGATATGCTAGAAGAAGAAAAGAGAAATATTTCAAATAGACTGGAAGAAAAGTCAATTAAACTTGTAAGAATTTCAAACATGTAGCTAGACACCTTAAGTCAGATGATGAATGTACACCATGAACTGGATGTCTAGGACATTGAGATTTCTACACTAAAGATGCAAAATGAAGAACTACAAAATGACCTGAAAAGAGAAAAGGAGATTGTAGAGAGCTTCAACAAACCTAATGAGGCCATCAAGTACTTTGAGCAGCTACTAAAATCACTAAGGGCTAGCAATGATACTTCAGGACT
Source organism: Cupressus sempervirens (assembly GCA_028749045.1). Classification (NCBI taxonomy): domain Eukaryota; kingdom Viridiplantae; phylum Streptophyta; class Pinopsida; order Cupressales; family Cupressaceae; genus Cupressus; species Cupressus sempervirens. Next base: position 670,300,223 of record CM053784.1, on the reverse strand, counting down.
AGGATACACTAGCACTGAATAAGGAGAGTCATCCAAGACTGTAGAAGACAGGAGTAACAAAGGTAAGGACACTAAACCTACTTGTCTTGTCTATGGTAAAAAAGGACATACCTCTAATGTATATAGAAGGAAGAATGCTCATCAGTATGACAAACCTAAGAATGTGAGTCACTGTCATAAGTGCAATAAGCTCTCAAGAACTCTCCCAAGTCCATGTGTCCAAGTTCTGTGTCTTTGATCTTAGAGTATTCATCGTGCAACCATGATTTCGGGGTTATGCCTTGGAACTTGTACACAACTAGTTTTGTTGCTGATCCAGATGTGGATGCCATCTTATTATATTACCTGCACATCACAAAAGAGAGAAAAAATGATTAATTATTGGATATATTAAAAAAAATGTAAAAAAAAAATGTCCTTCTAGAAAACTTATTTATTTTGTTGTTTTTCTTTCTTTTTTTTCTTACAACTAAATTAAACTAAAAATAAATTAAATTAAAAAAGGTGGGTGGAGGTGCGCGTGACTAGGGTCTGTATGAGGGTGGCACGCACTGCCACACATGCCTAAAAGAGTGGGGGGGGGGGGGGGGGGGGCGAGTGGCACCGTGCACCCAAAAGGCCCGTGCAGCGCCGCACCGCATGCCCAAAAGGGGGCGCAGCAGCGATGGCTGCTCGCAGCCCAACAGGGCATGGGCAGCGCCGCGCCGCATGCCCAATAGGGCATAGTGGCAGTAGCTGCACGTAGCCCAAAAGGGCACGATAGTGATAGTTACATGCAGTGGCAGTTCTGTGCATGCAACCCAAAAGGAATGCGCAACGCGGGCCGCATGCTGCCTCTCATGCTCACGCACTTGGAGGAAGAAAGAAAATGGAGTTGGGGGGGGGGGGGGGGGGTGGTCTCCATACCTCTCCCTCCTTGCTCTTGCCCAAAAAAATGAGCAATTCAAGAAGGGGAGAGAGGGTTTTATAACCCTCTCTCTTTTGCAAAGCACCTTGCGCATTGGTGCGCGCACGTGTGAGAGATTTGATGATTTTTTTATTTTTATTTATTTATTTTTGAAATTATTTTTATTTTTATTTTTATTTTTTATTTTTTAATTTTTTAATTTTTTAATTTAATTTAATTTAATTTTTTAGAGTTTTTTGACTCTAAAATTCTAACTTATTTAACTGAATTTTCTTCTCCTGACTCTCAAACTATGAGTTCAGAAGTTGAAAAAAAGTAGGGGGTCCCCATTCCTAGTAAGGAATGGGGCATGTGTTGTGGAGACCAAAACAAATAGCCTCGAAAAAAGGAAGAAATAACCAAGGAATTTCTTCATTTGCAAACATTCTTCCACTGTGTGTCAAACATCAACCGAACTTCGAACACCTCGAGTATATTTTAGATGACCTTGCAATCAAAATCTTTGAAGTCAAAACCTTCAAAATCAGTGTGTGCATTGTGTATTCATTCCCTTTGACATGTCAGGATGCGATCAATCAAAGTTCTCTAACAACTCAAAACAATCTTCCACTCCTCCCAGCTCATTCATTCAAAATTTCCACAAAGGCTCTTTGTCAATCAATTGCTTGACCAAATGAGAGAATCAGTTCGAGGGCTCTTGGCAAGATGCCACGTTCTTTTAATTTTTTTTCCTTTTTCATGATTGCTCCATGTCGTTCCACACATTACTTTTGATGAAACAATACTTTTGACTACAAGACACTTTGTTTTGTAACTTATCTTTAGCCATTTCAGATCGCTAAAATCCTTCAGACTTAACACCATTTTTTTTTTTTTTTTGTTCTATATATTGACTATGCTTAGATTGTGTAGCCAGAACATCGGTGTCGCTTCTTCGATTCGATATCTTATGAACATACCTTGCGTTCCTCTTTTAGAACTTTAGGAATCTCTCATGCCAACAATGATCTTATTAACCTTTTGAGGAGATCCCTCCTTCTTGAACTAGTTGAAGTTTGGATTATTCCACATCGTCTTCAACTTTAATTCAACAACACGTAAAACAATCAAATTTTAAAATTTTCAAAGTGTTGAGGGCTTGTTGGTCTAGGCTTTTGATTTCTAAACTGAAAGCCCCCTAATTCTACAAGAAATGTCAATTGCTCGGTTGGTATGAGACACACAGCCATCAAAATATTTTGACAAAGAAATACCTCCTCTTAAAATCGAGACCAAAGAGTGGGTAGTAAAAATCATGAGAAAGATCCCAAGTACACCTTACCCCCTAGGACTGACATAACTTTGAAAATGAACACACGACTAAAAGAAAACACACAACTTGAAAAGAAACAGACTTGCAAAAATAAACATGCTTGCAGAAATGAAAATCTAATCTAGATGCAGAAATGAAATCTAACTAATTTTTTTTTTAGGCTTCAAAATAATGTTTTAGAAATTGCCCATTTATGGGCAAAGGTAGAAATTCCCCCTCTAAGGAACTTAGCCTAAAAGTGTTTTCTTCAAGAATTTAAGCAATCTGATACGGGCCTGTCCACAAGCGTTGAAACTTGGTATGGCTACCTAGTTTTTCTTTTGCCTTATCCCAAAGTAAGACGAAGTTGGAAATCTTGAAGGATTTTATTGTGGCCCTTTTGTCGAACCATCTCTTAACAACAACTTGATGTTTAGCCATGTGCTCTAATACAATTGTTCATTTCTCATCCATTTTCAGAAGATTCATCAATTAGATTTGAACTCTGTCAGTGTCATCATCATACCCACTCATGAATTTTAAGACATGAATCTTGAGATTGAGTGGGAATACCAGTTCTTGCCTATAAAAAAGTAGATATGGAGAAGTACCAAAGGCTTTTTAACTCTAACCTGATCCATCCACAAGGCATATTTCAATTGTGTATGCCATAGGGTTCTCCTTCAACAATCATTTTATCCTAGTGATTAAGTTCTTGTTCATAGACTCTGCTACCCCATTTCCTTGCGGGTAGTAATTTGAGGAGAATCTGATAATGACTTTGTTTTCAAATGCCCATTGTGTCAAAAATGTAGATGCAAATGCAGACCCATTGTCACATAAAAGGGCAAATGGAATTCCAAATCTAGTAACAATATGTTCTTCCAAAAAGTCAGTCACCACCTTAGCAGTGCAATTTCTGAAAGTCTCTGCCTCCATCCATCATGTGTAGTAATCCATAGCTATAATAATGAAAGCATGTCAAGTTGATGATGGTGGGTTTACTAGGGCAATGAAATCAAGTCCCCATTTTGTGAAAGGGCGCACCTCGTATATCGATTGTAGTGGCATTGCTGGATACCTTTCTTTGTTAGCACTAGTTTGGCATATATGACAAGAATGCACATGTTCAAAAGTATCCTTGAATATCGAGGGCCAAAAATAACCTAATCTTAAAATCATGTGAGCTGTTACTTCTGCTGAACTGTGTCCTATACCATACTTTTCATGAAAATGTTCTAAGATTTCCTTAGCTTCTTCATGTCCTAAGCATTTAAAATAAATCTCTTTCTAGTTCCTTTTACATAGCTTGTTATCAAGTAACTTGTAAGACTCACATTTCATCTTAAGTCCCCTACGTTGTGAGCTGTTCATCTATTTGGGGCATTGATCTTGTAAGAGATAATAGACAATATCCTGGTACCACACATCTATCACTACACCTCGATTGATATCAACTTGTGATATAACCATTTTCTTTTGATCATCTTCATCAGTTTCATCATCAAATTTGAACTCCTTTTGATTTCCTTCCTAGTTGTCTGTGATCATTTTGGACAATCCTTGGCCTCTGACTAATCTCATAGATTGAATTTCAAGATCAAATTCTTGAAGTATTTCCATCCACTTTCCCCTTCTTTCACCAAGTTCATTCTGCATCAAAAGCGTCTTTACTGTTGGGTCAGGTACAATTGCATACACCTTACTTTTGAGTATGTAATGATGAAACTTCTTTACTACCTTGATTAACACAAAGAACTATTTATCAATATTTGAATATTTCAACTCAACATTCTTTAGAGGACAACTCATGAAAGCAATTGGTTGTTCATCTTCCTTCTCTCTTTTTTGCATCAGGATTCCTACGCAAGAATGTTCAGAAGCAAAGGAATAGATCTTGAATGGTAACTTGTAATCCAGACTTACCAAAACTGAGGCTATGGAAATGGAAACCTTAATATCTTGGAATGATTTCTTTATCTCTAGTACCCATTCTATTTTAGCTCCCTTTTTGAGTAAATCATTGAGTGAGTGGACTCTCTATGAAACCACTTATGAATTTGAGTACAAAGTTTATCTTCCCAAAGAAAGATTTCAATTCCTTCCAACTGTGTGAAGGTGTTAACTTAAAAATAGACTCAACTCTATCTAAAACAATGGAAATTCCAACTTTAGAAATGACATGCCCCAGGAGCTTCCCTTTAGTAAAACCGAATGAACATTTCTTGGGATTGAGCAATATGCCATACCTACGACATCTATTGAATACCTGCTTCAGATCAAAAATATGAGTACTTTGATCTTTTGAAAAGATAGTCAAGTCATCCATGTAGATGACTATACACCTGTTTATCAATCCTTTGAAAGCTTCATCCATTGCTCATTGAAATGTAGCTCCCGCATTAATCAACCCAAAAGGCATCCTTCTGTAAGAAAATGTTCCCCACTTGGTTGTGAATGTAGTCTTTAGCCTATCTTCTTCATCGACCATCACCTGGTTATATTTTGAGTAACCATCCAAGAATGACATCATCTTTGAACCATTAACAATTTGAAACACCTCATCTAGTGAGGGTAGAGGGCAGTTATCCTTCTGAGATGGTAAATTCAAGTTGTGAAAGTCAATAGAAAGGCGAATCTCTCCGGTCTTCTTCCGTACAGGAACCAAATTTTCCACCTATGTGGAATGAGGGATAGGAAATATGATCTTAGCATCTAGTAGTTTCTTAACTTCTTTCATAATCAGTGGTTTGATTATTGGATTTACTGGTCATTGTCTTTGTCAGAATGGTTTAGCATTTGGTTTCAATGGGATGTCATGTGTGATAATATCAGGATCATAAGTCTTTAACTCTTCATAGCTCCAAGCAATAACATATTTATACTTGGTGAGCAATTTGATCATGTCATCTCTTTCTTTTTGATTGCATGCTTTTCCTATTTGCACCATTTTTGGTTCTTCATCAGTACCCAAATTGTACGAGTCACATTCTTCGATTCCTTTCTCTTGAGTTTCCTTTCTATTGAGTGCTGATTCTTCACGGTTGAAGATGTCTTCAAGTTCAACCATTCCTTTTGGAATGCTGTTGGTTTTCAAATTAAGTATTCCATCGTCATCCTCAAGCTCATCATCTTCAAGCTTGTCCTCAGGTGTATCATCAATCTCTTGTCCTTGAAAATGGTGACTACACATAATAAAATCAATTATATGTTGATCATCTTAAAAGACTTGAAAATTTGTGATATTGTTGAGAATGGAAGGAACGGTAACTAGCTCAACTGAGAATCTTTTTAACTTTGTTTTTTAACTGGTTGCAAAGCACTAGCTAAAATAGCAAGGGCATTTGCTACTACGTTCTTTTTTCTTGGAATGAATTTGATGTTCAGAGCTTCAAAGTCATCCATTATATCCCGTACCTTTTCCTGTAAGTGATTAATCTTTTGTCATTGCATGAGTATATGGATTTTACTTGTCATATCACTAGTTGAGAATCCCCTTCCATTATAAGAGCATTGACTCCTTTTTCCAATGCAAAGAGAAGTCCTGAAATCAAAGCTTCGTATTCTACACCATTGTTAGTACATCTAAACTACAATCAATATGCGACGTAGAAAGATCTACCTTTAGGGTTGATTAGTTCAATACCTGCATCGCCTCTTGATTTGCATCTAGAACCGTCGAAGCAGAGTATCCAAACTATGTTTTCCTTGGGTTTTCTGACTTTGTGCTTATTCATCCTTAACTTTTCTTTTACTCGAGTCTTGAATGACTTTTTCTTGGGAACCCATTGTTACTTTTCTCGTGTAGGGCTTGATGAATCTCCTTCATATCCCATGGATGGAGGAAGAGTGTTCTTTTCTTGCTTCTCCTGAATTTCCCCTATTAGCTCACTGATTTGTTCAACTTTAGGTTTAGGATGAATGACTATTGAAGTCCATCCTTTACCTTTGACATATCATCTTCTTCTCTGAACTTTAATCATCCCGGGAGGAGGGGAAGATAAACCTCCACCATCTGAAGAGGTATCATTGTATGATACATTTAGATCTTCACTTTCCTCTTCAATTTGCTGAATAACTTTAGATGAATTCACTGAATCTTCACTTTCAATAATTTCATCACTTGAGCTCTTTGTACTCTTGTTTTCCATCATTTATGTCAAAACCTTTGCTACTGCTTCTTGGCATACTGAACATTCAAACTCTGAATGACTAACTTTGTGCAACCAAAAAAATCCTAGAAGGAGGAGGATATTAGGGTTAGCTTCCTCTCCTAAGTAATGTAGATTAGTCACCATACTTTCTATGAATTGTGCCACGGTCTCACTTTTGGGTACCGACACCCTAGGTTCTTCATTTTGATCATGAGGTGTATTGTTTGGAACCATGTTCAATACCATCACTTTGTATGAACCCAAGTCTGATTGTAAGAATGCTACCTCATTCGGGGCATTGTAATCCGTGATCATTGTTTTTAGTTTGGGCTCAACATCTATCTTGATTTGATTGTTCAATCCTTTCCATGGCAACCATAATTGAGTGAAGTCTGTAGAGAACCATCCTTTGAGATATTGGTCCATTCTCTTCTCAGGAGTAATTTTTCTATCTCTGAGATGTCAACCACAGGTATGTCAACAATATCCTAGATCCAAGGATCAACTGTTAGCTATATCCACACATCTTTCAATACTCCAATGACTTTTACCTCTATTTTATCCAACTGTATTACCACTCGGTTAGAGGGTTGATTATTAACTCTTAGCCTTTGAGCTATTGATAATGGCATCACATTACATGAAGATCCTAAATCAATAAGACAATTGTGAAGATTCTTTCAATATATCCTAATGCTCAACAAAAATGGGGGTACCTCAACTTTTTCCTTGAACATAGTGGGCATTGCTTCTGTAGCATTTACTTGTTGCGACACTGTCTTTTGAGGGACATTATTCATATTATGGGAAACCTTTGTATTATCCAATGTCTTCATGAGTGCTTCTCTTTGTTGTGGAAAATTTTGCAACATGTCAAACATGGACATATTGGCTTTCATTTTCTTCAGATCTTCAACCACATTATACTTTTTAGTAGACCAAGCAGGGTTGTTCAGTATTGTTGGTATGTTCACTTGATTCTGATACTATTGTCCTCCTTGGGCTGGCCTTACCGATGGTGGATTGTTGTTTTCTCTAGGATCAGGTGGAGTTGGTTGCAAACTAGGAGGAATTCCATCAGTCAAGGGATCCTTTTTATTTCAAAGACTATATGTATTTCGATTATCATTTTGAAAGGCAAACATCTCATCATGTTGAAGATTGAGTTCTTGACTGAAAGAGAATGAGAATTCTTCACTTTCTTGTTGTTTTGCTTGTACATTCTATGTAGAATCATAAGATTCCAATAGAATTGCATTGAATTGAATAGGAGGAGGATTATCATTCACTTGTGGGTTTTGATTCACATCCTAATTACCATTATAGTACACACCATTGTTGCTAGGCATATTTTGGCCATCATCATACTGATTAATATCAGCATACTGAATGTTGTTGTTATCAGTAGGAATGCTTCCATTATTTGGTTGAGTGTTCCATTTTCAGTTTTGTCTTTGGAAGCCATTGTATTGATCAAGAGGATTGAAGTTGTTTCCTCTGCCATTATTTCCTACATTGTTGTTACTATTGTTGTTGAAGTTCCTATTGTAATTCTGACCAAAATTGTTGTTGTAGGGACCAACATTATGTCTTTGGAAGTTGTTATTTTGTCCTTGTGACAATCTAAGATGAGTCAACTCATTTTTCATTTGTGACATGATCTTCTTCATTTGACCAACTTCTAAAAGGAGATTGTTATCTGCTTCCATAGGAATCATTGCTTTTTGTTCAAAGAAGGCTATTTTTGGGGGCTCATACCCTAGATATGTTATCGCTTGAGTTTGTGGAGCGGGTGTCTCCTACAATGGAACTAGGTTCATAGGTATGAACTAACTAGGCACGGTGGGTGCTCCCATGGGAACTGTTGGCATTGTAGGGATTGTTTTTGTAGGAAGCATCATTCCTCCTCCATTACAATTAGCTTGCTTTGTAAACATGATCGCTTCTACAAAGACTTTGTCCAATGTGTCAATATTTGTCGTAGGAAGTCTTCTCAGAAAGATTGTAGTAAGAGGATCCATAGCATTGAAATAAACTTGGATGGTGGCTTCAATCGGTATTGTGTATGGTGTTTCCAACTTGCGGTAGGCCATATGAAAGCAATGATTGAAGCGTGAAACTGTCTCAGCTGGGTCCCTTTTTATTGATATGAATTTTTGATGTCTCACTATTGGATTGATGAATGTTTTGAATTGTTCCAAAAACAATTTTTTGAAAGTGTCCCGGTCTCCAATACATCTTGGTGGTAGGTTCATATACCAATTGAAGGAAATTTCCCCCAAAGAGTAGGGAAATAAATGAAGAACCACATCTTCATTAACAATTTTCTTCTAATTGCAAATTTCCTTAAAAACCTTGACATGATCTTCAGTGGTTCTTGTTTCTCCGTAAATGAACCTTGGACAGAATTTCTCAGGATTTTTAGGGAGGTCATGGAGGGCACCTCTCAAGCTAAGGGGTGAATCAAATACATTTGCAAAAAATGCCATTGGAGGATTTTGTGGACCTAAAGGTGGTTGGGATGGTGATGGGAGTGTTGGAATATGTGGAGGTCCATCTGGTGGTTGAATGGGTGGTGGAGTAGAAGAAGATGATGAAATGTCAAATGGAAGTGGTTGAATTTAGGGTATTCCTCTGTCACTACGTGGCTTACAGAAATGAGTAAGCTCTAGAAATTCTTGGGCACTTGGTGAAGATCTTAACGCTCGCTGGAATGGGGATCTTGGATCAATATCTTCCAGCTTGTATCAATACTGGAAAAAGCGCACCTCTACAGAAGTACACTTCCTCAGTTCTTCTAAATTTTGTGCACCATAGAGATCTACAGAGTTGTGGATCTACGAACCTGTGAATCTACGGACCTACAGATCTATGGACTTGCGGACCTAAATTTTTGAAAATTTTAGAATTGATTTTTGAACTTTTACGAAGTGTAGATTATTGCAAGGGTGAAAACTTTAAAAAATTTATCAAATCTTTCTTGTTTCCAATAGTAGGTTCTTTGCATTGGGCCCTCCTTCTAGCGCCACTTCTGTTGGGAATTCATTTTGCATGAGGTCAACAAGAGGAATCCATAGTGTAATGCCTCTCTTGAAAAGAAAATCTTTTTAAGGATCCACTCCAAGGTTCAGTGTTTGTCTTGTGACGTACCAAAATCTACTTAGTAGAAGATAAATGTGAGTGTTCACGATGAGGCCTTTGCTGGTTCTAAAAACTCTTTTGTCTTGGAAACGAAGTAAAATCTGTTTGCTATCTCAAAATATCACACAAAAAGAACAATATTTTTGTATTTTCTATTTCTTCAATGAATGCAACTCTAACAATGCAACTAGTATGAGGTCCTATTCTAACAGGGGATTAGCAAAGAAAATAAAGAAACTGTAAGAAAATAACATGAAATCAAATGACTTGAAATTGAAATTCCTAAACAAACATAAGCTACAGAACACAACATGCTGCGAGTTAAACCTTCGAAGAAATTGGTAGGAAACCAATGAAAATAGGAGTAGTGCTTCCTAAAATCCACTGATGCAATCATCGGTGAGAATATTTAACAAATTGAATGATGTTTCAATCTTCATCAAATTGAAAGGCCATGAAAAGTGTGCTCATGCGAGACAAAAATCTATGTAGACACAATCAGGTGATCTCTCTCAAACTCGTTATGTCAACATAATTCATATATCTATAGAAAACACTAGAACTAAAAGATCACATGACTAGAAACATCACAATAAACCTTTGGTTCAATCACAATCTCATGAATAAAATCCAAAAAACTATGACACTTTCAGGCAAGAATAACTACACTCCGAATGCTAGCACCAAAAGCATAAATTTATTGCATAATAACGATAGCCCTTGTTACATTTTACAATGGGGTATTTATAAGAAATCATCTCCTCAATTTGTGTTCAGAGTGAGAGATATCTTGATGCAATAAAATTCTTTTAAAATATTAAAACAAACTAAATATATATAAACTGATAATCTAATTGGTGCTTAGAGGGACTCCATCCACATTTTATTCATTAATTAGATGCATGAGCCCTTTACATGTCAAAAACAATGAAAGCATGAGAGAGAAAGTAGGAGAAAGCCATCAGTCGAAGTAGAAGTGCATGGAGACACCAAAAATAGAAGCTGGCCCTTCACTTGATGTGTGTCAGAGTTAACTTGCGATCAAAATGCGCTCCCAATGCATGGAAAGTGCTATTTTTAAAACTGGCAGTCAACTGTCGGCAAACCTCTAAATTGTAGACCTATGGAGCTATGGACTTGCAGAGCTGTGGATGTCAATTGGGTTGAAATCTAAATTTTTTACTAAGTGTCAAAATTGAAATTATGTCATCTAGGTTTTGCTCATCTTTATCCTAAAGATATGTTTGGATGTTTTCCCTTGAATTTCTATATAATCTTAGTAATCTTAGTAGCATCGAGAAGATCCAAAGCCTCATACTTGTCTTTGACCTTTTGTCTGTAGTTGTCCACCTCAATTTAAGTTTATGCAAAATCTCTGAGTTTGGTGTCCAACTCTAACAGTGCTTCCTCAGTCCTGAAGGCTTCTCTGATGTCTTCATCACTGGATGCTTCCTCTAAAGTCTTTCTAAAATTCTCCACAACTACCTCAACTAGTAAAAGCTTCTCTCATTCTTCATATTCAAAAATTTCCAAGCATGCATCACTATACAACTTTTCTACTTCCAAAATTCACTCTCGGGCTTGGTCCTTGAGCCTATGTATCTCATCATGCAATGTTTCCATCACTTTATTTCCATTTGCAATATTTTCTATCCAATCATCTATCATGTCTAACTCTTCTCTGGTATATACATCAATCAGAATGCGACACCTTTGCCCTTTTATGGCATGTAGAGTTTGTAAATCCTTGCTCCATACCCGTACCTCATCCATAATACTAAAGTCCTACCTCAAAATTGCCATGATCTTATGAACATTCTCTTGTGTAGCATGCAATAACTTTAGACTTCCAGTGATTATAGTGAAACCCCTATCCTCAAGGTTGTCTTGCCAATCCTGACAAGCTTTCAAAAATGGACTGAGCTGTACACCTTCCCCTTTTCTAAGAATGGTATTCAAAGTCTCCTCAGGGCATTCAGAATCAAGAGGAGCAATAACTTTAGCTAAATATCCTTTTAAGATCTCAACTTGCCTTTGAAGTGTTTTGATTTCAATCTCATCCTATTCCATATGGTTAAGAACCTCCTTGACTCCCATAGTCATCATCTGTCAGGAAGTATCCCATGTAGGCTTTCCTAACATGATATCCTTCACTTCATAGTCCTGAAGGCTAACAAATTCTTCATCTATACCTTTCGGAGGCTGAGCCACCTGTCCAAATAAGTCTTGGTTTTGAGTAGTAGTAATGAATGAAAATGGTGTTGCATCATGTAATGGAGAGTCAGGTTTGTTCAAAATCTCTTCAATGTCACAAATATCATCCTCTAAAGCAAGGAATTAATTCTTAGCACTTCTCATTATTTCTTTTTGGAACCATATCAGGATATGTATTTCTATAACCTTGGCTCTGGATGATAAAGGGATGTGTTCAACTACCTCCTTCCCTTATCGCTCTTGCTTGGAGTCTCCTATTATGAGGGTTCTTCTTCTATAGTCTCAATTTCTGTAGATCTCATAGTTTGATCCTCAATTTCCTAAGAAGGTTGTTGTATACATTCTACTACTTGTGCCTCTTTTGATGGCTCATTAGTAACCCTTGGTTCTGGTTCTCCTTATATTGATGATTCCTTCTGAACATGTACTTTTGAACTCAGAGGTGGAGGTGTCACTAAAACCTTGTCTACCATCATAACCTGAGGTGAAGATGGGGGAGTTGGATGAGGACCTTGTGTCTGAGGTGGCATATGTGTCCAATCTTGCTATTGAAGTTCACCTGTAGTAGTATCTCTAATCTTATCTCCAACTAATTCTATACCCACTGGCATGAAATCAAAATCTGGGATGGAGAGAACATTATCACCTAGCTCCCTTTACTCATTCACCCATATTTGTACTTCATATTTCAAAGAAGAGAGTTCTACCATTTCAGCTTGGGTGGGTGGGGTATTTGTGATACTCTTCTTTCTTTCCAATTCTGTGGCTTTGGCTAGTCGAGTTCTCCTTTGTAGAGGCACCTAATCCTCCTCCTCATCTGATTCTATTTTTCCCTCATCTCATTCTTCCTCGAGAATGGTTTTAGGAATAGAGGGATTAGGCACTAATATTTTATGAACTCTTTGCCTCTTGTTCATTCTAACCTTGAACCTCTTTTGCTTCTGTGTAACCATAGGAGAAGCAAGCTCTTAATGCATCGAATGAATGGATGTCTCTGGAATCTCTCCCTCCTCTTGTTGGCTTGACAAAATAGGAGGCAATGGAAAATCAACATAGATATGAGAAATTCCAGAGTCTTGGGGCTCCTGGGGAGTAGATTCACATCGCTGCAAAGGGGCCTATTCTTTAACATGCTTTGTTTGAATCCTCTAAGGAGAGGCTCTCTTCCTCTTTTCCTTCTTCTTCTCTAAAGGATGGTAGTATCCCACTAGATGATCAAGTTGGTAGACTATTTCTGGTCTAATAGGAGACTAGAGCGCAAAGATAGGAACTGTAACTTTCTTCCCCTTTACCCTTTTTGGGCGAGCATGTGCGTGAAATATCACTGTATCCAAAATTGGATCAAGTGGAAAGGGTTTCTTGATCCAAATCTTTGTCATTCTGATGACATGTCTCGCTCGATGATTAATATCATCTCCTTCCTCTCTATCAATTTTTGCATTCAGGATGGGTCTCTCACTAACTTTATCTGTATTGAATAAGGGATCCAGTAGCTCCTATGAATCCTGTAGCCTTATCTCATCCAGGATGGTCAAATGGAGAGCCTTCTTCGCTAAATACAAAGTCATTCTACAATAGTCCTTGATATGAACATCATAGTCATTTGTGGCATTTATCCAATGATCTTCAATGGCATCCTCATGATAGAACTCTTTTCCTGCCAAGTTTTCCACTTTACCAACATTGTTGAAGAATGGCTAGGGAGAGTTATATTCTTCAAGAGGATAATTCTCCCATTCTCACTTGAAAGTTGGGATATCCTACTTTCTCTTTACTTGGTATGCTACTATTACAAAAGGCCAATCCAAACAAGGCTTTCATTATTTTTTGATCTGCTCATAAGCTGACTCAATTTGCTAAGAAATTTCCATTAGAACCAACTTGTCACTTGGGTATCTTGGGAGCTTCTTTGGATGGATGGATGCACCACCAACCCAAATTTATGTGAATGTCTAAAACTGGATGAAATATGCACCAAGAGCTATGATCTGTGCCTTGGCCTCATCAGACAATCTCTTCCCATAATCCCCTTCGATGAATCAAATGATGGAAAAGATGAAGGCATCATTCACAATTCTCTACTCCTTGCTCTGCGGTGAGAGCTTCTTCTTAACTAGTTGAGGATAGACTATATATGACCATGAATTGGGATCCTGCATACTGCCCTGCTTGTACAATCTGGGAGAGTCAGTGGCTCTTGCTGCAAGTAGATACACCAGATAAGAAGTCATATAGAACTTCTTCTTGTCCTTTACTATCTGCAGCTGGTCACACAAGTTCTTACTAAGTGTGGTGGCCCAATCTAGTGGCATCTTTGCATGTTTGATGGTCTCAATGAAGTTGACCATGAATGGAGCGAGTTGACCTGCTGTAGGCAATCCTATAACTCTGCTCAGGAGAATGATTGAATATCCAATGTCATCTTTCATGTATCCTCGAGTCATATCTACTTTGCTGATTATCTTCCCTCGAGGTGGCTTCTCAATGAAGTATGAGGAATATATGATGTCAGTGGCCTCCTAGTAATCATCCTTATGGCACCTCTTAGCTGCTTCATATGAAAGCCTGATAAACTGATGAGCTCTAGGTAGGTGAAAAACCCTCTCGATATTATTAGGTCGTAGATCTAAGACCACTTCTCTAGTGACGCTCTTTACCACCCTTTAATTAGGAACAAAATGTCAAGATAGGGTCATAATCAATTCAGCTGACTACAGGGTCCCAAGATGTGATTCTGCATTTACCAATCTAGAACGAATTAAGGCGGATCTCAAAGATGATCTTTTGGTTGGGTTGTTACAAACTCTCAAGTGTATATGAGCAATGTTAGCATGCTAATAGAAACCAAATTTAAATAAAGCTTCTACAAACTAAAGAAAATTCATAAACTTCAAGATAGACTAAGATGAGCTCTCAATTGAGAATATGAGCCATTAATGGACTCTCTCAATAAGAAGCTCTCTTGTTGAGTAGCTTTATCTAAAAGAAAGCGAAAATCCAAAAGAGAACTGTTTGCCAACGAGATGGGTAGGACAAGGTACTAACAGACCAAGATCAGACATGAGGAAAGCTATATCCTACAAGGACCTATCGGAGAGCACCAAAGCTGGTGGATTTGGATGAGTGATGCATCTGGCAAGCTGAACTAAGAAAGATAACACTTTGGTGACAGGAAATCTAGCTAAAGGATGCATTGGAATATCTAACCAAAGTGTGCGATGTGTGCAAGATGTTGACCAAGGATGAACTGACACGAACGCTGGATAGATACAATGGTACTAAGCTAAAGAGGATGTTCAAGCTGATGGACCAAGATATGTTACAAATGTACAAGTTTTTTCATGTTTTGGTTTTTGTGAGATGGAAATGTTTGTGAAGGATGGGAAGTCTATAATAGGTGATAGGTGGATAGGTAGATGGTTTGTGAAAAGATTAAGTGAAAATGGGGTTTTGTGTGTGCACGTGATAGTATACAAGCTAGGATACAAGATTATTTATAGGCTGGAATATGGTACAAACCTTGGACAAGATTCGAATAGACAAGGTATGGTACAAGATTTACAAGGTATAATACAAGCTTTGGTACAAGATTTACAAGCTATACAGGAGGTATTTACAACCTTCATCAGATTTTGGATATTTGGTTGGAACACCAAGGGAACAAGCAAGTGTGTCTTATGGGATGGTGGGTAAATGGATGAGGGATAGGATAGTGATAGATAATGGATTAGTCTTTAGTACACAAGGCACCTGAATTACCAAGTTTTCACCAAGGTACCTATCCAAGGTGCTTGAATTGCCAAGTTTTCACCATTGGACGCTTATTTCTCTTTACTATTTTTTTCTTTTGTATTTTTCAAAAGCCTGGTATACCAAGGATCTTCAAGCATAGAACTTCTTGAGATGAATGATGTTAGTAGGATCATTCAAGAGTTCTCCTTCTAGTGTAGATAGCTGATAAGCTCCAGAGCCAAAGGAAGTAGTGACAACATAAGGACCAAGCCATGTAGGTTCAAACTTGCCTTTCTTTTCTCGATCTACTTGGACTTTCATGTTTTCTTCGAGGACCATGTCACCTGGCTGAAAGTGTCGTGGAAGTACCTTCTTGTTGAAATTTCTTTTGAGACGAGTTTGATAGACTGTGAGATGATCATAGGCTTGTTGCCGCTTCTCATCTAAGAGATCTAGTTGGGTGAGTCGAGCTACTCTATATTCTTCATCTGATATTTGCCCTTGCAAAGATATGCGCAAGGAGGGAAGTTCAACCTCTATAGGTAGTACCGCTTCGACACCATAGACTAGGGAGTATGGAGTTGTGCCTATGGATGTACGAAAGGAAGTTCGATAGGCCCATAGGGCTGAATTTATTTGTAGGTTCCAATCATGGCCGGAATCATTGACAACTTTCTTTAGAAATTTGAGGAGGGTTTTGTTAGTTGCCTCTGCCTGGCCGTTACCTTGTGGGAAATATGGGCTAGAAAAGCGGTGATGGATGCGGAGGGAAGTACATAATTCTTCCATGTTGAGATTTTCAAAGTTACCTCCGTGGTCGGTGAAGATGGTGGATGGGATGCCGAAGCGGCAAACAATGTGGTACAAGATGAACTTGGAGACCTGAACTCCTATAGCTGAGACTAGGGGGACTGCTTCCACCCATTTAGTGAAATAGTCTGTAGCTGTTATTATCCATTTATGTCCATCAAATGAGAGGGGTGTGATAGTTCCAACTAGATCAAGGCCCCAACAAGCGAAAGGCCAAGGTGGTGCAATAGGCTGTAGATCCTGTGCCGGAGCGTGCACAAGATTTGCATGCTGCTAACATGGGAGACACTTTCTGACAAAGTCACAGGAGTCTTCTTCAATGGTAGGCCAATAGTAGCCTACTCTAAGGATTTGTCGCGCTAGGACAATACCACTCGTGTGGGCACCGCAAAGTCCAGAGTGTACTTCCTTTAACACCATCGCGGCCTCATTTTGGTCTAAACATCGAGAGAGAGTATGGTGATAACCCCGACGATATAGGGTATTGGCTATGATAACATAGCGGGATGATTTTCGGATGAGGTTCTGGTGTTGGGTGCGTGTGAGGTGAGGGGATATGATACCATCATTAAGGTAAGCATGAATCTCATGGTACCAAGGGGATTGGGGACCAACCAAGATACAAACACGGTTTGAATCCTCACTCACATAGGCGGGTGTGAGGAGCTGCTCCACTAAAAACTCATACTGTGTAGCTGCTTGGGGAATTTCCAAGAGCGAGCCTATAGTAGCCATAGCATCTGCTGCTTTGTTCTGTATTCGAGGCACTTGTGTAAATTGAAGCTTTGTAAAATGTTGGGTTAGCTGATCAACCAGCTCTTTGTAGGGTAATAGCTTTTCATCTTTGGTTTGATATTCATTTAGGGCTTGCTTGATGATGAGCTGAGAATCACCAAAGATTTGTAGCTCAACAATGTTCCATTCTGCAGCTATCTTTAATCCTGCTATGAGGGCCTCATATTCAGCTATATTGTTGGTGCTAGGGAATTGTAGCTTGAAGGCTTTTGGAATGTAATTTCCTTGAGGTGTGACCAACAATATTCCTGCCCCTGATCCATGAGATGTGTATGAGCCATCAAAATAAAGTTTCCATGAGGGTTGTTCTTCAATTAGACAGATATGCTCATCTGGAAATTCTGTGATCAATGGATAAGCATCTATTAGAGGTGCATCAGCTAGGTGATCTGCTATAGCTTGCCCTTTGATTGCCTTTCTATCCACATACTGGATGTCAAATTCACTAAGGAGCATAACCCATTTGGCCAAACGGCCTGTAAGTGCTGTTTTAGAGAGCATATACTTGAGAGGGTCAATCTTGGAGACTAGTTGGATGTTATGACTTAGCATGTAATGGTGAAGCTTTTGAGTTGAGAAAACAACTGCCAAACAAGCTTTTTCCATAGGAGTGTAATTGAGTTCATAACCAACTAGGGTTCTACTGATGTAGTAGATGGCTCTTTCTCTGTTGTAGTCATCAAGCTGTGCTAGAAGTGCCCCTAGAGCAGTAGGTGTTGTTGATATGTACAAAATCAGGGGACGACCAGGAACTGGTGGAACCAAGATAGGGGGATTGATGAGATACTGCTTGAGATGGTCGAAGCTGTGCTAACATAAAGGATCCCACTTGAAGTTCTCATCCTTCTTCAGTAAATGTGAAAATGGTGTACACTTATCTGCAAGCTGGGAGATGAAGCGCTGAACAGATTGGAGCTTTCCTTGAAGAGAGTGAAGCTGTCGCAGTGTCTGGGGAGGAGGCATGTCTAAGATAGCCTTTACCTTCTTGGGGTCGATCTCTATACCTCATTTAGAAACTATGAAACCTAGAAGCTTGCCAGATGTGACCCCAAAGACACATTTCTTGGGATTCAGCATGAGATGATATTTGGCTAACCTATCAAAGACTTTCTCTAGGTCAGCAAGATGATCCATGAAGGTATGAGACTTGACCAAGATATCATCCACATAATCCTCCAAAATGCTATGGACGAGATCATGAAAAATGGCTGTCATAGCTCTTTGATAGGTAGCCCCAGCATTCTTTAGGCCAAAAGGCATCATGTTGTAGAAAAAGGTTCCCCAAGGGGTAGTGAATGCTATCTTATGCTGATCCTCTTCTGCAATATTGATTTGATTATACCCAAAAAATCCATCCATGAGGGACAAAATTTCATGTCCAGCTGTAAGATCTACAATCATATCTATGTTGGGCAAGGGAAAATCATCTTTTGAACAAGCTTTGTTAAGATCTCTAAAATCAGTGCAGATTCTGATGTCACCGGAAGGTTTAGTGACAGGGACCATGTTGGAGATCCACTCTGAGTAGTCGATAGGTCAGATAACCTTAGCAGCTAACATTCTTTCTAATTCAGCTTTGACCAATAATGCCACCTTGGGGTGCATTTTTCTAAGCTTTTGTCTGACAGGCTTGATCTTTGGATCAACTGCAAGATGATGAACTACAAGCTTTGGATCAAGTCCTGGCATGTCCTGATATGACCATGCAAATTGGCCAATGTTCTCTCTTAAGACCTCAAAGAGGAGGTCAGCTTGGTCTTGTGATAGGGATGCAGCAATGTGAACAAGTCTGGGGATCTCTGATGAACCAATGTTGACTTCTCGAGTATCCTCAATTAGAATAGAAGACACATCTGGTCAATTATCTTGAGGAGGTAATGCTAAATCCTCATGTTGTTCTAGATTTTCTTGCTGAGGGGTTCTCTTCGTTGCCTTAGCTAGTCCTAGATTCACCTTAGTTCCAATTTTGTGTGTATCGAAACTAGGTTGGGAATTTTCTCCAAAATACCCCTTGGGATCTAGCTTGTACATATAGGCAGAATCTGGCTTTGTTTTCTTGTGAGGAGTTTCAGCTCCCATGAATCTTAGAAGTGCCTCCTCTGATGTGAACTCATCGATGTGTATGACACTTGGTTGGTCCCAATCTATGAGTTGTGGATGGGCGAGTGGTAGGTCAATGAGGTGGATGGATAGTTCTTGGAGAACAGAGTCTCCGAGGGAGTTTTGGTCTAGGATATCGTCGTAGGCTCTCTTTTCAACTTCCTCAGGAATGTCTTCGATTTTGAAAAGGTTGCGATGAATGTTCGAAAAAGCATGACCGTTCTCATTGGTGCCCCCAGTTGTGGGTATGCCAAAGCCAAGACCTGACTTCGATTCCCACTTGTGTGCATCGATGGGGCACTGCATGCCTCTTTCTTCTGGTCCTAGACCACCACCTTGATAGTTCCATTTGTTAGTGATGAGCTTATGTTCTTGGGGATACTTTTGGCTGAAGTGATCAAGGCGTGTTTGATTTCTTTGAGGTGCATCCTTATGTAACCATTTGTTGATATCTGGAGTGAGCTCCTCATGAAGAGGGATTTTTGAGGATACAAAGGTTGTTGGGCCAAAATGTTTGTATCGAGGAGGTGGAATCTCCTTAGCTTTGTGATATGTCGGTCGTCCATGGGCATGTGGATCAAGTGGGAGTGCCTCGACAGCAAATGCATCTGACAGACTATACTCTCCACAACCTTTGTTATTGATCTTCATGGTAGACAGGGTAGAGGCAAGGATGGTTTCTGGGTCATTATAAGTGTGGGATGAGCTGGCGATGGATGTGCCGATATCAATTCCAGGGCAATGGTTTGTATATGAAGCTTCAACTGCATTGCAGTAAGCAAAGGGTTTTGGATCGGCATGGATGGTTACCTCAGTGCCTTGATGCAAAAATTTGATGCATTGATGGTAAGTGGATGGAACGATTTTCATGGCATGAATCCATGGGCAACTGAGGAAGATGTTAAATGGTAGGTTTAGATCAATAACATGGCAGAGTGTCTCTTGGATGACTGGCCCAACCTTGATTGGCAGAAAAATAGTTCCTTCTGTGGTTCTTTCCAAGTTGTCATAAGCTTTGATGGTGATAACCTCACTGATGATATCTGCCTCAGTATACCCAGCTTGTTTTATGAATTTTAGGGTGCAAATATTCAAGGCTGATCCATTATCTATCATTACTCTTTTCACAACAAAGTTGGATACCATGATGGCTATGCGAAGCGGAAGGGTGTGATCTGGCTCGACCACGGGTATGTCGGTGGGTTTGAACGATAGGGCACATGAGGATGAGAGGTGTCCAACAATATTACGAAAATTAGTAGCATTGATATCAGAAGGGACACGAGATTCTATGAGAGCACTGTCAAGGATGTTCTTGTACACAGGACTAGTGCGAAGAAGGTCTAAAATGGAGATTTGGGCTGGCATGTTCCCAAGGTGTTGCAAGATATTGTACTAGCTTTTTGATGGAGCTGATGGTGTTGGTGTAACAGGTGGGCCTGCGATGTTAAATCACGCTCTTCAAGTGGTGACTGCACACTCATTTTTTGGTCCTTGGATATTGATAACATTGACGGAAGGCTCTTTCTCGGATATACAACCTATAAGGCTACCATAGTCTATATAGGATGAAGTGTGGTCATTGTTCTTCCCATGCTGTTGGTTTGGCTGATGGTTGTTGGTGTTGTTGTTGTTGGTTTGGATAGGTGTTTTTCGAAGATTTTGGTTGTGGTGTGGAGGAAAAGCATTTTGATAGATCTGTAAGCCTGCATTGGGAGAGGTTTGGGCACCAACAGTGATTTCCTTCCGATCAATGAGGTCCTGCACATAGTCTTTCAGTTTCATGCATCTAAGGGTAGTGTGACCTTTTACCCTATGAAATTTGCAGTACTCATTATTTTTGTACCATGCAGCTTTGGATTGGCTTGGGTCAATTTTCGGGGTAGGAGGAAATTTGATGAGGTTTTCCTTGACTAATTTCTCAAAAATGACATCCAATGGCTCACCAAGGGGTGTATAGTTTCTAGGTGTAGGTTGGAATCTAGGCTTTTGTCCTGCAGCTACATTGATGGCATTAGCTTGATTGCTAGACCCTTGGAAGTTGGGTCTTGGATTGTGGTTTTGATAGCTTTGGTTATTCTTTTGTTGGTAGTTGATAGCTTTTTGATTGTTTGGTTGATATGGTGGGTTGGACTGGTTGTGAGAAGGACCAACAATATTCACATGTCTGGTGTCAGTGATGCCATCTGTTGCAAAGTGCTTGTTTTTGTTCCAATACCTAGACTTATCATTGGAATGTGATTGATTTTGGTTGGCTTCCTTGTAAATCTTGACCACACCATCTTTAATGAGTCCTTGCTCAAGGATCATTCCTTTCTCTTTGATATCTTTGTAGGTCTGCAAACAGTTCATGGTCATGTGGTGAGCCAAGCTAGGATGGGCATTATCAATAAAAATTTTCACCACATGGCGCTCTGGCAAGGTGCAAGATATGCGGGTGGTAAGGGTTTGCCATCTTTGCAGGTATTCAGCAAGGCTTTCTCCACCTTTTTGCTTAGTGTGGACAAGGTCAACTATTGATAGCTCTATTTCAACAAGATGGGCATATTGGGCTATGAATGCCTCAGATAATTCAACAAAGTTTTTAATTGTGCCATAGGGGATTCTATAAAACCATTCAAGAGCTGGTCCAACCAAGCTTTTGGGAAAAAGGCGCAAGAGGAAGACATCATTGTATACCACGTCCTGGTAGTGCATGTAAAATTCTTTGATATGTGTGATAGGGTCTCCTTTTCCTCTGAATTTGTCAAATTTGGGTACCTCAAAGTGTTCGGGAAATGGTGTCATGGTAATGGCTCTGTCAAATGGGTAAGGAAACACATTCTCAAACTTGAATGTCTTTGGATCATTCCCTTCTTGGATGGCTTTCAGAGTTATCTTCATTTGCTCCCATTCTAAATTGATAGGTGATGGCTGGGGTGCCCCCAATGTAGGAGTGCCTTGAGGTAGGTATGTGTTGGATGGGGCCACTGAATATGGATGGCTATGAGGGATTTGCTGATAGGGATTGTACATTGTTTGGGCAACTGCATGGTGGATGACAGGTTGCTGAGGGGGAGGTGGCGCATATTGCTGCATGTGCTGCGAGGCTTGCTATTGATATGAGATTTGAGGTTGGGATTGAGGAACATAAGCTGGCTATGGGATAAATGGATTGCTTTGTGGAGGTAAGGTATAAGATGGTTGTGAGGCTTGGGGAAAGGATCGGGGGGCTTGTGGGGTTTGACCAATATATGTGGGTTGTGCCCCCATTTGGGATGGTATTTGCAAATAATTGGTGGTTGGCTGGGGTGGTGGATTACCTCCTAGAAGTGGCATTGAAAAGTAGTTGGTAATTGGAGGTAATGGATTAGTTGGTGGTGGAGGTGGTGGGAATTGAAAGCTTGGGAATGGAACTGATGGGGTTTGATAGCTTTGTGGTTGGATTTGGAAGCTTGGTAGAGTGGTGGCAGGGGCTGGGGTCACTTGGGAGCTTGGTAGAAAATTGGTAGTAGCTTGTGGGATTTGATAGCTTTGTGGAGTGAGGGTAGTAGCTTGTAGATTTTTGGATAATGGTATTAAGCTCCCAAGACCTAATGGAAATGATGGGATTGTGCGTTGGGCTGCAGTGAACAAGCTGGGGGTGATGAAAGGTTGATTACTTGGCCCCATGGGTGGCATCCCTGTTGTATATTGCTGAGGTTGGCCAAAGATGCTAGCACTGATTTGGGAGATGGGTGGATTTTGGAGGTTGGGTTGGGGAGCAGCAGCAGCAATAGTGAAGGGGGTGAACGGTGAGCTGTTTTGGGTAAAGGGGGTTTGGAGCGGAGAGGTATGAACCAAGGATGGAGTGGTGGTGGCTGGGTTGGCTTGCGGCATGGAGATTTCAACTTGGGTGGATGATGGTATGTTTGGGTCTGTTGGATCATATGGATTGGTTGGAGGCTCTTCTTTTGGCATATATTGAGGATAATTTGGATCATAAGAGCCTATGGGTGGTGGTAGCTACCCAAACAATGGGTGAGATGGATCTGATAATGGAGGGGGTCTTCCAAAGTCAAAGGTTCCTACATTTTCCTTTCAAAAATTAGCCATGATTGTCTCTTTGTTCTTGTCTATAATGGCATTTACCAATACTGCATTTCCTGGTTGGTTCATGAAAGCTTCAATGTCAGTACATGATGGCATAGCTTTCTCTAGGCTGAAAGATGGCTGAGTGCTCAAGGGGGGTGAGGCTGTTCGATCCAAATGATAGGGCTCCATTGTTTCTTTCTTCTTGGCTAAGCGAGTGACGGGTGGCATGAAAAATGCTCCTAGGGATGAGATGCAATAATGCTAATGGATGCAAAAGGGGGAAGGCTTCTCTATGCAAATGATTTCCTAGGTTAAGGCAAAGCTATATGACAAAACCTAAGGAGGATTGGGTTGGAGATTCTAACTTCAAAGATATGTTGCCAAAGCACGAAAGGTCTGCTTTCCTATGTGCAAGCTTGGTGGTGATTGTGTCAACTTAAGGATAGACTGATGATCCTTTAGGAAGAACACGAGATTGACCACTTGTGGATCCCAACCTTTAGCTCAAGGTGATGAGGGATAACAAGTGACAAAGCTGGATTACCCTAAACAAAGCTCTGTCAAAGGGATAACCTTGGTGAGATTGATGGATTTGGAAGATTTTAGGAGTGGCAAACTTTTGGCAAAAGTGACAACAATTTTGTAGGCTTGGATGTGAGGTTTTGATTGTTGGCTAGATGGTTTGATTCTAAATGAGATGGATGAGCTAATAATGCTTAAGGGGATAACCTAAGATGGCTGGTTTTTCTACAAAGATGACTCTAAAGTGAAGCTTATCCAAGAAGATGTGGAGAAACAAGGGGGTCTAATCATAAAAATCATGCCTAGTTGGTAAGGCATAAGCAGGATTAACTCTTAGATTTTGGCTAAATTTGATGGTGCGCTCTAACCAGGCCTCTTGAAGTGCTTCGTCGGTAGCTTTTTCCTCTTCTTTGTGGAGTTTGGCAATTCGTGGGCTTGGTGTTATTTCTTTTTTCTTGGCTGAAAGTTCTTGGTATGCTAAATATGGTTTGAGTTTAACTTTGTGGAGCTTTTGTTTGGGCTTGGGTCGCTCTGACATCAATTCCTGAATCTGCTTGGCTTTGAGAGATCTTGGTTGTTTTGCTTCAACTCGTTCAACTTTTGGAATAGGCAGTGACTACGCTAAGTATGCCCTAAGCTAGGATTGACCAAGTTTGGCAAACATTCATTCAACAAATAAAAGATCAAGCAATAGATAGAAACAACCAGATAGAAGTTTTTGATCCTCAGAAAGTGATACTTGCGCCAAGGAGTGTGTATGTTCTAAAAATGTTTCAATCAGTCACCTCAAACACATTAACATCCTAGATGGTTGTCTACAAGGCTGACAGTTGGTTTAGCTAAGGAGTCCTCGATATACTCAAGGTACGTGAGGCCCAAATTCATAGATGAGACCAAAAAGATGTCACACAGCCGAGAGGAGCGGTAACCCACTTCTCCTCTTTCACTTCTCAAGGGTATAAAGTTCCTTGAGGCTTAGCTCGAGTGACAAAATCTTGATCCCAAGAGAGGTGTCTTTCGATTCACCTCCCGATTCTTATACTCCACCAGAACGCTGGAGTTGAGGTCGTCCAAGGGGTGATGAAATCCCCAAGCAGGCCTCCTAAAAAGAAATAAGGTTTTGGATCCTAATCTTATGCACCCAAGATGACCTTGAAAAACGACAAGGGGAGAGAAGACTTGGATGACCTTGGGCTAAAAAATATGCTTGTTATTTTACCAACTGACTCTTATGTGTGCTAATCTAGACTTTGCAAGCACTCATGTTTAAGAGACAATGTTCAATTCCAACTTGAAGTGCCAACAAAAGTAAATCGATCGAAGAATGCAAACAATAAGAAGAGTTAGGGTCAACAAAAGCAAACTCGCGCGCCCAGAGGCCCTCCACGTCAAGTATCGATTAATTTTCTTTAAGGCATTCAAGATTGAGTGTGAGTTTGTTTTAAGCCCAAAACAAAAGTGTGTGAGATTCGATTTCAAGCGCGCGCCCGGAGGCTCTCCACGTTAGTTGTTGTTCAATTTTAGTGCCCAAACTTGAAGTGTGATCGATTTAATCTAGAGTTTTGATCATTTAAGAATTTTGATAAATTTAAAGCAAACATTCAAAGACCAAGTGAGTGAGTTAGATTGTGGAACATTTAACACCTTTTTCAAGTAGACCCATCCCCATAAATGGCACTGAGATTGCAACCAATGGTTAATATTTGATGGGTGATTAGAAAAGAGGTGAGTCCAAGGAACTACTCAAATTGATTTTTGCAAATTTGTATTTTAACTTAACAAGGTTTCTTAAATGTCCAAAAATTAAACTTTACCTAGATTGCATGTGGAAAAGAGATTTGTTTTGTTCAATTTTTAGAAGCTCCAAATGAAGTGTTTGATATTGCAATGGTTAATTGATCCTTAGAATTCAAGATTGGATTTGTTGTTTTAATCATGCATTCAAGGAAAATTTGATTTTAATCCATGGCATTCAAGAGTGATTTTAGCAACATGCATTCAAAGACAAGTGGTTAAACATTCAAGTGTTTTCTTTTGGGCATTCAAGATTGAGATTTTGTGTGTTGTTTTAAGAACTTTGAAGTGCTTTGTTTTAACCTTAGATCATTCAAGATTGTTTTGGACTCAAAAGTAAAAATGACTCTTTGGACTTTGGTTTTCATTCAAGATTTTGTGTTCTAGTTTGCTTATTTTAAGCCCAAAAATGATATTCCTAAATTGTTTTGATGCATGAAAAACCTAAGAAACATTCAAGATTTTGCAATAAGACATTTGTTTGGAACAAATAACAAAGCTTTTAGAACAATTTTTGGCAACCATTTAGGACTCTTAGTTTTCATGAGATTTTTTTAAAAGAACTTTAGTGTGCACTTAGTGTTGATTTTGAACCTTTTGAAATGGAAACTTGAAGTTCTTTTTAAATTCTCAAAAATGAAGTGTTCCTAATTTTGCATGAATGTATCTAAAACCTTGATGTTGCAAGGATGCAAATGATTAGATTGGTTTAGTTTCACTTGTTAAAAGATTTTTTCTTTTTTGCAAATTTTTAATTTTTCAATGGATTTAAGTATGATTTGGGGGTTCATTTTAAGCACTAAAAAGAAGTGTGTATGATTTTGCTTCCTTAAAAAAAAATGGCCAAGATCTCCCACAAGAAGAAGAAGAAGAAGAAGTAGATGGAATAAAAAGAATATAGACAAGAAGAGGAAGAAGAATTTCAAGTTCTTTGTCCACCTATAAGCTTGAAAAATTTGCAAACACTATGAGATAGATTATGAGTTCCTTTGTCTTCTTCATGCTCATGTGGACCTACAAAACCAATTTATACAATCCTACCAATCACAAAAACAAGAAAAATTAGCCAAAATTAGAAAATGACATACAAAACTTGACTAAAAAAACTAATGAAGATGACCCATGTGGGGTCCCACAGGGGGTGCCAAAATGTATATGAGCAATGTTAGTATGCTAATAGAAACCAAATTTAAATAAAGCTTCTACAAACTAAACAAAATTCATAAACTTCAAGATAGACTAAGATGAGCTCTCAATTGAGAATATGAGCCATTAATGAACTCTCTCAATAAGAAGCTCTCTTGTTGAGTAGCTTTATCTAAATGGATAGGATGTATGCTCAATATGCTTCCAAAGGCTTCAATGGATGATTGTGGATTTTTGGTGTGGATAGATGGCTTTAGTATGGATTTGGCTCTCAAAATAGCATTATAACTTTACTTCATGGATTGTGTTATTTTGCAAAGGGGAAGGATCCAATTTATAGGCAAGAGGCTTGAGGGATTGAGGGCTAAGATGCAAGGATGGGAAAAAGCTTATGGAGGGCTCAGATTGCATGAGAGGAGAGCACATGGATTGTGCTTCCTTACAACCAATCAAGGAGTGACACATGTCACATGGTGAGAGGATGGAGGAAAGGGGAAGGATGAGTCAACAAAGGAGGCTCAAGGGATAAAATCTTCATAAAGACCCTCATAATGACTTGTAAGAGCAATAAAAGGGCTTGTAAGAGTCATTTATGGCCTAGTGGACTTCATAAAGTTTTATGGTTGAGATATTTTGAGGGTGATGAGAGCAATTTCGACTTGGACTTGATTAGGAAGGTTTTAAGCTTGTTTAGGCTTGTGCAAATGATTAGAAGATGGATTAGGATGGTTTAGGATTAGCTTAGGGATATGCAAGTGGATGGCATTTAATGAGGGTGGGTGAAGGAGGAGATATTTGTTAACTTTGGCTTGGGTTAGGAAGTTTTAACTCATGTTTAGGGAATGTGACAAGGTTAGGAGGGGATTAGGATTAGTTTTAAAGACATCTTCTAGAAGAGTCTAGACTTTGGATGAGGATAAAGACTTTCTAGAATAGTCTAGAATTTCCTAGGATGAGGATGAAGACTTTCTAGAAGAGTCTAGAACTTCTTAGGGTGAGGATAAATTAGATTTTTAGGAAATAAATAAAGTTTTATTTATTTCAAGGGTTTGGGTTGAGGAGATATTTATTAAAACTTTTTTAATAAACATGAGGATTAATATTTAATCTTAATTAAATATTTTGAGTTGGGATTAGGGGTAGGAAATGATGGGATTAGCCTTTAATTAAAATTAAAGAAGGATTAGAAGATTTTGGAAGATTTTAGTGGTCTTAAGGAAATTGGCCAAGTTTTGGGCAAAAAATAATTTTTTTATTTATTTTAGGATTTTTGGTCAATTTATTAATTAAATAATTAATAAATAAGGAAATAATGTTTAAATAAGATTTAAACATTTTTGGAAGGGATTCCTTAATTAAATAATTTTAATTAAGATAAAAGGATTTAATGGCATAAAAATTAATTAATTAATTAATTAAATAATTAATTAATAAATGATGATGTCATCAGAACTTTTTCAGAAAATAAAAATACTTTATTTTCTAAAGGTTTTTAGGTGTCTACATCAAGAACTCTCCCAAGTCCGTGTGTCCAAGTTCTGTATCTTTGATCTTAGAGTATTCATCGTGCAACTGTGATTTTGGGGTTATGCCTTGGAACTTGTACACAATTGATTTTGCTGTTGATGTAGATGTGGATGCCATCTGATTATATTACCTACATGTCACAAAAGAGAAAAAAATATGATTAATTATTGGGTATAATAAAAAAAACATTAAAAAAAAAAAGTCCTAGAAAACTTATTTATTTTGTTTTTATTTTTTCTGACAACAAAATTAAACTAAAAATAAATTAAATTAAAAAAGGTGGGTGGAGGTGTGGCGGTGCACGTGACTAGGGTATGTATGAGGGTGATGAGTGTCGCCACGTGTGCCCAAAAGAGGGGGGAGCGAGTAGCACCATGCGCCCAAAAGGCATGTATAGCGCCGCGCCGCACACCCAAAAGGGGGCACAATGGTGGTTGCCGCACGCAACCCTACAGGGCGCGGGCGCGAGTGCTCGGAAGAAGAAAGAAAATGGAGGTGGGGGGTGGTCTCCATACCTCTCCCTCCTTGCTCTTGCACAAAAAAATGAGCAATTCAAGAAGGGGAGAGAGGGTTTTATAATTCTCTCTCTTTTGCAAAGTGCGCTGCGCATCGATGAGCGCATGCAAGAGATTTGATGATTTTTAAAAAATTTTTTTATTTTTATTTTATTTTTTATTTTTAAAAAAAATTATTTAATTTATTTAATTTTTAATTATTTAATTTTTTTAATTTTGTAATTTTTTTAGTTTTTAATTTTTTTAATTATTTTTTTAAATGGTTTTTTGACTCTAAAATTCTAACTTATTTAACTGAATTTTCTTCTCCCGACTCCTAAACTATGAGTTCGGGAGTCAAAAAAAAGTAGAGGGTCCCCATTCCTAGTAAGGAGTGGGGTGTGTGTTGTGGTGACCATAATAGTTATGACTATAAAATAATGAATTTAGCTCAGATAAATGAAGTGCAACAGGCACTAGAGAGAAAGAAGAAGCAGGAGATACTCAGAAATGAGTATAGACAAAAGAAAGCATCAATGGAAATCAAAGGCATATTCCTTGATGCATTTAGCTTGCCTGTACCTGATGAAACCAAGCTCATCATGGAGCAACTATCCAACATAGTGGACCAGGTACAAAATGAAGACCTTGATACAAATGTTAAATTATTAGAATGGTTTGAAAAGAAGTTTTAAATGAAAGTTAATGAGAAAATACCTAGTGAGATAACACTTTCACAAGTGGAATTGGCTAAGAAAGTTGAGAAAGTGAAAATAGTACTTGAGAATATATTCTCATTATACTCCAAATTGTGTGACTCATCATTTTTCACACAAGAAACTAACCATAGAATCCTGAGCTTGGAAAGAAATCTTAAGATATCTAGCACACAGCTACATAAATATCCAGCTCAAAGTGAGAAGCATTTGGCAACTACGCTTCACACTCAGAAGGAGTTAATTGTATTGACAATAGAAAAGGCCAATGTCAAGACCAAATTGATATAGACTCAATCTACTATTACCCCACACCTAGAAGTACTACATAAGGAAATGGCCTATGCAGAAAATGTCTTAAAGAAAGACCCCAATCTTTCTACCTTAGAAGGCCTAGTACATCTTGTAGTAGAGATAGCCATCCAACACAAATCACTGGAAATTGCCTTAAACAATTGGGATGCTTCTCTAAAGATGACAATGGAGGTAAATAAGACATTTTTGGCTAAATATTCTATTCATTCTTAGGACCTTTTGACATCAGTGTCAAAAAGGGGGAGATATTCATTATTGCATATAATAAGAATGGGGGAGATAATACATTCTTTGATGGAGGTAATATAGAATATCCAAAGGGGGAGATATTCAAATTTTGAGGAAGTAATAAGGAGATGTAGCCAAAAGGACCCAAAAAAAAAAAAACATTGGGGAGCAGATATAGAGCATAAACAAAGGGAGAGTACAAAAAAATAGATACAGAGTACAGAAAAAAGCAAAGAGTATTAGATACATCAGCATGGGACAAATTCAACATAAGAGTCTTTGGTTGCAAGAGTGGAATTTTGGTTATAGAATTGGCACATCAGCTCCAAGGGAGTTACAAATTTTTTGAGGTATACAAAATTTTGAAGAAGTTTTTGAAGTTTTGTACATATGCCAAGCAGAATGTGAAGTATACTCATAGAGATTAGATTCATAATGTTTAAGT
Source organism: Cupressus sempervirens (assembly GCA_028749045.1). Taxonomy (NCBI): domain Eukaryota; kingdom Viridiplantae; phylum Streptophyta; class Pinopsida; order Cupressales; family Cupressaceae; genus Cupressus; species Cupressus sempervirens. The sequence goes on along the minus strand of CM053784.1, from coordinate 670,269,839 downwards.
TAAGTTTTTTTTCCACTCATGTCAAAGAGGGAGATTGTTGATTTCAGATTGGTTTTGACAATTGAGTGTCAACACACTTAACCAATTCTTAAGATGATGATGAGTATAATATAGATGTTGAGCTATAATATGTGCCAAGTCAAAGATTCAATAGGTACCGAGTAAAATTCAGGTGCCAAGTGAACTTTAGGTGCAGAGTGAAGTTCAAGTACCGAGTGATAAGTGATGCTGAGTCACTATGTGTGCCGAGCAGAGTATAGATTCCAAGAGAAATAAAATCACTTTAGGAGCCGAGTGAGACAAAATTTCTACATGTGCCGAGCATTAGCAATTAGTAAGTGCTGAGTAACACAGAATCAACATATGCATTTGTGCCTTTACAAACTCAGATGTAAACCATTTTTTGAGCTGACTTAGGATGAATCTTGAAGGATCTTGAAGAGAAGATCAAATATTTTGCATTACCTATGTAATTAGCATGCATCCAATAAGAAAAATGGAGAAGGCATGCAACCAATAGGAAAAGTGAAAGAATTGAGCAAGAAATGAAGAATGAATATTGATCATAGATTCATACCTAACCCTAAGTCTTCAAATTCTTTAAAAGGAGGATGACACCCCATTACTTGTGTGCATGAGAGAAGTGTATGGGTGAATTATAGCAAAGTGCAAAAGGGTGTAAAGACTCAGAAAGAGTAGATCAACATTGCAAAATTCATTTGATTGAGAACAGAGTATCAGAGTTACAAAGAGAGACATATCAGATCAAGCAAGGATCAAAATAGACAGAGTAGAATGAGGATTTGGAATCAACAATTGGGGATTGCAAGTCATTAGGTCAAGACTTTCTAATACTCTCTAGCAATTGTATTAGGAATGAAAATGCTATGATGATAGGTTGGTTTAATAGCCATGTTGTAAGCCTTTAAACAAGGTGCTAAATCCTTTAATAGTGTAGCATTCCAAGTGAGTGTTTGTAAATCATTTAACTAGGTCACTTTTAACAGGGTGTAAAGTCTTTAACAAGATAGGCCTTTCATAGGGTAGACCATTGGAAGTGGTCAAAATTTGTAATCTTAAATAGTTACATATTGCTGCAGTGATGCTTTGTGGGTGTCATCCCCACCCCAATTTTACCTTCTCATTTTGGAGGGTTTCTGGGTTACCAAATTCATGTGTCATCTATTTTCATGCATGTCTTTACTTTTATGTTTATTAGATGAATTAGATGCATGTGAATGATATCAGTTAAAAGGTTAAGGTTAGTTACTTCTGATTCACCCCCCCTCTCAGAAGTAAGTCTTCCCACTTTTAAATTCCAACAATATTATTGTCATCTTTGGCCTCCTCATCATACCCTTTCATTGAATTAGTAGTCACTTCCTAGGTTCCCTTCAGACATAACTAATTTTCATTTTTTAAACCCTTTTTAGCCATCATCTCCTTTTGGCTCTCCTTATTCAAAATTATTCTCTTTAATCACAATGACATTTAACTCTATATTATTCTCCTTGTTAGAGTCTACCAGGAGCTTGCCATCAGTTACATCCCTTTTAGTAGGTATAGGCCTTTCACTTTGAGTCATAATTTCCTCATTTTGGGCCAAAGGTTCTGAAATTGACTTTGACCCCATTTCCCCCTCTTTGCTACTTTCTCCACCATTTTCAACCAAAGAGATACCCCAACTAATAGAATACCCATCCAGATTGAAATTGAGATCCCTAATTTGCATTTCGTCCTCAGCATCTTCACTTTGCTCAGATTCCATAACTTCCTCATTAGCCTTTTAGTTTTCTCAACCTTAATCTCATTCTTTTTACCCTTACTATCACTATAAGCCTCCTTAGTTTTCACAATATTGGTTTTAATTTTCTTGGCACTCATCTTATGAAGAGGCTCATTTCCGACCGATTTCCTCTTCTTTTCCACCATAGGTGAAAGATTCACTGCATTTTTTCTACAGTAATTTTCAATCAAAAAAATAAGAGCTTCATAGAGCACGAGCCTAGTCTTTTTTTTTTTTTTTCTATTGGCTTGGAGACTATTCAACAAGGAAAATTTAAAATAGCAGGAAAAGGACAACCTATCCTTATATTGAAAATAATATAAAAACACAAAATGGAATTTATGGACCCTTTTCAATCTAGCATCCAAAATAAAATACTCACAGACACAATATAAAATATCTTGCCAAATTACCTTAATCAAATCTAGGTCATAGAAATCCCCATTCTTCACAAGATATTTTTCCTTCTCTTCATTTTTGGGAAATTTCTTGAATGCAACATTAGATATGTTGGTTTCCATTTTGTATTTTAGACCCTCCATAGGAAGACCAGTTATCTCTCCTATAAAATGTGTTGTCAAATCCATTGTTACCCCATGAAGAGTAGTCCTCTTCTTAGACTAGTTCTTGAAGAGGTATTCACCAATGTGGGGTTTAAAACTATGTAACTTTCAATATACACTATCACTTTGACCTTCTAGAGAATCTCTCACACTGCATGTTTAGATTTCCATTCTTTGTAACTAACAGGCTCTTGTTTCCTTAGCTCCCCACCCATAATGCACCTAGCATTGTAAATTCTATAAAAAATGGTAACTTTCATAGTAGACAAGATATATTTAACCTCAAGAAATATATTCACCCATAAAATGTCCTAAGTCCTCTTGCTAATAATGAAAAGGTACTTCCTAAAAATATGATAACACTTCATAATAGAGCCACGACTTGCCTTAATAATCCACAAATTCTGACATAATCTTTCCTTCAATTACATTAGTCATGTCATAATTAATGATCACCATCAACTTACTTTCCTTGCTAAGGTTGTCACTGCATGTTAACTTTTCATCTATGTACACTTCTTTGTTAGCTATCCAGTCAGCCACTTTATTGTCTTCTAAGAAATTATGAGATATGATAACTTCATCAAAAAATTTGATCAAAATTTTAATTTCCATAATACTACCATAAATATTCCATGTGACCATATTTGTTATTATTCATCATATTAATTATGTTTAAGGAATCCCCTTCCAACCATTAATTCCTATAACTAGTTTTCGCTACCATTCTGATAGTGTAAAGAGTAGCAATAGCCTCTGCTTTATGGCTAGTCGAATGACCAATAGAGATAGTCACAACATCCACCACTTTGCTATAATGGTCCCTTAGGACTCCACCACACTCAACTCTTCTAGGATTCCCTTTAGTAGAACCATTTAAATTAGCTTTCAACCAACCCAGAGGAGGAGAACTCCATATTACACCCTCTCTATGCTCATTGTGTTTAAAACTAGTTCCTATCATTTTCATTGGATTGCTAATATACACATCATCATTATTTTTATTCTAAGATATAAAGTTCTCTTTGATTTCATTGATAATATTTTGGCCCACCAACCATTCAGGAGCTTCTTTACTATTGAAAATTCTATTGTTCCTTTCTTTTTATATGCCCCAACATAGATGGGGAAGAGATATATTCCACATGAATCCAATATTAGGTCTTCTCACTAGACATTTCCAACTCTGAAAACACTTAACACTATTACTTGGATTAACCCACAAAATATTCCAATATTAGAAGAGGGATCCCTAAACATTCTGGCTATAGCTACAATTCATGAAAATATGGTTGATGTCTTGAATTTCCATCTTACACAGGGAACATCTATTCATAATATAAATACCTTTTTTTCGTAGATTATCTAGAGTTAAAATTTTATTTTGAAGCAGAGTCCAAAAGAAGTTATTAATTTTAGGTATAAGACCTTTCATCAAAGATCTGGCCCATAGGAGGGATGGACCTTCTTCTCAACTCTAAACACTAATGGAACCTTGAAATAACCACTATGTTCTATCCCCCACACCATAGTATCCTCCTTCTTAGGATAATGGTTATAGGAATTGAAATAAATTTGAATACTAGAAAAAATGTGGCAAATCTCTGCAATATTTACCCAGCCATTGATAGTCCAATAGTTCATGACATAATCTCCAAAACCCTATTTACATATTATATAGGAGTGATATCATCAAAGGATGATGTAAAATCCACTCATTTTCCTAAAACCTAACCTTTCTTCCATCCTCAACCTTCTATTTACAACCTTTATTTAAAATATGTTTAGACCCTTGAACCATTCCTCAAATAGCAGAGTAATTAGAAATAATAGGGTATGATATAAAATCAAAAATAGATGGAGCACTATAAAGATACTTATATTTCTAGATAGAACTCTATTCTTTGTCATCATGTTACACTCTCCATCCTTGTTTATCTTAGAGGGCTTTATTTGTACTTCTAATTGATCTGATTCTAAATCCTCTATCAATCTTGTGTTTATAAACCTTTTCCCAAGCTATCAGGGCCATTCTCTTTTTTTCTTTAGTACCAGACCATAAGAAATTTCTTTGGATTTTATCAATAACAACTACAAATTTAGCTAGAATTTTAAAGAGACTAAGAGCATAAGTGGGGAGACTTTGAAAATAAGCCTTCATTAAAGTCACTTTGCCTACTTGACTCAACATATTTCCTTTCCCACTACCTAATTTCTTATTGAATTTCTCCACTAAATCCTCCCAAAAGGATTCAAAAGGACTAAATCCCAAAGGGAGTTGAAGGTAAGTGCTCAAAAAGAAACCTATAGAACACCTCTGAATGTTTTCAATTTTCCATTGCCTAAGAACAAGAGTATTAATAAAAAGAGAGAACTCTTATCCCAATTAATCAATTTCCTAGTGACCATTGAATATAAATTCAAATACTTGTTAAGATTCCTTGCCTCCCCCACATAAAGTTTTCCCATAAAAATAGTATCATCCACAAATTGTTCATTGGAAAAGAGAAGTGGTTGGGAAGTATGTCCAATACCTTGAATTTCCCCTTTCAAAACCAACCTGCCAATATACCTCCCAAGACTATTAGCCATAATAGTAAAAAGAATAGGAGATATTAGATCAACTTGTCTTGAACCCCTTGAGGGTTTAAAAAATTATAAGAAATCCCATTAACTAAGATTTCCAGAGAAGAGATAGTAATAAGCTGCATTATAATCTTAAGACATTGTTCATTAAAACAAAATATCAACAACATCTTTTGAAGATAACTCTAGTAAACTCTATCATAAACATTAGTTATGTTCACCTTCATCACAAAACCATGAGAATTAGATGGAGATAAAGAATGAATATTTTCATGCACAATAATAATAGAATTCAGAATTTTTCTTCTAGGGATGAAACCATTCTATTGATTGGAAATAATATTAAGAAGGATAACCAATAATCACAAGGTTATAACTTTAGAGACAATTTTGTAAATAGAATTACATAGGATAATATGTATGAAATTTTTATGGGAATCAACACCACACGTCTTTGGGATTAGACAAAGGAAAGTAGAATTGATCTCCTTAAGCATTCTTTTAGCTCCAAAAAATTCTTTGACTGCATCACAAATATCTTTATCAACCACTTCCCAAAGTTTTTGGAAGAAAAAAATAGGAAAACCATATGATATGGGAGATTTATCTCCTTTAAAAGAGTAGACAACTTTATAAATTTCATCCCCAGAAGGAATAGCTAACATCATTTTATTTTGGTCATTAGTAATAACTTGAGGAATAGCTTCAAGGATCTCTATCTATCTAGAGTTATCAACATTTGGGTCAATAAAAAGGAGGGATGAGAAATAAGAAACCATTTCTCTATGTATATCATTTTTATTAGTAATTTTATCCGTTTCCCTAGATATGATATAAATATGAATCTTAGCCCTATGTTTCATAGTAGTTTGATGAAATTTTTTAGTATTGTGATCACCTTCCTCTAGCTAGATAGACCTTGATCTCTTCCTTGAAACAGTTTCCTCTTTAGATATAATATCATTGTACTTTACTAGCTTTTCATTTTCTTCCTCAACCAACTCCTTTGAACAACCATCTAACTAATACTATCTTGAATAATTTGAAGCTTGGCTTTCAGTTTAGATTTTCCCTTAAGATATCACCAAAATAATTCTTGTAACATACTCTAACCATTTTTTTTTTTTTTTTTTTTGAGTTTATTAGCCACATAGAATAGATTAGAACCTTAAATTTTGATATTCCACCACTTTTCCCAGTAAAGAGTGAAAGTTTGGATGCTGCATCCATATTTTCTTGAACCTAAATGAGAAATTCTTCCTAGCTTGAAAAGGTTCAGCCTTAAATTGAAGTGAAATGCGGTCAGAGGAAATCTTCTGAATTAAAAAGAGGGAGAAAACACAATCATTAGTACCCATCCAAAGAGATCAGGACTCTATCTAGGCAGGCTTGAATGCAATCATCTCCAACTCTTTTATTAATATAGGTAAAATAAATACCTCGGAGCTCCATATCCATTAAACCTTCTTTATTATTGAAATCCATAAGATCCAACCTACCTTCCATTTGACTTGTATTTCCTCCTTTTTTATCATGTTCATAGAGAGGAACATTAAAATCCCCATCATAATCCATTTACTATTATAATCTAAACTCTTAAGATTAGATCGAGAGTCCATAAATTTTTTTCTACCATTTTTGTTATTTGGAGCATATATATTAACTATATACTATTAGTTTCCCTAAGTTAAATTCTAGATTTTGACCACAAAAAAGTGCTTATTGGTATTCATCAGAGTTCCAAAGAAAATATATTTCTTCCACATGACCAAGGTGCCTCTTGAGGCTCCTTCATAACTACTAGCCATAAGACCATAGTTATTAAAAGATTTTAGACTTTCAACTTTACCTTTCTCCATCTTTGTTTCTTGGATCACCATAATATCTAGTTTATGATCTTGAACAAAATTTCTAACTACATCTAATTTATGGATGCTATTCATCCCCACTTATATTCTAGGATATAATCTTTATTTTTTTTATGGGTAAAGTCTAGAATAGTCACTTTCTTTCCATCAACAATATTCTGTATACTTTTTGTTTCTCTCTTATTTTTAGATGTCTTTCTACCTAATTCTTCTGGGGTTCCAACATCTAGCTTTAATTTTAGAGACACTATTTCCAATTTACTTCTTTGAGTAGCTACTCCTGCTGACATGATAAGAGATACCATTTCATTTTCAGCCTTTTTTCTTTGTCCTATTTTCTATTTTAATTCTTCCTTGCCTATTTTTTATTCCATTTGATTAGTATAAGCAGGTTCAAGCACAACCAAGGAAATCTCTTCAAAAAGAGGTTTCAATAGAGGGAAATTTTTTCCATCTAAAGAGTCCTCTACAATGTTATTCAAAATATCTTCTAGCTATCCTTTCCCTTCCTCTAGGTTTTCTCCTTCATCAAAACCCCCTAGCCCATCCACATTACCCAATTCCTCATCATAATTCTAATAAATAACCATCTAGTTCTGTATCCTTCCTAATTCTTCATTTTCCCATGGAGAGGTTAAAAGAATAACCTCACCATTCATTGTCTTATTTCCTTCATCATCTTTCATCTCCTTCTTATCATCTTTAGTCTAGAGCTAAGGATTTTTTTTAGTTTTTTGTCATTTCGGTAAAGATTCTCTAGTTAATACTTTAGGTTTCCATACCCTTTTGGAGCCTTCTTTTCCATTGTCACCACATTTTTCTTGATTTTATAGTTTTAGAGGAATTCCCCCCACCCCCCCCAATGATCCATTTTCTTATAGAAAAAATAAGCATTAGGGAGATCTTATAAAATAATCTCTTGTGCCCATTTCCACAATTTTGAGTTAATCTCCACCTTCTAAGGAAGATCCTTCAAGTGCACTACTTTAACATAGACCCTAGAAAATAACAATTTGGATATTGATGTAGTCATATTATCAATATCAATAAGCTCTCCAAAGGATCCAACTATCCCTTTAAAAATAACCTCATACAAAAATTCCAGAGGGAGTCTTATCCACATAGGAGTAGCAAGAAAGAACACATCTAAGAGGTCTATATTAGGTTCCCATTTCTTGATCGTTAAGGAACTATTGACAAATAACCATGGTCCACCACATAAAATTATATTCAGATCCTCCTTGCAAGTAAATAAAAAGGAGAAGAAACCTTTGGACATTAAAAATATGTCAACCTAACCTTAGAGGGCCCATTTCCTTTTAACCATATTTCTTAAGGTTTCAATATCTGGTTGGTCCCCATAAATTTCCCAACTAGGGTTAACTCCATAGAAGAAATAGAAAAATAAACTATTAGGTCTAGGACAAAAATTTGGAACTCACCTTTTTTCCAACATGATTTTGAAGTAACATGAAGAAAGGTAGTTGACTCTCTATAGAGGGAAACCAAGCTTTCCTTCCTACATTCTAGCAAGCTCAAATTTGACTCCATTATACAAGTTGATTTATGGATTTATAATGAATTGATGGGGCTAAAGAAGAAAGTGGAAACTCTGCAACACAACTAGGATAATGACCGTGCCAAAATCAGCCAATTGGAGGTGCAAATGGGAGATATCCCAAATAAGCTTAAGACTACGAGCAAAATCACTATGAGAAAAATCTCAAAATGCTTATCAAGGAAAGTGGAACAAAGATGGAACATGTTACATCTAGTATTTGTGCTACCACTGCAAGCCTTGGCAAAAGAGCTAATGAAGAAATTATATCTTTTGAGGGTCTAAGGAAGAGAACAAGGCAAAGCTTGAGGAAGATAGCCCTAAAAGTTGCTATTGCTTCGGTTGCTGATTCCATCTAGGATACTATTGTGATTGGTAAGGAGGCTGTCAAGATGATTATGGAGCTACAATAGCAGCATTGGGTCTTGTTCTTGTTTTGGTCCTATTTTCTGGTTGTAGTAAATGATTCTTATTTCTGGTCTTGTTTACTGGTTTTTGGTCTTGTTTACTGGTTTTTGGTCTTGTTTACTGGTTTTTGGTCTAAACTATAGTTGAGGTTCCAAGTCTTTGTAAAACATGGGTACTTTTATTGGACTATGTTTGTGGTTTCAGGTCCCTATAAAACCTAATTTTGATGCTATTTTTTAGTAGGTTTCAGGACTATTTTTCTTGGTGGTTAGTATTTCTTTATCTTTTCTCTTGCTGTTAAAGGGTTTCAAGGCCCCTTCAAAACTTGCTTTTACCATAATCTTAAAAAAAATAGAAAGAAAGGCAGTCTAACCTCTTGGTCTGCTCCTAAAGAGAGAATACCACTTTCTTTTTCCAACTTCATTCATCTTTTTATTTTTCTCCCCATCATGTAATCCATCGATATCAATTAAATTAAATGATAAGATCAATTGTGACAATGTATATTGGGTTGATGGTTTAAATTATAACTTGTTAAGTGTGACACAATTGATAAGTTTAGGATACAAAGTTGATTCCTAGAATAAGAAGGAAAATATTTATGATGCTACCAGTGAATTAGTTGGACATGGAAAACAAACAATAGGTAACTTGTTCTTTCTAGACCTATCTAAAGATACTTGTCTATTTGCAAAATTTGAAGATGTTTTGTTATGGCATTAGAGGCTATGTTGTGGGAAATTTGATAAATTCATAAAAATTAGTAAGATGAAAAGAGTTAGATGGTTACCAAGATTGAGAAAGCTTGATAAAGTGATGTGCAAACAATTTCAAATGGGTAAAATGATGAAGTAGCTTCAAGAGAAAGACCTATTCTTCTGATTATATTTTAGAGTTGGTTTGTACTGACTTATGTGGTCCTTTTGGAGTATAAAGCTATTATGGTGAAACATATTTCATTCCGTTTGTTGATGACTTTTCTAGAATGATGACTATGATGTTTCTAAAAGAAAAATGTGATGCATTTCAAGTATTTAAGTAGAATTTAGCTAGAGTTAAAAAAGAAATAGGAAGTGTCTAAAGTTCTTGAGATCAAATAGAGTTGGCTAATTCATATCAAATGAGTTCAACATATTTTTTGATGACAAAGGAATCAAGAGACAAATAAGTGCAATGAGGACTCCACCACAAAATGGTATAGCTGAAAGAAGGAATAAATCAATTATGGATGTGCAAGAACTTTGATGAAAGAGAAGGATGTTTCATAGAAATATTGGAGAGAACTTGTAAGTACTATTGTCTATACTCTTAACAAAGTGCAAGTGAAGAGAGGTACAAACATAACACCTTTTTAACTTTTGTATGAATATGCACCACTTATTTTAAAGTATTTGGAAAAAAGTGTTACATATTGAAAGATACAAGAAAAGGTAAATTTGATGCAAAAAGTGATGAAGGTATATTCTTAGGTTATTCCACTAAGAGAAAATCTTATACATGTTTAAATTCTAAAACTAAAAAATTTGTGAAAAGTGAAAATGTTAGAGTTGATGAATTTGTAGAAAAAAATGAAAAAGAATACAAGAAAAAACCTAAAGACAATTATTATTTTTGTCTATATCTATGAAGATTAACCTAGCATCTTATTTGAATTAGAGAATGTGACTGCTAAGCATCAACAACCAGCCACTACCAAGGTTCTATAGCAAAGTTCTTCTGAGCATCGAAAAACTACTGAGCATGAACAAATTGTTGAGCATCAAGCTATAGGAGACAAGTCACAGAAAAAGACTGCCAACCATTAGATAGAGGAAGTCGAGTTGTAACTAGAGGCAATTATAGAAGTTGAACATGCAAAATCCAGTGAACAACTAAAATAATAAGGAAGACCTTGTTAGAAATAGGGATTACTGAGAGGGGGGTGAATAAAAAATCTACAAAATTTAGTTGCCAATTGGATATTATTACCTATTTTAAACCATGCATAACAAAGCAATAAAGTAATGCTGAACAACAACAATAACAATGCATAAAGATAACTCATATCACCATATTCTATTAACTAGGAAAACCTTGGCCAAGGGAAAACCTCGATGGGGATGATACCCACTAGATAATATACTTATATATAAGTTCCTTGTTAGAGGATGGACCTTGTTAGGAGTCAATGAGCAAATTTTGTATAAGGAGTTCCTGTTAGGAGACTTTGAAGTCCTATTAGAAGATTCCAACCCTATTAGGAGTTGTGGTATAATGTACGGAAGAAGAGCCCACTACCCAAACATTCAATTTCAACTACAAGAAGATCTCACTACTCAAACAAGTAATTTACTATTATCTTCTTTACTAATTTTTGATCTTCAGCTTGATCTTGGATCATCAAATAGCTCATATAAAACTTTGCATATATCGCTTTCACAAAAGTTTGCATTGTTAGTCACAATTCACAATTCATACTTGTACTTCAATTCAAGATATCTCACTTCTTATCACAAAATGTCCTTTGCATAAATACCATTCCTTTACAAAAATTGCTGCTAGGTTGGCTAAGACTAGAAAATTCTTTTCCAAGTTAGAGTAAACACCTAGGATGTTGGCTGTAATTGGAAAAGTAATTATTTTGTAAATAAAGCAATAATTTTTCCTTCAATTCTGTTGTCCTATTTTTCTTCAAACATGATTATCTCTATTCTATATAGTTTGTAGTAACTTTTGAGGTTATGCACGTCATCATCAATATGTATACTCTCTCCATGTAACTTCACTAGTCATAATATGACATCAATAACAAGTTATAAACAAAACAATATATTGCTATAAACCAAATTCTATACTTAGACAATTTTCTGATTACCAAACACTAAGTATCTTTACTTTTGAGGTTTCTTGTGAACATGATCATGTGTTGCTATAAATGACAATAATTACACATCACTATTAACCAATTGTCAATAATCTCCCCCTTTGGCATTGATGGCAACAAAATAGGGAAAATTGGCTAAGTGAGAAAAACTTAACATAAATAGGATATAAACATTACATCTATTACAACTTTTTCAACTTTGCATATGGTCCCCCTTACAATATACTTTACTGATTTTCAATTAACTACTACTCCCAATTGTATCTCTCCCCTTTACTATCCAAATTTTCTACTTTCCAAATTTCCTCGACTATTGCTCCTCTTTTAACGTCAATGACAAAGGTTAAAATGTCAACATTCAATCCAAAAACTGTCAAAAAAATGTTGTCCTTTGTTATGCTGAAATAATCTTCATACAATCATCAAAATTTGCCTTTAGAATATCCATATCTTTCATCCATGTTTCCTTGGTAGACTCAACTGAAGTGAGAATTGCACATAAAGCATATGATGCAATTTCAACTGCATTAATTTTTGAATACAAAAAGTTAGAATATGTATCCTTGGCCTTGACACATTCCTCTAACTATTTTTTAATAAAAGATAATTTCAAAGCAATATATTCTTTGAAATCAGATGTTCTCTTCAAAATATGTTCTTTCTAAAGTTCCAATTTTTTGATGTCACTATGAATACTAGATACTTGCCCTTCAAAATCATCTACTTTATAAGACGAATGCTAGATTTGGCTCGATAAAGGTTCTAGCTCACTCATATTTATCTCTATCTAACTATAAATGTCTTAAGTTAGATTTTTTGATAAGGTACACTTAATATACAAAGTTTTTCCTTCTTGTTGGCATTTATGAATTTCTTTTATACATGTGTCAAGATTAACTAAGTCATTCTTGATATTGTAACAAATGGTGCTAAACAAGTTAGCATCATGGGAAGTTTTTGCCTTTTCCTTTGCAACATACAACAAATTTGTAAACTCTTCATCAAATGATTTTAGCACTTCTTGTGCTCTCTGCTCAGGATTAGATTCTGTGTGCTAAACTGCCAATGTACTATGCAGTCTATTTGTCACTTCCATTAATGTTCTTTGTAAACTCTTTACTTTCCCATTCTTCTTAGTCAGCTTAGTTAGGGATGAGATCAAATCTATTTGATCATCATCATCAGTAGATAAAATAGCAGGAAAGGGCAAAGTAGATGAACTAGATGGTTTAATATTATCTTCCCTCTATTTCTTTGCTGCTTCTTTCATTCTTCTCTTTTCTTCTTCTTTCTTTTGATTTTCCTCTTTTTCTCTATTCTCTTCCAATATTTTCTTATCTTCCTCAAGTAGTTTTTGCTTGGCTTCCTCTACTTTCTTCTTTTCTTCTTCAGGTAGCCTTTTCTCTTCCTCAATCTATCTCAACTTATCCTCAATATCCTCGGTGTCTGGTTTATTTGGTTTGGAACCACCAAATAGATTAGTATCATCAATGTTAAGGGTAACATTGGTTTGATCAATTTGCATATTGTCACCACTTACTGAAACTTCTGAGGTTCTTGGAGCTAGAGAAAATTTTTCCTTTGACTCTGTTAGCATTTGATTGATTGCTGCTATAGTCTCACTTCTTAGCTTATTCTTTTCACCAATCATAAATGGGAATGTTCTCAATTTATTCCTCAAGTATGGTGTGATTTTATTCAAAAATATTTTGATTTAGTCTTTATAATTAGTCTTGCAAATAGTCCTAAGCATAGACTTCTAAAGTTCAAGGTCTTCTTCCCTTGTAGGAGCCTTTTTCTGGATGAGTCTCTCATAGACTTTCTAGTTAATAATGCTCTCAAGATCCTTTAGATTCAAATTATTTGCCACAATATATCTCACATTAGATATATCAATCTATTCCTTCTCAAAACTATTGTATAAATCACAAAACTTGTCCATAAAAATACAATTTCCTTCATTGGAAATAGTTGTATTGATCTTCTCAATCTTTGGCTTCCAATGTTGCCAAGCTTTGCCTGCTGCTTGTTTAGGTGAAGTCACCTTTTTTGCTTGCTTAATTTCTTGTTCCTCATATTCTTCATCATTGGAGTCAATTTTTAACAATGTTTTCTATCTTTTACCTAGTCTGGTGGCTTGTTCTTTCACTCTCTTTATCTTAGTAGACACTGCTTCCACCAATGTTTCAAACTTTCTCTTCGGCTCACTAGGTTGAACATTGAACACTGTTGCATATAGAATGCTCTATTTTAAAGATGTCTCAACAAATGATACTAAAAAAGGTTGTATATTTAGTATACCTGACTTCATTGTCTGTCTTATAGCCTCAGATTCACTCTCTATCATTTTGGCCTCTAATAGTGCCTCCTTCATTATAGATTCAACTTTCTCTTGTGATGCCTTTTCTAAGGTTGCTTGATGAGCTTGCTGTGTGATCTCATCATGTGTGCAAAATCTATATTTTTCTTTATCTCTATCTAAATTTAGCAACAAATCAATATAACTAACTGCAACATCATCATTTAATTTATAGCTCAAGGGATCAAGAAATGTCTCTCGAGGTTCCATTGCTTGAATATAGGTATCATCCATGCCAACCAAGATACAAATTGTCTTCCTTGAATCTATCTACAATTGTAGGAGCAATTCTAAATATTTGTTTCATTTTATTGTAAAATGTCTTCATTATTAGGTTTCTACTATTCAATAACTTGTTTGTAGGATGCCTTTTGCATACCTTTATAATCTTCTCCATAGCTCATCTGTCACTACTCATTATGTCTTTGACTGATAAGTAAGGAAATCTTTTAAGTACATGAAAGAATATGTGATTGATCAATGATTGGAATCTAAACACACCATTCTTTGTCCTCTTAATCTTTTTTAGGTTTTCTAATAGTTTCATTCTTAGTATTTCACTAAGATTCACTTGTTCATTCTCTATACATATCTTATATGCTACATAGACGAATCCCACCAAAAGCTCATCAATCTTAGAACTTGCACAATTAGAATAAGCAATAATTCTTCTAAAAAATCTAACATCATCCTACTTGATGTTGCTGATCACCATAACCTTACCATTATACACTGCTTTAGTATAACTTTCAACTTTCTTCTTGACCATCTTCTCACCTATAGGTACACTACCTTGTTTACTAAGACCAATTACCTCATGGATAAGGTCAGTAAAAATGTCAACTACAGTATCTTGTATCCATAATTTAAAATCATTTATCCTACTCAATATAATCTATGTCCATTCATTTGTGTCTAACTCATGGTATAAATGATACTTAAACAAGTCTAGTTCCCTTAAATGTTCAAATCTGGGCTTCACAGTCATGTTGTGGTTGAAAATCAATTCCATATCTTTGTTCATGAATTCACTACCAATTGACTCAAACTATCTATTCAAATAACTTCCTGCATCTTCAAGATAAACTAAATTGTTTGGAGTGATAGACAATGCTAAGTTATGATTTCCTTCGCTGGGTTTTATGGAAACAGTATTTAACTTAGGTCTATCCTTGTTCTTGACACTATGTACTAAAGACATATCCATGATTCTATCAATTATGAACTTTTACCAAATTTTTTTAATGGAAAAATGATAAAATACCTCTTTCCAAAAATAAGGTTTACTTCGAAATCACTCTGACAAGTCACTTTTGAATGCTCTTCACTTCAGATGGTTCACAATGAAGCGAAAATTAATTCTATACTCCATTTATCCTTTCAAGTTGAACTTGCATTAACTGTGTACTTTTCAAATATCAAAAAGCTATCAATTACATTCTGTAATCAAATAGATCATCTATCTGATCTTCATGTATGTCACCTGAGGTTTACTACAACCTTCTTTCATCATGAAAAACATCCTCAAGACTTCGCATCATGAAATCCTCTACAAAAACATACTTTTCATATTTTGTTGTAGAATCAACCTTTACTGTAATACCAATAACTCTAAATTTCTTCATAACTTGTTTATATGAGCTCTAAATTATAGGCGAGCTTAGGTACCATCTAAACATAAATGGATACATCTTTTCCCAACTTCACTACCTCTAATTTGGCTTCTGACTTAAGTTCTCAAATTCTGATGCTGTGAATAAGCTTAATTTAACTTAATTGAATCAAAATCAATAACTAACTTCAATATTCTTGTCTCATCATCATCTAACTCTTCTTTTGAGATATCTACTCCTTTAAAAAATGCTTCATTAAATTCTTCTCGAAGTTCACTCATAATTTTTCTTTGTTCTTCATTGTCTTTATTAGTTTTGGAGTTCCTTTCATGGTTCCTTCTATCATTTTTGATGTTCTTTCCATCATTCCTTATATTCATAAAGTTTCTTCCATTGTTCCTTCTATATCTAAATTTTTTGTCCATTCTACAATACTTTGCTGTGTGTCTAAAGTTGTTGCATAACTGACAAACAGGTGCTCTACTTCTCAGATTCTGCTGATCATCAGGTGCATGAGAATTCCCAACAATGTGTCCTAAGTTGTTACAGTTTTAACACACAATTTATCTTCTATCTTCATAAAATCACCTTTCTCTTGATGTTCTTTCATTAGATCTTCTTCTATCTATAGGGTTAGTATTTCTAGACATTCTACTATTTCTTCTATCATTATCATACTTAGGTTTCCTACAATTAATTGCATTATGACCCATACCATGTAAGTTATGAAAGTAAAAGTCCATAGCATGATTAAATGACTTATTTGTATAATCTCTTTTCATATGACCTATTTCATTACATAAAAAACACTTACCTCTAAATTCATACCTAGTTGCTTTAGGAGTTTCCACTTGCTTTGGTTCATCCAAAGTTTCAACTTCCTTGATTTGTCTAACTTCTTTAGGTTTGTTAGAAGATTGACTACATTCAGTCTTGTCATCAAATTTGTCTTTTTCTTTTAGATCTAATCTAATCTCAAGTTTCTTTGCAGACATGTTAATTAGATAACTAAGACCAATCTTATCATAAGTAGGCCTTTTTATTGACATTGAATCATCAAGCTTTTCTTTGTTAGAATAAATCTTCTCAACTTGCTATTTACATTGTGTTAATTCACCTTTCACAATAGTATTGTACTTTAGGAGTTTTTCATGATCTTCTTTCAATGTTTCAAACTCAGATTTTTTTTTATTAGATTTGCTCTCAGATTTGTATTTTTCGTCTTTAAATCAGATTCAACTTTTCTAGGATCATTTCTCAAATTCAATTTCAGATTTGTAATCTTCAATTCAGGCTTCAAAATATTGTACTCTATTTTTAACTTTAAATAGTCATCATCACTAGTTCTAGATTTAGTGGATTTAGGCTTAGATTTTAGATGTTCAATCTTTTCCTTCAATTGACCAATGTATACTTTGGAGTCTTCATATCTATCCTGTAGCTTATCTCTTTCTTCATTAAGGAGATCAATTTGTTCAAGAGCTTGTTCAAGGTTCTTCGTCAACTATTTCATATCCATAGGGATCTTACTTAAGCTATTAAGCCTCTTCAAAGTAACTGTGCTCTGATACTAATTGTTATAAATAGGGATTACTGAGAGGGGGGTGAATAAGTAATCTACAAAGTTTAGTTGCCAACTAAATATTATTATTTACTTTAAACCATGCATAAGAAAGCAATAAAGTAATGCTAAATAGTATTAATAAAAATGCACAAGATAACTCATCAAACCATATTTTGTTAACTAGGAAAACCTTGGCCAAGGGAAAATCTCGCTGGAGATAATACCCACTAGATAATATACTGATAAATAAGTTCCTTGTTAGAGGATGGACCTTGTTAGGAGTCAATGAGAAAATTTAGTATAAGGAGTCCCTATTAGGAGACTTTGAATCCTTGTTAGGAGATTCCAACCCTGTTCGGAGTTGTGGTATAATGTATGCAAGAAGAGCTCACTGCCCAAATATGCAATTTCACCTACAAGAAGAGCTCACTGCTTAAACAAGTAATTTACTATTATCTTCTTCCTTTACTGATCTCTAATATTTAGCTCGATCTCAGATCATAAAATAACTTATATTAAACTTTGCATATATCACTTTCACAAAAGTTTGCATATAGTCACAATTTGCAATTCATACTTGTACTTCAATTCAAGATAGCTCACTTCTTATAAAAAAATGTCCTTTGCATAAATACCATGCCTTTACAAAAATTTTTGCTGGGTTAGCTAAGACCACAAACCACTTTTCCAAGCTAGAGTAAACATTTAGGATGTCATCACTAATTGGAAAAGTAATTACTTTGTAAACAAAATAATTCTTTTCCTTCAATTCCGCTGTCCTGTTTTGCTTGACACATGATTATCTATGTTTCCTATAGTTTGCATTGACTTCCAAGGTTATAAAAATCATCATCAATATGTACAATCTCTCCATGTGAATTCTTTAGTCATAATATGATTTCAGCAACAAGTAATAAACCAAACAATATACTGCTGTAAACCAAATTCTATACTTAGAAATTTTCTAATTACCAAACATTAAGTATCTTTATTTTTGAGGTTTCCTATGAACATGTACATCATGTGTTTCCATAAATGACAAAAATTACATATCACTATTAGCCAATTGTCAACATACCTGATCTTCTATTGAAAAATTATGTGAGAAGACATCATGCACCCGATTAAATTATTAGAGATAAAGAAGTAGGAGTCATGACAAGAAGACTCAAAAAATGATACGTGCATATTTTGTGAATTTGAATGTAAACTTATCAAAGATGATTTGGAAAATGAAGTTTGGATCAAGGAAATGAATGAATAAATTGATCAAATTGAGAAGAACAAGAAATGGAGATTAGTTCCTAGGCAAAAGAATAAGAATGTGATTGGAACTAAATGGGTTTTTATAAACAATCCAAATGAGAAAGGTGAAGTCACAAGGAACAAGACAAGGCCATTTTGTAATGGATATGCACAAGAAGGAGTTTATTATGGTGAAAATTTCACCCCAATTGAAATGTTAGGAGTGAGAAATTTTCTTGCATGTGCTTCTTACAAAGGATTTAAAGTGTACTAATGAATGTAAAATCTACATTTCTAAATGGAATTTTTGAGGAAGAAGTCCACATTAACCAACATAAAGGATTTGTTGATCCAAACAAAAGGAATATGGTTTGAAGAAAGCCCCTAGAGCATGATATGAAAGGTTACATAATTATTTGGTAAAAATTGGTTTTGCAAGAGCTAATGAGAATAGCAATTTGTATTTGGAAAGTGAAAGTAAGATCTTGCTAGCTGAAATTTTTGTTGATGATATCATTTTTGGAGGAATATTTTTTTGATCAAATGAAAAAGGAGTTTGAGATGTCAATGTTTGGATAGATTAAATTCTTTTTTGGATTACAAGTGCATCAGATGAATAAAGGCATTTTCATTACTCAATATAAATACATCAAATAAATTTTGAAATCTTTTGGTATGGAAGATTCAAGACCAATTGGAACACATATTGTGACTAGACATAAGTTGCTAAAGAATGATGATTCAACTGAGGTGAATCAAATATTATACAGGTCAATGATTGAAAAACTACAATATGTTGTACATAGTAGACCTGACATTGCATTAGCATGTAATGCCCCACCTAGAGATCCTTGGAACAAGGATTCAATTCAAGACAAGATAATTTTTTTTTTTACAAGTATGAATGCACATGTCAACATCATATAGGGATCACATAGATCACAATGAAAGACTTCACCAATAATCCAAGCAACCAATGAATCTCCAAACGCCATTATCGAAGACAAAGAATGCATAATTGAATTCGAATTGAACACATTCAAAATTCAAAATGTGACACCAAAGGACTGAAGAATGCCTAAAAGGGTACCCAAAAAACTCCCAAAAAATTTAGATCAAACTGAAAAGTGCCCGCTGCCTACCCGCACAGGTCTTTGCAAAAATCTAGGCGATACTTTAATATAACACTGGAAAGTATCGCGCGACATTCCTAAAGAAGGAGGGCAACACTTTTAGGGACTAGGCAATATTTCTCTCGAAGGCATGCAATATTTAAGGGTATCATATGAAAATTCTTAAAAGGAGGTGTGATACTGAAAAGTATCGCATGATATTTCTCCAAGAGGTGTGTGATAGATACAAGGGACACACGACACAATTTCAATGGGCATGCGATACAATATTGTATCGTACCATGCTGATAAATGGTTTTCGAGGAAACACAAGAAACACTTAAGGAAAACACACAAGGGAAAAAATAGAGAATAAAATATCCACACTGGGGAGTACCAGATCCACATAGATCGAGGAGTGAACACTTGAGTGCAAGAAAAATAAGATGCCATGAAATAGGAAAGAGGAACATCTAACCATCTAAACCCAAGTAGTAAAGAACGTACTTAAAGCAACATCGCAATGAACATAAGCAACATCACAATGTACAGAAATAACATCACAATAACTAAACAACCAAACTAAGTACGTGGTTCCTCCCAACTATCAATAGCATCATAAGACCATCATGGATCCTAGCCATCCTCCGTGTGTAACATCCCAAGCCACCGATTAGATCATTGATATTATTGTGATAGGGACATCACTACTAAAACATGCTACAATATAAGCATAAGGAAATCTATCATGCTAGTAGAAAAGCATAAGATAATCCTACAAGTAGATAACATCTCCTATCACATGCTAATCATCAATAAGAAATAGATGCATCAACAAAACAAATCACATCATCTAATCATATGCTAAACATCATAATATAGGAATGCATCAAATAAACTAGAATCATCTAAACATGATATCCAAGCATTCCAATGAAAGCATAAATCACAAGAAAGCCTACTATAGAACCCAAAGTATCAATTGAAAACATCCAGCAATGGTCATACTAGGATAAAAGACCATCTCTATACATCGATCCCTAGCAGTGGTGAAGGTAGCTATGCCTCCAAACCACATGTCACCTATAGGTCCACACCCACCATGCTGATGGAGATAATGATCCAACCAAAAACACACAAAAGCAACATCCATGGCTAACACTCACGCCAGATAGTATGATGGTTGTAACCAAGAACCTAAGACAATACAAGGAGTACAGGTCTTGGTTAGAAACTTAATACGCTACTAAGTAGGGGCTAACATCATGGAGAGTCACTTGGCATCGAAAAGTCCAAGCTCAGATCATGCGAATTTAGCATCCCTCAATGTAATGGCTCGACACAACATTTTATTATCTTAAGTTTTATTACCACTCACACATTTTATTTAGTTATCACTTATTTAAAAAATTCTTCTGTCAAATGGGAAATGGACACCAAAACACACGAAAAAAGCCCCCTCCATATGCTACCCTACCCTACCCATGCTCATCCTACGAAAAGTTCCTGTGGGCATGCAAACTCGCAACCCAACCACAATGATCATAACTTCCAGAAGTACCATGAAATATTGGGCCCTGCAAGTCACCTGACAATTGTATGTGCACGTACTTGTGTGTGGCACACCACCATCATGAAGATCATAACACAAGGACTGGATGAGAACATAATGCAAAATAAAACACCCAACTGAAAGCAACTCAGGAGGATGGATTCTACACGAATCCCAAAGCCAATAAAACTATACATCATGAAATCACTCAACTAGCCTCAATTTGGGAGTATGGATTGTACATGAATCCTAATGATGTGACAAGACCAAACATCATGAACTCAATCAACTGGCCTCAATTTAGGAGCATGGATTCTACATGAATCCTAGTGTCCACGAAACAATAATAAAGGTCTAAGAGAAACCATAACAGTAGGTATAAAATTACTCAACTGAACACAAAGTCAAGAGTACAAGTGTGAAACACATCTCAATGCAACATAAAAGTACAAAAGTGATCTGACTGATATCCAAATGGATCATCTAGGTTCACAACCCACATTGTGCCAAGAAAACTTGAGAAAATAGGGCAACACACAAAATGAGGTAAAAAAATCCAAAATTTGAAAAAACTTCAAAATTAAAACCCATTTAGCCTTTGGGCAGAAAAACCTCAAAAATCCAAAAATAATCAAGTTCAAGACACTGTATGCAAAAATAGCTAGCATAATGGTGTAAAACCCAAAACCCTCATCTCAAAAACTAGGGAAATGCTCATACCCGACCAACTGGGTAGAACCAGCATACAAAAATGGAGGCAAACACTAGTTCTTAGCCTCCAAACAAATGGCTACCAAAGATAAAAGCTGAAATAGAGTAGAAACAATAAAACAAGAAAGCCCTACCTCACATCCAAAAGGGAAAAATAGGAATATGAACCATAAAATAAATAACTCGCACACAACATTAAAAGTGCGCTTAAAACACATAAATGAACACAGTCATAAACATGACTAACCATTGCTAAATGAACCTAGTCCAAGGTAGCAAGTAAAAAGTACACATTGCGATCTTTGCACACATCTCAAGGTAATCACGAAACAACCTCATGATACCACATCGATCTTAGTAACCATTGGCATAAACCTCAGTGAACCATAAATCACATCATAATCTCATAAATCAGCCAAAAGCATAAACAAAGAAACTGATACAAAAACATAAATCAAATCACCTCAACAGTGTAGACCACTCATAGTCACAATCATGATCCATCACAAAAAAAGATCAACAAGGTTGCATCCATTAGGATGACTTACAAAAGTCAAATGGGAGAGGCACTACATAACAGTTGGAATTTTTTATAGACTCTTTGCTAATCCTAGAGAAAATTATATGATGACAATAAAAAGGATATTGAGATAATTGAAAGGAGCATAAGAGTATGGTTTGTGGTACAAGAAAAGTGACAAATTTGAACTAAATGTTTATACATATGCTGATTGGGAAATAAATATTGATGACATAAAAGGTACCAATGGATGAGCTTTCTTTTTAGGAAGAAGATTGATTTCATGGGCAAGAAGCAAAAATGTATTTCAAAATCTACAACAGAGGCTGAATATGTTGGTGCAGCAATGGATTGTTCAAATATTGTATGGATCAAACAATTATTGAAAGGAATGAAGGAAGAGATCATTAAACCTATTGTAATATATCAAGTGATAAAATAAGTGATATAAACATATCAAAGAATCATGGTCTGACATGTACAAAGAATAAGAATATTGAGATCAAGTATCATTACCTGAGAGAGCTAGTACAAGACAAAGAAGTGAGATTGGAATATGTGAACGCAAAGGACCATTTAGTTGACATATTTACAAAGGTACTAAATAAGGATGCTTTTGATTAATTAAGAGGTAAATTAGGGGTCATTCCCCTACCTGAAGAAAACTAAGTAGATATGCTACATTGCATCAATTTTTTATATTAGAATATCATATAACTTGATGTAGAAAGTCACACATCACACTTTAGGATCTTCTTAAAGGTGTGAAAAGAAAGACATTATACTATGAGTAGATGAAGCTGTAAAGAGTCAAGAAGAAGGATGATTGAATTGATAGTTCTATATCAGTCAAAGTTGTGACATGAAGATGCACATGAATGGTTGATTTCTTTAGCATTGTTGTCAAAGAGGGAGAGAATGACTGAGTTACCATACAAGGATAGATAGAAAGAGGGATATGTAAGGTAATTACCATTCATATATTGAGGGAGAGAGTGATTATTAGCAAGAGGGATATATGAGAAAAAGAGAGTATATACTAAAATGAGAGAGGGAGAATCCCGAGTCTACATGGATAAGAATTAGAATAAAACCAAGAAAGAGAGAACACAAAAACAAGGGGAGATGACAATACAAGTATTGAAGAATTTTTATTGCATGGTAACTAGTGAGGTGTATAAGGTGTTTCCATCAATGCCAAAGATATTTTTGAAAAATACAATTAGATTAATTGTTATGTTGTGATGTCAAACCTAAGTGTGAGACAAAATGCTAAACATACTAGAGAGACATTTACTAATAGTTTAAAGTTCCAAATCATTTATTGATGAAGAGGATTTGAAAAGAAGAGATAGCAAGGTGAGCTAATGATGTTTATGAGTGATGAGAAGTTAAGTATCATGGAAATACAATGGGCACTTGATAAGTTAGTCCTTGATAAGATAATGTGTTGTTCAATGAATACATGAATTGAGAAGGCAATTGGATGAAGCTTAGAGTTGGAAAAAGTCAAAAGGATAAGCTTGATTGAGTATCAGTATTGGTCAGTCAATGAAGGAGCCGAAACAAAAGATTAAGCAACTTAAGCAAAAGCTAAACAAAATAGTTAAAGTTGAGTAATAGTTATTTCCAAGAAAATGCATGAAGAAGTGTTAGTAGTGATGGAGCATAGTAATAGCCGAGCAATTCTATTGATGCCAAGAGAGATAGTATGGTGTATGCTAAGTTACATAGTGATGACCAAGTAGAAGAACACAATGATTTCTAAGTGATAACAAAATTTATAGTTTGTAAAATAACTAATTTTGAGGCTGACACAGTTGGAATTTTGAATAAGTCAAAGAGCATGGAAGATAATGATTGATGAGATGAAATATTTAATGTATGAGGAGAGTTTTTTTAAGAAAAATAAGGAAACAATTTGATTAGAAGTTTCTAGAAGAAGAAGGGAGAACAAAATGATGGAAGGATTCAATGAATATAACCTATCCCTAAGATCAATGGTGATGTTTAAGTGGAACAAGATCAAAATTACCTATTTAAGTAGGCACAAGAGATTTTTTCTAAGGTTGGTTCATTGTTGGTTGAGGATCTTAAGGAGAAGCTATGAAAACATAATAGTAGAGGTGAAGTGTGATGAGCTTGATGAGTTATGATTACTTGAGGAGATGCCAAGAAAATAAATGATGGAGATGTCAATGGAGGATAGTTAATGAACCAATAGATGAGAAAATGGAGATATGAATTTTCAAAGTGAGTTGTATTTTATAGATAAACCTACTATTATGTTCTAACCATTGTGCAGACAAAATCCTTTAATCAAGATTGATCTAACAACCATTTTAAAAATCCTTTAATCAAGGTGACATTCTAATAGAATGATTGAAAGTACTCTAACTAGGCCAGTCCTAATAGGGTGATTAAATCCTTTAACAAGGTCACATTCAATAGTTGTTGTATAACCTTTGATAGGGTTGGCTTTTAACCGAGCTTATTTTAGAAGAGTGAAAAATTGGTAGCATGTTACTTGGCTTTTCCCAAATTGAGTTTCCACATCAAGTCCTAGTGTCAAAGTCTTATTTACATTGTCGATGTTATTTTTATGCATGCAATATTTTTATAGTAGTTTATTTACTAGCAGTCAACACATATAGGAAACATATAGCTAAGAAATTGCATGAAAAGTTGATTTTTTGATTACATGCTATATAGACAGAATTGTTTTATGAGATTGATTGATCTATTTGAAGTTAGTAAAATCTGAATTGGTACATCTAGACCTAATGACAATTGATTTACCCCCCCCTAGTTATTCTAAATTATTATAACAATGACAAGAAGACTTAAGAATAAGACATGTTTATTATGTGAAGTTGAGCCTAAATCAATCAAAGAAGATGTGGAAAATGAATACTAGAAAGGAGCAATGAATGAAGAAATTGAGAAAATTGAGAAAAACAAGACTTGAAAACTAGTACCCAGACCAAGGAATAAGAATGTGATTGGAACTAAGCGAGTTTCACAAACAAGTTGAATGAGAAAGGTGAAGTCACAGGAACAAGGTAAGACTAGTTTGTAAGGGATAAGCATGAGAAGGATTTGATTATGGTGAGACTTTTTCCCTATTTGAAAGGTTGGAAGGAGTGATAAATTTTCTTGTGTATGATGCTTACAAAGAACTCAAGTATATCAAATGGATGTAAAATCTACATTTTTGAATGAAATCTTGGAGGAAGAAGTCTACATTGATCAACTTGAAGGAGTTATTGATCCTAGGAAGAGGAATATGGTATGTAATTTACACAAAGTTTTATATAGTTAGAAGCAATCCCTTAGAGCATGGTATGAAAGGTTACATAATTATTTGGTGATTTTTTTTTTGCAAGATCTAATGATGTTAGTAATGTCTATTTGAAAAGTGAATATAAAAGTAAGATATTGCTAGCTAATTTTTTTGTTGATGGTATTATATTCGGAGGAAAAGATTCAATGTGTAAGTCATTTTTTGATCAAACGAAGAAGGAATTTGATATGTTGATGTTTGGAGAGATCAAATTCTTTGTGGGATTGCAAGTATATCAAATGAAAGGTGGTATATATATTACAAAATCTAAGTATGCCAAGGAGATATAGAAGACTTTTCAAATGGAAAACTCAAGACTGGTTGGAACACCTATGGTAACTAGACATAAGTTGTCAAAGAATGATGGTTTTGTTAAGGTGAATCAAACATTACTCAAGTCAATGATTGAAAAAATGTAATATGTTGTACATAGAAAACCTGCCATTGGATTAGTAGTTGGTATTGTTGCTAGATTCTCTAATAATCCAAGAGAAAATTATATTATGACAATGAAAATGACACTGAGATACTTGAAAGGAAAAAAAGACTATGGATTATGGTATAAGCAAAATGATGAGTTTGAGTTGAAGGTTTTCATTGGTGTAGATTGGACTAGAAATATTGATGGTAGAAAGAGTACAAGTGGAGGAACTTTATTTCTAGGCAACAGACTTATTTTATCACCAAGACAAAATTTTTATTGTGTTTCACAATCCACAACAAAGGGTGAGTATGCTACTATAGGAGTAAGTTGTTCTAACATTGTGTGGGTCAAGAAATTATTGAAAGGCATGAAGGAAGAGATCACCAAACCTTTTTTGATATATTGCGATAACACAAGTGCTATAAACATATCAAAGAACCCTATGATGCACACAAAGACTAAACATATTGAGATCAAGTTTTATTATTTGAGAGAGATGGTACAAGACAAAGAAGTGAGATTGGAATATGTGAATACAAAAGAACTGACAATTGACATATTCACATGCACTACCTTAGGATGATTTTGAGTATCTAAGAGGTAAGTTAGGGGTCATTCCCCTACCTAAAGAAAAACAAGAAGTGACGTTGCATAACATTAGTTATTATTATTAGAATATCTTACAAATCGATGGAGGAGGTCACACTTTAGGAGCTTCCTAAGGGTGTGAGAACCAAGCTAGTGAACTATGAGTAGATGAAGATATAATAAGTTATGAAGCAAGATGATAGAATGAAATTTCTATATTAGTCAGTGCATTGACATGAAAATGTTATGTATGCTAGAGAAAAGAGATGAGATGCATGTGAATTGTTGATGTCTTTGGAATTGTTGTCAAAGAGGGAGATATATATTTAGTTACCATTCATATAATGAGGGAGATGATGATGTAGTTATCATGAGTTGACAAGTAGAGAGAGACTTATGTTACTATACGAGTTGAAGTTATTAGCGAAAGAGGGAGATATGACAGAGAAAGAGTATGTAATGAAATGATGAAATGAAAGAGGAGGATCCAAAGATAGCATGGATGTGAATTAGAATGAAACTAAGAAAGAAAGAAGACAATCATAGAAGAAGACCTAATGTAGATTCTAGATTGCATGGTAACTAGAGGTGTTTCTATCAATGCCAAAGAGGGAGATTGTTGGAAAATAACATTGTAACAATTGTTATGTTGTCATTGATGTCAAAACCTACTGGTGAGACATTATCTAACCTATTGGAGAGATATTTAATGATAGTGTCAACTACCATATCTATTGATTGATGAAGAGGATTTGAAAAGAAGAGATAGCAAGGTGAGCTAGTCAAGTTGTTGAGAAGAAAGATATTAAGTATAATGTAATTACAATGGGCACTTGATAAGATAGTCATTAAAAAGATAATGTGTTTTTAGATAAATACATGAAGTGAATTGATGTATAAGTAAAATGACAAGAGTTTAGTTAAACTCTAACCATGACCACAGATTAGTATTGGTTGGTCAATGAAGGAGCTAGAACAAAAGATTAAGGAACTTAAGAAGAAGCCGAACAAATAGTATTGACCAAGTGATAGTTATTGTTGAGAAAGTTGATGAAGGAAGGTTAGTAGCAACCAAGAGTATTAATGGAAGATAAAGCTAGTAGATGCTGAGCAAAATAGAATAGTGTATGCTGAGCTACATAATGATTATTGAGTTGAAGAACATAGTGATTTTTGAGTAATAGAAAAAGTTATAGTTTGTAAAAGAATTGAGTTCGAGGTCAGCATAGTTGAATTTTTGGATGATAAGGATTGATGAGATGCCATATTTAATTCATTAAGAGAGTTTGTTATATGATCGAAGGAAAGGATTTGATCATAAGTTTCTAGAAGTATTAAGATAGGAGAATGAGAACAAAATGATGGAAGGATTGGATGAATCTGACATAACCGTAAGATCTATGGTGATGTTTAACCATAAAAATATTGAAATTTCCTATTTAAGGAGGCACACAAGATGTTTTCTAAGGCTGGTTCAATTTTTATTGATGTTAAGGAGAAGCTGTGAGGACTAGAGTAGTAGAGGAGAAGTGTGAATAGATTAGTGCATTATGATTGCTTGAATTATAATGGAGGCCAATCAATAAACCAACACATGAGTGAATCAAGATCTGAATTTTCAAAGTGATTTGTATTTTATAGATCAAACCTACTGTTACATTTTAATCATTGTGATAGTCAAAATCTTTTAATCAAGGTTGACCTAAAAGTTATTTTGTAAATACTTTAGTTAAGGTGACATTCTAGTGGGATGATCCAAATTCCTCTAACAAGGCCACTCCTAATGGGGTGATTAAATCCTTTAACATGGTCATATTTAATAGTATTTTGTATAACCTTTAACATGGTTGGATCTTAACCGAACTCACTTTAGAAGAGTGAAAAAATTGGTAGCATGTTACTTGGTGGTTTTTCCCAAATTGGGTTTTCACATTAAATCTTGGTGTTAAAGTGTTATTTACATGTGTGGATGTTACTTTATGCATGCTATTCTTACACTTGTTGATTTTACTACTAGTCAACACACAAATAGACAAAATATAAAGTTAAAGAATGTTAAATTGATAATATATTGCTATATGGACCGAGTTGTTTAATGAGACTATTTTGAAGCCATTAAAAGTTGAATTGGTACTTGGACTTGAGTATTTCACTCCCCTTCTTAGTTATTCTAGATCATTTTAACAGGTACAAGCTGCACTAATTTGTCCCTTTTTTTGTTTATATTTGCTTATAAGTCCTATATTTTTAATATGTTCCTAGCATTTATATATATATATATAATATTATTTGGTTTAATTAGAAAAACATTAGAAACATTAGAAATTTGCTTGAAGACATTATAAATATATTGCTTTTTTTTTGTATATTATTTTGTATTTTTTATTATAAAATAAATTCTTTAAAAATCCTTAGAAATTTACTTACATGGATATATGTTTATTTTTGTAGTTTATAATTAGGGTGGCTACAAGAATTTGTCCCACTTTTGGGCAAAAAGAGGAAGTATTTTCCCTGTTTCTAAAATTTTATCTCAATTGGTGTAAAATATTGAGGCACTTAAAGATTGAATATTGAAAAAATTAATAGAAAATTTAGTGCTTGAAGTTGTTGGATAATTTCATTAATTTAGTTTTAGGTTTAGTTTAGATTGATATAGTTACCTACTTGGTAAGTTGCATTCTCATAAGAAGTTAGTCAAAGGAATTTTATATATATATATATATATATATATATACATATATATATATATATATATACATATATATATATATATATATACATATATACATATATATATATACATATATATATATATATATATACATATATATATATATATATATATATATGTATATATATATATATATATGTATATATGTATATATATATATGTATATATGTATATATATATATATATATATATATGTATATATGTATATATGTATACATATATGTATATATGTATATGTACATGTACATATATGTACATGTACATGTACATGTACATATATGTACATGTACATGTACATGTACATATATGTACATGTACATGTACATGTACATATATGTACATGTACATGTACATGTACATATATGTATATGTATATATATATATATATATATATATATATATATATATAAGCCAATGTTTATCAATGTAAAGATTATCCTGATTGAACCAAATTAATATTAAGAAAAAGCTTCTATTTTCTACTTTCATCATTTTTCATTTGGTACACAAGTGGAAAATTAATTGGCATGCAATGTTTCTATGATGGACATGTTGGGAAGTTAAGGAAATAGAAAAACGTACAATTTTGGACAATCCCAAGGTTGATTTGAAGAATGACCCACTTCATTAATGAAATAAATGTCTCCAAAAGAATAATATGCTATTCAAAAGACACAAGATGAAGACGGAATGAGTTGTGATGCAACAAAAATGGAGAATTTATTTGATTTCCCTTCATATGTGGGGATATGAAATAAGAATTATTAATAAGAGAGATTACGGTGGTGTATCTTGAATGTGGATATAATGTTTAGTGTCTTTGCACATTCTTTTAAAGTAGATGCCTTGGATGAAAGTATCATGATTGGATTTGTGACAGTGTTAGATGTAATGTGTACCACTCGTCTAATAGATTGGAATGCTTCAATTGCAATGCTCCACAAGTGTCTAGGGTTGAATGGTAAATAGTGTGACTAAAGATTTTTCCTAAAGATTGGTGTTTGATATGTGTTTTTCTAGGTTTTATTTAGTAAATAAGGTGAAAGGTATTCTTTTTAATTATTTTAAATTAATGTGAATATATTTCCACAATCCATTATTATGATTTAGAGATGCACTTCTGGATTAGATTGCGTGTCATACTTTTTGAGTTTCCTATCATGAAAACTAAATTTATTGAATTCCAAGTGTACAGAGAGTTTGATGAGGGGTTAAAATAGTTTTAATTTAGTCATAGAAAATTATTTTTATGTAAATATGATTGTATATCTATGTGAGATATTATGCTCGTGATTAATCAAAGGCTATATGGACTATTTGCAACCACCCATCTAAGGTTGAAGTGACAATGTTGAAGCTAGATAATAATACAAATGCATTTTCAATATTGTATTTTGTGAGATAATGTTTTTGGAGCAATCAATTTTTTAAGATCTCTCAAGAGAAGTTTTAAAAAATGGCACATTATTGGTTTGATTACATTTTGAAATAAATTTTTGTTATCATGCCACCTTATATTTGTGTTTTTGGGCTCAAATATTTGACTGATGAGAAGTCACAGAAAAATAAAGATGAAGGTGAAATACACTATTGTGGCTTAGCAATGCATACAAAAGACTCACCTCACCATAATATTGATAAGGATAATGTGCCTTAGAAACTAAAGCAAAGTTCAAAAGGCGGTTGGAGGCAATAGAGATAGAAGGACTTCTATCATCTTGAGCTAGCTTCTCACACATGGATGCTTCATTGCATGAGAATCAACTTATTTGTGTCCTTGAAAAGATGGGGCTTGAGATATATTCCCCTGAAGAAAAGAGGGAGCTTGAAATACTCGTATCCCTCAAGAGAAGTGGGGGCTTGGCATCATCATGCCCCTTGAAGGGGGGATAGGAGAAATATTTGGTTAATGATTTTTTGAGCATTTGAGGAGATACTAGACTCACTTTTAGAAGATGTGGAAGTTAAAAGGAATGATGGTCTCATGTGTAAGCATGTCAATGTTGATTTGTGTAGTAGAGGAGGGGTATTTTCATAGCACTTGAGGAGGCATTAGACAATCAAAGGATATGTAGAGGAGATGTGTCTCATTGTGCACCGAAGGTGGGAACATACATTTTGTGCATAGACTTTTAGGTTCTACAATCGTGAGATCTATTGACGTAGCTAGTTCAATGTTTTTTGAGTGAGTGAGGAGGATTATTCAAGGTGCTTAATCAAAGTCTCCAAAAGGCTTGAGTTCAAAACACATGAAATGTTACACTCTTTTTCAAATTAAAGTAATGTAGGGGGGCGGGGGGGTGGGGAACGTTGGAGTATTTTATTAATATAGCTTTATGTTTGTTAAGATAAATAAATATATTGTTACCTAGTTAGTTGGGAAATTGCATTCTCGTAAGTGTTTATATACAAAAATAATGGCTACATTAAAAAATATGGGGATTATCTATATTGAATCAAATGACTATCAATAAAAAATAGTTTGTTTTTTGCTTCAATACTCAAATGGAAGACATTGCTTTTTAGTAGGCATCTTAAAAATCCATTTTTTCAATTTTTTTTAATGAGTATACCACACACATGTATGAAAACCATATCTTGACCTAATTAAATGTATATTTGTGGATCCTTCTAGGTAATTAATGATACATAAGACACCATAGATTGATGAACATATTTTTTGTTGGAAATATAAGAGGAGTAAGTGAGAGGGGAGGGGTGAGTTAGTTACTACAAAAATAAATCCTAGATCCTTTAGATGTCAATACAAATCAAAACATAAAATCTAATTAAATTGTATTGTGCTATTACTTGGTAAACACACAGGCACTCAGTTTAAATGAGCAAATATTGTAACTTAGCAAGCACTGAGAATCAACTTTAACTTGGCAATAACTATATATACTAATCTTAATGTGATTAACCTTAAATTTAACTTAGTTGCACACACAAAAAGAAATAGCATGAACACACACGAAACCAAGATTTAACGTGGAAACTAAATTTTGGAAAAACCACCAATTGTAGCTAGTTACTAATTTTCACTCTTTTGAAGTGAGCCTTACTAGGAGCCAACCCTGTTAAAGGTTACGAAATACATTGTTAGGTGTGACCCTGTTAGAGGATTTGACCACCTTGTTAGGAGTGGCCTTGTTAAAGTTCTTTAAGACACTTCAAATAGAAATGCCACCTTGTTAGAGGATTTACAGATAGCTGTTAAGACAACTCCGTTCAGAGATTTAGATCACTACTAAAATGGTTAGAGAGTAACAAAAAAATGACTTGATTCCTAATGCAACTAAATTTCTGAAATTATAGATCTGAATTCTAGCTTGTATACTTGATCCTTCTTGATCGAATGCATCTTTGTAGCTCAACAAGGATATTATGCTTATCGTTCTAATTGACTTCCTCTAAGCATCTTCAAATCTTCTATTATGTTCCACACATTCAATTATCAACTTGACCTTATATTTATATCTTACACATTGTCAAGTTAGCTTGAATGCAACTTAGAATACTTAGTATTCATCTCGTCAGTTGGCTAGAACCAACAATCAAATCAATTGAACTCATTATGCTAAAACAAGAAAATCCTTCATTAGCTAACCCTACTCAGTAGGCACTAACTCATAAACAATTTTCCTGTGTTAACTAAGCAAACTCGGTTAACATGCATATTGACAAAGTTGCTTTGGTAACTGAGTGAGCTCAGTTAATACTAGTTCCATCCAACATTTCTTCATTAACTGAGTGAGCTTGGTTAACACTCAACTTCTATAAACTTCCCTTTGATGCTTGAGTGAACTTAGTAGACACTGAACTTGGAAAACTTTGGAATGCTCGGTAGACACAGGGAACTGTCTTCATCGCTTGAGTGAAAATGACATACACTAAATGGAAATGATATGACATTTTGTATAACATCAAAGACAATATATAATTAATCAATTGTTTTCAACAATTTTTAACTTATTTTATTGAATACTTTTAAAAAACAAATTTGACTTAAAACTATATTTTTGGAACCTCTGGTGTACAACAAACATTTTTTAAATATTCCTTTTTAATATTTGAGGAAATTCTATGTGGATTGATGTCATATAATTCTTTTTCTAATTTATTTGAAAAAGAAGTAATCAATTTTTTTAGTGAATCTCAATATTTTAAGTTCATGTACAACTTTTGATCAATAATAATGTAAATTGGTAAAACTAATCATACCACCATGAAATTTATGTTTTTTGAACCTCTAGAGTAAGGATTCTAATTGGTTTTTGTTTTGTCAAAAAAATTAATAAGAAACACCTTCAAAATATCATGACAATGAAAATTTAGGATTCTAGTTCCTAAGATATTATTTTGCAATCCTAAGCATAGGCTTGGTCCCAACACACTTGTCTCAACTTGAAAACAAAAGAAAATGTATAATTTCCACCCCAAAATTTTAGAAATAGGGAAATGTTATTCAGAACTCAAAATATAGGTACTCATTTCATTTATTATTGTTAAGCTAGGATTAAGAATAATCACTCACTTATAAGATGGGTACCTATTTCATTCAAATAATGGGTCCCATTTCTTCTAAACCTATTGGCCACCAAAATAGACAAAGGTAATAGATTTCAATGATCAAATGATTATTCAATTATTATTCAAATAATTAGAATAACAAAAGGAATATTTGTTAGAGAAATCCATATTCTTGTCTTTAATGAATTTGAGATGAGCAAAGTTATTTAAACTCAAAATTTGGTGATTTTTTTTTCACAAAAAAATTGATATGGGATCGAAGCAACTTAGAAATAGTCAAAAGGGGACAAAACTATAACAACAAAGAAGAGAAATAATTCAAGAGTCGAATAGTATTGGAGCATCAAGTGTAACACTCATGTCAAAAGAGAACATTGAGGACAACACGATGGATGTAGAGGTCAAAGAAGAAATTTTTTGTACATCTTCTAATCTAGTTTTGGATACAGGCATGTCTTCACAACCACATATGTTTGTTATATAGGAAATTTATCAATAGGATAATCTTTGAATTATTAGATTCTCCTAAAAATAGATAAACAAAAATTATACATCAAACAATAAATATTAGTAATAATAAAAATAATTCTAATGATGATAAAATTGGAAAATAAAATTTCAATTGGAATTACTAATGTGGATGTAGCCATGAAAACACCAATTGAGAAAGAAACTCCTTCAAATGATAATGGAAATAACATTTTCAAATTAAAAGTAATGTGCTGGATAGTATTTGTGGTTTGGTTTCATGGAAAAAGATTAGGACACATGCAAGTAGATTGTCTAAAACAATATTTGCACATTAAAATCTTGGGTTTCAATGTCAACTAATGTTACAATTAATGAAAACAACTAAAATGCGAAAGTGATAAAGAGGATAAACATTTATTTCAAACCCAAGAAGAAGGACAAGTATTTAAAATAAGTTATATCTATTGTTGTTAGTGCCTTTGGTACAATTGAAAAAAAAAAATTCTAATGATAGGAATCTGATGTGATGAGAAATAACAATAATTTTAGTAAATAAATCAACTTATGATAAAAAAATGATGACTAATATAAGTGGATATCTTAATATCCATCGCAAATATTTGCCAAGAGTTGTAAAGAGAAGAGTTAACTTTGAAAGTGATCTAGCATACCGTTTGTGGAGTTTTAGTGGTAGACACTTGAGGTTCGACACAAAACTTAAAGGTTAAGTCAAAACTTTGATTTTTTTTTGTACAATAATATAAGGGTAACACCTAATGCAAGATATGTTTGAATATTAAGAGTTAAGTTAAAAAATTGTGATCCATGTCAAAATATAATTTGGCCATGACTCTAACCAAATTGTACATATTTTTTTAAAATGAGAAGGTGTTAATAGATATTAAAATTAGTCAAAGTCCTTATGAAAAATGTAAACCTTGGTATGTGTAAAGTAAACCTTCACAGTGTTGCGAAACAAAGTTCATGAGAACTTGCTTCATCTACGAGAAATGATAGTGGAAGGAACAACATTGAAAAATTCCACTTGTTACAATGACACACTCCCATAGGGTACTCCCATAATTTTGTGGGAAACTCATAGAGGTGCCACATGTTCATATTGTCAGCCTTTCTCTCAACATTGTGGACCCCATTTTTTTCCACACAAGGCATTGATACGTGTCTTAGCATGGACCCAACCCCATGACACTTCTTTAAACATGGTGATGACCACATATTTGGATGTTTTCTCCATTGATATTCATGCACCTCTAGATTAAAAGT
This sequence comes from Cupressus sempervirens, assembly GCA_028749045.1. Taxonomy (NCBI): domain Eukaryota; kingdom Viridiplantae; phylum Streptophyta; class Pinopsida; order Cupressales; family Cupressaceae; genus Cupressus; species Cupressus sempervirens. The sequence goes on along the minus strand of CM053784.1, from coordinate 670,234,154 downwards.
GCCTACTACATTCTATAGAGGAATGAAAAGGAAATTATGGCCTATGTGATGTCCTACCACCTTGAGGAAAGAACCCTTCAAAACATATTCAACATTCAAAGAATAAGCATGAGCTATTTTTGACCTGACAAGTGCAGGAAGGAGTGACCAATGAATTTTGTGCCACTTATGATCACCAAGGACATGCTACATCCAAGCCTTTAAAATGGGGAGGGAAACACATTGTAAAAAGAGTCCACGAAATTTTTGGATTGGGAACAATTATTGCAACTAAGGAGATCCCTATCTATAGAATCCTTAATATTGTAATTAAGTTTTGTGGTTTAGCAATATAATCAATCATGCCTAAGGCCCTTTGGTCCATAGTCTAAAATGTCACTCTCTTTATGAATGTCTTTTGTACAAACTTAAGACTTTAACACACTCAGATGGATGGCTATTGATTAGACCATGCACTCTACTTTTCTAAAAGTAGTTTTTCTTGTATGTCATAATCTATGCTTGAGAGTTCTATCCTTTGGAGGTTAGTGACTATTCTCAGGTTGGAGGGATCCATCTTATGCCTCACCTCATACTAGGGTAGCTTATGTACTTGGTCAACATTTTAGTGCATCATCTTGGCTTTTTTCCATAACCTCTTTGTCCCACTTTCTTCCTCTTTTAATCCATGAAGAGATGAATTCTAAAATACTAGAGGTAACTTAGTGAGACAAAAATAAGTTCCCACCCACTTGCCATGGTTCACATAGAGACTGCTACAACTCTTGCAAGCAACTTTGGGAGTCAATAGTTTCTTTTCCAACACACCTAGTGGCACATTGATCTTAACGATTGAAGATTTGGTACAATCTTTATATTTTTCTTGATTTAAGGAATTCTTATCAAAGTAATAGATGATTTAGACAATTCTTATGATGCACAAAAACTCTCCATCAAAATGGATTTTGTGCCTTTTGATAGATCACATCGTCTTATCTAATGATCTCTCTAATGGAGAGTTACTAAAAGAAAAATCCTTTTTCCAATCCCTTCCAGGGAAGTTTGAATGTTTTTAATCCCTACCAATGATATCAAGTTTCTAGAATTGCCCCAAGAACTTAGATAGCATTCAATAATGGGCAGATTTGAAACACATCTTCTTGTCCCACCCAACACCAAGAGGGGATTAGTTATAGAGAAATCCTAAAATTTCTTTAGAAAGAGATGTGGACCACTAAGGAGGAGAACAAATACACCCCATGATAGGAAGAATTCAACTCTAGAGTTCTTTGGACACTTTAACAAGATGAGTTCTATTGAAGTTGATGAAAGATCAATCCCACAACTCCTAAGAATCACCTATATGCAAACACCTATCACAAAGAAAGAAAAGCTATGGAGGTTGAAATTCCCAGATCCATAGATGAGACATTCTTGATGAGAAAAAAGAGAAATTTCTATTATCAAAAGTGCATGAATAAAATTACAAAGAGATCAATCCTTATAAAGGAGATCAAAACCCTAATAGGTAAAAAATAAGTTGCAGAATAATAATTAATAAAATAATTTATTATTATATGCCTAAAGTTTAGCTTAAGTAAAATAGGGATAATAAGTGATTTAATAATTAAATCAATATGATTTAATTATTAATAAAATACTTTATTACTCTAACTAGTTCTTGGGGTACTAATGTGAGCAACTCCTCATTTAACAGGTGGATGCTAGAGTATAAGGGACTAGATATCTGGTGAAGACCCAAAATTGTGTCTATGGGCACATAGATTATCTATGGTCCATGGGTACACAAGAATAGTTTCAAATAGATTAGAAAAAATGAGGGAATCTATTGGGTAGGTAGGGGAAAAAGACACTTAGAAAGAGATTCATGAACATCCTTCTCTATGTCTTCCCTGTAGAGGAGGTGGATCCATAAAGGAAACTACTTGCCAATATCTTTTGGAGTTTCCTTGTGAGAGCCAGAATAAAGTGGTAGAGAGGAGTAGTGGCAACCAAAGTTGGGGAGAATATAAGAGAGGATATTATACAATCCTTCCTTGACGACTTTCACTCAATGTTAGGGATTGAGAAGAGATGTGGAAGGAGGAGGTGGATTCTGAGGGAATCTAATGCCATGTGGGCATCTATTACCTTCCATGGACTCTAAATATTTGTCACAAATGTTTCCAAATGGACACAATAGGAATCAACTTCTATAATCAAGAATGAACCATAAAACTCAAATTATGATGAGAAATCTTCAAGCAAAGTATGTTGGACCCTACTGATAGGTGTCACATTGGATATTTAGCTCAGAGCCAGAAGTTTTCCCCATGACAAAGAATCTAATAGAGAGAAGAGGGGGTCACCAAGTATGCTCCAAGTCAACATCTTGAAATGGGTGGATTTCCTTCTTCTTACCTCTAAAATTGAATCCTCACCTCTAAGGGATAATCCCAACAAAAAGAATGCTTCCAAAATCTCTAGATCTTCTTATGGTTGGCTACCTAAAAATAGGTAAAATGTAAATGACTACTTAGAAAGGGAAGCTACTTTAGCAAGCTTGTAAATGAATTCATTTAGAAAATTTTCAATATAAAACTTTGTACATAATAGAATAGGTTTCCTACATTACAAGAAGTGTATATGTGCATGATCACATGTTCTTTAAGAGGACACAATTTTAGTTAGTTTTCTTAAGTACATTTCTATACATATTTTCAAGACTTTCTATAAAGTGTATGCTTTTTCCCCACCATAGAATAAGGATAGTTTCCACAAGATTTTCTAGAAATGTGAAGTAAAATTTTACAGTGTGGCAAAAAAAAAATCACAACGACTTGATTCATTTGCAAGCAACAATGATGAAAGGAACAACAAAAAACATCACCACTTGTTACAATGATGTGCTTCTACGGGGGTCACTACTCCCATATTTTTATGGGAAACACAATTCATCTTCAATGTCAAAGAGGTGATTTCACATGCTATTAGGACTTTACTTAATGGAACATGAATCCATGTTTGGAAATAATGCAATTGCTTTATAGATAGGTATTTAGGATATGATCTAGTTTTAAGTTGGGGGTGAGGCTTCTTTCCATGCAAGTTATGACTTGGATTGTTCCGTACAAGGGATCAAAAGGTCTTTAAGAATGGAACTAGTCCTAAGATATGCCATCACATGTGGTGATAGCTATGGATGGGGACATTTTTTCCATCAATCTTCATGTACTTCTAGATTAAAAAATCTTATCACCTTTTATAGAGGAATGGCAACAAAATTATGGTCTATATGATGTAGTACCACCTTGAGTAGAAAACCCTTCCACATATGTTCGATGTTCAAAGGATAAGAAAGGGATTATTGTGACTTGACATGCATAGGAAGGAGTGACCAATAATTTTCATATAGCTTTGATCACTAAGGATAAACTACTTCTAGGGATTTAAAATGGTGAGGAAAAACATTATAATCATAGTCCAAGAAAATTATGGACTAGGAACAATTATTATAATTGAGAGGAAACCTCTCTATAAGACCCTTAAGATTGTAATCAAGTTGTGTGGTTTATCAATATAATCAATTGTGCCTAAGCCACTATGGTCCCTATTGTAAAATATCATTGTCTTTATGAATGTATTCTGTGAAAACTCAAACTTTAATGCACTCATATGAATGGTTGTTGATTAAACTATACACTCTACTTTTCTAATAATTATTGTTCTCATATGTCATATGCTATGTTTAAAAAAAAAATCCTTTTGAGGATAGTGATTGTACCTAGGCTGGAGGGATCTATTTTGTACCTTGATACCTCTTACTAAGGTAGCTTATGTATTGAGTTAGAAGTATAGTGCATTGCTTGGTTTTTTTTCATAACCTCTTTGTCCCCTTTTCTCCCCCTTTTACTCCACAAAGAGTTGACATCTAAAATTCTGGAGGTTTCTTGATGAGGCACAAAATAAGTGTCCCCCCACTCACCAAACTTCCAATAGAGACCATTTCCATTCCCATAGGAAAATTTAGGAGTTAACAATATGTACAAACTAACTGGGAAAGAGTAATTTGCTACTGAAAAAATCTTTTTTTAGTTTCATCACATTATGGTGTATACTTTATACCATGTATACCAATGAAATGTTACAGGAATGTGGTACAAATATACCACCTAAAACTATAAAGGATTTTGTATTAGGTTTGTTTTGTAAATAATCTAATGAGCAACTATTTCTTTTAATGCATTTGATTTTGGTGTATGTGGTATATGTGGAATATCGTGCATTGTTAGATGAATGTTGGCATGCAAATATTTCAATTTTTTTAAGATACCAATTAGCTGATGTAAAAAGATTTAAAATATTGATGTAGTACAAGATAGAAGAATCCCCAAAGGAGATGTCCAAACACCTAGCAAATAACCACACAACAAAAAAACAACAACAAGCAACAATAATGCAAGATCTAATACAAAATCACCACTCTTTATTCATAAATAACTGATTACATGTAATATACATGACTATAAGGCCTTCTAGGCTAGGTCCAAATAAAAACAACAATTACAATATCAATTCTACAAGATCCCACATGATCCAACTTACAATCCCAATCCCAACTAGTCTAGATCCACAACTGGATAAGAACACCAAGCAGAATCCACACTTGTACCCTCAAGTCCATCAAGCAATCCTCTAGTTCTCAAGCTATAGCTACTAGATCTTCAAAGTTCACATCTAGCCTTCATCCTCTTCTCCAAGTTGGATGATAATGCCTAAAGACTCCACAAAACTCCCTACTTATACCCAACCAAGCCACAAGTAGGCCCAATTCATTACAAATTAAATTAAATCCCTCACATTAAATATATGTTGAGCCACACATTGGCTACAACAAAAATTAATACCCAAAGTTAGCTCACAGATAACTTGACACCAATAGGAATCAAGACTAAGCCAAGCATCAGAAAGGAAAAGCTGAATGTTAGCATTCTACCCAACATAATCAAGTTCCTTCACCATTGAGCTAACTTGAGCATCAGTACAACCCAAACTGTGTATACCAACCCCAGCTCATTAGTGCAAACTGAGCCAAAGGAACACATTGAGTCATCCAAAAGCAACTGAGAAAATGGGGAAATGTAGTAACCAAGCTTCACCAAGCACCCAGTGTGTGCCAAGTTTCGACAAGCATGACCAAGTGCCTTTGATGACTGAGAACCACTATTTGGTGACCAAGTCTTCAACACTTAGTCAAATACCTACAACCATGTAGGATTTCTAGCAAGACTAGGATGCTCCTGCATCAGATACCCTAGGTTCAAAAAGATGTTCTTAGTATCTAGAAGAACATCTTTTGGGATTCAACACATAAATCCCAAACTGGTTCTTCACATACATATTGCCCAATTCCTCAACTTTTATGCTCTTTCCCTTATTCTTCTTCTACTTCTTAACATCCCTCTTTGGTGTGTTATAGGTCTACTTTCCATGCTAATCTCCAAACCTTTTAGAATCCTTAAACTCAACTCAGCTTCCAATACTCAGGTCCCTCCTACTGACCTCTTCATTCTGCAAAGGAATCAGGGAATACTTCCTGCTACCTTTCTCAATAGTAACCACATTCTTGATACAATCATGCACATCCCTACAATCATATTGCCAATGTCTACCAAGTAACACATGACAAATATTCATGTCCACAAAATCACACAACACTTGATCCTTATACTGCCCAATATGGAAATCAACAAGGCATTTCTCCCTCACTTCCAAAGAATGCTCACCTTGAAACCTAATGTAGAGCCTCATCTTGGAAAACTCAATAGGAAATTAATCACTCAGCTAAGTTACATCAAGGGGCATATATACCTTTAGGAATGATTATAAACTTCTTCAAATTGCTAACCAAGTGACTTTCTCAATACCTAGTGATAAATTGACATGCAATAGGAACTTTCTTAACCTCTTGTCACCACATTTTGGTTTCTTGCATCAACTTAATAGAGACCAACCTAACTCTTCTGCAATGTATTTGAAATCTTTTTTTAGGAAAATAAAACTTAACATCAATCTTACTAAAAAATGACTATCAAATAGCATTTACTCATATTCAATCTACACCACCTTTTCTTTTTGCTTGCATGGATTTAAAACTTGAGCTTAATCCAACTATCGATCATGACAGATTTGGTCATTAAAAAAATCTGCAATTTCATGATTTGAATTGATTCTTTACATTTATCACATATTAATTATGTGATCCCAATCCTTTGGTGAATACATGAAGATATTCACCATATTTTAGGAGCTTCTTTCTGTGCAGGTACAACCAGAGATAATTGAAATAAATAAATAAATAAAACAAAAACACCATAATACATGACTCCTCTATGATCCTACAAAATAGAACATAGAGAGTCTAATAGAATACTATCCACTAATGCAACTTTGAAAACAACTAAAGTTTACATTCATAGTTCAGGAAAATTGGATTTTCCTATAACAAGCTTGAAAACAACAAATCTACTTTTGGATTTAGAAATGAATGATACTTTGTTTATCTAGAACATAGTCATCAATATAATCTTAGAACTTTGAATATCACCTTAGATAAAGAAACGAGTTAAAACAATACCCATCCAAATCACAAAACTCAAAAAAATCAAAACAAAACACAAACTCTTTCTATTCTTCTTTCTGTATCTCCATATCCATTTGGTTACAAAAATTTTTCTATTTAAATCCTTTCTCCTCCCTTTCTATTAGGAAGATGAAACATCCTAAAAAATAAGAAAAGAAAACATTTTTCAAATATGACAAGATCTGTTAGAATTCAGAATCTGCTGCCAACCTTTCCAATTGTTTAAAGTATCTTGTAGCTATTGATTCTTTAGCAGACTTAATTATTTAAAACACACAAAAAAATCTTAAAGAAAAATGACTCAACTTAAAATTAAACACACTTTTTTTTAAGTGACAATAATTGGAGAGTTTATCGAATCACTCCTCCCTTTATGCCACCATATCATAGTACTTTATTACAAATATTTAAAATTTAAAACATGACATTAACTTTTTACATAACTTCCTATAGTGTCTTTAATCCTGTTAGTTCCTATAGTAGAAATTATCTAGTCTACCACTATAGAAAAACCAACCAACCCTATAAGGATAAGGATGTCTCACTCTCTTTAAACCAAGTTTCTAAACCATCTGTTCACCAATAAGGTTATTAGTACTACCACCATGCACAATCACCTTGTAGATTTTACCAATGGACTTACAACAAGTCCTAAACAAACTAGTCCCTTGACAAGAACCCAATGTCCTCTGACCAACTAGTACTCGCCGAGCTAGTAAACTCTCTCCTTTCTTAAGTTGATTGCCTTGGATTGCAACCTCATTCACAACAACTTTTATACCATGAGGACATTCAAAAGATATATGCCCTTATTCACCACATCTAAAGCAATTACCACTAGAACCACCTCCACATTTCCTTCTCACCCACCTCAACATGTTTTGGTTCACCTTCAACACTTAGTTTAGCCTTTGCCGAGTTATCCTACTTCTCCTTCCCTCTAGCATTACCTTTACTTTTCCTCTTCAACTTATCTTCTACCTTTAGAGAATATTGATAAGAATACTAAACTGAAGAAATATTTAGCATACCAACCTCATCATGAATGTGGAATCTCAAACCATTAATGTATCAAGCTACCTTTTGCTTTGACAATTCTGTTTGCCCAAACCAAATAGTCAACTTGTAGAACTCCAAGTAGTATAACCTTTCACAGTCATATCTTTTTGCTTTAGATTCTATAAACTCTTAAACAACTCAATAATCAACAAGAATGAACTTAGCCTTCAATTTAGTCACCATCAACCTACATCTAGTGATCTTCATTTCACCTTCTTCTTCTTTGTCTCTTTATAGTTCTTTCCACCAAAGAACAACATGTCCTTTCAACTTATTTTGTGCCAAACTCACTCTCAGTGGATCCTCAATATCCTCAAGATCAAAGTAGTCTTCCAATTCACCAATCCAATCAATCAGGTCTTGGAGTCAAAGTAGCTGAGAAATTAGAAACCTCCATCTTATGCTTGAACTTCAATTAAGATCCAGGTCTAGCAAATTGACCAGCCCTAGTTCCAATAGGTCTCTCCATATGATCAGTTCTGTCCTCACCAATAGATCCAGTAACTTCAAAGTCTTCAAATACTTCCTCATAGCCATCTTCAGTACCCACATGCTAAGGTATACCACCTAAAGCACTCAAAATTTCAGCAATCATATTACTCTTCATTAATGCAATCTTAGATTTGAATTCTTCTTTAATATTCTCTAAGATCCTTTCTTCCATAGCATCACTAAGATCATCAATTTCCCTAGGGTCCAATATTCTTGGAGGAATCTTGCAATTTTTTTTCAAATGCAAAGCAATAGATCTACCAATCCAGAAGATCAATCAGCTCCACAAGATCAACCTTGTCCAACCCAAGATCTTGGTGCAAACTTCCTCAACTTTAGCGATTGGTTCACACACTTAGGAACAACCTTCGCTCTAATACCAACTAATGTAGTACAAGGTAGGATAATCCCTAAAGGAGATGTCCAAATCCCCAGTAAATGACTACATAGGAGAAACACAACAACAAGCAACAATAATACAATATCTAATACCAAATCACCACTCCTTATTCATAAAATAACTTATTACATGCAATGTGCCCAACTGTAAGGCCTTCTGGGCTAAGGCCAAATACAAACAACAATTACAATATTAGTTCTACAAGATCCCACAAGATCCAACTTAAATTCTCAATCCCAACTAGTCTAGATCCACAACTAGATAAGAACACCAAGAATAATCTACACTTGTACTCTCACGTCCACCAAGCAATCCTTTGGTTCTCAAGCTGTAGCTACTAGCTCTTCAAAGTTCACATCTAGCCTTCATCCTCTTCTCCAAGATGGATGATAATGCCTAAAGACTCCACAAAATGCCCTACTTATACCCAACCAAGCCACAAGTCAGCCTAGTTCATTACAAATTTAATTAGATCCCTCACATTAAATATATGTTGAGACACAAGTTGGCTACAACACAAATTAAATACCCAACATTGGCTCATAGAAAAATTGGTAGGAATAAGAATCAAGACCAAGCCGAGCATCAAAAAGACCAAGCTAAGTCTCAACATTCTACCAAACATAACCAAACTTCTTCACCAATTGAGCTAACTTGGGCATCATTGTAACCCAAACTATGTAGATCAAGCCGAGATCACTAGTGCAAATCGAGCCAAAGGAACACACCAAGTCCTCTAGAAGAAACTGAGCAACTCGGGAAACATTGTAACCAAGATTCTCTAAGCTCCCAGTGTGATCTGAGTTCCCGCTAGCATTGCCAAGAACCTTTGATGACCAAGCACAACTATTTTGTGACTAAGTCCACAATACTTAGTCAAATACCTCCAACCATGTAGGATATTTATCAAACCTAGGATGCTCCTGCATAAAATATTGAGCATCTATCAAAGGTTGGAAAGCTTGGATAACGCCATGATCTAATTATTGAAAAATTAAATGTTTATAGATTTATGAATGAATTTAAGAGTAAGATTGTAATGCCCCACCAAGGGATCCAAAGAATTAACCTAGAATTTCACTAAGTTTAATAGCATTTTTTTTATTTATGAAAGTAAAAATCACATATAACTTATGCACAATAACGGAAGCAATAGTAATGTCCATATGAAATTAAACATAACATAAATAACAGATTACATTCTTGAAGATCCCTTAACGTTGAATTACATACATAAATCCATCTAGTACAACATCCACATGAAATAATAATGATAAGTCCAATGTTTATACATTACATTTCAAATACTTAATCATCCACTGTACATGTTACAGGGTATGACAAGCTCAAAAAATATACATACATAGAATAAGGTACATCATCCTATTCTAATCCATGATACATCAAAGTAGAGATAATTACATGATACAACATCATAGAAAACATAAACATCCATCATAAAGATAATACATAATAAACTAAGTGCATGGTTCCTCCCAACCATCAATAGCATCATTAGACCATCGTGGATCCTAGCCATCCCTCCGTGTGTAACATTCCAAATCACCGAAGAGATCACCGGTATTACATAGTAGGAATGTCACTCCTAATAAATACAACATGATATATAGAAGTAATCTAACATGCAAATAAAAGCATAAGATAACATAATCTAACATATGCCAATCATCAATGAGAAAGGATACATATCCACCATCATGAAGGACGCATCAGCCACGATGTCTCAATGAATCTCAAAATGATAAGAGTGGAAAATACACTACCACTCGACCGCGTGGTACCTAAGTGGTCCACTCCCACCGTGCTGAGGAGATAATCTCAAGTCCCAAACAGGCTATCAAAATCACATAGCACATATCTCTATAAGTCCAGGAATCCTAAAAGTATACTAACTCAAAGGTTCCAACACAAAATCTGACATCTAATCCCAGAGGCACACAATAACATGTAGGAACCTACTATGCAAGCGGGAAAGTGTCATCGCAATTATCAAGTACAAGTTACCCTGGCAGTTAGCTAAACTCCACGGGTCCATGCTGATTTCATGCGGCCACTAGTATCCTCTCATACTGACGAGGGATACTACGGAATGCAAGGTCATAACCATGCGTCTCACTACTCCCATCCTAGCATGTACAAGCACTCAAGGCATGGGAGAGAACAAAACACTTATCTTTTTAGGTTCATTCAGTTAGTATTAGGTGTGAATGTTATCACTTATTAATCCAACTTACAATGAGTTACCCTGGCAGCCTCTTAGGGCCCCGACCTCCATTGCAAGCCACTTCTCATCACTACATGTAGATACCCTACCATAATGCTCATGGACTCATAAATCTCAAAATCACAAAAGATACTCCATAAAATCATCAAATATGCATAAAAGCATCAAATCTCCATGAGCTAACATCCATAGAAAATCATGAACACAACAACTCTCTATTGGCAACTGAAGTATCACTGATAATCAAATATCCAGTGGTTCTCAATAACCAAAAAATATATATCTCAATCATACTGATCGAAGACTCCAAAAATGGTTGAGTCAAACATGTCACAACATGACATCATCAAAAATAAATCCACATTTTAGTCCCATCATGGCGACTAGAAAATAAACCAAGGATAATTGATTGATGACCAAAAACAATGGTTAAGTCAAGTGTCTCATACATAAGAATCTCAACTATAACAATCAGTAATCACAACCAATACATAGAGCATTCCATCACATAACCATGGTTGGGTTTATAAAGATCGAGATTAAACATCATCATGTCACCACAATCACATAACTCCCAAGCCTCTGGTAGACGTCCTATACTGGTCAACACTAGTCAACCCAAAACTCAAAACAATAGCATAAAGTATACACAATGCAAACACATGTTTTGGTTTTACAACTTGAATTTAAATGTAGATATCTCAGTTTAAGTTTCCAAGTCTGAAGAATGAATGGAGGAACACATTTATTGTTTTTGGAAAAATAAAAGTTTTCCTTATTAAAAATCCATTTTCCAATTAATAACATTTGTTTGATACATCCCCCACCCAACTATCAATTCCTTATTTAATAATTTAAAACATTTAAATTATTAAATAGTTGAAAGTTATTAAAGAGTCACCTTCTGAAAATAAACCTTCAATATAAATCATTTATCAAATAAAAATAACTTAAGTTTATAAATAACATATTTACATATATATATATATATATAAAAGTAAATATAATAATATGTTTTCATAAAATCGATTTAACAATTTCGATTGACTTCATATTATATAGCAATGAGAAATCGATTGTTTATAAACATTTTTTCCTTGCGTCACATTAATATTAATAACCCCCAAAACACTTGCTGCGGTACGCAGTACCTGCGATCGCAAGCATTGCGCTGACAGCGGGTACGTAGTACCCCTGTCGCTGCAGACCTGCGACGACAGGTCTCTGCCTTCCGCCGACACGGGGAACGAATCATGCCCATGACATATAATATATATACTTGTTTCTTGCGATTTGAATTCACGATGCGATTTAATAAATTTTCCACTGCGATTTTATCAATCGCTCAATTCGATGCATTATATACATAGGTATATATATATGTATCAGTATATATATATATATATATATATATATATATATATATATATATATATATATATATATATATATATATATATATATATATATATATATGCAGATCTGAACATATAACCATGTATTTTATTTTATTTTTTTTCCACAAAGATTATATCTACAATTAAGAATAAAATATTTGCATTATAGAATGCATATAAAATTCTCCAAATAAAATTAATCTACCCATATTGAGAATGCATATAAATATGAAACTTCTCAGAAGACATATGGAAGACGCGAAGAAGACAGGGAATGCATGATGCGAAAATAGCATAAGTAAAATCACAAGAATCTACCCGAATTCTGATGCTAAATCGCTCTTCCTTAGAAAATCTGCAGAGCAAGCTCCTCCCTTCTTTAGAATTCTCGAGTCCTCCAATGCTCCAATTGCTCTCCCAATGCTATGTCCAAGCTTCTATGAATGCCTGAATATAAAGAGCTTTCAGGAAACATCTAGAATGCTTCTAGAAACAACTGGAAGGTGTCACCAACTAAGCATGGGTCTTTTCCAACCTTCAAGATGAGCCATAGGGTTGTAGACACCATGTGCTTAATTGATGCACTAACCCCCGTGTTGTTGACACTTGAGAAATAGAGAAGTGCGCTAACTCCCATGCAAACTTATAACTCCAATTCACTTTTATATAATTTCTATTTAAATATTTATAAATTTCATTTTAACTTTTATAACTTTTATTATTATTATTTATTTATTACTTATTATTATTAATTTTAATTTCTAATTTTCTTTTATTTAATTCATTTTTCCTCAATAATTCACATTTAATTAATTACAATCAAAATATCAAATAACATGATATTTTATATTAATTTTCTCAAATAATTAATTTATTAATTAAATTTATTTATTAAGACTTAATTAATAGAAAATTCACCATTGACTTCCAAGATAAAATATGAAAACGCATCATAGAGCAAATCACTCAAAATCAGTCTAAAGGGTTAAAAATCACGAATTATGTCATCCGACACATTCGGCGGGTAAAATATCTAGATACTTGTCCTACCTCACTAGGACAATTGGCTTAAAGGTTTGGGATTTGGACTTGAGAATTTATCTCCCTTCTCTTATCATTGAGATAGTATAATAGGGTACACTCATCCTGGCAATTCAGGGAAGTCGATACCCGGTACCTGCAACCTGCAGAAAAACTATGCATGTACATACAATATATATAATGATAAGCTAAACAGACAATGGCAGGAAGTGGTGCATCGTGTAGATCTCGACTAAGCAGGTGACTACAACTCCCTTCCTTAACCACATCAGAAACGCCATACAATAAGAAAACACGCACACCATACACATGCAAGTATGGGGTAAGTATCCATAATAAAACACATAAGATAATAAACCATCCATCTAATCATCAATAATAACTGAAAACAATATAATGGTCATCATGTATGCATGAAATGTAAAATCTAAATGATCTCATCATATAACCACTGAATCCATAACATAATGTCTGATAGTGTCAAAACAATACCACTAATCCATCAACATAAGACTACTCTATCATAATCTGATAATAATAACAATGTCCAGAAAAGATGTGAATGAGGGTAGGCACTACAAAGATAATATCTAAATATGTGAAACACTCTCAAGATGATCGATGGTTTGATGGATAGTTTCATGTATGCGAGAATACATCTCTAGTTGGTAGTATAATTTTGGTCATTGACTTTGTAGAGAACTACAAGCTTGCACACAATGAGATCCAAGAATAATATTATAATTTAGTGTAAGTAACAATTTCCATTCATATTGTCTATAGGTATAATCCCCACGTATAAATTTTTTTTTAGTTCATATTGCCAAACACTTTTAGGCCATTTTTTATTTTTACATTGGTTATTTTCATGATGACGTTCTATAAATTATAGTCATTTATGTTTTTCAATTTACTATTTATTGATCCCATACTTGTATGTGTATGTATAGTGTATATGTTTTATATTTCTACTCAAAATTTTGAGTATTGAAAATTTTGAATTGACATTGTTTGTGAATTGTAGGGGAAAACAGTTGATGTGGTCTTTCCATGTTTGTTTTTGAGGAATTGGGAAGAAAATTTATTTGAATTTTAGTTTTGTGAAAACTTTAGTTAAAACCATATCTTTAAAAATTACAATTAGATTGATAGAAAAATATTTTAAACGAAGGCTATTAAAGCCCTCAATTCTCTTTTAGAAAACTTTACACCCAATGGTGCAGAAGTACCCTAGGACTTGTCAAGGTCCTATTGAATTTTGTTGTGTTTGGATATTTCATGGGCCATGGTATGTAATAAGATATCAAAGGAAGCTCAAGGTGATATCCAAGTGCATGCTTTCCAAGTCAAATGCAAAAGTTGTGGAAAGAGATGTAAAGTTGCATTGCCTAGGTGAAAAGGTTGTCAATTTGGTATAATTGACTTGAGAAGTGAAAATGCTAGTCAAAAGACTAGAATGAATTGGAATAGGTCCACATAGAATTATAATACAATTTGAAATATTTTCACATAATTTGGCTTCAAGGAATCAAGTGAAATGTAAAAGTTGTCAAGTTGCAATTTTGCAACATTGATATCTTTTTGAGAAACTTTTACAAAATCTTGAAAAATGTGATCAGTTAGTTCCCACCACTCAAGAATTAGTTGGTTTAGGTGTGTAATGGTTATTCAAGCCCATCCAAACCATTTTGTATGGTTGGATGTTATGTTTGCAAGTTTGAGAAATTAAATGCTGAGCATTTTTTATTGCAGAATTGTGCAAGATTGAGCATCCTCGATCATATGTATTGAGATTTAAATTTATTTGCATTTAGTGGTTAGATTATATTATTTTGGAATTCTATACGTATTTTTAGGTTATTTTGATCACTTTTAGGTTGGGTAAAACAAATTCTTTGACACTCTACCAGTCTCTAGACAAATGCAGGCAGTTTGGGAAGAATGGAATCTATCTTCATTTTCATGGCTAGAAAATCATGGCCTTGTAGGAAATGAGAGTAGAATCTATTGGGACTCAAATTTGCACCCCCGATTTGAGTGCTATTCTAAGCTTTTGAGTCATTTTGAGCCCCTATAAGCATATTTTCTTGCATGCGTACCCGACTATCCTTTTAAAGCCTAAGAGGCGTTTTATGTTTCTAACACTTGCATTCAACATATCCATGGATCTTGTATTGATAAATTGTCATTCTGAGTCATCCCATGAAGTTTCATTTTGAGCAATGTCTAGTTCTTTTTTGCCAAGTGTCAAATAGTGACAGGAAGCCTAGTTTGCATTTGAATATCTTGCACTCAGTAATGTTTCATGACTCACCACTTTGGTAGTATTTAGTATGCATATGAGAGAACTTATATTTTTATTTTCAAGTTTTTTTGATATGTTTTGACTAGGTTTTGAATCTCTCAAAGTTGGTTGTTTACTGTTGTCATGCTTATGTAAATTGTTTAAAATTCTACGAGGCCCTATGTGACCAATTGCAACTTGGAAACAAGTGACTAAAATGAGAAAATTCCTTTTGCATTTCATTCTAGAGGTAAGACACTTGCTATGTGTCAAATTTTAGCCTATGATGAATCTGTTTGAGTAGTTTTCAAATGCGATTCAAAATGCAATTTATAAAGTTTTACTGGTGTCAAGCAATGTGGATTGATCGATACCCTTGTTCGAGATGTCATATCTCTAAATTTGTGATTGCCTGAACCAAATGGATTGTACCATTGTCTTTTACTTTAAATTTTTTTCAAGTATGCTAGTTTTCAAGTCTTGAAGAATCCGTTTGCACACTTTTTCAGGTCCATTCTATTTGCAAAAATCACTTTTCTGTTAGTGTTCCCAGTTTTGCAAATCTGAGTACCCCACTTTGACCACTCACCAAATATTTCTAATTATTCATCATGAGACCAAATCATAGATTTATACTCTCCTCATGACAATGAACTAATGCCCCAATTTTCATGCCTCCAAGTATCATCTTGACTAGTTTTCGAAGCCAAAATTGAATGAGATTTATTGTTTTCTAACATGTTTGCTTGCAGGCAGTTTACAAAAGCAACTTTGATGGTCAATATCTTTTGACTCAAAAGTTGTCATAAGATGAAAATCTTACAGGGTGGAAGGGTGCAGAACAAAGAATTAGTATGTCTGATTTCAGGGCTCAGTCAGGTGTTTCAGTCAGTTTTTGAGGCCAGTCAAATGACCCCTTGGCATGAAATTGGCAAGTTGCAGAAAGAGATGAAATCAGTTTTAAAGTTTATTTCAGTGGTCAAAAATTTATTATAGTCATAGCCCGATATTTTTTGGAATAGTTCAAAAGGTCAATTGTTTGAAAGTGATTTTTTTTTTAAATTGGACCAAAAGTGATTTTTTAAAAAATTGGACCCAGTGTGGAGCTTCACCATATTGATAAAATTTGTGGAAATAAGTGGTGTTTTAAAAGGGAAGACTTACTATTAAAGGACCGCCCTTTTAAGAGAGGATAACAGTTTGACATGCAATATGAAGGAGTGGGTGCCATGCCAAGCACGAAAATACCAAATGCACATCATTTAGAATACATTATAAAATATGGTTTGACCATTATATTATTTGATAATAAAAGTCAGATGGATTATTATAATAAAGGATTTTTCATATATATTCAATACATAGAAGGTGGGTCTAAGGATGCCTGTGTCGAAAGATGAATCTAACTTTTGAGATATTGTACTAAAATTTGGTGAATACCTTATTAGCATTTCAAAATCTGATATCTGGATCGATTGGAGGCTACAAATGACACAAACTAAAGATGTTTCGTGGTTGAATGAAATGATTCAAATGGAAAATAATACTCAGAGAATGTGCCATAATGAAATCTTTATCTTAGATCATGCTACAACACACAGAGTTTCAAGAGCTTTACTGCCAAGTCAAAATCAGATTCTTAATTTTAGACCTCATTAAGAATGGAGGCTCTCGCTGTTGGTGCCGACTGAAATGCACACAAGTGTTTAACAACTTCATAACATTCAGGATCATCTCCAATTTATCGTAACCACATGTATGTTAGTGCTGGTAACTCCACTTTCTTGACCACTACGCAACAACTTGTTGCCTGAATTTCCGAGCACGTGCTCAGACTGTGTTTAAAATGTGGGCTAGAGGGATGAAGTGACTGTACCTTGCGGTGGGCCTATACCATGAGCGGAGGATCCTCATTTTGGCATATGAGGGATTCAAATAACTCACTAAATCGTTTGGTGAGCAGAATAGGAATACGTATTCTGGAATAGAATGTATTCCTGTTTTCCGTTTGGTTCAGCTAATATTTGATGGGAATTCACAGACTCAAAATTTTTGTTTTCTAAAATAAAAAAAACGGAATAGGAATACGTATTCCAATACCACCTATTTGGATGGAATTGCAAAACCCCATTTTTGAGCCAAGATTGGAATACGTATTCCTATTTTACCTCGTATTCCAATCCTGTTTTGGTGCATCCAAACAAGAAATTCAAAATTTTTGTAATACGTATTCCAAAATACGTATTCCTATTCCACTCACCAAACGAACCCTAAAGAATTGCTCCTACAACATGACGGCTGGTGGAGTTTCCACAAATCCATTTTATTACTCAATGAAATGAGCTTGACATTAGGATGTACATGCACATTGTTCCAGAGATTTACCTGAAACAACTTATTATGAGTGCCAACAATTGGAAGAAGCAAACAGAATTGAGAGGCCCGCAAATCCTCAAAAAGGGGTCGAGTGCACAATGCAATGAAGTCCCAGTCAGCGGAGGAAAAACCCATGGCGGCAACAGCTTTAAAAGCAGGGGTCTTCGAGCTGAAAGGGCGCAAGGAATCACAGAACTAAAGGTACCATTGAGACATGAGAGGCAGTTTGAAGGTAGACGAATAGACATGGGAAATATGGAGGTAGAGGAAGCTTACTCCTTAATTTCTGCAAGAAACCTCAGTTCATCGAAGTTTCTTAATCCCAATCTAGAACGAGGAGTTGAAAAAGAGGAAATACTTGCAGGCCGCTCTCTCTGAGTCAATGAAGTTATACCCACCCATGCCGTCAGACACGAATCATACATTTTATATGAAGAAAGGGAAGGAAGGCCGCTTCAATACATAGACATTGCCATGGATTCGAGCTCAAGTTTTCATGTTATTCTAAAATACATTATCCTATATGCATTGAGTGGAAGGCTTTTTAAGTATTTAAAAGCGTGAAACACACATTCTCGAGTTATCTTAAGAGACACGGGCCTTTAGAAGCCTAGTTCTCATGTTATTCTAAAACACATCATCCTATATGCACTGAGTGAAAGGCTTTTTAAGTATTTAAAAGCGTGAACACACACTTTGAAGTTGTCTTAAGAGACGAAGCCAGGCTTTGTGTGAGGATCCATCCCACTAGGAAGACCAGCTAGGGGCACAAAAACCAAAATTTTTGAAGTAAGCCACATTGAGAAGAAAATAGAAATGGGTACATCATCAATTACAGGTGGAATGGAATCATAGAAATGGTGACATCATTAGTGCCACGTGGCACAAAATCATGGTATCATAGCATAAATTGCACGGGTAGGTCTTAACCGCATGATGGTGTGAAACCATCAAGATAATCGTCAATCACAAAATCACGACAGAAAGTGTTAAGTCTGGGTAGGCCTTAACTGCACGATGGCGTGAAACCATCAAGATAATCATCAATCACAACATCACGACAAAAAGTGTAAGTTTGGTTTTTGGCCCCAATGTTGCAAAAATCTCAATTTCATGATTTTGTACAGCTTAACCATGGTTAAGGATTGAAGGTTACAAAGTTACGAAACTGATGGTTTCACCAGGTCACTGGAATTAAGGTGGAACCTAGAGTTAAGGATATGAAGGTGCACTAATGTGACACATGGAAAGGGTGCTGCCAAGGCAATCATGATGTGGTGAAGTTGGTCAATGAGGAGCTACCACATGGTGGTCAACAGAAGGGTTGACTTGGATTTCTAGAAAGGGCTAAAATATGAAATTGAGAAAATTGAGTTTTTATTGTTATTCTGTAAATTTTTCTATGTGTAGGCCATAGATGGAAAAATTTAAATGATTTTATAGTTTTCTATTGTTTAAATTATAGACTATTTTAAATTTTTAAATTTTAATGTTTGAACCATAAATTGGGACCTAAAATTTCAAATGCATGCCAGAGGGGTATTTTTCATGAAAATATACAGTACAACATATTGTCAGAACTGGGAGAAGATGAGCTTTTCGAATATAGAATCATAAAATGGACAAGTGTTCACTGGTACATGCTATAAGCAATTTTGTGATTTCCAAGGCATTCTCAACAGAATGGGCAAATTTCATGATGAAACATCAAAATTAGTTGGAAAGCAAGCAATGAGGTTTGTTGACTTTAGATTTGGAGAAAGATGATTCTGAAAGCTTTATTTTACCTCTAGAGGTCATTTGATGAGTATCTTTTGGCCCTAGTTTAATATCAAATCTGTCTTTCAAATCGGTTACATGTCTTATTCATTTTGAGATATTTTCAAGGCTTTCTTCAAGTAGCAAAGAAGAGATCTGAGTTGCAGTTGCAGAGGGAGAGTAGAGAGATGTGCTTCATCAACAAATGGAAGTTTTCCAAGAGGAAAAATGGTAGCATTTGATCTGATCTGAGAATTTTGTATGTCTTCTTAATGTCTTCTCTTCTCTTTCTCTAGGGTTGTTGATGGTTGGCTATTTCTAGACTATTGAGCAGAGCTCTAGCTATGATCTCGCCATTCATGCCCAAAATTTCTCTAATGTAACGAACAACAAGTAATGAATACAGATAGTTCTAGTTTATTCAATAGTTTTAGAAGTAGTTTGCATGTTCCTTTATGTATTAGTTTCAAGGAAATGAATAAAAGTGCAACAACAAGTTAATCTTTAGTTTGAATCTTGTTTCATGTTCATGTTGTTTGTGATCTTTTGTGTTTTGTGAACAAAGAGCATAAAACTTAGTTGCAATCTATTCTAGATTGTATATGTTGATATTGTTTTCTTATGATTCAATGAGCCATGTAAATGCTTAGTTTATCATCATAGGGTTGTAGATTTCATGAAGGGATAGATTGAGTATGAGATTCATAAAGATGTAGATATCTGATTCACAAAGTGAATGGATCGATTAGGAAGTCCTAACATATGAAATGTATCAATGACTTTCAAGGATGTATGTCAGTGATTTGTGGGATTGCCTAATAGATAAGGCATTGATCAACTACAGGATCAAAGTGTTATGTTGTTCATGTCGGGGTTATGTTGAAATCAATATCATAGTCAAAATCCTTTTCCCTTTTTGTTGAAGAGCTAAAAAGTATTGCCCTCACTTAGCTTATCTAGTTCATATGTCATGATTCTAGCTATTTCATGTCTATGTTGTTTGCATAAGTGTTAGAAGATTAAGGGTATTATCTATTTTGTTAGATTCAAGTGTATTCTTTAACACTGGTACCATATAAGTGAATTTGAGGTACACCCACTTCGATTTTGCAGAGCCTGGAGTAGAAGAAGGGTCTCGCCTTATAGTTGGTCCCAGTGTTTGTAATGTCCCCATTTTAGCAGTTGACCAAGTGTGTGTGCGTTAGCCTTGTTCTACATGGTCCCGAGGGCTAACGATGGGTTTAATGGGATCCTGGAGTGTTTTGGCCTAGTCATTTCCAGTTTGGGCCAAAACGAAGTTGATTTACTCAGTTTCAGGCATACTTACTATTTTTAGTAAGTCGGCAGGACACAGTGCAGGTCAATTTTGGTGATTGGAATTTGATACTCCTCGGTGAGAGCTTTCCGATGAGCTATCACTCGCATTATTCGGAGTCCGATTGCTAATACATTTTAATGCTTGAAGTTTTATTAAAGTAACGTCTAGTTAATTGTAAAATATTAAAGTGTTACTTTAATATTTATTTTATGGTAGTGTGTACCCAAGGGAGACATAAGGGGTATTTTAATATATGTTTTATATATTACACATCTTTTATCCCACATTGCCCATATGAGTTGAGTGGACCCGTGGGAATAGAATAAAAGGAAGCATTTGTGGCTTCATTAGACAGGTTGAATATGAGAAGAAATTGGTGTGTGAGTTGTAGCTTTGTTCTTGGCATTTGAGGACGTCTATCCTCTCTTGTAACATTCTAGACGTCATTCCCTTGGGGTTTGGCCTTTGGAATTCTTCCTTATTGGCTTCATTATCAGGCAGTTTAGTTGCATTTTCAGCTACATGCAGATTTGATATTTTGCTCATATCTTCTTCCCTACTCGTCCAACGCTTATGCCGCTTTGAGGGAATGGTATTATGAAGGTAGTGGACTGATTGAAGGAAAAAGTATTGTAGCAGAAAGTTCGAAAGCATGGGCTGGAGTATTATGTCAATACTGCTGAAGTAATTAGTGAGTTTATAAATCTGCCATGTATTTGGTTTTATGAATTCTGAAGATAACATTTTATTAGCAGCCGTTCATTTCCACTTTGCATATTATTGTAGTTTCTTTCTTGTTTATGTTGTATGATACCAATTCCATGCATGAAACACAAAAAACAAATAAACATTTGATTTCCGCAGTTATAAGGGGTTTTAAGAAGTTGAATGCAAACTGTTTGACATAATTCCTTTCAGCAATTTGGTTTAGTTTTTTTGGGACATCCAAGGGTGCCCATTACAGTGGTATCAGAGCTATAAGTCCTGCCATCCTGTCTAGGTCTTATAGGGAATTTGGAACAGCCGAATAGAGGGAAAAAGTAAGTAAAAAACACAAGCTAAGCATTTATGTTTGAGCATGCGACAGGGGTCTTATAATTTTCGCGATACCAGAGCAAGACAAAATAGGATTTCAGACTTGCAAAGCAAACAGTCTAGTACATCCGTGCAGGGGGACATTGAATTCAACCATACAGACACAGAGGAGATATTCTGTGATCAGGACAATAATATGGGTGATCGAGATGACAGGAATACAGGATTAGGCGGAGGCAGAAATGCTGGTCCAGATCAAGGGGAGGTGCTATTCTGACAGTTACTGGATACATTAGAGCAGGGGCAGCGTATGTAGCAGGAGCAGAATAGGCGAATGGACATGATGTTGCAGCTCATGGCTAGACAGATGGGTGTCAATATTAATCCAGGTGATGCCAACAACAGAAACAATAACAACGAGGGAAACAATAAAAACGGGGGAAACAATAACCATGAAGGCCAAGGCAACAACAATGGTCCTGAGAATAACATTAATGGTAATAATGGACACGGCAACAATGGGAATGAGGCTGATAACTTTAGACACGTTGCACGCCTAGCACATACTGCGAGCTCGAGACCTCTTCTACCCACTTTTCCACCCAGAGATCCGGTTCATCCAGTAAACGAACCGCAGATTACCGAGTTACAAGATCAGTTCAGGAGGGACTGGGAGGCTAGTGGACCAGAGTTTCAGGCGGATATTTCTCTTAGAGATTATATGGACTTGAGGATGAGACACATGCCTAAAGCAGGAGGGAGGAATCAAAACTTTGAGCTGAGGAAGAAAGTTGGAAAACTTTCTTTACCTTATTATGATGCTTCAGGGAAGATGATTGCACGAGCTTGGGTGCAGAAGGTAGATACATACTTGCAGCTAAATCCTATGCCTGAGGAGGAGGCTATCAAGTATGCGGCTATGCACTTGGATGGCGTTGCACATGAATGGTGGCATCATGGCATGGTGACTTTGGGGCATAATCAGATTACATCCTATGAGGAATTCACCGAAACATTGATTGGGAGATTTGACACTAAGGATCCCGAGTTACATTTCAAGGAGCTAGCACAGTTAAAACAGTCAGGTTTTGTGGATGCTTACATTGCCTAGTTTCAGCGCTTGTCTGTACTTGTTACTAATATCTCTCCTAGGAGATTGGTGGTGTTATTTTGTGATGGTCTTGCTGATCCATTACGCGGTTGGGTGAAGGG
Organism: Cupressus sempervirens; assembly: GCA_028749045.1. NCBI lineage: Eukaryota > Viridiplantae > Streptophyta > Pinopsida > Cupressales > Cupressaceae > Cupressus > Cupressus sempervirens. Next base: position 670,210,915 of record CM053784.1, on the reverse strand, counting down.
ACATGATCCACTCACGTTAGCTGAAGCAACTAAAAAGGCACGAGATTTAGCCCCTTTGGTATATAAAGGAAAAAACCATTCAATAGATTCTTCCTACCGCAAGGACAAAGACAAAAAATCATTTCAGAAAGAGTATAGCAAACCCAAAGAAGGATCAAAAGGACTAGACAATGAAACTTTGAATGAACTTCGAAAGAAGAAGCTGTGCTTCCATTGTAGAGAGCCTTGGGACTTATCTCATAAATGTTCTCTCAAGGCTAAGGCAAATCAAATGGAGTATTTTTCAGTAGAAGAGTCAGAGTCAGAAGGGGAGGATCAGCACTCTGATTCAGATGAGTGTAACACTATAGAGGAGAGCAACATTCCTAAGGATGATAGATCGTTGGCACACTTGACAGGGGCCCAAAAGGCAATCACATTTAAGGTCAGGGGTACTATCCAGGGGCATAAAGTGATATCTCTTATTGACACTGGGGCTACACATAACTTCATAGGTGCACAATTGGTAGCCAGGAGAGGGTTACAGACAGAGGAGCATGATGGGTTTAGAGTCATGGTGGCTAACGGTGATAAGTTATTATGCACTCGGAAGATATCTAATCTTCGCATCAGGTTTGGAGATGGCTACGAGTTGGAGGATGAGTTCTATGTTGTGGACATGGGAGATTATGATGTCATCCTCGACATGACATGGATGGCTTCACTAGTTGAGTTCACACTCAATCTAGCAAAATTGGAGATGAGATTCCAGCATGAGGGGAGAACTGTGGTACTTAGAGGGCTTTCAAATGGAGGTTGCAGAATAGTGTCCTTGAGGAGAATGCAGAGACTTTTTCGTCATGATGACATAGAGTGGGCGGCAGAGTGCCACATTATGCAAACTTCACCAGAGCCACAAGAAAAGAGTCATCCACTAGATGTCCAGAAGATACTTGATAGACACGCTAAAGTATTTAACGATAGTCCTCATGGGGTTCCTCCTGACAGAGGGATGGAACATGTTATTGAGCTCGAGGAGGGAGCCAAACCAGTTATGATTACTCCCTATCGTCATCCTAAGAAACACAAGGATGAGATAGAGAAGGCGATTAAGGATTTGTTGGAGATGGGGCATATCAGGCCCAGTAAGATCCCTTTTGCTTCAGCAGTAGTATTGGTAAAGAAGAAGGATGGGACGATGCACATGTGCATCGATTACAGGGCACTAAATAAGAAAACAATTAAAAACAGGTATCCCATTCCTAGGATTGATGAGCCGATTGATGAGTTGCATGGGGCATGCTTCTTCACCAAAATTGATTTGAGATCCGGATACCATCAAATCAGGATGAGAGCAAAGGACATTGAGAAAACAACCTTCCGATGTCACTATGGCCACTTTGAGTTCATGGTTATGCCATTTGGTCTAACCAATGCACCTGCTACATTTCAAAGTTGTATGAACTAGGTATTCAGGAAGCAGCTAAGGAGATTTGTCTTGATCTTCTTTGATGACATCTTGGTCTTCAGTAAGACCTGGGAGGAGCACTTACATCATCTGGAGGAGGTGTTATCTATTCTAGAGAGAGAGTCATTGTATGCCAAGGAATCTAAATGTGAGTTTGGCATGACTGAGCTCCTTTACCTGGGGCATATCATTAGTGCAGATGGCGTTCGGGTTGATCTCGAAAAGATTAGAGCTATTGTAGAGTGGCCTACTCCCACAAACCTTACACAGCTTAAGGGATTCTTTGGTTTATGTGGTTTTAATAGGAGGTTTGTTAAGGGATTCTCATAGATTGCTACACCCTTGACAGATCTTACCAGGAAAGGAGCCTTCGTGTGGACAGGGGCAACACAGAGATGTTTTGAGCATTTCAAGCAGGTAATGTCTTCATGTCTAGTTCTAGCTCTACCGGATTTCACGAAGCCTTTTGAGCTTCATTGTGATGCATCAGGTGATGGGATTGGAGCAGTATTGATGCAGGAGAAGCATCCCATTGCATTTGAGAGTAGGAAGCTCCGAGGAGTTGAGAAAAGTTATTCTGTCTATGACCGGGAGATGTTGGCCATAATGCATGCATTGGCCAAATTTCAATCATATTTGGTAGGTGGACATTTTGTGATCAAGACTAATCACAACAGTATTAAATACTTCATGAGCCAGCGTGATCTTAATGACCGGCAACAAAAATGGGTGACTAAATTGCAGGCTTATGACTTTGACATAGAGTTTGTCAAAGGTAAGAAAAATGTGGTGGCTGATGCGTTATCTCGGAGACCTCACTTATGTGCTCTGGCAGAGATTTCAGGAGATTGGAGAGATCGGATTATAGCAGAGTATGTCGGAGATGCTTGGGCTTCTGGATTGATTTCAGGTACCATACAGGATGATCGCTATGAGGTGATAGATGGATTGATCAGAGTTCAGGACAGGGTTTATTTGATTCCATCATCACATTTGAGAGAGGCGATACTGAAGGCATTTCATGATGCACCCACAGCAGGACATCCGGGGGTCTTCAAGACCTACAGGCAGATCCGAGAGCGGTTTTCATGGAAAGGGCTCAAGGATGATGTTCATAGGTATGTCAGGGAGTGTATGGTTTGTCAACAGAATAAGGGAGAACACACATTTCCTACAGGTTTATTATAGCCCTTGCCCATTCCTGATAGGAAATGGGAAAGTATTTCGATGGACTTCATCACTGGTTTACCATGAGTGCAGGGAAGGGATTGCATCTATGTGGTGGTGGACCGCTTGACGAAGTTTGCTCACTTCTTTGCTATTCCGTCCACTTACACAGCAACACAGGTGGCAGATCTTTTCTTTAAAGAGATATTCAGGTTACATGGGCTGCCCAGATTCATTGTCAGCGACCGGGATAGTAAGTTTATGAGTTTTTTTTGGCAAGAGTTGTTTAGGTTGTGTGGTACAGATCTTACACCTAGCACTAGTTATCATCCGCAAATAGATGGGCAAACAGAGATTGTGAATAAATGGGCGGAAGGATATTTGAGGAACTATGTAACTACACAACAAAAGGCTTGGATTAGATGGTTGCATATGGGAGAGTATTGTTATAACACCACTTATCATATGTCCATCAAGATGACTCCTTTCATGGCACTCTATGGTTATGAAGCACCTAGCTTCATGGATTTAGTTTTGGGGGATAGTAGAGTGCCCAAAGCCAAAAACTTATTGCAGGATAGTCAGGACATCCTGAAAGTGCTCAAAGAGAATATACAACAGGCCCAGAATCAACAGAAATTGTATGCTGATTAGCACTGAATAGAGCATAGCTTCGAGGTAGGGGATATGGTTTACTTGAGGCTACAACCATATAGATAGTCATCGCTCAAGAAGAGCTGAGCTGAAAAGTTGAAACCTAGATTTTATGGTCCCTCCAGGGTGATTCGCAAAGTGGGCAAAGTCACCTATGAGCTTGAGCTTTCAGAGGGCAATCGAGTGCACAATGTGTTTCATGTGTCTAGGCTTAAGAAAGCCATTGGTCAGAGTGTAGTGCCTTCTGCAGATTTACCCCCTTTGGATGAGGAGGGGAAGCTCTTGTTAGTACCTGAGGCTATTGTGGATACCAGAGAGAGGAAGCTTAGAAACAGGATAGTGAAGGAGTATTTGGTCAAATGGAAAGACCTGCTGGAGGAAGATTCTACATGGGAGAGTGAGCAGGTTATTCAGCAGGCTGGACTGAGATTGCTTGAGGACAAGCAATTTCAAGGGGGGCGGACTGTAATGTCCCCATTTTAGCAGTTGACCAAGTGTGTGTGCGTTAGCCTTGTTCTACATGGTCCCGAGGGCTAACTATGGGTTTAATGGGATCCTGGAGTGTTTTGGCCTAGTCATTTCTAGTTTGGGCCAAAACGAAGTTGATTTACTCAGTTTCAGGCATACTTACTATTTTTAGTAAGTCGGCAGGACACAGTGCAAGTCAATTTTGGTGATTGAAATTCGATACTCCTCGGTGAGAGCTTTCCGATGAGCTATCACTCACATTATTCGGAGTCCGATTGCTAATACATTTTAACGCCTGAAGTTTTATTAAAGTAACATCTAGTTAATTGTAAAATATTAAAGTGTTACTTTAATATTTATTTTATGGTAGTGTGTACCCAAGGGAGACATAAGGGGTATTTTAATATATGTTTTATATATTATACATCTTTTATCCCACATTGCCCATATGAGTTGAGCGGACCCATGGGAATAGAATAAAAGGAAGCATTTGTGGCTTCATTAGACAGGTTGAATATGAGAAGAAATTGGTGTGTGAGTTGCAGCTTTGTTCTTGGCATTTGAGGACATCTATCCTCTCTTGTAACATTCTAGACATCATTCCCTTGGGGTTTGGCCTTTGGAATTCTTTCTTATTGGATTCATTATCAGGCAGTTTAGTTGCATTTCCGGCTACAGGCAGATTTGATATTTTTCTCATATCTTCTTCCCTACTTGTCCGACACTTATGCCGCTTTGAGGGAATGGTATTATGAAGGTAGTGGACTGATTGAAGGACAAAGTATTGTAGCAGAAAGTTCAGAAGCATGGGCTGGAGTATTATGTCAATACTACTGAAGTAATTAGTGAGTTGATAAATTTGCCATGTATTTGGTTTTATGAATTCTGAAGATAACATTTTATTAGCAGTCGTTCATTTCCACTTTGCATATTATTGTAGTTTCTTTCTTGTTTATGTTGTATGATACCAATTCCATGCACGAAACACAACAAACAAATAAACATTTGATTTCCGTAGTTATAAGGGGTTTTAAGAAGTTGAATGCAAACTGTTTGACATAATTCCTTTCAGCAATTTGGTTTAGTTTTTTTGGGACATCCAAGGGTGCCCATTACAGTGTTTGAATAGGTATGTTGTAGATGGGAAGTAGTTGCCCCTAGATGTATTTTGTTCTCATTGGGGATTTTGAAACATGAAATTTTAAAACACCAACATAATCTCTATACCTTAATCCATTTTTGGTTGGGAGAGTAAAACTAAAAACTATAGTTGGATAATTTTAACAGCCAGTCTTATGTGAGTCCTGGAGCAACCTAGCTAGGGGGTTGACACAAAGATGTGCATGGATATTGTAGGAGTGGATAGAACTTCTTCAAATGACTTTAGTTAATGTTAGGGGAATGCATAAAGGGTATGTATGATAAATGTGAGGATTTTAGCATTCCAATTGAAGGAGTATTAAAGGCCAACTTAAAGATTGGTCTGTATAGACCTAGAAACTCTTACAAACCTTGACTTTTGGGTTTGGGCATGTGCAAAACTAACCAAAACTTGAGACCTAGAAAATCTTAAAAATAACCAAAAAGAATAATTTTTATTCTTTTTTAATCTTGGGGTTGTTAAAGAGTTTTGGGAGAAAAAGCTTAAAAATTGCATTAGGAGGCCTAATTGGAGACCTAGTTGGTTCAATGAGAAATTGAAGCATTTTGGTGAAATTGTTAAGAAAGATTGACCAAAGTATAAAATCAAGACACCTAATAGAAAATTCCAACCCTAGGATATAATCCCCTACACTCTTGAAATAACTTTAGATGGTTTGGAGGTACGAAGCATATAAGGGAGTAAAGACTCTAGCAATAAAACAATAATAAATGGTGGGAAATCCTTGAAGTAAGATTGATTTCTTTCCTCCAAGATATCATCTCATCCCTAGGGGATACTTGGGTTTATCAGAAAGCTAGAAAGAATAAGAAGAAAGGAAGATATCAAGGCTATTTCCTATAGGTTAGATTTGGGCAAAGTGAGAGTGCATGTCAAGCCAAGAGTCTTTTGGTGAGTCCATCATGGTGAAAAATATAGAGTTAGTAAATATAGTGAAGGATTAGGAAGATGAAAACTAGGAGTTAAAGGATAATATTGTAGCCTTGGAAGCCAAACTTGGGGAAGTGGCCCTTAAGACCAAAGAAGTGGCAAGAAAAGTCACTAGAAAGGTAGATCAGGAGAAGCTCAAGAAGGTATCTATGGAAGATGAGGTACCTACCCCTAATATAGTATTGAATGAGGAACCTTTCCCCAGAGCTGTCAAGGCTTTAAGTGAAAAATACCTAGATATAGTACTACTATTTAGTGGGAAGATGAATGCAAAGTGTGTCATAGAATGGATTGAAGGCATGGAAAATTACTTTGAATGTGAGAACAACACAGAGGCCCAAAAAGTGAAAGAAACCAGAGAACCAACATTTAACACAACAATATACATTATATGTCAAAGTTGATGAACGATCAACCCCACAACTCCCAAGAATCACCTGTATGCAAACACCTATTACAAAAGAGAGTAGTAATAAGCTATGGAGGAAAAAATTGCTAGATTCATAGACGAGACATTCTTGATGAGGAAAAAAGTAGATTGCTATAATCAAAGAAAAAATTCATAATTCTCAATTTTGTTTACAATAAGAGATCATCCTTATAAAGGAGATTGAAACCCTAAAAAGGTCTAACCTAGGTTGCATCATAATAATTAATAAGAGAATTAATTATTATATGCCTAAAGTTTAGCTTAAGTAGACTAGAGTTAATTAGAAAACAACTAATTACTCTAACACTACCCCTTAAGATAAACTTAGGGAGTAGCTAAAAACCTAAAAACTACTATTGAAAGTAGAATTTAGTCCTGACAAACAAAGCCTAATGAGGTACCCACGTACAACCAAATCTTTGAAAAGAGGAAAAATAGAGAAAACCACATGGGAAAAACTCTACTTCAAAAAGAGATAGAAAACATGCTAAAAGAAACTAGTGAAGGACTGAAGAAGCCTCCAAACTAGGGAATATCCCAGAAGATAGGAAAAAAAGATGATAATGAAGAACATCGTTGAAGAATGCAGCAGCTACAAAGCTCTATCAAAAGTAATTGCTGATTTAAAGAACCTCCACTGAAATAGACTTGACTAGGTAGAGAAGATTGTAATCTACATCGAATTAGGAGGCACACAAAGAAAAATAACTAAACTCAAAGATATAGATGGCATGAAATACCAAAGCTTGAAGAGATAATCAATCGAACCAAGGAAGCATGAGAAACAATAGAAGAACCCCCCTAATGCAGGAAAGGATGAGGTATAGGCAACTAGAAAAGTGGGACAAAAGAACTACATGTCAAGGAACCATGATCAAGATGCACGAAAGAGTAGATATGTGTGCACTAAGGTGATCAATCTCAGAGACATCATGAGGCTAATGTTGCACAAGAGACACTCACTAGACAAAGGAAGATGACAAGCAAAGGGAAAAAATCAACCCCCCATGACACTTTATCAGAGTAGTGTATGTACAATAAGGTAAAAGATATAGTGAATCCCAAGAATACAAAAATCTAGATATGAGTGTCCTTAGATGACACTACTCAAATCAGAAGGCAAAATAAGGAAAAATAATTGAAACAAAAATATAGATGCAATATGACACTTTATCTCAGTGCATTTGCAGGAATGCATAGAAATGATGTCTAAATAGACTAGAAGAGACATAAGAATTAATACAATAGATAGTATAAGTCATGACAAATAATTTGAAGCAAAAAAATCGATCCTCAAACTTGAAACAACCAAGTTATCTACTAGAATGAAAAAATGCACAAGATTTAATAGTATGTGCCTTGAGAAGAATATGGAAAAACAACTAGCATCACCAGAAAGAGCTCAGAAAGATCATTGCAACGATATAAAGAATTCCCAAATCAAAGATCAGATGCTCAAGATATGTCCCTTGGAGTGCAATACTGAACTCCTAACTTTGACATAAAAATAAATAAATATAAAATATATCAAAACTAAAAACTAATTGTAACACTATGATGGGCTCAGAACCAAATTTTTGACAATATCTTGTTTGCAAATGAGGAAGTTCGTATGCCCAAGATACGAGAAAAACATGTGAAGCTAGGTCCAAATGGAGGCCAAGGAGGTGACAATATATTTTGATGTAGTGTTGATGTGGCACTAATGTCAGTAAGTGACAAGCCCAAATTTGATGGTCAAATGGTTGTCAAGGCAAGGAAATGCTTGAAAATGACCCCTATCAGAGAAAATATTCAACCGTCATAAACACAATGCTAGACAAAGGGCCAGTGCCAGATAAAAATCTAGTGGCAAAAAAAGTGCACTATGTGAAAAAAGAGTTTAAAAGAAGTACCAACCAAAAAACCAAATTCTACACCACAAATAACACAAAAAATTAAATTTTTTTGAGGTGTTGAAACCGACAACCCCATAATTTATGGTGAATGTATTTTTCAATGAAATCATAAAAACTTATGTGCCAATTCAATCACATGTGGTCCTTTAATGAACTCACTTACTCTTCCATTCAAAACCACAGACTGGTGGTAGTGAAATGCCAGAAAAAGAGGCCAAACTTCCAGGTGTGGAGCCCAAAAAAGGAGCTTTTAATGTGTAGATTAGTGAAGGACCAATGCGCATGGGTCCACCAAAAAGCGATATCCTCCATGCAAATGTGAGCTATGTCTTTCAAACACCTTGGAATCTCTGAATGATTAGAGTCAAACCCATGCAGTAGTATTGATAATCAATATAGAAATTTCCAACATGTTGATGAGGACTAGCTGCAAAGTATGGAGAGGAAGTGATAGGGGCTCGCTTGAGTAGCCTTTATTTGTTTTTGGCAGGCCTTTATCTATGCAAGTGGCATGGGCATGGGCCCAAATAAAAATCCTCCTCTCCAAAGGGCCATTGACTAGTGGTTGGGATTCAAAAAACTCCATGCACTAAAGACATGTTTTGAGGAGGATTTATCTATAAGTCATGCAATGCCCAGAATAGAAGTAGAGAGAGCATACAAAATCTACGATATGCTTGAATCTATGACATACTTGGAGGTAGAAATTTTTTTTCCCAAAGGAAAAATGTTAGAGATCGCAATCAAGTACATCAGCTACCACTGCAAGCAGGACATAGAGAGTAAAAAAGTTGAGGATGAGGAGCTCTTTGACTATGAGTTCCCTTGTCAAGAGGCTCCCCAAAAACTAGCTATCCCCATGAAACCCTTCTAGATGTAACACTATCTACGATCACAACTGCCAATGAGCACCTCTAGATCAATATGCATAGGGTGCATAAGCATGGCAAAAGCCACCGCAGGCATGTGGTTAAGAGATGCCCAAAAGTTGTATGCAATCTCCAAATATAATTGATTTTGGAAAAAACAAAAACACCTTCCAAAACACCTATGATGAGACACTAACACCTATGAGAAAATATTCAAATAATGTAGATTGAAGGAGAGACTACTGAAAATAATCCCAAATCTACTTCCAAGCACCTGCATAGGACCAAAGAGGAGCAGGGGTAGCAATTAATGGCCTTAACTGGCCAAAACTATGGAAGTTTCCAAATCTAGAGTTGTATACAAATTATTTTAACCAAAATAAATTTTATTAATTTTTTTTAAAAAAGTGATGCCTCGATTTGCATGCCCAGGTCAAAATGGCCTCAGTGCAAAAATTTGTTGCCTCAAATTTCAACAATGTTCCAATAGGGCACATTTGATATGGAAATACGAGTTAAACTGTGATGTCCAATTTTTTTGAAAGTACCTCAAAAAATCAGTGATCCCCTAGATCCAATGAAAATCCTCTAAAACCTTAGATTTGAAAATTGATGTCAAACTCTCAAGAATAGAATATGGGCATGAAGATCTAGACCTCTGATACCATGTGAAAGTTGATAAATGATCAATCTCAAGGCTCCCAAGAATCACCTGCACGAAAACACCTATTATAGAAGAGAGTAGCAAAAAGCTATGGAGGCAAAAATTGCCAAATCCATTGATGAGACATTCTTGATGAGAAAAAAAAAGTAGATTGCTATAATCAAAAGAAAAAAGTCTTAATTCTCAATTTTGTTTACAATGAGAGATCATTCTTATAAAGGAGATCAAAACCCTAAAAACTTCTAGCCAAGGTTGCATCATAATAATTAATAAAATAATTAATTATTATTTGGCTAAAGCTTAGCTTATGTAGACTAGAGTTAATTAGAAAATATCTAATTACTCTAACATTATAAATATAATACATACTAAACAAGGCACTAGTAAGACACCTTATGAACTTTGGTTGGGACATGCACCTACTATGAAATACTTTAGAATATTTGGAAGTAAATGCTGCATTAAGAGAGATGATCATATTAGAAAGTTTTATTCTAGAAGTGATGAAGGAATGTTTCTTGGATATTCATTAAAAAGTAAAGCATACAGATATTTTAATCAAAGATAAGTTCTAGTGTGGAAGTTAAAGAAAAGTTTAGAATACAAGCTAAAATACTTGACTATGATTATGATGGAGAAACTAATCAAAGGACTACTAATATGAATGTTGAGTAGGAATAATTTTGTGAAAATGACACAAATTTGCAAATTGAGAAGATATGTACCTAGAGTAGAAATTAGAATTGAACAAGTGACACCTAACAAAATTGTATCAAAGCATCACCTTGTTGAACAAATCATTGGAAGTGTGAACAAAGGTTTTATGAAAAGGAACAAGGTTAGTGAATAATTTTATTTAATTTCTCAAGTTGAGCCTAAGAATGTTGTTGAATCTTGTAAAGATGACTACTAGATTAAAGCTAAGGAAGATGAAATAGCATAGATTGAAAAGAACAAGACTTGGGAATTGGCTCTAAGACCTAAATATTAGAATGTTATTGGAACACAATGGGTATTTAGGAATAAGATAAATAAACAAGTTGAAGTTGTGAGAAACATAGAAATATTGTTTTGTACATGATATTTCATAGAAATAATGAATTGATTTCAAAGAAACTTTGCACCTATTGCTAGATTAAAGTAGTTAGAATGTTCTTGGAATATGTAGCTAACAAGAACTTCAAAGTTTATCAAATGTATGTAAGAAGCTCTTCTGAATGTAGAACTTGAAGAAGAGGTATACATTGAACAACCTAATGGTTTTACTTTGAGTAATGAAAATGATATGGTTTACAGATTAAAGAAATAACTATATCGACTGAAACAAGAACATAGAGTTTTCTATTTAAGATTGGATAAACATTTGAAAAATCCAGAATTTATGAAAGGCAATGTTGACAATAATCTATATTTGTGAAATAATGAAGGTTCTATGCTAACTATTTTAGTATTTGTGGATGACATTATTTTTGGAGGTAATGATGAAGCTAGCAAGACATTTTTAGAGGAAATGAAGAAATAATTTTACATAAGTATGATTGGAGAAATAAAATATTCTTGGTATTGTAGATTGTACATATCAAAGATGGCATATTTATATCAGAGGCTAAGTATCTTAAAAATTTTTTGTAAAAAATTTGGTATGGAAAATTGTAAACCTATTGGAACACCTAGGGTAACTAGTTATAAGTTATCTAGGAAATATGAATCCCCTAGCACAGAGAAAAAATGTACAGATCTATGATTGTTTGATTGTAGTATTTGACACATACTAGACTTGATATAGATAATGTAGTTGGAATTGTAGAAACATTTTAGGAAGATTCTAAAGAGACAAACCTTATATTAGTAAAAATATTTTTTAGATACATTAAAGGAACACTTTATTATGGTTTATGAAATGATAGATCAAAAGATTTAACATTGTATGAATACACTAATGTTGATTGAGAAGGAAGTGTAGATGATAGAAAGATCACCATCGGTGGAGCTTTCTTCTTAGGAGGAAGATTGGTTTCTTGGGGTAAGAAAGAAAGATGATTGCATTTCACAAAGTACAAAAAAAGTAGAGTATGTAACAACAAAAAAGAATTGTAATCAAATTATTTGGAGGAAGACAATGCAAAAATATTTTGGAATAAAGTTTAATGAGCCTATTGTTATACATTGTGATAACAAAAGTATAATGAGTATGTCAAAGAATCCAGTTTTACATACAAAGACAAATAATATATCTATTAAGTATCACTTTTTTTTTTTTTCGAGAGAAGGTTACAAAGAAACAGATCAGATTGGAATATGCTAACACAAAGGTGCAAATATTAGATATATTTATAAACCTGTGGCCAAGGATACAATTTAGTATCTAAATAGTATGCTTGGGGTTATGCCCCAACCCACTTCAGAGTAGTTGATGCAAATATTTCTTTGGTCTAGTTAGTAGAAGAGTACTATTTCTTTATCTAGACTAAATGCTTGGTGCTTCTCCTATGGGGGAACATATGTGTTTGGGCCCTAAGTCACTAAGGACTCTTAATATTGGTATTTAAAAGTGTCTTTATACACTTGAGCTTGAACATATTATTTTAAAAATAATTGAACTTTGAGAATCAACATAATGATACCTTTGTCAATGATGTCAATGGGGGAGATATTCATATGTAAAAAATCATTATTTTGATATATTCCTAATGGGAGAGCATATGTTTTTATGTATGGGGGAGATCAACACCTTCCTTGTGCATGGTGATTACCATATGGCTACAATTTGAACATGAAAAAATCTTTATAACCTATTTGAGACTAAGATGTTAGAAATAGGGAATACTAGGGGGGGGGGGGGAGGGGGGGTGGCCGCTAGGTGGTGGGTGAATTAGTATTCTACAAACATTAACCCAAAATTGGATATTATTAATTCTTTGATAATTTACATATGAAATAAACTAATTATAGTAAATAAAAAACTTAACCATATAAGAAGAAAACTCATAGCATCATATTTTGTTAACTAAGGAAACCTTGGCCTAGAAAAAACTTTGGTGGGGATGGTAGCCACAAAATGATCCACTAATAAAAAGTATTTAGTTAAAGATATTGACCTTTTTAGGAGTCTATTACATGCATATAGTGTCTTAATCCTTGTTAGAGGACTTAGGCCTTGTTAGAAGCCTCAACCCTATTATAATTTTTTGTTGTAAAAGTACAAAATGTATGCAAGAAGAGCCCACTTCCCTAACATCCAATATACAATGTATTTTTTTGATACAAAAAACTCTTCATTTTCTTGTTGCTATCATTCTTTCTACCATTTTTGTTGTTTTTCCTTCTGAAATTTGGGTTCTTGTTGATGTTCTTCATATCCATTTTGCAAAATCCTTCTATATGACCAAAGTTATTGCATAACTAGCATACTGGTACATTGTTTGTGTACTTAGGTTCAAGTTTGTTAATAGATGCTTTGACATTTCTAGAAATGTGTCCAAAGATGTTATATTTGCAACACAAATGTTGGGTTTTTCTCTATTAGCTCCTTCATTGGATCTCCTTCTTTCTCTTGCAGGGTTAATACATCTAAACATTCTACTATTTCTATTATTACTATCTAATTTAGGTTTCTTACAATCAATTTCTCCATGAAAAAAACCATGATAATTCTAATAATAAAAATTAGAAATAGGTTTGAATGACTTACCTATATAGGCCCTTTTTATATAACCAATTCATTGCATGCATAACATCTACCTTTAAAGTCATACCTTACTTCCTTGGGTGATTCAACTTGCTCAATTTTCTTAGGTTCATCAATTTTTTTAGGTTGATTTTCTTGCTCAAGTTCTTTTGACACATCTTGAGATTGAATTCATTCAATCTTATTATTGACATCTTTCTTGTGTTCATGATTCTCAACAACTGGATTTGATTCCTTTCTTACTTCAGATTTCTTGGTTGACTTTTCTGCAATAAAATATCCAAGACCAATATTATCATAGGAAGGTCTCTAAGAATATAATTGCTTATCAAATTTCTCACTACTGGAATATAAATTTTCTAATTATTTCTTAGTCTAGGTTAACTCTCCTTTTACAAAATTAAAGTGTTATATTTCTCAAGTTCTTCTATTATAACTTGGTGGATTTTTTTGAAAATAATTGATCAATTGTATATTGTCTTTGATGTTATGAAAAATGTCATATCTTTACTAGTCAATATATACCAAGCTCATTTGGCCAATAAAGACAATTTTCTATGTCTACCAAGCATTCTAGTGTTTTCCAAGTTAGAAGGAAGTGACTACCAAGTTCACTCAAGTGTCAAAGATAAGTTCATATAAGTTGAGTGTTAATTGAGTTCACTCAATTAACAAAGGAAAGTTGGATAGAACCGGTGTTAACCTAGCTCGCTCAATTACCAAAGGAAGTTTGTGAAGATGCATAATATTTGCATGTTGTTGAGTTATAGTTTTTGTTTCAGTGGTTACCAAGTTACAACATATTATTAGTATTAACTAAGTGCCTATGTTTTTACCAAGCTACAATATTTTAGAGCTTATATTCTATGCTGACATCTAAGGGATATGGGATTTATTTTAGTGGTAACTTATTCACCCCTCCTCTCTCAGTCACTGTTATATTTTTAACAATTGGTATTAGAGATTTTGTGCTTGCAAAAAAAGTTTCAAGGACTTAAGCTAAAAGATCAGGATGTCTTATAGAAGAGAGATTCCCAAGCTGAACAAAGATAACTTCGAGCCATGATAAGAACTTATGAAGTTTCACCTAGAAATCATCAGTGATTTAGGTTTGAAATATTTGGAAAATTCTTACAAGGCTCCTACTAGAACATTGATTGTGGAGGAGATTGTTGAAAAGAAAAATCATAACATTAAGATGATTGACATTGCATCAACTCTTAACCATGCTAAATTTTATAAGGTCAAAGGATGTGCTACCGCTCATGACATATGGGCCAAATTGAAGGATATATATGGAGGTGATGATAATGTGAAAAGAGACAAAGTATAAAGCTTGAGAGATCACATCTCATCTCTTGAATAGTAGACACTCTAATTGTATAGATAGGAAGAAGGTTTCTAAGTACCTTTCTTACCACTATCACATCTTCAATTGTCCCTCCAAAGGCTTTGATTACACTAACACTAGCTTTGAAAGATATAAGAATCATAGAACCAAGGTAGATCATCAAGCATGAAATATGATGCCCCAAAGTTGAATTAGAAGAAAAGAAGTGGGGTAAAATAAAATAGAAGATAGAAATTTGGAAGAGATGAAAAGAAATAGAAAGAAGAAAAGATTTTTTTTTATAAGAAATAGAATGTTCCAAAATCAATCAACTTCTTAAGATAGAAATTTCAATTGAGATCATGAAAGAAGATAAGGAAATGAAGATTAAAATGTGACCAAAATTGATTAAAAGTCCACAAGAAATATGAAGGGAAAAACTTCTCAAACTCATAATGCAGCCTAAAAATGCAAACTAACATGAAGTCTAATAATGCAAACTACATGAAAATGCAATGGTGTACTTGCATAAGAGCAACTGTAACATAGGATTTTGTGTTCATCAATCATTAGAGAATGTAAAGGAACTTATTCTCATCATTGGGCCATTGTTAATGGACATCAAAAAATCACACAATCATCACTAGTCATAAGCACAACTATAAAAATATGAATGTGATTTATATCGGATCAGAATGTGAAAACATTCTAGCATAAGCATCAAAGAGATAAAGCTCAAGATGATTGCGATGTTAGCTTACCCAATGTAATGTAGCAAAACCATGCACACATCAAGGCCTAGTTACTAGGATGACCAAAAGAACGGTGGTGCAAAAAAAGTCAAGAATGATGCCTCAAATCTCCTAAGTGTTTCAGGGGGACAACAAGAGACACTCTAAGAGTTTCAAGACCACACCCACAAATAGAAAACAAATAAAAACATGCCCTATGCCCCAAGTCCTCTAGCTATGCATCTTAGAGAGACTTATCAGACAAGGACACTAAACAAAAATTAATAATAGTCAGCACAAAAAGAAAAGGTCATGACATAAGTCAAGCATTAAGTGTGTGTTTAAAAATTTAAGTTTGTTAACTGATACTAAGTTTCGAGGATAAGGATCAAATGCTTGCAAGTAGGGAAGATTACATGATGAAATTGAGTAAGACCAAACTAATAAGTGTTGAAAAACACTCGATGTCAGGGGTTGTATTGAAAAATACAATTGGGGTGGTGTTGAAAAAATACCATTTGTGAGGTTTCCTTAAGACTGACACAACCAAGAGACTAAAGCTAACACAGTTATGTCTCCTAAACAAAGACCAATTCCAAACCAATGCAACAAGGACAAGACATGATGGAGAAAGGCTAAGTGTTGAGGGCACATGCTAAAAAACATGGGTGCAAAGGCCTCAAATAGTGCCTATTTTTAGGTTTTCACCACTTGGAATTTTTTCTTAAATTTTTTCAGGACTTTTTACAAGTTTTTTTTGTACTTTTGCTACCAAGGCACCTATTTCTAGGTTTTCACTAAGGCACTTTTTATATATATATATATTTTTGAATTTTTAATTTTTTTTTGTATTTTTGGAATATATAATTTTTTTGGAGATACATCAAAGTGCCTATTGCTAAGTTTTCACTAAGATGATAATTTTTTGCGGACATTTTCTAGTTTTTAGAATTTTTACAATATCTCATATTTTTGTATTTTTGAAATATATCATTTTTTTGTATTTTTTTAGGATCAATAAATATGTAAAGAGATGCCCCCACATAAAATGTGCATCAAACTCTCAAGAAAAATCACATTGTGCAGTCCCAATGTCTAGCAAGGTGGAGGACAAGAGTGATCAAAATGAAGGAGAATAAAGGGAGGAAATCCTCAAGGGAAAGCTCCTCAACAGTACCCAAGCTAGGGAAAAATTATCATGTAAAGCACATTTGGACAAGAAATGAAAGGCCAATATAAGATAATTCATGAAACATAATGTAAAAGTGGAAAAGATGCAATCTAAAGGAGTAGACATATCAAGAGGCTTCATAGCATCATATTTTACTCTTTTTTATTAGATCAAGACCAAAGGGGTAAATGAGAAAAGGATAGCAAAAGACTAGAATGAATGAAGGAAAATAGATATGAAGGCTAAACATGAAATGAATGAAAACAAGATCATCATAAGATAGCTCACAAGATAGCCAAATGTTTATGCATAGGTCAACATTGTCAAGATCAAAAGAGAATGGACAAAATGGATGAAATATGTAGAAGAACTATGCATGATGCCTGATTGTCAGGTTTTCATCATGGTACTTATCCAAGGTGCCACAAGGGAGTGGTTTTCACCATAGGACGAATTTATTTCTCTTTACTTTTGCTACCAAGGTGCTTGATTACCAGGTTTTTACCAAGGCACATTTTCAAAGTTTTTATTTTTTTCTTCTTTTTTTCAATTTGTTCTTCTTTTGGGTTTTTTTTCGAAGAAGTCAAGCTTCCTTGAAATTTTAAACCATGACATGCAAAGGCGTTGAAATGATATGCTCAAAGATGTTGATAGGGAAATGAAGATGGAAGCCAAAAATGGAGGATATGGCTTCATGCAAAGCGAGTGAGATTGCAAAATGGAAATGAAGGCAAGATCAATGTCAACACACACCTTGAAGGGTAGCAAGGGATGGACAAAATGTGAATGAAGGAATATGGTGAGTGGATAGAAGAGGTTGTAGTTTAGGTACATGGAATGGAAGAATGCTTTTGGAAGAAGATGAAGTGGAATTCTTTGGAAGCTTGAAAGTCAACTTCAATTGTTGTTCAACATTAGAGTCTCTCAAGAGAGACTTTGGAATCCATATAGTCATAGGTCTCTTTTCATTTCTTTTTGATGATTTAGAGATAATATCTTCAATGATGGCTTTTGGAACCCATACTTGTCTTATAATTTTTTTCTTAGATATCTCTTTTGACTTTATGCCCCCATGTTGATTAGAGGAGACATGGTGGTTTTCTTTTTTATATGGATTCTTGAATTGCTTCTTTTTCTTGCATTAAACATTCAGGCTACTTCCAAAAGACTTGGGAGTTGTGGAAGAAGAAGGATGATATGACTGGTTTAGGTGAGTAGGTGGATGAAAAGGATTCAACGATATGCATCTATGTTGATCTTGAGGAAAGATAGCAGAGTGAGGGATGTAAGGACCCAATATATGTGATGAATTAGGAGAGTTGGGAGGGGAAAGTGAAGGGACATAAGGACCCAAGATGGAAGGAAGACATGAAGCATTTAGTATTGGTGGGGGAGGTCCAAGGATGGATGTGGAAGATGCAAAAGGGTAATCAATAAGTTCATCAACATATATATGAAAATGAAGAACATCAACATCTTTAGAGTGAGGATTAGGATTTTTAATAAGATCATGAACATCTTGAATAGGAGAAACTTCTTTGATAGGAGTACTTGAACCTTGAGAAGACTTAGGAAGAGTAGAAAGTGGAAGGGAATGTGGAATGGTAGAACAAGAAGATGGAAGACTTCACTAATACATTAGGGGTCAATTTGTGACGGCAAGAAAATGTAATATGTTTTTGGTTTTTTTTTTTCAATTTTAGCTCGATGCCATCGCAATTGTGAAGGAAGATGTCACAATTGTGATGCCACTGGGATATAAGAGAAAAAAAAAAATGAAAAACCTCATTTGAAAGAAATCGACACAGGGTTCTTCGGAAAGGAAAGGCGCGCGGGAGACTTCAATAGCATTGAGAGGGGCATTGAGGCACTAACTTGAGGCATCTGCTAACTACTTGTTTGACCTACTATATTCTATGGGGATCTCTACGATAAAAGGTCCAAGGGCAACATTTAGAGGAGGATGATGGCAAGGTGCAAAACAAAAAAGCCCATCACTATTAGAATCCTTTGTTCTCCAATCATTATTATTATTATATATATGAAGTAGAAAATGGGAGGAGACACAACCATACCAGATGTAAATTATCTCCTGGCTGCCAAAAATGCGGTGGGCTCAAGCTATTTGCAATTTATCTTCCCATGTCTTGTAGATGATCATGCATTCTCATTATAACTATTAATGTTTCTCATGAATGCCCTTTCATTTCTTGAACAAGACACTTGTTTTTAAGTGTTTCCATTGCATGCCAAGAGCTCCATGCTGATGCCTCCCATACTTCCATGGCAGTGTGCTTGGATTTGTCAACAAAAAGACATGCAAAATCCATGAAAATTTGTTGTTCCTCATAGTCCAATGCATCAAAGATTATTTTATTTTGCATAGCCTTGGGTGGTAAGATCTCACTCCCCAAGCCCATTAGGCTAGGATAGTAGCAATAGATTACGACTATATATTAAAAATTTGGGATACAAGTTGGAAAATTGTTACAAGTATCCCATTACATGAGATCAAGATTCAAGTTTAAATGTTCATATAATGAATAAAATTCAAAAATCCTTGCTAAATATTCATTAATTCAAGTATAAAATTAATAATAGAACATTATTTTCATTGGAAATGAAAGGCCCTAAGTCCACAAAATGGGCAGTAATAAAAAGTACATTTGGTTGCATGTATCTTACATAGAAATGCAGTGGTATTATATATCTGGCATAGTTATGAAAGTATGGCCCTCATTGCCAAGGTCTATAGTATCTACCATAGTAGTAAAAATCTTCTTAGTAAAAAAAAGGCAAACCAAAAGATTCAAAAATTATCGAACTATCACGAATCAATCAAGAAAAAATCATATTTTCAACACACATAAAATAAAGATGAAAAAATTAACAAAACATGGTTTTATAGAATAGAGATACAAAAAGAAAATAAAATGAAAGCTTATTCCATAAACTATGAGATACATTTTTTCTTATTTATGTTCATATTGTATTTGATTAAATTGTATTGCACAATACATACTACACACTGCATAAATGATAACTAATTGTAGATAGTTTTCAATTACAATTTCATTTGTATGAAGTCAACCTAAAAACTAAGTACAAAGTTGCAAAAAATTCTATGTTCCTTTAGAGTCTTGAGAAGGGTGGGACCTAGGATCTTGATTTGGGGATGGTGGTTAGCAAGGGTTGATTTGGGGACAATCATTGGCATAGGTTTAGGGATGGAGCACCTAAAAGGGTCAAGAGGCAATGTCCCTTATAGGGATTTGGGGTTAGTACCCTCAGCAAGATTGACAAGCAACATCCCTTTTGTAATACATTGTAGAGTCAAGGGGCAAGTACCTTGCCATCAAGACCAAATTGAGCCCTTTGAAACCACACACACCCTTAGGGTACATGCCATTCATTATTTCATCACTACTTTGTTCAAAATTGAGTTTTCAATATTTCATTAGTCCTAACCAATATATTTATTCTTCAAAGAACTAATATTAAAGTTGAAGAATCTGATTGGATTTAATGATGGAGCTCGAGTCAAGATCTTTTGAGTTGTTCAACCACGTCACTATCATAGTTGCACTCCCTCAGGAGATAAAGATCATGATCATTAGGAACACCATCATTTGTAATCCACATAGAATCTAGATTGATCTCGTCAGGGTCATTGGTAGTTTTTATTTGGAACAATATGTTATCAATATATTATAGTTTACTAGTCAAAATGTATTAATTGTTTGATAGCTAGGTAAAACCAATTGTGCCAAAATGCCTAAAGTTCTTATAAGTGCATGAAAAATCTTACAATGACTCTGGTAGCCGCATTGATAAGTTGTTGTTGGAATTTTTCTTTTTGAGGACGGATACCTGATCTTTTGCGTGATGTCTCATGCTTTCTTCTTCTTCTTTGTTTTTTGTTCTTGTTCTTTTGTGGTCACCATTTGGTGCTCTGTTTGTCTGCTATTTTCTTGATGTAATCTTCTAGTCCCATAGACCCTCATTGTGGTCTTTTGTTGGACATTAATAATATTATCTTATCTTATCTTATCTTACCACTTCACAAGTCAAATACATACAGTGATAGGATGAAGATTACACTACCATTTTTCATAGTGATAGGATGAAAATTGATTGTAAATCAGAGTAGATACAATTCAGACATGTCCTTTACAATTACATAATCATGAACATTGGCAATTAGTGATTAATCAAAAAAGCACATTTTTTGGCTTCATCAACACATTCCTCACAGCATCATGTGAAGTTCCTTACACAGTTGGCAAATGTGGGCTTAGCAAAAACTTTGGTAAATTAAAAATTGCTTATGTTTATTTAAAAACAACTTTCTATTATACATAACAATTTTTCTACTATCCAAGATTTTACTTGATGTTGTTTCTAGAAGAGATTGTATATGTTTTTTGAATCACAATGTTTCAGATCTCACTCTATGATCTATCATCTAGACTATCATCTAGATGTTAGAGAGCAGAAGGGATAGAAAAATATATTTTTTACAAAATTAAATGATAAAATATATCTAATGAGTCCAAAAATGAGTACAAAAGTGTTTTCTATAAAGGTTGACTCATTTGAATTTAATTGAGAAGACTAAATCCAAAAATTCATCAATGCATTCCTTGCAGCATCATACAAAGTTCCTTGCATGGTTGGCATACTTAGGACTCAACCAAAATTAGGATTGTCTTTACAATGATTATCTTTAAAAATCATCATCATGATTCATAAACTGCATTACAACATTTTAAATCTTCATCTTCCCTAGTCTACTAAAAACTTGGGGAGAGGTTCTAATCCTTGCACTCTATTGCAGCTCCTCACTTCACATTAAAGGTTGTATTTTTGGCACTGAGTTGGCCAAATAATATGTGACAACTAATCATGCTCTTTTCTCTTTCTCATTTAACTCAGTACCAAAAACATAATATAGAGCACTTGTGCTAATTTAGAAGCATTAGTAGTGATGGCAGTGAGTTGATTGGCATCCTTGTATTGAGTTGATATTGTCATTATTAAACTAAGTATGAAAATATGAACAATCACATTATATCTATCTCTTGGATCAGGTAGTATATCCCTAATCAAGATGGATTGAATGACAATCATATGGGTTTGAGTTATGATCCTCTATATTCATATTAGAGGCTTTGATGTTGAAATTGGCTTAGCAAATAATCATGACAATGACCATAGGGTCTCTTGATAATTTGTTTGGTGACTAATCATAATCAATAACCTTTGGATTTATTGGCTAATTAAGTTTATGCCTATGTGTCTCCTCAAGGAGACATGTAGTTGAACAGTTACAACCGCCCCTCATATGCCTCTTGATTGCACTAAATAAGATGACCGATCACAAGAGATGGATTATCAAGATTCATAAATGATTCTATCTCTTCAGATTGAGAATTCTAATAAGTGATCTAATTATATATTCAGACCTGGCAAACATTTTTCAATATTGAATTAATTCATATCCATTCTATATTGATTATCACCTAGAGAGATCCATTACATTTACAAAGATCCTTCATTATTTAACATGGTATTAGAGCTAGGTTAATAAAGGTATCACTTTAAGAGAGAAAGGTTGCTAGCTATGAAATCAATACCATATGCCTTTGCAATTTTGTGCCCAAGATGGTGAGAGATTTCAAGTCACCTCATTTTCATCCTCTCTAATGTCTGCAACAAAAGAGTATTTGTAAATTTGTATGATGTTTTGCACAGATTTAATTTTGATAACACTCGTTGAGTAGCATTTGGCCATGAAAGAGAAGAGGCAAAAATCAAAAAATTAGTGTTTAGGTTGCTATGCTTGCTGGAACATTTTGGCATGAGGGAGCAAGTACCAAAGTGTTGGGCCTATCATTCTTGTAGAGGGTGCTCCTGAGCTTCCCATTTCTACAAATGGTGTAACACTTGTTTAATTGCAAGTTTAGTTTGGCATGCAGATGAGCATTTGTAATATTTTTCTTGTAGATCTATTGATTTTTCTTGCAGGGAGACATAGCATAATAAAAGGAAATATGGTTAAAAGTATTTGTTTAGAGCTCATTTTCAAATTGTTTGAAAGATCACTCAAGTCATTCTTTAAATGTATGGATTTGTGGTTTTTTTTTCAATGCAAATCATGCTGTTGTTAGTAGGCTTAATTCCTTTTGATTACTATCTATGGAATTTTTTCATCTTCTTCACAGGGGCAGGAAAAGCCATACAAAAAGTTTCAAGCAGTCAGTGTAGCTTTTGTTATTGCTCAACTAGTTAACAATATACCAAAAAAATGCATCATTTATCCATTTGTATATTTTTACTATTTTTCTTAAGTTGACAATGCTTCCTTTTGAATCTATTTATGTTAAAGCAGGATGTATCAACATTGACTGTAAAAGAAAAACAAGTTACACAAATGAAAACTTGCATTGTTGCACTTATATCTCACATTTGACACTTGGAGTTGATATGAACGTTTCTTTGAGGTGGGTGATAACAAAGAGCTCATCAATTTTCACTATGTTATCTTCTGGCTACAAGTCTACACCATTCTTCACTATTTTTTATTTATACCTAATACAATTTTATTTTTCAAAATGTTTATCATCGCCATAGTTTTTGACAGTTGGCTTCTTTGTAATAACACCTGTAAGGAGCCATAGGATATTATATGATAAAGGTTATAAATCTCAGGTAGTTTGTCTACGAGATTTCTTTTGGATTTGGATGTGTCACATGAAATGCTGAAGTAAGATGCATATCAAATATATAGTTGTGGCTTTTGTGTTATGTCCAACTCAGACATGGGCATTTCTGCCTGTGGTTACGATTTTGTGCATGATGAGCTTGACTTCATTTTTCATGCCTGGCAATGGGAATTTTTGTATGTGCCTCATAGCCTAAATTTATATCTGGTTTAGGAGTTTGACAAGAGAATTGTGCAGAATATTACAACTTTTGAGTCTATTGTACTTGGCCTCACTAAGGCTGATAAGCTTATGAGATCTAGGCCCTAGTGCCCCAAACTTTGGGTCCAAGATTTTGAATCATTTTCCAAATAGTAATACTAATTAGGGTTTTTTTGATGGATTTTTTGTAAAATATTTCGACAGCAACACGTAGAAATTTTCAAGTGGCTGGAGATGAGCAATTAATCAATTCTTGTTTTATTGCATGTTTTCTCTCCTGCTAGTTGGGATTTGTTTCTCAATAGATAATATTGCGTTTTTCAATTCATATTTGATATTACTCTTCATCTTTCTTCATATATCAATTTCTCACATAGTCTTTTTTAAGTTGTTGCTTGAATTCCTATTTATCTGTTTGTAAGTTGCTTTTGACTTTCAATTATGTAACACTTTTTCTACCTTTTCATTTAGTTATAATAAATTGGAATGTCTCCTATGGACTTTATATTCAAACCTCAATCAAAGAACACATTAAAATAATTTTCATGCCACTGACATGACATATAAGTGACCTGAAACTAATTATAATTTAAAACAAGTATCCATGGTTGCCCTTCTCTTTTACGTACTCTTTGAGTTTTCCATTATTAATAGTCATATTAAGTTCCTTGGGATCCTAGCAAGGTATCTTAAAAAATGACCGGTATTTTCACAACAATATGCCAGCTAACTGATTCGATTATAAGTTCTAAGGAGAACGGGAGAAGAATATATAATCCAACAAGGAAAGCTTAAAGGAAACTAAAGACTTTGGCAAAAATAAAATAAAAAAATCATCTGAGTTCATCCAATTTCTAGATTTCTTGGGAATTTGGTAGAAGCTCCTCTATTGTCTTGAGTATTTCATGCCAAATTATGGGCTCTCTTTTTAAATGAGAATACACAATTTAAATGGTATACTCTTACAAACTATTAGCTCTTTTGTTGCTCACTTAGCTAATTTCCCTATAGCTACGAGCAGAAATTAACAATAAATATTTGACATATTATCAGTGTTGATCTTATTAAGTTGGGCACTGATTTCAACCCATTCTAATTGATTTGTATAGATTCTTATAACCAGTTCCATATATTTAATTACATTTAGACACTATCTTTTAATGCTTTATTTCAGTGTGCTACATATTCTATTTCATATTTGTGATATATGATGAAAGTATTATAACGTATGGAGGAACAGTCCATGAGTCACAAAAGCTATGTCAATGCTCACACATCTTCTTGGACTTACGCAAATCTATGTCAATCCTCACACATTTTCTTGGACTTACGCAGGAACTAGGCTGCCCTGCAGCTCTTGTTAAATATGTTATCAACTTGACTTTTCTATTAAAGGCTCTCATGCTGAATTGAAAGCCAGGTAAAGAAAAAGATATTATACACTATTTTTTTGGTACCCTGTGCATCATAACAAACTTGTTCTTACTATAAGAAAATTTTCTTTTCTTTTGTTTCATTGTAGATCTTTTGCTTGCACGGAGGTCTCTCCCCATCATTGGACACACTTGATAACATTCAAGCTTTGGATTGCATACAAGAAGTGCATCTATACACATAAGTATAATGTTCTGTGCTGGGTAGATTTGAAAAGAAGATCACAACCATAACATTCAGTTCTATGCATGATAGTGTCTTAGATCTAGTTCTATGTAGTGTTCTCTATTAGAAGAATTTTCTGTCTTGGTTACTAAATAGTTTCTATTTGAAAGTATTTTGGTTGTACTGGCTATGTAGTGCCCCGCCAAGGAACCCTTGGAACTAAGCGTAAAACATGCAGGGGATTTTGTTAAAGCAATTGCATCATTACACACTTAAATTAGGACAACAATGCTAACAACATGAACAAAAATGAACAACAAATCACTATCACTTTGTGCTTGTGCAAAAATAGTTGTAAATACCAGCATCTACATGTGAAAATCTGCGATCTCACTTGTTGCCTATTAGAAGAGCCTCCTATACATTCACCATACCCTTGATGGTGTGTTAAATTTTGTGCAATGATGATGAAATCACTAGAAAAAAGAAGCTGAAACAGTGGCCTAGAGATGATATGTAAATCTTTGGGTCATGCAATAATAAATGTGGCATGGATGAGCATCAATTTTTCTTTGACTTCATGCCAACCACATAAAGGACAATTTTCTTGGAGCCTTCAAATTGAATCTAGTAGTTGTAGGGTCAAATCAAACTATCAATGAAGCTCTAAGTTGTTTAAGAGGATAGGTGGGACCTGTGGTGAAAAATGTCACAATTCTGGGTACATTGGTGCATTTGGGAACTTTCTGCATGCTAAAATGAAGACTTGAGGGATTTTGGAGTGCATTTAGACCTTTGTGGGTGAACATAATATAGACATCAACACCAATCAATATAATCAAATGAAACTCAGATGCAATCGATGAATAATGCAGATGCTGAAGTTCTAAACCATCCAAATAGCCCTAATAATTGTTGGACCTAATTTATTGCCAACCACTATAGTGTTCAACATTTAAGGTTTGATTCTTCACAAATGGCCATTTACATCAATGCATTTTAAAAAATATATCACGCCTCCAAGAGTCTACCTTCGATAAAATGTGTCTGAAATGTTTCTCCAAATAATAGTATCTCCAATGTTGTCAGACATTGAATATAATTTTAGGCTACTAAAGTTATCAACTTGCATAAATGCCGAACATTGGAAGTATGGGGACAATATAATAGATTACACCTTAATTCCTTGCCCCATGCAGAAAAATCTAATAATGGACCCTTCTACCATCTCTTGTCTCTTGTATTTTGAGTTCCATGGAAAATCAGTTTCATACATATCATTGAAGGAAAAGAGCTTCTAGAAGTCTTTTCACTGCCTACTCTATGGATCATGCTCAACATGTTGAACAGTCTCAAACTCTAAGAAGTCAACATCCCCTTTACCATTGTTAACATTTATGCCACCAACTATGAAAAGAACATTGTTGGAATCTCTTCAAGTATGCTAAAACCGTCACATGCCTAAATAGTTCTAAATTTTTTTGGAAAAAAGGAAGTTGTCAAGTGAAGAATCTAAATGGTGAATCAGTGGCAGATATTATGGATTCATCTAAACATGGGTAAATACCTCCTATCAAAGGAAAATATTCTTGGACTAGTAAAGATCTGGCAAGCAATTCATTGCCAAAAGACTTGATAGATTTGTGCTTGCTGAAAATCTCACCTTCTTCCCAAACCTGTTCTCTAAAACAAAATACACGGCTCACCATTGTTGAAGATATCGAACAAGCTTTGGTGATGATGAAAGAACAATATTGAGGAGACTGTAGAGCATGGATTGGAGAAAATATAATACAAGGATACAAATAAGAGATTAAGTCAGAAATAAACAATGGACCCCTAAATTGGGTTCATTACAATTGCTAAAGCAGTTGCATCATTAAAGCAATTGCATCATTACACACTTAAATTAGGACAAAAATGCTAACAACATGAACAAAAATGAACAAAAAATCACTATCACTTTGTTCTTGTGCATTACAACTAGGGAGCCCTAAACTATTCCCACATTCCATTGTTTTGCCTGACACAAATGGCCTGTTCTCAGACCAATAGGGATGATGGTGCCAATTACCAGTTGGAGGCACTGATTAATGTATGTGTTGAAATATTGGTGGAGACATTAATATTGTTGAAATATTGAATTATTATGCATACTGTCCTCACAAGTCACCCAAAACCTAGAGAAACTGCCCATGGCATGCTTGTAGATTCAATCGTACAACTACCCTCACAAGTCATCATAGCCTTGTGAAAGTCGGCATACTTTTTGTTAGGATAAACCACAGACAAAAATAAAAAAAAACTACATGCAAATATAACCAATAACAAAAAATAATAGAACACACAGAAATGAACACAAGGCACCAAGATTTAACGTGGTTCACCCAATCCCTGGGCTACGTCCACCAAACAGCAAGTCTGATCTTATTACAATCCAGTGATTACAACCTGATTACAATCCGTAATCCCTTATAGCTCAATACCACTCCAAGAACCAATTTCGTATCACCACATATGAAAAATACCCAACCCTAAGCCCTTTTTATACAAGTATTAAACCACTTTAGGGTTATAACATGTCGGCCATATGTCGGCTATAATATGTCGGCTACCATGTCGGCTACTTCCCAAATTTTTTTTTTCGCCCCGAACCCCACTATTTATGAAGTATGTACAATACTTTCCTGATCAGTCACCACAATCTAACACTTTTGCGATGGAAATAGAGACCCACTTCTTTTTCTATGTCCCCTCCTACCATGAGATCAAAGGGAGATTTCATTATCTTTTTAGACACTGTACATCCCTGCCAACCTTCTTTAGATACATCGATCAACATTGTCTAGTGCTTTACCTCCAAGAGACTACTCATATTTGTGATCACATCTTACAGTTGCTCTAAATTTTTGCACATTTAGAGTCCCTTTTATTATGCCAAGGGGAGAATCTTCATGTGTGACTATGTAAATCCTCATTGTTTTGCCATTCTAAATCCTTAAAACCAATTTGATGCATGCACTCAATGATCAATTTTTAGATCTTACCCACTACTTATGTTCAAACAATATAATGATTAAGAGAATGTTAGAGATTCATGATTAAATATTGCTATTAATGTCAAAAGTGTGAGCCAGATCACAAGTGTCAGCATCAATGTCAAAATGAGGACTAGAAGAGATGCAATTCCTATATTACAACTAAGCATAATTAACGATGGAGGATTCATGTTAAGTTTTTCAAGGGGTGGTCTATTGAAACATATGTACCAGCATAGTATGGCAACATATTATGCAATTCTTCATACAGATCAAATTCACCAAAGGAACTATTAACACACAGTCAGATATTGGAAAGAGAGAAACTTAAGGAAGAAGATTGTGAACTTCCATTTTGGTATGGAAAAACTGGCAGCATGAAATTACATGCTCATCATCTCTTACACTACAGTCAACAAATATGGGAGTTCAGTTTGTCATTTGACTTTAATTCAATCAATTCTAAAAATTCAAGTGGACATACATATAAAAGTGTGTAAAAGTCTTAGATGATACTCATCAATGGCAAGTTAAAGCAATGTAAAGTTCTTCTTTTCCTGCAACACATATAACAACAATGTAAACTTATCTTGAAACTTCTTCTTTTCCTGCAACACATATAACAACAATTTTAAGTGCTTGCAAGGTATATACTTATGAATAAATATTACATCCTGATTTAAATGTATGAAAACAATTTTCATTCCTTTTAAGCTTCATTCATCTCGAGGTGCAATTCACAAACTCAAGAATAGTGGCTTTTGTTCTTCAGGATACCTTTAGGGGAAGAGTATGTGAATGCCCCCTTGTGTCTGGAGTCCAGTTTAGAGGAGATGGCTATTTACATTGCTAAGGTTTGTTGAATCTAATTTTGAATAACATTGCTTGCTATTGTTGAATCTAATCTAATGTATATTTTAACTAGACTTGTAGCTTATATGTTTTGAAATTGTTGTTAGGCCTTGTAGTTTGTATAATTTGATTGCTGGAGAGCTTCTACAACTAAGCAAGAAGGCCATTGCACGAGTTATAGCTGCACACTCGGGTATGAAAATTGTATATTTTTTTATTCTAATGTATATTTTAACTAGACTTTTAGCTTATATGTTTTGAAATTGCTTTTAGTGGCTTAATGTTGTAAGGTCTCTTGAAATAAGACCTTCAGGCGGTTGGTCAAAGTTTTACAAATAATCTTAGGAATAAAGTCAAAGAAAGTATTTTTAAAATATTAAAGTATTTACCTAGGTCTAAGAAGATTTTTGTACTTTCGACAGTTTTGCTTAGTTTGTGAAAGTTGTAGACCGAAGTTTTCATAGCCGGATTTTTGCTTCCTGCAAAGAACGATCATGTCAGATAATATAAGTGAAGAACAAAATAGGGAGACAATCGCTAGATTGTGGTCTAACTTGAAAAGAAAAGGTGATGGAAAATGTTATTGTCCTTGCAATATTTGTAAGGGCTTAAATCATAGAAGACTACTAATCAAAATAGTTAAGAGACATTGTAGGGAAAATGGTCACATTGAAGGGGGGCATGACTATCATCCACTGGTAAGTCGTTCATTATATCATTTTAACAATTTATATACATATGAAATCACTTGATGATGAGTTGATGATCATAGTTTATTTATTTTAATCAATTTTATATAGGTTGATCTTCGTAGGGAAGTACATGATATGAACCACAACAATCCGAAGAATATGGTTTTTGAAGTGGAGGAAAATGGAGGTGCAAATATCCAAGGTGAAGATAATGATCACATAGAAGATGATGATCATGCACCAAAAAACACAATTGAAGACGATGGTATAAATACATTGATCCATGACACATCTAGTCCAAGCATATCTAATCATGATGATGATGATAGCCTCAATGTACCTCTACATTAGAAGGCATACGAGCCCCTATACAAAGACTCCCAAACAACTCTTCTCTCTCCTGTATTTTTGTTGTTAAACTTGAAGGTTATGAATGGTTTATCCAACATAACAATGTCACGTATGTTAAGGTACGTCATATATGTCTTTATAGTTAACAAAGGGTGAATAATGTACCACTAATATTGTTTATATTAACAACTTATATTTTTTGTTGTAGATGAATAGGGGAGTTTCTGTTACCATCATCAAATATTCTACCTCGCTCATATCGAGAATCAACTACTATTATGAAAGATATTGGAATGGAGTATGAAGCAATACATGCTTGTCCCAATGATCATATTATATATTATAAAGAACATGAATTTGCAACACAATGCCCTGTATGCCATACAAGTAGATATCAAATAGATCAACTAACAAAAAAGGTGCCTCAAAAGGTTCTTCGTTACATCCCCATTATTCCATGGATGTGACAATTATTTAGGTGTAGTAGCTTGGCTCAATTTATGGATTATCATGCACGCAAGAGAAGTTGAGATGACATTATTCGAATCCCTACAGATGGTTCGACATTTATGCACATAGAGGAAAAGTGGCAACACTTCAAAGAAGAACCTCGTAATCTTAGGCTTTCATTGGTAGTGGACGGTGTCAATCCATTTGGAGAGATGAGATCTGTTTACTTGGTGTGGCCTATTTTTGTTATCAACAATAACATTCCTCTATGGATGTCAATAAAGACGGAGCACATTATGTTGGCAATGATTGTTCTAGGTATCTTATCATTTGATAGTTATTAATGAAAAAGTCTTCAAAATGACCATAGAACATGTCTCAACTACTGTATCAACACGTTTTAGGCTTCAAGTATGACTGTTCCTTCAAAAACCAAAATATCACTTCAAAAATAGAGTTTTCCAGCCACTTCATCAACTCAAACTTTTTACAATATGCAACCAATGCTTGGAGATTCAAGACATCACTCCATTAGGTGTCTTCTCCACCATTCTAGGGCTTATTTGGTCAAAAATAACCTCTCACAATCAAAGGAATCCAAGGCTATCCATGTTGCATGGAATATTTGCAATAAGTGCAAAATGTTGTTATGACAACATTCTTACAGCACTTGGCAACTTTGATAGATTCCTTAATCCTATATTATAGGCTTCTTATCCTCACATATTTTGAGGATCCAAGATCATTCATGATCATCATATTAATTTAATAACCATTAACCATTCTTAGGCTTAAGAACTATTCTGCTATTACAACGTCTGCTCCTTTAATTCATGGACCCAACTCATCACATAAGGCTGCATACTAGTTACTTCTCCCTTGTACCATTCAAGGCCTCATACACCCAACCTTGACACCAAGTGTTTTGGACAACTCCAACATAAATGAAAACCAAAACAAACATCAACATAACCCAAAACAAATTAGGTCTAAGGAAAACTTGCTGTTACCAGTGACAGGGCAGATTGCAACACTTGGCCTTTATTCTACACACCCAACCAAGAGTGAAATTGGATCCTCTAGGACTCCCAAAGACCAAAGATAGTTTAGAACAACTCCAACATGAACAAAATAAGGTGTAACAAGGGTTGGAAACCCTGCTAACTATTTACCATTTCCTTTTGATATTTTAACTACCCTCCATTGGTTGTTGAAACAATGCAAGTAAAATTCACCATACCATGCAAAAATGCAGGGCTTAGAGTTCAAGAGATGCCTCACAGAAGAGGATAAGAGAATTGGCTTCCAACAAGGCTATAGAGCCGTGGCTGAATGGCTACGAGCTGAAATCAGTGTGGAAGGTTCTAATAATGATGCATTTGAGCCACAAGTAAATAAGCTAAATGAAATTTATTTCAAATTGAATACTTTACCAATTAGTCTATTTGATGTTAAGTTCCAATATAAAGTGAGCATATCTGTTCTAAGCAAGCAATGATAACAATGCGTAGGATGTTGGAATGCAGCCTGATAATCCTTCTACACAATCTGTGGGTACTGAAGGTTTGCATGATGTGCATCCCAGTGGTGGAGGTATACATTTTCTATTAAATTTTTTATATGTAATTGCAATTGGTGTTTGATTAACGTAACATTTTGTATAGAAACTATAGATGATCGAGGGGTTGATGTTCATGACCGTGTTGATGTTGAGTCCAGACAAAATGATGTGGTCAGATCAAGTAAAGAGCACCACAAATATGTTATTTAAAATAATTAAATACTTGTAACAATTATAATAAATTATTTTTAATTTAACTCTTTTATTTGTTATTGTAGAGGACCCCCCTTTGCAACAACATAAGAATTTGAGATCATCAAGAACAGAGAATAGAATAACTGATGAGGGGGGAATTGATGATGACACTGATGCTCCTCTTAGAGAATATTAAACTATTTAGTAGAGAATATTAAACAATTCTCGAAATAAAGTGAAGCTCAATAAGATACTAAATATTTCTCTATTATGTCCTATGATTAGACTGTTTTCCTATGCATATAAGGCTTCATGCTTTGACAAGCTAGAAAAAGCTTATAGCTAATTGAGTATAAAGATGACTTGAACAAATAATATACCAATTATTAATGGAACCAAAGAAATATCAGCCAGGCCGTGGGTTCATAAATAAGAATCTTTCTTGGCACTCAAGCCTATAGAAGAGAAGGCAATACAATTTTCTACCATGCTCTTGATGTTGAAGTCACACCTTCTTCTGAGCAATACAATAAGA
The DNA here is from genome assembly GCA_028749045.1 of Cupressus sempervirens. Classification (NCBI taxonomy): domain Eukaryota; kingdom Viridiplantae; phylum Streptophyta; class Pinopsida; order Cupressales; family Cupressaceae; genus Cupressus; species Cupressus sempervirens. The sequence goes on along the minus strand of CM053784.1, from coordinate 670,178,107 downwards.
ACTTCAAGAATCAAAAATTAGATGATGAATCAGATGTGAAGGCTCCTAATCAGCCTAAAGTCACATCTCCTAAGTTAGGAAAAGAATCAAGTAATGAGTTAAGAAGAACAAATCTTTGTTTTCATTGCAAAGAAAATTGGAAACCAGACATAGGTCTCTTGGTAAGGGTAAGGCATACCTTATTGAGGTGAATTTTGATGTGGGTAGCGATGAGGATAAATGGGTGATTTTATTGGCTTCATTGTCATGGAAAACCTTTGGTCATTGAGTTTCTCCTAGATTCCAAGTGAATTTAGACATTCCTATTATTTGATGGTAAATATATGTAGACATAGTAGATAATAAGTCAAGTTAGTTCAATTCATATGTATCTACAAATGACCTTTTTGATGAAATGATTGCTCCTCTAAATGTCTCTTCACTTGTTGAGAAGTGGTGGTGAGCCCATGATTTGTGAGAGGACTAGATAAAAGGAATTTCTGTGCCAATTTGGAGAACTTCTTGGAAGCTGTCAAGGATGAATGATATCTTAAAGATGTCTATGATGATTGCTACATTCAATGGTGCAACTGCAATAAGAACATTACTAGCTGACCTATGTGTGAAGTTGGGTGCATTTGAGTTAGAGCAGTTGGTAGTTCTCAAATGTTCCAGCTGCTTGTTCCCATTCATTCGATTAAAATTAAAGCTATTCTATAGATTATCATTGGGGAGTCAACACTTTTGGGCAAACAAGACAAATTTACTCATGCCAAATATTGGTAAGTGGTGTAAAAAGTACAAATCTAACTGCCACTCCAATGCATAGTGCTATGTACAAAAGAATGATTCGTGCATATGTAGAAGCAAAGGGTTTCCATGAGCTAGAGGTGGATAATTTAAATCCTAAAGCTACTTGCCTCCATACAACAACCACAACATTTAAACTGAGAAAGAGGAAAAACTGAAGCCTCACTTGAAAAAGGAAGAACGAGAAAAAACCAAGTTAGGAAGTGAATGGGAGGAAGATTTTCAGAATCTAACCTTAATAGACCACCAAAAATAGTGGTAACAAGATACAAGGAGAGAAAATAGTTTTTGACACTTGGAAGGAATAGAAGTAGTTAATTTTTTGAGTCCTCCTACTGTCACAAATGAAATGAGTACATGGATTGATGATGATTATGAGATTGTTCTTACTGCATCTCAACGTCATACATTGAGGATGACATAGAAGGGATTGAATCTAGGGGTCATCATTCAAATTATGTAAATCTACTCGAAGATAAGGATGTTGATCAAAATTATCCTTCACCTTTTAAAAAGTACATGACATTGACTAGCATGTCAATGTTTGTGCATGAGAAGAGTAATATTTCTAATGTCAATCAATCAAAAAATACATTCTATGCCAAATCTAATCACCTCGAGGAAGATAGACAAAGAGATTTGATAGTGAAGGATAGGAACAAGTAGGTGAGAAAATGTTTTGATGAAACTATGGCAAGCGAAGAACTAGGGAAATTAAGGGATCATGTTGAAGATGTTGAAATAGCTCTATGATATCTAGGCATGCCAAGACTATAGCTTCACAAGAAAGAGAGAAGTTGTAGAAAATTAAATAGGAGAGATTGTTTAGACTAAGTATTGCAATTCAAATATCACTTCAAGAACTTCACTCACATTTACCTTGTCAAAAATCTCAACATATAGCATTGAAGTCCTTTAAGGATTAGGTAACAAGATAGTAAGCAAGAATAGATCAATAGCTATATATCATACGACCTTGGATTGATATAAGCAAAAAAATGATAAGTTGATAGATGTTCATGAAAACATAAAAAATAGAAAATCAAGGTGTAGGAACAAAACACTTCAAGGAACCAAAAGAAAAAGGAAGAAATGATAAAGTGGACAACCTAGCTGAGACCTATGACCTGAAACGTTGTCCAGAGAAATCAGACAAGGAAAGTTTGGAAGAAGAGAGATTTGACTTTAGAAACAAGGATAACTTTCAGCTTGTTAATAATCCCTTATTTGAGGTTAGAGCTAATGTTTGATGTTCCCTTATATGACTCCTAAGGGTCTATGACTAAATCCTTATATCTTAAATCACAATAAACTTCTTTCTATTATTACTTATACTCAATTCTTTATTTTGCCACAAATAAATGTTAGGTATTAATAACAATATTTTTTCAGGGTAGATATATCAATGCAATTGTGCATGTATCTTGATGTTATGTACAAGTAATATCACCCATGCTTCTGATATATTCTTTAATTCACTGCTAGAGAGATGCAACTGATCTTTGGTAAAGAATATAGACAAACAATATGCAAATGTCTTTTTAAGTAGTTCTGATATCTTCAATCAAACTTTGATAACTAAAAACACTTCCAATAATGATGGAAATGACTTTGTGAAAATTCCCAATCCAATCAATATCAAAGACTAAACAAGGATTATATATATTGAAGTTGGAAGTATAGTGATAGTCAACTAAATGACCTAATGTCATAGATCCTGACGATCTAATGATGATTACTGATATGCAATAAGTATCATTAGAATTTTTGTAGAGCAATTTGCAAGACGAAGTAATCACTGTTACAAATTTATCATAATGTAAAAGTGATATGTACCATACTGGTCTAAAGTTATTCATTGTATCTGACATCTGCCTTATTGAAATGTGATATGATTGATTTTGTTTGGTTTGTAAAGATGTTGGATATTTATTTGATCTCTGTCTGATATAATATCTTTGTAATGGTGATGACCCAATGATGGCTGATCTGTATTGTTGCAATTTCTGATATAACTCTTGTTACTTATGTGATATATATGTCACTATTCTTGATCTTAATCATTGTACTCATGGGATCTGGCTTTCTGATGTCTAGTGGATTATTACCACGTATGTCTATATAGAATATAAAGTAATCTTTTGTCTGAATAATGTCCTTGGACTGGTTATTGATGCCTATATCATTTGAAGAATTGCAACTCTTCATTGCATCTTTTAGTATTTGGCTCCTTTGTCATTATTGCACCCTTTTGGATAACTAATCTATGATTAGTATTTGTGATCAACATGATATAATTTAAAGAGAAAACACTTACATTTTAGTATCAAGGTTGTTTTCTGAATGAATGGAGAAAAACTAGCAACATATCCATTTCAGCTTTGCATTTTTTACTATTAGTATTTGATTATTAGAACATAACTATACATCCTTGTGAATTGAAGTTTCAGCAAAGATTTAATATTATTTGGATTTCTTTCTTATTATAGCAAAGGTTATGGAGGCCCTAAACATTCCAAGAGGTGTTTGGCATGTGCTTTTTTGAACACTTAATACTGACAGGTATTTTAAGTTTTAATAATATGGATATGTATAATTCTAGTTTTAATACAATCTTATTGCAGGTTGATAGATTTTCTTAACAAGTTTTCAAAGTGTTTTCTGTAAAGTCATTGTTCACTCTAGTTCGATCATCCTGACTTTTAGCTGCAGGTGCCTTGCCTTTGGTCAAGCATAAAGCTTTCCTTAGGCCCATGTAATATGGTGGGTAATTTGTTGGGTTTCTCCTTACCAATGAAAACTTTTATGTGACCCTTACGTTATGCTTTTAGCATGCATAACATGAATAAAAAACTAGCAATACTACATTGATGTGCAAAGGGTACACTGAAGAGGTAGAAAATCAAATAGAAAAAATACATTGTTCTATGTTTTGCATGTATTTATGTAATACATGATTACTAGGCACCATTACAAATATCTTCCTTATTTGTGCAATGAGAAAGGACTCTAATTGGAAAATTTAGGAGCATATCTCATGATTTCTGTCTTCCTCTTGCCACCTCTCCCTATCTCCATCTTTGCTTTAACTCTCTCTACTTATTTTATAGCCTATTTATCCCTCTATCCCTATCACCCTCTTTCTATATCTCCTTATATCTTTCTCTCTCATTCACCATCTATATATCTCTTTATCACCCCTTCTCCTTATTCCTCCATATCTCTTTATCTGTTCCTCTCTATCTTTCCCACTTTATCTCCCTAAAAATCTCAGCTTTTAGAGAAGCAAAAAGCTTTTGCTAGTCAGGATCAAGTGAAGCAAAAGGCACTGCAGATTGAGAGCATGTGGGCATGAGTAGAAGAAATGGAGAAGGTTGTCAAGGGTACCAGTGGTGTCCTCAAGGAAATGCAGTAGAAGCTTGAAGATATGGAACAAGAAACATCAAGACAAAGACAACATGCAACAGAAAATGAGCAGGAGCTCTACAAAGTTAGGCATGATTTTTAGGTTCTAAGGTCTAGTATTGATAATTTAGTTGGTGCACAGGAGTCTCTCTTTTCCTCTGAGAAGTGAATCCAAGAAATGGAGAAAATTTTGGAAGGGTAAGCCTGCTCATCATCTGTTATATATGTTTTATTTGGGCCAACTATCATGCTTTTTGAAGTTGACTTTTGACTGATCTAAATTTACTAGGTACAGGTTTTCATTGAATGTTCTCATTTTTAAAGAAATCTTAATGTTTTCTTATTGTATTTCATTCACCATCATCATTTTATCAAATGTCAAATAAGCTATATCTTTGTAGGGTAGACATCATGCAATACAGATGAGAATGTGTAGTAGGAATTTAGAATTTAATGATATGTACAGGCCATCAACCAATTCTAAATACCATGTTATTGCTTTCTATTTTAATATAAAATGGTATGTTCAAAAGAAATAGAATTATAGTGAGGAGCACTACTCTTGATTGATTTAAAGCAGTGTTTACAATGAATATGGTCCATATAGTTTTTTAGTCATGAAAGTTAGCCACATTTTTAAGATATCAAAATATGTAAATATAGGTCATGGAAGATATTAATTTATTAAAAGAACACTAAACATTCATTTTTACATGTGAAAAAACATTTATTTTCTTTAGATTTTCATTACTCGGATTTATCAAAAGTTCTAGGTCAAAAAAATTCATGGAGGGGAAATAGACTTTGCTGATTATTTATATATGAAATTCAGGCATGATTGAGTGAATGCTGTAAGTCTATCCATCAACACCAGAATATGAGATATTGATCTTCTACAGAATGAGATGTATGATGTAGAATTACATTTTTATACATTTGCTAAACAATTATTTACTTAGATGTCAGGTTATTTTCATTTCTCAGGTTGAACTAACATATTTTTGTTTTTATAATTTCAGTTTTATGCGTGTACTTATTAAAATTAGTAAAAGTCTATTGAAATATCCCAGAAATCACACTTTTTTTTGAGGATTACAGGCTTATATTATTTGTCCATTCTTTTTTTACTATGCCAGGCCAGCTCAATTCTGTATTGCAACATTACATTTTTTATATGCCCAGCTAAATTTTTGAAGCAGTTGAATTTGATCTCTTTAGCCATTTTCTTTCTTAAATGATTAATTTGGATTGCTCTATATCCTAACATATTACATATGATAAGAGGAAGCTTTGTGAAAGCTTTATATACTAATAGAAGTTAAGTCATAGAGTTTGCTATATATTCTATTTCAACATTGGAAACAATTTTTATGACTGGTAACAATATTCACTTTGTTTTCACCAATCAGAATCATCCACAAATAGAATGACACACTACATGATAAACAAAATAAAAATATGTTAGAAAATGATTGATTATGGTGTTCTTGTTTATGATGGCTAGAGCACACATTCTAGTCATTATTTCTACTTTTTTGAGTCACTTAAACCTTTCAAAATTATTTTTATGCTGGGAACTCTAGGTTATAGTCTTAGAAAAGTATTTTATTCATTAACAATTGCTTTAACCTGGCTTGTAGGTGAAGTGCACACAATTTTTTTATTGCTCAAATAAATTTGATCCTTTCTTAGATTTGAGTCTAGAGATCATTCAAGTAGATTCCTTGTTGAAAGCATTGTCCCATTACATGACAGTGGAGCAGTTAGATGGGGTTGTGAAAAGATATCAATGTGAACGATGCAAAGTAAAAGTGAAGGCTCTAGAACAACTCAAAATTAATAAAGCACCACATGTTCTTGCAATTCATCTCACGCACTTTAGTGTAGTTGGATCTGGAGGAAAAATTGACAAAAAAGTAGACTTTGGTTGTACGTTGGATCTCAAACTATTGTTAGCAGGTCACATGTAAGTGGCCCTTACAATATCATTTGCCAGTGGATCACATTTTTAGTGGAATCTAATAATATAATTTTTTTAATATCTATTGGTTTTTTAATAAATTTTTCACATTTGAATGATATTCTAGTTTCTTTGTCTATTGATTAATCACATGAGGGCAATTTTAAGAACACTCTTTATGGTGTTCTTGTTCATGATGGCTGGAGCACACATTCTGGTCATTATTTTTGCTTTATTCATTCATCCACAGGCATTTGGCATGCTTTAGATGATAATCAGGTATACATTTGCTATAGTTGTGAAGACATGTTTAATTTTGTGGAGCAAGCTCATTATAATTTGTGTATAACAGAATACACAAAAGAGCTACAATTTTATGTAGAACCTTTTCTTTATATGGTAACACTAATTATACTGAAGTTGCTTAGACTGATTGAAGTTATTCTTATGACATTTTGTACTCTAGGTCTATTTAGTCAGTGAGAAAAGTGTGTTTTCCCAGAAAGCTTACATGCTATTCTATATACGAGATAAAAAAACTAGCATTCAAATAGTAGGTGTGTCTGAATCTTAGTATAATGGCTCTAAACTAAAGAAGAGGGTGTCATTGAACATTGGACATCCAAAGGAAAACCACTTACAAGATTCATATGCTCCCCAGGTGACAAAAAATATGCATTCTTTCCAAATGACAACAATCTCTTTTAGTGTTGCAGGTGTAAACAAGATATCCCAACAGGTACAAAATTTGTCAAATGTCAATTTCATTTTAGAAAGTCTAGAAAAGAACACAAGTTCTGGCCAATCATGCAGTAAATCTAGATCATCAGCAAATCATGATGCTACATTATAGATGGTGCCTCCAAGAACCAATGGTATTCAAACAAATAATGTCTTCTAGTCAAGTCATACCATAAGTAATGGATGCACATCAAATGGGTCTAGTAATAATTTTAAGAAGCAAGAATCTGAAATAAAGGGAACTGATTTTGTGGGTAACTTTAATATTATGGTTGTTAGACATTCTCGAAACTATGATGTGAGTAATGATAATGAGAACTATATTGGTAGAAATTCTGAAGCTTATTCAAAAATTAATGCTAATAGATCATGAGAATGTCAAACATTCTACAAATGGTTTGACATGTATTATTACTCGACATCATGCTACTAAACTTCCAAAAAATGATTCAAATGGTAAACTTATAGCTGGTGAGCATCTAGAGAATGGTAGTGTGGTCCACAATTCTATAGATAATGAGAGTGAGGCTGCTAAGCTCCTATCTCTGGAAGATGGTTCCTTATTTTAGGTGCTTTTTTTTTGTATTAATGCTGCAGTGCATATGTTTGTTTTTGAGAAAATTGCTTTTAGTCCTAATGAATCTTTATATATTCCTTTTGGCAGGGAGGCAAAAATGGTACTTTACTCTGTAAGGGAAGGGAAATGAATGGGTCATGTGTAAAAGCTATGCATCCACATAGGTTGCAAAAATATAGTCAAGAAACTAAATGTATTTCTAGCCAAAAGTACAAAAAACACCATGGCTGAAGGCGTAGCGGGCTGAATATGCTTGCGAAAGGGTCATTGTGGCAGCGACAGTAGTTGGCATTGCCGCCACAGTGGCCCCACCCCAGTGCTAGCCACTGACGTTGCAATTGCGATGACCATAGAACCATTGCGACAAAAAGTGCATCATAGACATAGCGTCATTGTCACAATTCTTACATGGATGTCGCAATTACGATGCCATTAGAAGAAATTGCGATGGCCGACGGCGGCAACGCCACAACTACCATGTCACTGAGTGCCATCATGTCCTCGTCGCAATTTGAAATGGACGATGCAATTGTGACATCTAGGGAAGTAATGGGAAGGCTACCGCCACAACAACCCCATGGCTAGATGCCGACGTGACCCCGTTGTAATGCTTGGGGAGGACGTCGGAATTATGACGAAAGCCGCATGCATTGTGATAGGATCTGTGCTGAAATAGAATGGTTAAATTGCGATGGATTGGCATCAAAATTGTGATGTTAGAGGATAGACATCATAATTTGCAACTAAAAAATAATGACGTCTATTGCTTTCGTAGTGGCGACACATTGCCATCGTAATTGTGACACTTAGCTGTTGCAAATTGATGCCAAATGTATTAGTGTATGATAAGTACTTTGGTACTACTGATCCCCAAGATCACTTGTGGGAATTTGGTGCTTTATCTATGGAGTTTATACATGATCAAACCTACCTCAAGCACTTATTCCCTAGAAGCTTAGGCGGTCAGGCTTTGGAGTGGTTCTCACATTTACCTCCTGGTATCAAAACGTTTGACAAAATTGATAATCTCTTTGTTCAGCAATATTCTCATAACATTCAACATCCTGTCAATATTCGAGATCTATGCAACCTTAAAAAAAAAGTTAGTGAGCCTTTTCTCACATTCCTCCAATGGTGGAGACAACTATACACTAAGTATTCTCACAAAATTCTAGAAATAGAGAAGCTTGACATTTTCACTGATAACCTCCTACCTGATTTCGGATATAGAGTCCAACTTCAAGGTCCATGTACCTTTGAAGAAATGATTACATAGGCTATCTGTATCAAGGAATTTATGGTTAAGAAAGGTAAGCTCACTCTTTAGAGAGACATAAAACAAGGTTCCACTTCCAACAGGGATAAAACCAAACATGTCAACAAGAATCGAGAAATTGTACATGATGGAGTTGTTGACAATGTCACACCCAAATCGGCTAAAGTGGCATTTAATCTCACAAACTGCCTCAAAGTGGCCAAAAATGCTGAGAAACCTCCCCTTGACAATAAGATGTATGGGAACAAACAGAGAAACTCATGGACAACACGCCCCAAGTGAGAGTATACGCCTTTGGGAGAAACTTTGGATGTGGTCTACAAAACATTGCTACAACATAAGCTTATTTCACCAATGGATAACCCTCGTCCCTATGATCCACAACCATGTGCATCATGGTGGAATGAGACGTCATTTTGTGAGTATCACCACAATAAGGGACACAAAACCAGCAACTATATAAACTTGCGTCATAAAGTCCAGGACATGATTGATGCTAGTGATCTTGTGGTAGATGGACATAACAAAAACTCAGACCACAAGGCGTTCAAAGAACCTTTTCCAGCTTATGAAAAAGAAGAGACTTCAAAACCAGAACCCTACAATAAGGTCAACTATACATATTCCAATGATGACAATGTCATTCACGTGGTTGAACCTGTAGATTCTGAATATTGCGATGTTATTACCATAAAGGGCAAGCAAGATAATGACAAACTCAAGACACCATTTGTCTTAAGGGGCCCTACTTCCAATGAGATAGATAATACACCTTCTTAACACTGTGCTAATGCTATTACTTGCTCTCGTGCCAAGTTGGTGCTCAAAGGCCTTGTGCCTCCTACTTCAAATCTTGAACAACACAAAGACAAAGCCCTTGCTAGTTCATTCGATAAAGGTGCAAAACCCACAATGAACTTGACGATAACTAGTTATAGTGTTCTCAATCAGTTGAAATGAACTAATGCTCAGATTTCCATCTTTGAGCTACTTAAAATCTTGCCTGCTCACAGTAAAATTCTAGACAAAGCCCTCACTGAGGCAAATGTTCCTCAAGATCTTGATCTTGAGTGATTTCAATTCATGGTAGGTCACCTAACCACACCTTATCTTATGACCTTCTTCGAGGAGGGTGATAACTTGCTGAATCACCCACATAATCAACCTCTACACATTGAGGTTATGATCCACCAGACATGTGTTCGTTAGGTACTCATTGAAAATGACACTGGCCTAAATATTGTCTTTGCTACTTTTCTTAGACAATTGAATTATTATAAGGACTCTATTGATCCTCAACGAAAGATGACTATTAAAGCGTATGATGAAGTGGAACAAAAGTTACTAGTTATTGTGGTTTTACCAATTCGTGTTGGTCCTGTCAAAAGGGATGTCATCTGTTAGGTGCTTGACATTTCCTTGGCCTACAACATTCTATTGTGATGGCCATGGATACATGAGATGCACACTGTGCCTCCACATACCATCAATGCATCAAGTTCCCATTTCATGGTTTTGAAGTTACTATTCCTGCCGCTACTAGGTACACCTACAATATTCTTAAAGCTGCTGAAACTTTCGTCCCTGCTAACAGTGAGTCTACTGATTATCATGACAATAAACTGAAACAAATTGAGTAGTCATTCAAACTGAAAGAAACTAGTATGGGAGAGTACCACATTGAACCAGTGCTGTCATTGACATCTCTCCCAGAGTCTCCTCGACATTATGGGAGACCCTCAGAAGCAAAGAAGCTGTTCATGCTGACACGTCAGACCAAGTATAATGGAACTTTTTTCAAGGCTACAGTTCCGTTAGAAGATAAAAGTGAAAACAGATCCATTGCTACATGGCTTTACAATACAAAACAAGCTCAAGAAATCACTCCTAAGAAATATGGACCTAGTCTTAGGCTTATGAAGAATTATGGTTACAAGGGAACTAGCCCTATTGGGTGCAATAACAATGGCCTAATTGATCCTATCAAAGCAAAATCTCAAAGCAATAGTGATACAACTGGCCTAGGGTTTAAGAAGGTCCCTTTCCATTTGGGATCAAATCAATTCATCCCCAAACCTGAGAGTTCATCTAAAAATGAGTCACAAGCTGAGTCAGATTCTCAAGAGGAAGAATCTGATGATGAGGATTACTACCCTCATCCTATTCCTTATGATCTCACTAAATTCTTTGCTGAGCCAGATGACTTTGTGCCACGTGTTAGCATTGTGGAAGATAATAATGATTCTTCTGAGGAAAATACTGAGCAACTCAAATATCATTCAGAAAATGGAGAATCTAGTCAGTCATGCCATATTGAGTACTTGTGTAAGAATCCAGAGGCTGAAGGAGAGTATGTCCCTATCACTATTGGGGAGTTCTATAGTCTCTCACCATGTAGCACTGATTCTCATGAATATGAATTTGACTCTCTTTCAGAAGCTACTACAGATAAAGACATTGACCAAGTGCATGTCCATAAAAACCAAATTGAAGTGGGTGAAATGTCTAGGGTTAGGTCACAGGGGTTTGATCCAACTAGTGTCCTAGAGTCATCAATTACTAACATTCATACTTCGAGGCATTTGAACATACCTATGGAAAAAGTCACCATAGGTCTCGAATTTGTGGTCCATGCACTTAATGAATATACTATGAACACAATTGAACTAGCCACTACTCTCTCACTCACACATCTCGAGCTTATAGACTATGCTCTCGCCTGTTACCTAAACACTATCAAACTTATAACATCTTCCACAAATGAGCAAGGCATCAACATGACTGAGGCTGACATCAAATATCTCAGTCACATAATTAAAAGAAATAAATGCAAGAGGTCTGATGGTGAAAACCATATTGTGGCAGTGTCAGATCCCAAAAAAGTAAAAACAAAAGATGTATCTAAGGGTGAAAACCTCTCTGAGGTGCCCATGGATGAGATATTTGATGTCCTTCCCAGTCACTTTCAGGAGAGATCATTAGTGTTAATAGAGCTGATGTAGCCAATTAATCTGGGCACAAAAGAACATCCTCATTTGATACATCTGGCACAGTCACTATCTCTTGAAGAGAAGGATCAATTCATTGCCTTTTTCAAAGAAAACAAAATAAATTTTTCTTGGACATACTCCGACATGCCAGGATTGGATCCTAATCTTATCATGCATCACTTGTCCATATCACAAGCATCAAACTAGTTAAAGAATAGCTTTGAAAAATGCACCCTCATGTTGCATTGCTCATTAAAGAAGAATTGGAGAAACTTCTAAAGCCTGGTTTCATCCATGCAATTGATTATGCTAAATGGATATCCAATATTGTTCCTATTTCTAAGCATGATAAATCTATCAGGGTTTGTACAGACTTTCATGTCCTAAAGATGAATTTTTACTTCCTAATATTGATATGATCATGGACATGATGGTTGGCTATGAGATGTACTCACTTATGGATGGTTTTTTTGGATACAATCAGATAAAAATTGCACTAGAAGACCAGGAGAAAATGGCTTTCACATGTGCATGGAGAACCTTTTGTTGGAATGTGATGCCATTTGGTTTGAAGAATGCTGGTGCTACATATTAGTGGGCTGTTACTACAATTTTCCATGACATGATGCATAGAACCATGGAGGACTACGTTGACAATACCTTGGTCAGAAGTGCTAAACACAATACTCATCTACAAGATTTGGGTCCCATCCTAGATCGTATGAAAAAGTTTAGTCTTTGACTCAATCCTAAGAAATGTGCATTTGGTGTCACATTAGGGATGTTTCTAGGATACATCATCTCTGCAAAAGGAATTGAAGTAGATCTAGAGAAAGTACAAGCAATAATGGACATGCCACCACCTCGAAACATCAGTCAAATGAGAGGACTACAGGGAAGGCTTCAATCTATTTACAGGTTTATTTCACAATTGGCAGATAGATCAAAACCCTTCACAAAGACCTTACATAAGGGTGTGAAATTCAATTGGATCTAGGATTGTGAGAAAAGCTTAACACAGATGAAAAAATATCTTGTCAATCCACCAATCCTGATGCCTCCTATGCATGGGAAGCCTTTGCTTTTATACATTTCAGCCATTGAAATATCTATGGGAATCCTGTTGGCTCAAGAAGATAATGACAACAAAGAAAGAGCTATTTATTACTTGAGCCAAACATTGGTCTCTTATGAGAAGAACTATAGCATTATTGAGAAAGCTTGCTTGGTAGTTGTCTTTGCTTCCCAGAAGTTGAGACACTACATGCTTGCCCACACTACATGGATTGTGGCTAAAATAGATCTATTAAAGTACTTTCTCAGTAAGGCAGCTCTCACAGAAAGATTGGCTAAATGGGTCATGATACTCAGTGAGTTTGACATCCAATATGTTGAATGCAAGGCTATAAAGGGACAGGCAATTGTAGACCAGCTGGCCGAGGTACCCATACAGAGTCTTCTACCAATGAACATTGATTTCCTAGATGAGTCAATTTTGACACTCACACACCATAGATGGGTTATGTTCTTTTATGGGTTCTTCACACAATAGGAATTAGGTGCTAGATTACTCTTTATTACACCACAGAGGTACTCATTGCCCAAAGCGTACAAGATTCTATTTCCTTGTACAAATAACATTGCTAAAAATGAGGCTTTGATCAATGGCATGAAAATTGTAGCTGAATGGAGAGTGGATCAGTTAGACATCTTTGGTGATTCTCAGCTTGTTATCAACCAAATAAACGATGTGTATCAAACAAAGGATGAGAAACTAATTGCTTACAAGTGCATGGTTGATGACTTAAAGAAGTATTTTGCACACATCACCTTCCAACAAGTTTCACAAGCAGAAAATAAAGTGGTTGATGCCATGGCCACTCTAGCCTCCTTGCTACAAATGCCAAAAAATGATCTTCGACATGAGTTCTTGTTGGAAGCGTTGCACTACCCAACCTATGACACACTTGATTCTAGGATGGTCTATTCTATTATAGAACAAGAATCATCTCGCTACCATCACATCTATTTCTACCTTCATAATCAAACCATTTCGAAAGGTCTGACTCAGAATGAGAAATGTTACCTAATCCATAATGTTTCACATTATGTCATTATTGATGACGATCTGTACAGGAGAGGTCTTGACGAAACACTCCTTAGGTGTTTAGAACCTGATGAGTCCAAATGCGCACTAATCAATGTTCACGAAGGCATTTGCAAATCTCATTCCAATGGCCTAACAGTAGCTCAAAAACTCCTTCATGCTAATTACTACTGGCCCAAAATGGAGCAAGAAGCTATCAAGTATGCTAGGTCCTAGAAGCAGTGTCAGCTACATGGGAATCTCATTCATGCTCCAGCCAAAGAGCTGATTCCCTCTACTACAACATGGCCATTTCAACAATGGACCTTCGACTTGGTGGGGTAGATTCACCCAACCTCCTCTAATGGACATAAGTTCATTATCACGGCTATAGATTATTTCACAAAATGGGTGGAGGCAGTACCTCTCATAGTTGCTGATGGCAAAACTGTAGCACTTTTCATCACAAACTACATCATCTGCAGATATGGTGTACCATCCTCAATCATTACTGAAAATGGAGGAAAATTCAAGAATAAAGACCTCAAGGAACTGTGCAAGAAATTCAAGATCACACAACATTGGTCTTCCATTTAGTACCCCCAGGGTAATGGCCAGGCTAAGGCATCTAATAAGGCAATCCTCAAAATTCTTCCTCGCACAATCAAAAAATTAGGTAGAGACTAGCATCTTCATATCAATCCAGCTCTATGGGCATATAGGACAAGTATTAGAACTCCAATGGGTACAACTCCCTTTGCATTGGTGTATGGGGCAGATGCTGTGCTTCCAATAGAGGTCGAGATTCCTACTTTGAGAATCTCTATGAAAGGCCTTATCACTGATGATGACTACAAGATAGCTCAGCTTCAAGAGCTTGTGTTACTAGATGAATGATGACAAGTGGCATGTGATCATTTGTGAGCATATCAACAATGAATGGCAAGTGGCATGTGATCATTTGTGAGCATATCAACAATGAATGGCAAGAAGCTACGATTGGAGGGTCAGGCCACATGACTTCTAGCTGGGTGATCTCGTCCTAAGAGAGAACCCTAAAAATCAACAATAGTGAGTACAAAAAGAAAAGTTTGAACCAAATTGGCTCGGTCCATACATCATTACTGTAGTACATGGATCTAGCACGTATCAGCTTTCCACAACCGAAGGAGACATGCTTAAAGAACCTATCAACACTCTTCACCTGAAGCGGTTTTACAGTTGATTTAATCTCAACAAGCTCTTTGTACATATCTAAATGTCCTAAAAAAATCATAAAAATTAGAAAAAGTCCTGAAAAAATTGTTACCCTGGTGAAAACCTAGCAATAGGCACTTTGGTAACACCAAAAAAAGTGAAAAATCTCAAAAATACAATAAAAATTCAAAAAAAGAAAAATACAAAAAAAATTGAAAAATAAGAAAAGTGTCATTGGTGAAAACCTAGAAACAAGCATCATGGTAGCAAAAAAAGAAAAATCTTGCCAAGAAGGTGAAAACCTAGTAAACAAGCGCCTCTTGTTCCCAATGCTCCATCTTACAGTGCATCTTCTAGCTATTCTATACAGTCGCTTTCATGCTTTTGCTTTCCTGCTTTTCCTGCTCATGTATCCATGGATTGAGTTTGGTTACAGCTTGAGGGCATTCCCCCTTTGTGTCACTTTTTTTGAGATTCTCCTCATAGGATCTCCTTTGTTGCAGTCACCAGTGGTCCTCATTGCATCTGCCTATTGTCACTAGTGTCACTATTTTTTATTCTCCTTATAGGATCTCCTTCACGATAGTCACTAGTGGTCCTCACTGTGTTGGCCTACTATCGCTAGTGTCACTATTTTTGATTCTCCTTATAGAATCTCCTTTGCAATAGTCACTAGTGGTCCTCACTATGTCTACCTACTATCACTAGTGTCACTATTTTTGATTCTCTTTATAGAATCTCCTTCGTGATAGTTACCAGTGGTCCTCACGGTGTCTGCCTACTATCACTACTATCACTATTTTTGATTCTCCTTATAGAATCTCCTTTGCGATAGTCACCAGTTGTTCTACTGTGTTTCCCTACTGTCACTAGTGTCACTATTTTAGATTCTCCTTATAGAATCTCCTTTGCGATAGTCACTAGTGGTCCTCACTGCATCTTCCTACTATCGCTAGTGACACTCTTTTTAAGATTCTCCTCATAGAATCTCTTTTGCAACAATCACCAATTGTTTCAGTTGTGTCTACCTACTGTTACTTAGGTCATGTCTCCAGATTCTTTTATGGAAGATCTCTCTTGCATTAGTCACCAGTCATCTTGGCTATGTCTATTTACTATTGTTTAGTTCTTCTTAGGTTCTTCATTGTGAAGATTCCTCTCTGACCTTAGTCACCAGTCATTCTGGCTGCGTCTGCCTACTATTGTCACCCTACTGAAGATATTTCTTTCAAACATGTTTTGGACATTGACACTTAACATCAATCCCAAAACATTGAACTCAACAATGATATAATTGTTTGGATATGCTGAGCATTTTCTTTGTTTGCTTTGTTTTACTTTATCATATCTCCTTGAGAAACTCGATGGTGTCATCTTCGACTAGAGAAGCAATGACTAGGGGCATGATCTTTTTCTTTGCTTTCTATTTGTGGTTTAGTTCCAATAAGTTGATCTATTCCTATAAAAGGGGTGCCCACTATAAGAGCCTCCATCTCATATTGGATGGCCGTGTGTACCTTGACTCCTTTTATATGAATACGCCAATAACATTGGTTCTTCTCCTTGTTTGTTGGAGTGAACTCTTCATGCTACAGTAAATACTAATACTTGTCCTACTAAGTGAATGTATGGATCACTGAAAGTATATCTTCTATCTTAGGTTATGAATGCAAGGGTCATTGCAGATAGAATGAATACCGAATACTTAGCATAAGAGGGATCTCCCGTGTGTTTGGTGTGCCTGTCATGCAAGCAAAATTCAGGTCATCCTAGTGTTTATGCTCTAATGCTTATGTTAACTTGCTACATTAAAAGGGACAAATGTTCTGGTCATTTTGGCTTCTTGTGTCTTGAATGCTTACATTTAATCTTGACAAACCAATAACATATGTTATATTTATATTTCCATGATTGCAATGTCAGTGGGAATTGTATGACCTATGAGCTTTGTTCTATATCTAGTGATGATTAAATATCAAGGCTTGGTAACCAGACCTAGGGTTGCATTTAACATAGTCTTGCATTATATACTTCATTTGCATAAGCACGCAATTTGATGGTCATTCTATTCCTACCCTTTGTAATGAAGGATTGGGGGGCATCTCCACATGTATCAAATTCCTCCACGGCTACACAAGCATTTGGTTCATCGATTCACGCTCCTTAATGGAATCCCTGTCACTGTCAAGCAAAAACATGCAACACTACGTGAGATGTCAGTCCATACATATGCATTCTATCCAAGTACAACATACATCTCATGTACATCAAAGTAAAGAAAAATAGACAATGAAATGCACATAGGAATACTTGGCTCAAGATCTTGTATATATATATATCAAAAGAATGGATCAGTACAAAAATGGGTGCTACTGGAGCGCAATCAATAAAAAATGATACATGTGGTGCTAGCACACCAGTCAATACATAGCCAATGATCAAAATCAGAGATCAAGCATAGAGAATCTAACTCTATCCCACACCCTTGCCTCCAAGAGGAGCAGGAGCAGCAGGTGGTGGAGGTGGTAGTGGCATATCTAGTTTGGCAGGAGGTCACACACCTCCAAACTCTCAAGCATATTGAGAAAAGCACTGCACCTGAAGTGTCTCATCAGGTACTGCACTGGTATATGTAGCATAATAGTACATTTTTTGAGCTGACTAGAAGTGGATCTCATTCTTCCCTAGCTCTAATCTTCACTTCGTAGTCTCGGCATGCTCTCTCCAAAGATCTATATCTCGTTGTCTCTCTACCAGCTGTGCATCTCAGACTGCCACTAAAATCTGTAACTCTCCCAACTGTCAGGAGTCCACACGAATCTGCTCTCGATACTGCCATATTGCATCCTATACCCTAGCTACCTGCTAATCCAGCATATCCTCATCTAGCATCTTTGGTGCCTGTCACTATGGAGGTGCCTGCGGCTGTGGTGGCATGTCATGTCCCCTTTTCAAATAATTAAAAAATAATAATCTTTGCTAAGACAGGCAGGCCCAAGAAAGTGAAGTTTCGAAAAAAGGGAGTTAATCTTTGGAAACCGTTGGACTGATAAATGATAATTATTATTAAAATATGTTTCATTAACCTCTCTTGGACGTGAGTTACAGTTATGCCCTTTTTAAAGAGGTTTGGAGGCATTTTGGGGGGGATTCCAGAACTTGATTTTGCTGATTTCTTTGTTATTCTTCAGAGGCTGCCAAACCTGTGGAGAAGGAGACCCAAGAACGGGAGTTTGCAGGTTTCTAGGGAGACCCAAGAACAGGAGTTTGCAGGTTTCTAGGAAGGCTAGGGATGGGAGTTTGAAGTCATTCCATGTGCATGCTCATACAGAGTTTGCCTTTGTGCTGAACAGTGTAGATTTGTGGGTTTTTGGGTGTGTTTTTTGCATGAGTTTGGTGTTTTCAGTTGAGCATTTCATATCAGTTTTGGTTGCTGCTGTATTTCAGACTTTAAGGTATTAAAATAGAGCTGAATATATGTATTGGGATGTGATTAAACTTCTGAGATAGTTTATTAGTGTTTTTGTGGTGTTTCCGGGCATTTTTGTGTTAATTTCGGGAGCCCGATGAGCATAGTTTTTGACCTACATTTGTGAGCTACTGTGTAAAAGCTATATATATCTAGAAATGTCATTTTGTAGGCTGTTATGCTGCTGAAATTTCTGTAAAAATGTCCATTTTCAGATTTATTAATAATAGGTGAAGCTATGAAGCTTTTGGCACTATTTTTAGCATACCCGATTTGGGGTTTCTAGAGAAATTTGGTGGATCTTTGTGATATTCTTAAAGATCTGATTAAAGGTTGGAAATATCATAAAAAATTAGAAAAGGGACATTTCAGTGGTATCAGAGCCATGATCTTGCCAGCCTGAGGGTTTGTAGAAGTTGCAGGTCAGTTTTGACAACTACCCAGATCTTGCATGTCAGTTTTGACAACTACCCAAATTTTGCATGTCATAATTTATGGTTGCATGTTTCTTCTAATCAGATGCATGTTAAAATTTATGGTTACATTCTACTTCTAATCATTTGCATGTTAGTTCTTGGTGAATTTGGTGGTTGTAGAAGTTTGCTTGTCAGTTTTGACAACTACCCAGATCTTGCATGTCAGTTTTGACAACTACCCAGATCTTGCATGTCATAATTTGGTGGTTGCATGTTGCTTCTAATCAGTTTCATGTCCAAATATATGTTTGCATGCTACCTCTAATCATTTGCATGTTAGTTCTTGGTGTTTGAAGAAGTTATATCCTATTGGGGTTACACTCTACTTTATCCAGAATGGACAGGTATAGTACAGAGTCTCAGAGGGAACGATCTTGGACAATTGATAGCCAGAGTCAAAATAGTAGAAAGGATGGTTATTTAGACATTCGAGATAAACTTATGAAAATAAGCCATGACATGTCTAAATAGTTGGTTGAGCACCACCGTATAAATGACATGTTATCTGACCCAGCTAAGGTGGATAAGTTGACTGGATTTCTATTTGGCAGATTTTCTCACAAGATAGATGACACAATTCCCAAGAACTTGCATGAGGAGTTTGAGAAACTAGCTAATAGCCAGGTAGAGGTCTCAGATTCTACTCTGCCACAGGAGGTGGTGGGAAAGGATATCACACAGATTGATAGTAACAGTCAACTTGATACTCAAATTGAGACAATTGTTTACAGGTCGTCAAAGGGTGATGCCACAGGTATTCAAGATGGTATAGTTATAACAGGCAGTGACTACAGTGTAGTGGGTTCAGATGATGGTTATGAGGATGTTATTGTGCAGGATGGTGAGATACCTGGTAGAGATGAGCAGACATTGAACATTCATGACTTTGCTGAGAAAGAGTACCAGGCACAGTTAGATGCTTCATCACATGAGGTTGAGGCTAGTAGTACTTCACATGATTTGTCCAGCTAGCTAAAGGTGAACAAAGATAGTATTGTGACTTCATTATCTCATCATGATAGGTATGTGGAGTTAGTTGGTATTGGTCATATTACTCAGGTGAGGAGTTTTCTTGAGTTACCAGCTGATTCTAGTTTACAGATATGGACTCAAGATTGTTATATTGGCATTTGGGATTCAGTTGACAAGAGATCTTTAACACTTTTTGGTAGCAGTGTTTGTTTGGATGCTATCATGGATTTGATTAGTAGATTGCACGGTGTTGTCTTTTCTTGTGCTAGCAGCTTGTCCAATGTTGGTATTAGTTTTTATACACCGATGTTGGGCTTTGTTCATATATCTAGTCGACCATACTTGCTGGAATGTGTTGATGATATTTCATATTTGGTATTGTGTATAGATGAGTCCCAAGATCATATTGGCATTGATGACATCCAGGAGGATGCAGTGGGCAATTTTGAAGACTTAGTTTCCTTGGGTATAGAGGAGTTGGACAGCAATGCCAATGTTTTTGATACTCCGTATGTTTATATGAGCTTTAGATTTGATTCACAGGATATGGATGGTAATACTCTAGAGACTAGTAACTTTGAGGACACTCCTTCAGACAGTGCATCAGAGGAGGTTTGTAGGAGACAGTCAAGTCAGTGCCATCATGTGTCTAATCAGTTGAGAGTTAGTGACCAAGACATTGCTATCACTTGCCAACATTTCGATGCTGCTCGTTAGTTGTTAGCAGTTTATGGATGGGGTTCTCCTACTAGTGATGAGCAGGGAGGAAGTTATCTTTCCTTGATAGAGATCCACTCTTTATGGGAGGCTATTCGGATTTTGAGACAAAATTATATGCAGCTGGTAGCCAACAGAGATTATCTTATGGAGTGGGGCAGTACAGCATATGATGCATTGTTGGCCAAGGAAGATGAGGTGAGTGAGCTTACTGAGCAGCTTGAGGTGACTTCTGAGATTCTTGAGAGTACACAGTTGGCTTTCAAGGAGTCACAGTTTCATTTGGCTAAGGTGACCATGGAGTTAGAGCGACTACAGTCTTTACCTAATTCTATACAGTCACAAGCTATGGTGTTTGGTGATCCGAGGATGTCCATGGCTGAGATTGTCAGAAACAGTGGAGGTGGGGATGCATCCATTCTTGATACTAACATTGGCATATCAGGTTCATTCCCACTAGAGTCAGGTTCAGTTGAGTTGGGTGTTGTAGCAGATTGTTGTATGCCTGACATGGTGGTGGCCTCTAGTATTGATGGCACAGAGACTAGAGATGTATCAAAGATCATGTGTGATGTTGGTGAGTCAACAGTTGGCATGGTTCTTGCTAGTAATACTACTCCCTTGGTGATATCTTCGGAGGTAGTAGTCAGTTCCAACATGGTTAATGATCAATTGCAGTTAGTTTCATCTGGATTACAGTCTGAGCCACTGACTGAGATTGGCACATTCTATCGGCATTACACTATGAGGTACGCTCATCAATCTACTTTTGATGACCATGTTGATGAGATTATGATACAGAGATGTACTTTGGTTCCTAGTGCTTATCATCAGTTATGGAATAGTTTGATGCCTCGAGATGAGAGTTGTGATGGGCACGACATGATGACAGGTTTTGTAGTTGATAGCTTGATAATACATGACTTAGAGCAGGAGTTTTGGAGTGATGCTTCAGCAAGTGTTGTTATTGAT
Source organism: Cupressus sempervirens (assembly GCA_028749045.1). Classification (NCBI taxonomy): domain Eukaryota; kingdom Viridiplantae; phylum Streptophyta; class Pinopsida; order Cupressales; family Cupressaceae; genus Cupressus; species Cupressus sempervirens. The sequence continues at coordinate 670,156,480 of CM053784.1, read as the reverse complement.
TCTACTCCTTTGGCTATGACATCTCCTGACTGAGCTAGTGATCAATCACAGTGGGTTGTATCACTTGTTCATGGTGAGCTGTTGAATGAGGTTGGTTTTTTTAATCAACATTATATTGCAAGGTATGTACATCAGTTAACAATTGATCCTTATGCTGAGGAGTTGATGGCAGGAAAATTTGGTTTGGGTTCCATTTCTTGTTGTGTATCTTGTGATGGCTTTTCACCATCAGGGGTGCATGGGAGTTATGGTTATGAGATAGTGGCCAATGATCTAGAGAGTTATGTTGACTGTAGGAGTTGTACAGTGTGTGGATTCTCCATACTTGGTATAGTTTCATTTGAGAGCATTCACCATTGTTGCAGAGTTGGATTGTACATTCCATATAGGCCAGTGGAATGCATTGATGGTATTTACTATGTTGGTAGTCCACTTTACTTGGGTTTTGATATTCTAAGAGTTTGTGTCTCATGGGTTTTTGACAGTGGTAATGGTGATTTTGGAGTTTGGTTGAGCTATAATTGCCAGTTTGATTATGGATTCCTCTTGGTCATATTGCAGAGGATATTGCAGGAGCCTGTGTTAATTGGTAGTAGTATAGTTCATGACTACATTTGGGATCCAAGTGGATTGATTGGTTTATTATTCAGCCATTGCTTGAGGAAAAGCAATGTTTGGGAGGGGAGGACTTGTCATGTCCCCTTTTCAAATAATTAAAAAATAATAATCTTTGCTAAGACAGGCAGGCCCAAGAAAGTGAAGTTTCGAAAAAAGGGAGTTAATCTTTGGAAACCGTTGGACTAATAAATGATAATTATTATTAAAATATGTTTCATTAACCTCTCTTGGACGTGAGTTACAGTTATGCCCTTTTTAAAGAGGTTTGGAGGCATTTTGGGGGGGATTCCAGAACTTGATTTTTGCTCATTCTTTGTTATTCTTCAGAGGCTGCCAAACCTGTGGAGAAGGAGACCCAAGAACGGGAGTTTGCAGGTTTCCAGGGAGACCCAAGAATGGGAGTTTGCAGGTTTCCAAGAAGGCTAAGGATGGGAGTTTGAAGCCATTCCATGTGCATGCTCATACAGAGTTTGCCTTTGTGCTGAACAGTGCAGATTTGTGAGTTTTCGGGTGTGTTTTTGTATGAGTTTGGTGTTTACAGTTGAGTATTTCATATCAGTTTGGGTTGCTGCTGTATATCAGACTTTTAAATGTTAAAATAGAGCTGAATATATATATTGAGATGTGATTAAACTTCTGAGATAGATTACTAGTTTTTTTTGTGGTGTTTCCGGGCATATTTTGTGCTATTCGGGAGCCCGATGAGCATAGTTTTGGTCCTACATTTTCTAGCTGTTGTGTAAAGACTATACGGATCTGGAAATGTCAATTTGTAGGCTGTTATGCTGCTGAAAGTTCTGTAAAAATTTCCATTTTCAGATTTATTAATAATTTGTGAAGTTGTGAAGTTTTTTGGCACTTTTTTTAGCATACCCGATTTGGGGTTTCTTGAGAAATTTGGTGGATCTGTGTGATATCAGTTGTTTGATTTTGAAAATCTGATTAGAGGTGTGAAATAACATATCAAATCAGAAAAGGGGGCATTACATGGCACCTACTACTATGGAGCCTCCCACTGTGGGGCCTCATCCTCTATCCTCTGCTTGCGGCGTCAACTCTGTCCAGTCCCACTACCTCTAGCACCTAGGTCCGATCCCATCTGACGTTGGGAAATCTACATCTGCTATACCTGGTGCCAGACCCGTGACTGCTATTGTGGCTGAACTAGCGACTGTGGTTGTGCCTGCTACTATTGGGGCACCTGTTGTACAATCGATTTGTGTCACACTCTAAACCCTTCTATCCAAATGATTCCATGAGTTTGGAATGCTTGGATGTCAGCTTAGAGCTCCCTATCCATGGAGTGCAAGAGAGTATATTTCAAGAATAAGAAGGCTCTCAGATGAGCCTTAGAGATACTCTTCTTGCTAGTAAACCATGCAATGGGAGGTTCCAAAGACAAGATGCAAGAATGCAATGCAACTAAAGACTAAACTAAAATGAATATGAAAAGTGTAGCTATTCTAAGCATGGAGGAGAGTGTTACAATCCAAATATTAAGCTATGTGAGATAGATTATTGCAAAATAGAAGCTAAACTAACATGCAACATAAATCTAAGCTAAAATTCTATGGTATGAGAGAATGTAGACAAGAAATAGAAGTTCTCCACAAAGCTCCAAAGAAACCTGTTAGAAAACTTGCAGCATAACAATATTCAAAAGATGGATTGATCCTTTGAGGGGGAAAGCTCTCTCCCTTTTAAAGATGTACGGACAGTGGAGATCAAGATGAAGATGGTGGATGATCAATGGTTGAATTCAAAAATAGGAGTGATCCATGTGCACACACAAGTCAACCAATAGAATATAAGTTGACTTGTCATATAAGACAAAAGTCTCACAAGCCTTTTCTTTTATTTGTAAAATAGAAAAAGGACTTTATGTGTGCATTTTAAGTGGGTTAGAAGAATGGGGTCTTTTATTTAATTAAAAGGGGACATGTTCTTTTAATCAAATAATGAACTTAGGATAGCATACTCAAACTATAGGTTATAATCAAATAAATTGATTATTAGCAATTTGGTCTAGGTACATGATTAAATTAATTTAGCAAAAATGTTGAAAAGGGGGCTAATAGTCTAGATGACCATTTTTAGGTGATTACATTTGCCCCTCTTTGACTAATGCGTGATCGATCTAGGAACACATTATGTCAAAGAAAATCGAAGCCAAGTAGGCGATGATAGATATAGATGTCTAATTTTGAAGAGTGAAATGCAAAAATAGATAGCAAGTCCTGAATGCACAGCCTGATAGTAGTAGTACTGAACACTAGGAAGAGATGATGTCAGAATTCAAGAAGAATACTAACACTTAGAAAAGCAGATAGAGTGAGAGCAAGTGAGAAGATCAAACAAATGCTCCTAAGCAGTGATAGAGTATTTCTGCCCCCTCGGGATCAAAATTGAAATGAGGTAAGGGGATGCAAAAATTGGCTAGAAATGAGAAAATTAGAATATAGCAATGTCCAAGATGACAGATAGATGATTAGAACCCAAGAATGACTATATAAAAAAATTGATAAAATGCCCCAGTTTGACTAGAGTTGACCTTGAAGGATATAGCATAAAAATAAGGTCGAAATGAGTAGAAAGGTGATTTTAGACATGAAATAGTGAATTTAAGTAGATATGAAGTATGGAAATGATGAAGACATGAAGAAATGAAGATGCCCCAGTGATGATTCAGAGATTAGACCTCAAAAGGTCAGCTAACTGCTCATAAGAAAGTAGAATTTTAAAAGACAATTTTGACCATCAAGATGAACTCGAATTTGGATTTCGATCTCGAAAATGAATCTAGGACGTCAAAATTATTTAAGAGGTCAAAATTTTATATAATGTGATGACAAGATAGAAAAGAGATGAAGCGAAAGATTAAGAAGGTGAAAAGACATGAACAAGAAGAAAGTAAAGAAATATATGAAAGGAGTTAGGTGATATGTCCACAAAAAGATGACGAAAGAGAGCTCTCCCCATATGCAAGAATGCAAGACTAAGCTAGAAAATGAACCTAAAATGTAAGCTAATATGCAAAGTGGTTGACCAGCAAGAAGCGCATAACATTTAGACTCTTAATTTTATCATTGAGCATTTATTAGGGACATCATGAGATCATACAACCATCACTAGTATAACTATGAGGATATGAATATGATCAATATTAGATAGGTATGTGGAAATCCAATCTAAGCATCAGAGACATGTAAGTCAAGATAACTACATGATTAGATTCCCTAAGTTTAATTTAGCAAGATTACACTTGTATCAAGGCATAAGTGCCAAGATAAACCCTGAGTGCGGTCTTGCAAAATAGTCAAGGATGATACATTTGTAAGTCAAAATGTTGAATAGGACAAGCATAAATGCTTACAACACTATAGAAAAACAAAGTATACCTACAAGTAGAAATCAAGAAAATATGTCCCATGCCTCCAATCTTCTAGTCAATGACATCCTCGAAAGACTATTAAGGAGGGAACACATGGCAAAGAAATCATCATAGACAACACACAAAGTAGATAAAGGTCAGCATAACTCAGTTGTTTAAGTGTTAAAGTGTGTGTGTGTGTAAGTCACTTGGCCATTTCTTCAAGACTTGATTCTGATAGTGAGAAATATTGCGACATCAGAGACCGTTGGTAAACTATTTGAAGAGTGTTGAAAAACACTTGATGTCAAGGTGGGTGAAGTGTTGAGAAACACTATTTTGTGAGTTGTCAAAGAAACCCAAATGCACAAGAATACCTCAAAAAGGCTAAGTAGCTATGCCCTCGAGATGAGGACAAGAAAAAATTCCAAGCTAGGAAATGTGTAGTGAAGTGGATGATTGAGACAGATAGACATAGGTGTGAGGGTTTCAAGTAGCGCTTGTTTCTAGGTTTTCACCACTTGACAAATTTTTTCAGGACTTTTTTTCATTTTTTTGGATTTTTTCAGCATCATATATGATTTTTTTGGATTTTTTAGAATGTTTTAGAGATTACTAGTTCTCGAGCAAGATCACATCATTTTCTCCCAATGTCTAGCAAGGTATAGGACATGATGGAGGAGAAAGCCGATAGATGAGAAAATATGCATAAGAAAGGAATGTGAAGCAAGTGAAAGTGATCCTCAAGGACTAACTCCTCAAGAGTACCCAAGCTAGGGAAAGAGGTGAAATAGTCATCTGAAGCATGTTTTGGATAAGGAATGGAAGAAATGAGCAAGATAGCATGTAGGATAAGCAGTGAAGCCAACAAGTGAGATAGCATGAAGCATGTAGTCCAAAAGAGTAGACATGTCAAGAGACCTATGAGAACCATATTTCATTTATTATGATCAAGACCAAAGGGTCAACTAGATAGTATAGCAATGGGATAGAGCAATAAGAATAAAGCTCAAGATAGACGCTATGAGGGAATGAGAAAGCACACATAGAGAATCTCATGGGTAAGATAGCCAATATGAAAAGATAGCTTAACATGTCAAGATCAAAGAGAGAAGAGGGGATAGATGGATGATGGAAGAATTACGCATGATGCCTATTTACTAGGTTTTCATCATGGTACTTACCCAAGGTGCCACAAGATGTAGTTTTCACCATAGGATAAATTTATTTCTCTTTACTTTTGCTACCAAGGTGCCACAAAAAGTGGTTTTCACCAAGGCACATTTTCATTTTTTTTTTCATTTTTTCATTTTTTTTTTTAAATTTTTTTTTTTTTGAATTTTTAGAAAGAGCTCAAGCTTTTTGAATGTAGATAGTGCTCCTATAGAAAATATAAGTAATGATAAGACAAGACCATAGAAAGGTATGCTCAAAGATGTTGATAGGGTGATGAAAGAGAAATGGTAATAGGAAGAATATATTGAGGATAAGAGTTCATGTATAGAAAGTAAGTGTAAGCTTTAGAGGATTTCATGAGGGTAGCTAAAATATTGGACAAGATCAACATTGACACACACCTTGAAGGGTATTGGAACAATGGAGGAATAATGGATGAAATAGCTTGAGATTTAGATGTATGAGGTGCTAGAAAAGATTTGGAAAAAAGTGGAGTGGAAGGCTTTGGAATATTTTTAGAAAGATTTTCGAAAGAAGATGGAATGGAAGCCTTTGGAAGCTTGAATGTCAACTTTGAAGTATTTTCAATATTCAAGTCTTTTAAAAGAGACCTGGGAATCCATATAGCTTTAGATTTTCCTTTGGATACTTCAAAACACATTTCTTCAATAATGGGTTTAGGAACCCATATTTTCTTTGATTTAGCTTTTTTAATAATGGACCTTTGCAATCTCTTTTGTGCATTCTCCTTCTTAGCATTCACATGTCAATTAGATGGGACATAGTGATCTTTCTTTTTCAATGGATTCTTATATTTATTCTCACTTCCAAAGGACTTGAGATTTGTGGATGAATAAGGATGATATGACCGGTTTAGATGTATAGATGGGTGATAATTCATCAAGGATGAGCATCTTTGTTGATCTTGAGGTATGATAGGAGAGCTAGGGAATGAGCTAGGAGTGAATGTAGGAGATGGAGGAACATAAGGCCCCAATATGGATGGAAGGTTTGAATGCTTTAGCTTAGATGGATAAGGACCAAGGATAGATTTAGAAGATGCAAAGGGATAGTGGGAAGGGATATCAACATCTTTAGAATGAGCAACATGGTCAAAGCCATCAATAGACTCATAAGTACCTTTGATAGGAACAACATTTTTAATAGAAGAACTTGAAGCTTGAGCACAATTTTGAAGTGGATATGGAGAAGTAGAACATGAGGGGATGCTTTGATCTTGACAAGTAGCCTTGGATAGCATATGAAGAGAACTTTTCTCATAATTTTCAGTAAGCTCAAGGGAGATAATGGAAGTGGTATCTTCATCATACTTAGGAGGTGGATAAGACATAGGATATGGAGGAGTGACATTTTGAAGGAGATGAAAGGGTGCTTGATCTTGATCTTTCTTGACATTTATAGCTTTTTCTTTTTTAGAGTCCTCTTGACATGGAGCCACTTCTAAGGACAAGGGAGAATGAAGAGTGAATGGAGTAGTGCTTGGATTAGGTATAGTAGTGCATGAAGGTTGAGGATGTTTAGGATTAGTAGCATGGAAAAGGTTTGCAGCCAAGTGAAGGTTAGCTTGAGTTTCTTTTAGAGATAGCCCTTGAGGATACACATAGTCAATGTAGAAAGCATTAGGTTCTTTATTTGATGGAGGCATGTTGGAAAGCTTTGAAGTGTTTGGAGATGCACGAGTGTTGGAAGAAGTGGAGGTATCAAGGAAACCATCACTAGACATAGGTTCATTAATATGATCTTGCTCAAGAGAAGTATCCTCAGCACATGAATCATTAGAGGTATCAATAATTCCATTATCAATAAGATCTTGGATTTTATGTTTTAGCTCAATGCAATCTGAAGTACTGTGCTCATTATGTTGATGATAAGCACAATAGATATCCAAGAATGGGTTTCCATATGAGCTAGGCTTAGGTAACATGATGATCTTATTGCCAAGAAGTTTTTGCAAAGTGTCATCATAAGAATCTTCCAAGGGAGCAAAAGTTCTATTAGAAGTATGTCTAGAGTCTATTTTTTGTTTCTCAAGTGAATGGTATGCATCCATGTCTTCATCATTAGCTTGGTCAAAGATAGGTCCATCATGAAATTTTAGCGTAGGCTCAAAGGAGGTATCACTTGCTTGTTCTCTAAAGAGGTCTTTAGATCTAGAAGATGAAGACAGTTGATGTCTTGAAGTAGAGCATGTAGGCCTAGAAGAAGAGGATGACCTCAAAGAAGGTGACTCACATGCATGTAAAGACCTTAAGGAAGATTCATGTAGTGATGCAATCTTCTCCTCTAACCTTTTCTCAAGTTTAGAATTCATTTCTGTCATGCGTTTAGATAGATGAAGGTAAGAAAGATCATTTGTCTCTTCTAGTTCTTTGTATTGCACATATAGATCTTGAAACTCTTTAGTGACATGGAGGATATCATGATCATCTAGATTTTGTTGAAGTTTGGTAGCACAAGGTTTAGATCCCATATTTTTAGATGCAAAGCCAAGCATAAAAGAGCCTAGAAGATAACTTGATGTTGAAACTATAGGAGGTAGAGTGTTCACTTGCCAAGATAGTAGAGAGAGATTAAAGTGACTTGTCAAACAATATGTCCAAGAAACTTACGACATGAATGACTCAAGTCAATAGGTAGGTAAAATGCCCAAATAGCCAAATAGATAGAGCAAGTAGGGTGAAAAGTGAACAACTTTCCCAACCCAAGAGTGTAGTCAAGAAATCATGGCAACCATTTTAGCAAAAGGATAACTAGCAAGTGGACATAGACCATGAAGACAAAAAGACCAAGAGTACCAAGACCAAAGAGTCACTTTAAGCATGTTCAAGAACAAGAGACATAGAAAATAAAAATCAAATGATGAGACTCCCCTTAGCAAGCAACACAAGAAAATGTTTGCATTTGATGTTTTGACTTGGTTGACAAAGTTTGATAATAGTTGATAGCATAGCAAGTTTGATGTTCAAAAATAATTTCTTTCCAAGCAAGATAGTGACACATAAAGTAGTCTTCAAACAATCAAGCAAGGGACAAAGCAACCTTGCATGATACAAGCATATGTGAGGTCTTAATAGAAATCCCTAGAACTATCGTCATATGTATGTTCAAAAAAATTTCATAGGTCTAGCACATTCGAGAACACATCATGCAATATCTACCTAAAAGTCATGGTTCATTACTCAACAACTTGGCCCATGCTTGATGCTCCTTTTCCTCACACCAAGTGGTTTCCCACAAGAGATATTGGTTTTGTCATGGAAGTGCGATAAGCACAACCAAGGGAACACATATGGTGAGTGTAAAATCTTGGGGTGATCCGGGTAGTCCACTAGGATCAATCCTTGCACCAAGAAGTTGAGTAGCTAAAAAAGGTTCCATTCATAGTGTTCCTCTTGCTCCCAATTACGGGACACCTCACCTTGCGATGAGTAACCGATCTCACGACCACAAGAGTACCTTAAGCATTCTTGCCTAGTGATCTCCCTATGGTCGAAATCCCATAAGCGATCACACTAGGCGAAGACAAACACTATGTCTACCAAGGTTTTGTGTCCTTGACAGCCTTGAGTTTATAGTGGGTTGGAAGAGTCAGTTAATCTGCTTGTCCCCACTTGGGTCGTTCCTCTCAGGTTGTCCGAGAGCAAGCCCTCTAAAGGATTCTAACTACACAAAGAGTGGATCAACTTTTGGAAGTCAAGATTTCTGATTCACCACAAGGGTGAAGAGCATACTATCCTATTCCAATCGTTTTCTCCCAAACATGCCAAGAAGATTTTGTTGCCTCTTACTTTTGAAACCAAATGGTAAGTCAAGATTTCTGATTCACCACAAGGGTAAAGAGCATACTCTCCTAATACCAAAAGATTCCAATTATAAGTTTTAATGTGCCTAAAAATAAACAACTAGTATGTGTCGCACATGTAAAAGTAAAGAACAAGCAAAATTGAGTTTTTATGCATTGGGCAGCCCTGCAAACAATCGTTAGTAGCCCTTGTGCATTTCAAGCTTTGACATGCGTTCTTTTTATGCAATGTTTCAAAATTTTTTTTTCATAAGGATGGAAACCTGTAATCACAACTTGTTAGCACCAAAAGTTAGTGTGAAATAATCTAAAAATCTGCAATAAAAAGTGGTGAGTTGCCTCAAAAATCCAATTTATCTTCCAACCAAGTACATGCAAAGAAAGTGCAAGTTAATCACAAATGCTCTCATTTTTACTCTTTGGTTTTGACCTAGTCAACAAGATTGGACTTGTTTGCTATGATTTTGTATCAAAAATAAAAATAAAAAGAAGAGACCCCTATTAAAAATCAGAGAGCTTTTCAAAAATGCAAGAAATTTAAAAAAATCTCTTCATTTGCTCTCTAGAGATTGATTTGGTCAAAATAGGCCAAATTTTTTAAATCGAGTTTTTGATCCTTAATACGACCTCAAAATTTAAAACACAAAGAAAGAACCCCCATTAGAATTCAAAAAATTTTCTGAAAATGTAAGTTTTTTCAAAAAATGCACTGATTTTCGATTAGAAATGACTTTTTATGAAAAACAAAGAAAAACTCATAACTACCAAAAATCATGTCAAAATGCTCTAAAAATTGGACTGAGACATTTTGAGCACATACCCAACTTGTAAAAAAAATTTCAGAACCAAAATCCAAGCGGTTTAAAAGATATGATCAAATTTTTAAATCAACTAAGTTTTTGGCCTTCAAACCAATCTACTTATGGGTTGGCCTTAAAACCAAAGTGATAATTCTACAAAAGCACTTGATTAGATCCAATATGCTGCTATAAAAAATCAGAGATAAAAAATGAAAGCAAATGGAGCTAGAACTTGATTCAAGCCCCACGGTGGGCACCAAAAATATACACTCGATTTGTGTCACACTCTAAACCCTTCTATCCAAACGATTCCATGAGTTTTGAATGCTTGGATGCCGACTTACAGCTCCCTATCCATGGAGTGCAAGAGAGTGTATTTCAAGAATAAGAAGGCTCTCAGATGAGCCTTAGAGATACTCTTCTTGCTAGTAAACCATGCAATGGGAGGTTCTAAAGACAAGATGCAAGAATGCAAATGTCCCAAAGAATTCCTCAAGAATGCAATGCAAATGAAAATTAAGCTAGAATGAGATGCAAAGTGGAGCTATGCTAAAATATGTATGAGAGTGTTACAATACCATTATTAAGCTATGTGATATAGATTATTGCAAAATAGAAGCTAAACTAACATGCAACATAAATCTAAGCTAAAATGCTATGGTATGAGAGAATGTAGATAAGAAATAGAAGTTCTCCACAAAGCTCCAAAAAAACCTGTTAGAAAACCTGCAGCATAACAATATTCAAAAGATGGATTGATCCTTTGAGGGGGAAAGCTCTCTCCTTTTTAAAGATGTACGGACGGTGGAGATCAAGATGAAGATGGTGGATGATCAACGGTTGAATTCAAAAATAGGAGTGATCCATGTGCACACACAAGTCAACCAATAGAATATAAGTTGACTTGTCATATAAGACAAAAGTCTCACAAGCCTTTTCTTTTATTTGTAAAATAGAAAAAGGACTTTATGTGTGCATTTTAAGTGGGTTAGAAGAATGGGGTCTTTTATTTAATTAAAAGGGGACATGTTCTTTTAATCAAATAATGAACTTAGGATAGCATACTCAAACTATAGGTTATAATCAAATAAATTGATTATTAGCAATTTGGTCTAGGTAAATGATTAAATTAATTTAGCCAAAATGTTGAAAAGGGGGCTAATAGTCTAGATGACCATTTTTAGGTGATTACACCTGTCTCTCTGCCTGCCTTGCCATCCCCACTAGATCTGTAAAATGTGGGAACAGATGGCTAATAAAAAATACCTGATATGCAGGTGTCATCCTGACATCTACTACCTCTGGCAGGTAGTCCCACTGAACTTTAGCTAGGCTGTGAATATCTATCATGGACCACCCTGGGTCCATCTGCACTAGCCAACCCCGCTCAACATCCTTCTGCAACTTGGTATAGACACAATACTCATCAAAAATGACTTGTGGTCAACCATACTACTGCCACACCTGTGATATCACAAATCTCTCAATAACAGATGTAGTCCTACTTGCCAGAGGTCAAGAACTAAACATCCATGGTAGTTCTCTAGGGGCATCATCCTAGTTCTCTATCTCTCGCCAAGGTCACCATACAAGGGAGACCAGGTCATCAAGATGTATACTCCACTGCTCTGTCTTACCCAGGTGGACCTAGGTAATATGCCCTCGATATCTACATATATATGGCTCCATGGGCTCTCTAGCATCCTCAAAAATTGACCTACATATAAGAAGATGCTCCCAGGCCCAAATCTGCAACATATATACTCCAACTGCCATGGTCTTCTTCTCATGGAAGATGACCTCGTGCATCTCATGAAAAAGGTGGGCCAACATGCACTGACCCCACCCAAAGATCTCAGGCACCTCCAACATCTTGCGAAGCATGGCACCCTACCCACACTCCAAACCATGCTGTCCGCTATCAGGACATAAGAAGCAGCTCAAAAATATAGTTAGCATGGATGCCAGCCTATGCATTGGTCCATAGGTGTGCATCAGCTCATCCCAGCTAATGGGCCTGCCTCTCGGTAGCTCCCTCCCAAAAATAATAGATAGTGCCTCTGTCCCTGTTCAGGGAATTGTATCATAGATGACACAAGCACCATGAAATAGAATCCGCAAGATCCTCTAGATGTCCTCTGGAGTGATAGTCATCTTGCCCACTGGCAAATGAAATGTGTTCATCTTCGAATGGAAATGCTCCACCAAAGTAGTGAGAAGGCCATGATTCACCATCACGATTGGAAGCCGGCATAAAGAAGACAAACCCAATCGGGCAATGTGTGCCCGATCAGCATCATCGAGACTCTGCAATAGCTCCCCATATGGTGGGTAATGAGACTTGAATGTGACGTCACCGAAAACCTCCTGCACGCACAAAAAAAAAAAAAAAAAAAAGCAACAAAATGAAACAATCAGTATCAAGTCAAAATGATGCATCAAAACAAATTACAATGCAATTTTTGAGCATTAAAACAAAACTTTTAAAAATGACTGTCATGAAATTTTGTGCAAAATCCGTGAAATCTCGTGCGAAGTTATCACAGTTTTGCGTGAAAACATTCTTTCTGCACTCAAAGAATCACATCATCATGCAAGAAAAGAGTTGTTCACGTAAGAAAAGAGTTGTTCACATGAGAAATGAATTACCTCATGTGAAGAATCTCATTCTTCGCGTGAAACCTAATGCTTCCTGCGCGAAGATCCTCCTGCCACACGCGAAGAAATAACACACCTTGTTTTTGCATGCAAAGAAAGAAGATCTTCGCATGAAAAGAGATTGGTCTCGCCTGAAGACCGATTGAACAATCTTAAAACATGCTAGAACGTGCAATAAATGACATCAAAATGTGTGAAAGTGAAAGTATGAAGGAAGGGAATCGATGACTCACCGGTGGTCTGTAGTCAACTCGGCAGTTGTGACATCTAGAGTGCTCAAATCGATGATGTTTCATGCTAACTGCCATGTCTCTCTCAGAGCTCAAATCAATAGAAGACAAAAAGCACAAATGAATTGAAAATGACCCCTCGGGTCCTTATATAGCTGTTGACCAAATTTTTCAAAGTTCTTAGATTTGCACGGAAATCACACCTCTGGCTAATTTGATGATTCTGAATCCATTTTCGAGATCGAATTTGAAATCTAACACACCTAAGAGCCTCAAAAATGCATTTTGAAATTTCAGGGACCGACACGATCGAACGCTTGTGTAGCCCAAATCTTTCTGATACTTTGTGATTCATGGGAATCCTTTCAACTCTACATTCTCCATATTTTCAAAATCCATTTTGGAAATAGTTAACTCAAGTCAATTGTGGCTAAATTTGGTCAACTTTTGGTCAAAATTGGTCTTATTGACTTCGCAATCATTTCAAATTAACTTTGAATCTTCTTTTGATCATTCTAATCTCTTCTATATGTTTTTGAATCTTAGATTTCTTCTATATCTCATGATATACTGCTTCAAATCATATTTCTAGTGTGCCATCTTTCGATTTTGCTCCCGAGGAGGTAGGATGATTACATCATTGAATACTTATTGCTTGGGGCATCTCGTTTCCATCTCATGTTCTCATCACTTGGGGCATCTTGTTCCCTTCTATCTGGCATCTTTGCCATCTATCTTATCTTTTCATCAATTGATCAACCTTATAACAACTCTTCTCAGAGTTTGATGGACAGGTATTGAGATAGTCTAAACCCCAACTCCTGAGGATCAAGCCTCATTCTGGGGATGATTCTATGACTCATGATTGGACCTTGTTATCTTTTTTCAATCTCAAGTATCTAGGTGTTCTATCTGGATCCTTGAAGGTTACACTCTTTTCTGGAGATAATCTTCTAAATGTTTTCAATCTCAGGTATCTAGGTGTTCTACCTGGATCCTTGAAGGTTAAGCTCCATTCTAGGGATAATCTTCTAAATGCTTTCAATCTCGGGTATCTAGGTGTTCTATCTGGATCCTTGAAGGTTATGCTCCATTCTGGAGATAGTCTTCTAAATGCTATCACTCTCAGGTATCTAGGTGTTCTATTTGGATCCTTAAAGGTTAAACTTCATTCTGAAGAAACCTTTTAAATGCTTATCAATTTCAAGTATCTAGACATTCTGTCTGGATCCTTAAAGATTATGCTTCATTTTGAAGATAGTCTTTTAAATGCTATCGATCTTAGGTATCTAAGTGCTCTACTTGGATCCCTTAGGATTAAGCTCTATTCTAGAGATGGTCCTTAAAAGCTTATCAATTAGTCTCCATGTCATCAACTTTGGAACTAATCTCATCTTCGCATCATGCTTTCTGATTTTCTTTGAATTGAACATGCTGCTCGCACATTCATTCAAAGAGGGGAAAAATGTAATACCCCAAAATTGGCTCATTGCCATGATACCAATTCTGGTCTATTTCTGACCAATCCTAAAGTCTTATTCCATTAGGAAAATTCTTATTTGGCTACTCGCTATTTGACTTAATTGTCAGATGCAGAAAACCCTAATCTACATTCATCATGCTTATTATTTAATTCCTATAGTATTTACTCATATTAGTCACATTAAACCTATTGATTAATATTTAATGTAATTACTAAGTATTTATACTTTAATTAAATTAAATTATATCCTAAGGCTAATGTAATATGGAATTAAATTTATTTAATTTAATAAATGTGCCTATTTTAATTAATAAAACAAAATTATTTAATTAAATGGAGAACTTACTTCTAATTAATTAAATAAAGTTATTTAATTAAATGGGAAGCCATTCCTAATTAATTAAATGAAGTTATTTAATTAAATAAGAAAAGTGTCTCTAATTAATTAAATAGAATTATTTAATTAAATAGAAAAGGTAATTATGAGAGCATATCTCATTTTATTAAATTAAATATCTCACCAAAATCTCTCTTCAGTTCAAAAAAGGAAATTCCCAGTTCACTGCTAATCAAATTAGAAGTGACCCAGATCACTTGCTTTTACACTAAAGTCTATCTGAGTTGACTGACTCTTACAATCAAATCTGAGTTAGTTAACTCCCTTTAATTTGAGAATCTTCCTTTATGACTGAACTTCATCTTCAATCCTAATCGTTGATTGAAATCAATCTCAACTGTTGATGGATTCCAGGAAAGTCTATTTAAGAGACCTTCATCTCTTCATTTTGGGAGGTTGAATGAGAATTTGCATCGAATTACTGTTGGATTTTGCATTCATTTGAGCTCATTACTTTCATAAGATATTCATTTTCTAGTTTAATCTCATTTAGCATAATATGCATACATTTTAGCATAATCTTCTTTTACATATTCTTAGATTAAATGTGCATACTCCATTATAGATTAATCTACATTCTCATATAGATTAGTCACATTTTCTTTTAAAATCCTTCGTTCGTAGAGGGTTTAGTTGCTTAACACCTCAAATCTAAGGATATCTAACAAGCAATTCTCTTTAGATAGAAGGCAACAGGTTGCCTTGCCGGCTGATTTTTGGATGAACAATCCAATGTTCATTCTGAGATGAATCCGCAAATAAGGACCATGTTGAAGTGTGTGTGTTAGGCCGCATTTTCACATATACAATTAGTAATAGAGAGTGGCAATACTAGAAGGAGTTCTTCCTCGTGTCCTATTTTTTATGTTCGAAGAGGAGTCTCTATTCTCAAGTTTAGACATAGGCTCATGCATGTGCAAATAAGAAAAACACACCAGTCAAGGCCAAGCAGCCACTGACATATAAAAGAGAGCCCCATGGTAGAGTGTCCAAGGAAACAAAATGCCTTGCAAGAAAAAAAGCGTAGTCAGAGTGTAGTCGAAGGCTGGGCAAAGCAAATAAGAAAGAGACGTCATAGCTAAAACACAAAATGTTTTATCCCACATTTGGGAAGGAACAACTCCTTAATGTCTTTTAATACAAATATTTTCCAATACATTGTGTCTTAAAAGACACAAGCTTTTGAAAGGCCAAACTCGTGCGCATGGGTCCCAGCTGGACAGATGGCAGGTTGTTGAAGCTAAATTTTGAATGAAAAAGTGAGCGCGCTGACATGGATTTCAAGCTACAAGATGGTACCACGTGGATGATCATGTGGATGTTGCTATCTCACCAAGCAAAGATGCTCACGAGATAACCATAACGAGGTAGCGATGTTGAGGTGGCAACGATAGGTGGTGATGATGTGGCAGGAAACAGATCTGAGTGCTAAGATGTTGCCATGTGGCATAACTGATGGTCCTCACTATCTCACCAAGTGAAGATGCTAATGGGACAACCATAGAGAGGTAGCAATGCTGAGGTGGCACTTAGGTGGCGATGACACATTGCACTTTTGTGCAGATAGAGCCAATTAAAGATTGACAAATGGTGCCATTCAAATGGTCAGAGGAGGAAGAGGAGTTTTTAAATGTAAAATAATACCCTCTGCCCATCCATTCAAACTAAAATTTAAATTTTGTTTTAAAAATTAAGTGTTTTATAGTTTATACTATAGAAAATTTTTAAATTTTTAAATTTTTTTGGTTTTTAATGCAAACCATGGAGTTCGGAGGCTTAAACTTTAAAGAGGCATAATAGGGGCAATTTTCATCAAAAATAGGTACTCCAGTATACCATCAAAACTGAGAAGATCTAAATTTTCCAAATATGAAGTCAGTTTGTGCACATGTCTTCACTGGTTCATACTATAGGTTGGTTTGTGTTTCCTAGGGCATTGGCAGTAGAACAGGTAGTTTTGATCATTGATCATCAGAATTGGTTAGAGGGCAGTTATGAAGACTATTTGGAGCTAGAATGTGGAAAAAATGACTTTGAGAAGATTGTATTGCATTTTGGAGGCCTTTTAATTGATTATTGGCTTAACCATGATTTAAAATCCAACATCAAAAGTGGTTATTATTCCATCAAGTTTCTGAGATACTTTATGCTTTTGATAGCCAAATTAGTTAAGGATTTGATTCACCAGTTGAACAGAGAGATTAGAGAGAGTCTTTTCATGGCAAAGAGAGGGAATTTCAAGTGGACACATGTCAGTTGCAAATTCAATCTGAGAATTCCTTCCTCTATATCAATCTCTTTCTTTGTTATTGTGGAGGTTCCAGTTTTTCACTGGGAGACCATTATTGGTTCCAGTTTCTAGGAAGAAAAAGTTCATTGCTATGAGAACATTGGTTTCAATATTTTGAAATGTTTCCTTAACTGTGACACCATTCTTTAGCATAATTCTCTCCTATGAATAGAAGTAGTGTAGATAATACAACAAGTTCTAATATGTTAGGTCTTTTCATGTCTTAATTTTATGCATCTAAATGTATAGTTTCAAGGAAATGAAAACATATGAGCAATAATTTCACTAATTTCATTCTGGTTTTTGTCTCATATCTTAGCAATCTATAATTCTTATGTGGTCTTGGAACAAAGATCTAAGATCCATTTGCATCCCCTTTAGGTTGTATGTTTGATGTATTTTGCTGTTGGACCAAAGGGCCAAGTAAATGCTTGATATGTTTAACAAGGTTATTGGTTACTTGAGAAGGATATTTTGTGAGAATGAGATCTGAATAAACATTGATGTCTGAATCACAAGTTGATTAGATAAATCTAATGTCTAGGTTTATGAAATATGTCCTGATGTAACAGATGTATGTTTTGAATTTATGGAATTGCCCAATGGATTAGGCACTAATTAGTTATAGGATCACTTGTTATACTTCTGCATATTTGAGATTGTGTTGAATCAACATCATTAATCCAATGTTTCCCCTTTCATGTTGAAAGTTATCCAAAGTTTAACCCACACTTAGCTTGCTAGTTTCATGAGTTATGTTCTTAGCTATTTCATGCTTGTGATTCCTAGTTAAGTATAAAAGATTTAGGGGTTTTTATCTACTATTTTGGATTTTGATTATACTCATTGCACTGGTCATATGATTGGATCCTAAGAGGTTCACCCGCCTAGCTTTTGTAGAGCCTAAAGTGTAGAAGGAGTGTAGCCTTATAGTTGGCCCAGGTTCTTGGTGAATTGTGTCCATTATTGGAGATAGCTTCCCATAGACACATTCTTGCCTTGCATACTTGGTTGTTTAAACTCTATTAAATTAGAAGCCAACATGGGGGATGAGGGAGGTATGTAATTCTTGGTCTTTTGGACTCTCCAAATTTTCTTTTTCCAAGCTATTTTTCTACTTGGGATACTTGGTTTTCAAGTAGATGGATTCTATTTCCTCTCTCCTCATATGCGTTGAGTATTTCTTCAAATTTAGAATTGATTTCAATGAATTTACCCTTCTCTTTGTTAGATACTACACTCACCAAAGGATAACATCTCTTGAGCGATCTTCGTGACATCTCCATTGTGTACTTCATTAGCTCTATATACTATAAGAGTACTAGTATGTTCAACACTTGAAATTTCTTGCATCCTGGTCTTGCTTATTTTTTAAATGGACCAAATGACTAGGGCTTTGTCATCATTACTAAATTTTACCCCTCTGTGTGCTTGTAGAATTTCTTCTTCAATTTTATATTGCACATTTTTCTCTTTTCTAATAGAATAAAAAATTATAGCATTAGCTATGTCGCACTCTTGCAAAACCAAAACTCTTGATTCTTTGGCTAACTATCTCCTAGCCTCAAGTGTTAAATGGGAAAAATCTTCCAAATTTTTTTTCTTTCACCTCTTCTTCAATTTTAGAGTCCAATTTGCTTGGTTGCTCTATTTTTATTGCTTTACATCTCTCCTCAAAATTGCGTATATTCTTCCTTCACAAAAATTATGCAAAGGCCCTAGAGATTTAACAAATTTTCCATCATCTATTAGTTTTTGGAATTCTTATGCAATGATAGGATTGGTTTCCTTACCTATGTAATCAACAATAGTAAGGTCAAAGGATGGCATAGGAGGCTCCTCAGGCACTCCTCTTTCTATATTAGTAGCAATAACAACTATGTTTCCTTCCCCACCCCTTTGTCTTGATTGTTCTCTTAAATTTGCTTCATCTTCTATTCAGAGTGGGGTTTGAGTTGGTGAATACTCTTCCACATGAGAAGAGGATCCCTGTTTTAGTTTCTATCTTTTGGGTGCACAGGTGGCAAGTGGACTCTTTGGTCTTGGCCTTTTGTGAGGGGGAACCTACTATATATTCTGAACCACAACATATCCTACCCTCCTTTGTAAGGTATACTGGCCTTGAGCAACTATCATTCTACTATTTATTCTTCTCTCTACCTCTATTTCTTTATCAAGATATGCTTTAGCAAAAGTAGCTTTCTAATCATTCATAGTTTGCATTATTACAAAAAAATTATTCATTAATACATGCATTCTTCCTCCCCAATAATTCTTATCTTTCAAATGATTATAATCAGGGTCAAAAGGATTAATAAATTCTAAGTCTTTACCGAAGACTATCCATTTTTCTTTCCTAACTTCCTATTCTTGTAATGAAAAAATATTTCTAATAACATCTTCAGGGAAGTATACATGTTTTGTAATAGTATTAGCTTTTTTCCTCTCCCTTAGGAGGTCATAGAATCCTTCTAGATCAATATATCTTGCATGGGATTCTGCCATGTGATATCTATTCAAAAATAAACTAATATTTCTCCATCCTTTTCTTACAAAGACAAAATCATGAGCCATAATGACAATAGGGAAGAAAGTGACTTTACCATCATTGATCATATCCTTTTCTTCAATGGTTCCAATTTTCCACAACAATTCTACAATTCCAATCTTCAGAGGAACGTGGAAAGGTAAAACATTAGGTTTTCCTAAAAAACCATAAACTCTAACCACAATAGAGACATTGTATGGGATCATATCCCCCCAATTATGACTGACTAGAAGCCCCTTAGCATGGTCCTTAGATCTGATTAATTCTAGTAGAGGTTGTGGAATTCTTGAAATATCCCCATTCAGGAGCAATTTGAGCCTTGATGCAAAATATCTATCAAATATGACATATCTAGCATCCCTGGCTTCCCAAGTCATATCAACACTCATAGTTGGATTGGTAGCTTCTCACCATCCTTTTCTAACTCCAAATCCATTCTCTTAGAGAAAAAGGTAATTCCCTTATAAAGAAATATGTGCATCAACATGGAGTACCAACAACAAGGTCTATTTACCTTACCTTGAGATATTCCCACCAAACCATTATGAATTTCTTCTACAAGGAAAGTGGCAAAATCAAGAATGGTGCTCATTCAAAACTAAAATGTCTGAGCCATAATAAGAATAATAGAACCTTGGATGTATCCTTCCTCGTCCATCCCAAATATCTTATAGAGAGTGAAATATAAAGCTTGGGCTCTAGGATTGAAGTATTTCTTCATCAGTGGCTCTAGGTGCTTGGTATAACCAAGAGCAGTGACCCAATCTTAGGAATATGTTGTTGTAATGACCCTACTCTCAAATATACTCTCTATGGATCATACCTTGATTGAAGATCATCCATATCAATAGCCTCATGAATTGCATGGTTAGGGTTGAGTTTAAAAACCTCACTGATCAATGCAGGTGAAACCCTATAAAGCTTGTCTCCACAGTGATTCTTTATAATTCTAGTGATATAGTCATACTTCTTGTCCATATACAAAAATAGATCACTCAAGAAATTTGCAATTATGTGGTTCAATAATGGTGAATTTTGCAAGTTATACTATAGTATTACTATCATACGAAAGAACTATAAACACATTTATGTTCTTTAGCCATTAATTTTCATATCTTGCTTTAGATTTCAATCTCACCCATCGATCTCATAGCATCTAATGGTTTTATTTGAAAGAAGAGAAGCCTTTTTAAAATTTTAAATTCTTGGCCATGTATCAAATGGTAGCTTCCCTACTTTAGGTAATTTCATTGCATCATTTCATTGTGGTGAAGCACTGGTCATTGATCTTACCAAGATCAATGATCATAGAAAAATGCAACACCTTATTAATAAATTTTATTTTAAAAGTGGGCCCATGATAATAATCATTTCTGACCTGGCACATACATGTCACTCTTCCCCAATTACCATGCTTTGACTCATAAAATCCTTCCAACTTGGGCGTGAATCAGTAAGTTCCTTATATCTTGGTCCCACTATGCCATGCAATGCATATGTGCTTGCCTACATTGCTTAAAGTCCATGCATTTTCTCAATGTGGGCATACACTAACCGTACATCTTGCTTTTTATTGACAGTGAAATAAAATTGTGTCCCTTTGGGACCTAGTCAATAGAACCAACCAATGAAATGCTTCCTTTATGTGCTAGCATTTCTGACAACTAGCATGGTAGAGACTTCATTATTGTATTTGAGCAAAGCGGGTACACGACGTCACCATGTGCCATGCATCCTATTGGTGCTTCCCTACTTTAGGTAACTATTGTGCATTTTCTTATAACATTAAAGCACTATCCATTGATCTCACCAAGATCAATGGTGCCTCAAGAATGAATGCAAAGAAACCCCATTAAATGAGTGAGACAATAAAATCATAGGGATTTAGAATTTTCACTGATAGGTATTGAATTCTCTAGAAAAGTTTTGATGAAATCTGGCAAATTTTGGTCTTTGCGATGCATTGAATATCTTCTATCAGCAAGGGCTATGTGGCACAAAGGCACTTGCCTGTATTGCTTAAAGTTCATGCATTTTCTTAATGTGAGCATGCACTAATCATAGATCTTGCCAAGGTCAACAGTTAATCAAAACAAACTGCCACAATTAAGATGTTTCACAAAACAACTAAGAAAGATAACCATGGTTAAAGGCAAGCCTAGCAAATAAAAGGTTCAACTCATGAAAAATAATTAAAAAATCCTTGCGAAAAGAAGACTTAGGATAAGCTTGTCTTGCCTATTTTATTTGAAATAATATTTTCAAAATTTTCAATGGTTAGGGAAAGACAAACAAAGGTTTTAGGGTTTTCAATAAATTCTTACTCAAGGTCTTGACCTAATTTCAAGATTTTAAACCCAAATTTTGGGTTTTTCACTACTGGGTGCAACAAAATATAAATGGTAAAAAACCAAGCTAACAAAATCTTTGGTACATGATATCAACAACTATATCATCTAAACTATTGACTTGAATAGTGGTGTTAGAGTCTTCAATATCTTCCATATGACCTCATCATCTTCTTTGGTTCCTCCTTGAGCTTTAATACCTATAGTAATTTTTGATATCCTACCTATATATGTTCTTATATAGATTTATCTTCCATCATTTTAGCATCTTGAAATGCACAAATCAAACTTTGTAGCCCCAACTTCTTAGAGTGTGCATCACCTTCAAAATTATTTTCCAAAGCCTTCCAGATCAAATGTGAAGTAGCAAGTGATTTTACCTGATTGTACTCAATTTCAACAAGTGTAGTCAATAGTGATTCTCTAGCTCTCATGTCACACATGAAAAGATCTCTTTCTAGCTTGATGCAAATTTCCAAATCCTTTTCATCAATGGTTGTCTTCACTAATTTTGTCAAGATCCAATATCCCAGACTCATACACAAAAAAATGTGTCTTCATATTTTCCTTCCAACTGTTATAATTTGTTCCATCAAACTTTGAACTCGCTTTCCTAAACATGTTCACCATGGATCTCTTAAAGTTGTTAAATTTTTTCTTCAAGGACCTGATGCTCTAATACCAATTGTTAGAAATAATACTCCACGAAGATAATTGAGAGGGGGGTGGGGTGAATTAGTTATCCAAAAATTTAAATATTTATCTTCTTTAAACAAACTTAACCATTCAAATAAATTAAATAACACCCATACAAAGATGCACATAGAAAATTACACTAGATATTTTGAGTAGGGAAACCCTTGATCAGAGGGAAAACCCTAGTGGGAATGATGCTCACAAGATGATGTACTAATATAAATATTCCTTATTAGAGGATGGACCTTGTTAGGAGTCTATTAAAAATTTTAGTATAGTGAGTCCCTATTAGGAGACTTTGAATCCCTTTTAGGAGATTCCAACCCTATTACGAGTTGTACCAACACTGTTACGAGTTTTAGTATAATGTATGCAAGAAGAGCCCACTGCCCAAACATGCAATTTCAACTACAAGAAGAGCTCACTACTCAAACAAGTAATTTATTGTTATCTTCTTCTTTCCTCTATCCTTTCCTCTATCTTATCAATTGGACCAATTACTGGAAAACCTTGTAGACCAGGTCACGAACCTCAGATCCAAATACCAAACCTCATATCACTCACCAAAACCTTGGCAATGAAGTTTCCTTCACTTCCACACTACTCTGCTCAACTTCACATTCCACACTACTTGTTTCTTTCCAATAATTCCAGATCCTTACATATGATAAAGGAAAATGTACTTCCTTTATACCAAGTCCATAAAAAAATTCCTTGATTCAGCTGTTAGACCTTCTCAATTAATTATTATAGGACCACGTTAAGAAAAAATTACACTTAGTGATAACCTTAATCTTTTATCTTGCAACCTAAATAAATTTCTGTAAATCCAATATTATGACAAGAAAGCTTAGCCACACCATCCTCAACATATATTTTCCATGTCCTCAACCTTGATCCTCAAGATATCAACTCTACTAAGAGATATAATAAGTTTAATAGAACATGCCTATGTAAACTATATCTCAAAAAAGATATCACCAAAACTTACATAACTTCTTCTAGACTTATCCTTTCTTCTTCGAACATTAATTACACATACTAGTTAATCAAACATATCTCCCATAACCTTGGGTGGTTATCATGCTCAACTAGCCATCCATACCAACTTGATCTTTCTATTGTTCCTTTGTCAGATACCATAGATGATTTCTATGTAGACATAAAACATGCTATGTTGACATCAATGACAAACTTAGCCATGAATTTAATATATCATCATAATCATACTCCCCCATAGGAATATCATCAACATTCATGCTTCCAACCAATCTTCCAACAAATTCTTGGTACATTTTCTTGCTCAATGAAATGTTATCTTCCACTCAATTTGAATTAATTGCTTGATAGTCATCCATGACTTAGTGTCCACAAAATTATTTAGTTACTGCCAACCTTGCTTGTTAGGGTCTTGCAACATGACCTAGCTTAGTAAGGTCTAGAATTTCTTTAGACACTCGGTGACCCCTTTGCATCTTGAATGCTGATATAGATCTTTCCTTATAGTTGACTAAAACTAATCTAAAGTGTCTTTTTCAGAATCTTAGTTCCAATTATCCTTGTGGGAGATCAATTAGAAATGCTTGAGTCACCC
The DNA here is from genome assembly GCA_028749045.1 of Cupressus sempervirens. Lineage (NCBI taxonomy): Eukaryota > Viridiplantae > Streptophyta > Pinopsida > Cupressales > Cupressaceae > Cupressus > Cupressus sempervirens. The sequence goes on along the minus strand of CM053784.1, from coordinate 670,132,449 downwards.
AATTCTTGAGTGACATTTGTTTCATTTCTTAGACTTGCATTCTTAGAAGATTTTGGAATCCACTGCTATCTCATATATTTTATGATGTTATCAGACTTGGCTTTCTTTTCATCTTCAATTCTTCTAGTGTTCATATAGTTATTGGCAAGATATCCAAGTTTTGTAGAAATAAAACTTCATTTAGTGGTGTCTCTTATTGTGTCCAAATTATCCACAGTAATGACATCTGCACCAAGTGTTGTAGCCCCAACAAAATATAGCTTTTAAAATTGTTTTCACTAGATTCAATATCTTTTTTTTGCATTTAGAAGATTTGTGCCCATGTTTCTTGTATCTGTGACATTTTCCTTCAAATTTAGGTTTCTCTTTGCATTCATTAGCTCTATGACCATGCTTATTGAAATTGTAGTATTTTCCATTGAATTTAGCTTTACCATTGCTTCAACATTTTTTGGATGTATGGCCTAACTTACCACAATGATTGCAAGTAGGTCTTTGATTATTTTGAGCCACTTTCTTGGATGATTCACCTTCTTCTATATATCTAATTCCTACTTTTCCTTTCAGTCTATATTGGCTTTGCTCATACAATTGATTCATATCTACTTGAGATTTCATTATCCTCTCATTGGTTTACTTTTTAGTGTTTAGATCATTCTACAATATTTTATTCTCTAATCTTAGATTCATGATTTCTTCATTTTCATTAGTAAGCTGATTAACAAAGTCTGCCTATTGAAGGGATAGATGCTAAATTTCATTATTCTTTCCTTCTAATTCTTCTTTTATCTTTTTTCTCTTCCATGATTTCGTACAATCTTACTGTCTAGATTTCTTGTTCTCTTTTCATCTTCCTTACTTCTTCTTGAAGTGTACTATTCATTTCTAATAGTTCTCTAATTTCCTCATTAGCTTGAACTGAATTACTTTTTGATTAGATATCTTCAATTCTTTCTTTAATGTAGAGTTTATCATTCATCTATACAACAAGATCTTTTCTTCTTTTCAAGGATTGAGAGAGTTGTGCCTTTGATTTCTTAAGTTGTCCAGTAGCCAATTTCAAATATAGTTTTTCATTATCTATAGCCTTATCAAGTTTGAATACTTCCATTGCCTCTAATTTTTGATCAAGCTATTAAACTTCTTCTTTGAGAACCACAAGCTTTGATGCCAATTCTTGGAAATATAAGATATGATAGATTACTAAGAGGGGAGGGGTGGATTAGTAACTTATAAAAATTAATCTTAATTCACCAATTAATCCTTCATGTGTATTCTGATCTAATTGCATACATAAAAAAATTGAAAGCATTAAAACATTCATAACACTATCACACAAAATATGGTGACCTAGAAACCTTCAAAATAGAAAGTAAAACTGGGGTGGGGATAATGCCCACAATCTTTAGTACTGTGGTATAAATTTGGCCTATTAAAGCTTACAAAGATCACTTCTGATGAACTCCCCATTAGGAGTAATAAGGACTACTAGGTCCACCTTGTGAAAGGATTTAAAAACATATAGTGAAGTATGCACTCAGTACAGAGATTTACAAAAGACTGCTAAGTCTACCTTGTGAAAGGATTTAACTATTCCACCTATTAGGATGAACCGTTGGTTAATTTCTAATCTACAACCTTGATTTTTTGAATGAGATTCCTTTGAGTGTAATAACTACCTTGTTTTGATAGATAAATCTTTACTTCTCCTTATATTGGTATAGCCTTCTTACTTCACACTTTTTTCTCTTATATCTTTCTTATCATGTATATGTATATATCTTTATATACCAATCCAATTTACAGTTCATCAAAGCTGGCTACAATACAAGTTTTACCAAAATACACAAAGTTGGCCCAACTACTGGTACTTAGGTTTTGAAGACAAACTTGATGAAGTTTTGATACTCAACAACCATTGTCAATGTTTGGCATCATCATGCACTCCATATATGTAGGATCTTGGTTTATATTAATCACTTCCAAGTAGTATTAACTTAGTTTGCACTAGTGACTCAATGAATATTGTGAAACCCAACATATAAAATAAATCACTTGATTCACATTGCATATCTTAGTCAACACTATCATTGTGAGCTTGATATAAATTGAATTAGTTGGTTGACAATAAATAGCTTGATCAACACTAGATTCTCATTTTTGAAGCTATGAACTTGGTAAGCACTAGAGAACTCAGTTTGTACTGAGAAACTTAGTAAACACTATGAAGCTTGTTTACACTAATAATCATCAACTTGGTAGATGTTGCTTGGTATGAATTGAATATTGTTCCTAGAACTTGGTAGCAACTATAGAACTTAGTAGAGCCTGAATTACTTTGTTAACACTATTAACTATGCTATAATCTTGGTATCTACCAATCATTTGAGTAATTGTGTGTGTGTGTGTTACTAATAAACAAACTTGACTAAAATGTCAACATATGCTTATTATGCATCTTTGATATCTTCTCCATGGTACACTTATCACTACTAAGAAATTCAACTATTGACATAAAAGGAAATATTTGATAAAATTGAAAAAAATGTATGTTATTAATTATTGGAATCTAAATTTATTATTCTTAACCTTCTTTATCCTTTCAAAACACTCAACCAACTACACTCTTAGAATTTCACTCAAGTTAACCTTTTCTTTCTCAATGCAAACTTTATAAGTTACTTGTATTAATCTAGCTACCATATCATCACTTCTTGAACTAGAAAATATTTTAGTTGCAATTATTCTACTCATAAATCTTACATTATTTTGCTTTATTTTGCTTATCACTATTCCCTCTCCATTGTAGATAAATTTTGTATTTTTATGTACTATCTTCTTAATGTTCTTCTCATTAACAGCTATACTTCCCTCATTGCATAAACCAATAACTTCATGAATTAGGTTAGTTGAGATTTCTATTACATTATCACCTAACCAAAACTTCCCATCATGAATTCTTTTAAGTATAACCTTAGTCCATTATTCATTGTCAAACTAATGATAAAACACAATTTTTACTAGGTCATTATTTTTCAGATGTTCAAACTCTTTCTTAAAACTCATATGTTGGTTATAGATTAGGTTGAATTCCTTGGAAACATGTTCTTCTCCTATAGTTTCAAATTTTCTTATGATGTAGCTACTTACATCTTCCAGGTGAATGACTTTTTTTGGAACTTTAGAAAGTGCAGTGCTAGGGTCATCCTATTAGGGTTGCACTACATGGATTTTTCAACCTAGATCTCTCTTCTTCCTCAACATTGTGAATCAAAGGCTTGTCTATTTCAATAATTAAATTTTGAGCTCAAAACATAACTCAATTGTTGCATAAAATATAAAATACCTTGATTCTTCATGTAACTAGGGTTCTCTAAACTTCACACTTCAATTCACTTTCAATTCAGTCTTTACTACTCCTTAACTCTTCACACACTTTAATGATACACAAGATCTCATTTGTATCCTTTAAATCTTACCAAATTTATCTCTACATTAATTGCACATGTACACAATTCATAAATTTTTTTTTTGATTATCAAAAGACTTGTTCTCTTTTGCACACACACATATGATCTCCAAATCATATGCACTCTTGAACATAGCTTCAACTAGTCATTAAGTACCTCACACTAATCACACAAGTCATGTTTCACCATATTCTATCTTTTCTAACTTTCTACTTCTTATTTTAGTTATAAAAGATGCTTAATTCAAATAGGATGAATCACATACAATTGCTAACATCAGTCTTCCTTCAATTGCATCAAATGATTTTTCTTCCAATACTACATGTGATCTTGATGGATGTTTTTCGTTCACACATACTTCTTTGAATTCTTCCACTTGCTATCTCAACTCATCTTTCTGACTATTATTACTAGTCACTATCATTCCTTTTGACATTTGTTTTTGTTGTTCCTTCTAAAATTTGGATTCTTTTTGATGTTCCCCCTATCCATTCTACATAATCTCATTATATGACCAAAGTTATTACATAGATGACATAATGGTCCATTGTTCTTGTACTTAGGTTCAAGCTAGTTAATAGGGGCTTTGCAATTTTTGGCAGTGTGCCCAAATTTGTTAAATTTGTAGCACACAATATTTCTTCTTTTTCAATTAGCTCCTTCATTGGATCTCCTCCTTTCTATTATAGGGTTAGTACCTCTAAACATTATACTATTGCTATTATTACTATCAAATTTAGGTTTCTTACAATCAACTATGCTATGACCAAAACCATGACAATTCTAATAATACAAATTAGAAATAGGTTTGAATGATTTACATTTATAGTCACTTTTCATTTGACCAATCTCATTGCATGCATAACATCTTCCTTTAAATTAATACCCTACTTTCTTGGGTGATTCAGTTTGCTTAGTTTTCTTAGGTTCATCAATTTTCTTAGGTTGATTTTCTCACTCAACTTCTTTTGATACATCTTCCAATGGACTTGATTCAATATTATTATGGTCATCTTTCTTATGTTCAAGATGTTCAACAACTAGATCTAATTCCTTTTTTAGTTCATATTTCTTTGCTGACTTTTCTCTAATAAAATATCCAAGACTAGTCTTATCATAGAAAGGTCTTTGAAAATATAATTGCTCATCAATTTTTTGTTAATCTCATAATGGTTTTTGACACTTGAGTGCCAATACACTTAAACACTTTCTATATTGGAACCAAGTACACCATGTATGCTGAACCACAACATGAGCTGAGTCAGGAAAGACTTCAGGTGCCGAGTGATCTTTGGGTGCCAAGTAGCCTTTAGGTGCTGAGTGAAGATCAAGTGCTGAGGAAAGTTCAAGTGCCGAGTGACTTTAGGTGCTGAGCATGATACAAGTGCCAAGTGATATTTAAGTGCCGAGTCACAGATGATGCCGAGCAATACAAAAAAGCAACAGTAGTCGAGTAAGCCATTTTGTTATTAGTGCCGAGCATATGAAATCAACAAGTGCCGAGTAACATAGAATGTACATATGAGTTTGTAACTTCATTGATTCATATGTAAACCATTTTCATGGCCTACATATGATGAATCTTGAAAGATTAAATGATAAGATCAAATATTTTGTATTTCCTATGCAATCTACATGCAACCAATAAGAATAATGGAGAAGGCATGCAACCAATGAGAAAAGTTCAAGGAATGAGCGGGAAGAAAAGATTCAATATGGATCGTAGATCCATACCTAACCCTAAGTCTTCAAATGTCTTTATAAGGAAGACAAAATCTCATTAGAAAGAGAAGCAGATGTACAAGGGTGTAGAAGGAACACTATTTTAGAGAAAAGAGTATCATATCTCAGAGGATCAAGATTAGAGAAAGCAGATCAAGGGCCTGCATTCAACAAATGAAGGATTGCAAGCTATCAGGTTTATTGTACCTAATACTCTCTAGCAATTGTATTAAAATGAAAAACCCTATGGTGATAGGTTAGCTTAATGGCTATTTTGTAGGTCCTTTAAATAGGTGATTAAATCCTTTAACAGGGTGACACTTCATGTAAAGTGTTTGTAAATCCTTTAACTAGGTCACTATTGATATAGTGTAAAGCCTTTAATAGGGCAAGCCTTTAATAGGATAGACCATAAGAAGTGGTTAAATATTATTACTGCAGTGATTTTGTGGGTATCATCCCCACCCTAGTTTTACCTTCTTATTTCTAGAGGGTTTCTGGGTTACCAAAATCTCAAGTGTTATGTGGTGATGCTTATGTGTTTTTCATAACTATCTAATATGTTCATATGCATGCAATATACTTTTAGTTAAAAAGTTTTAATGGTTAGAATATAGTACTTTGGATTCACCCCCCCCGTCTCAGAAGCATTCTTCCTATTTGAATATTCCAACAATTGGTATCAGAGCAAGGTTCTCACAAGAAGAAGTCTAACAACTTGGAGAAAAAGATCTAAAGATGGAAGTCTTGAAACTTGGGAAGATTATTGACAATCAAGTGATTGATGTGCAATTGGCTCTACACAAAGTAGAGGAAGCAAGGGATGAATTGAGAAAATCCTTGAACAAAAGGAAGGATATAGTGATAGCTGAAAATGATATAAACTACAAGGAGATTGATATCACAATACTATGTGCCAATGGAGACACCAAAGAGTTTGATGCAACAATAGAAAAACTAATGGAGAAAACTATAGTTCAAGCAGAAGAGATAAGATCTCTCAAGATGGAACATGAATCACAGGCCATAATGTTATGTGAAATTACTAAACAAAAGAAAAGAGCAGTTGAGGACAAAGTCATGATGGAAAATGACAAAAGAAATCTTGCAAATAGACTTGAAGAAAAATGTACTGAATTATCAAGGATCTCAAACACGGAGATGGATACACTTGCCCAAATGATGAACATTCATCATGAACTCAATATGAGAGATATTGAGATCTCTACTTTGAAAATGCAGAATGAACATCTGAAGAATGAATTAAACAGAGAAAAAGAGGTAGCAGAGAATCTCAACAAGTCAAGTGAAGCCATCAAGTATTTTGAATAGTTGCTGAAATCCACAAAATTTGCCCATGATACATTAGGACTTGGATACAATAGCACTGAAGTTGGAGAATCATCAAAGAGTTTTGAGCAAAGAAGTGACAAAGGTAAGGATTCTAAATCCACTTGTCATTATTGTAATAAAAAGGGACATATTGCTAATATTTGCAGGAGTAGGAGATTCAATCAGACAAATACACCCAAGAGCAAGAGTTACTATCACAAGTGCAACATGCAAGAACATATAACACAAGATTACAGATCCAATGCCACAAGGACTCAAAGATTTGATGGACATTGTCATAATTGCAAGAAGTATGGACATAGAATATTTGAATGCAAATCAAAGCCTATGTGGACATCAAATCAACTAGCAAAATCAAAAGGAAATGAAAGTCACTATCATTGGGATTACAACACTAGGTATAGCTGTCATTATTGTTAGGAATATGGACATACACCCCAGAATTGCATAAGAACACATTTCAAGGGAAACTATAATAGATGGTTGAGCCAAACTACATGTTTTAGTTGTCTAAAAACTGGGCATACTAGCAGAAACTATCCTATAAGGTCAAAGGCACCCAAGATTGAAGAAAATAAGGGTAAAGAAAAGATTGATGTTGAAAAGATAAGGGGACAAATGAATAAGATTTGGAAAAAGAAAGATGAGTACAACACATCAAGTGGAGGGATCACTTCACCCAATGGGTCAAGTGATCACACTTCATCAAACTAAGCATGAGAAGTATATGGGACTGATATACAAAGTTATATCACACATCAGTCCCAAGACAAAGAAGCAATGTAAAGTATAAATCTGCATGAGACAAGATTTCAAGACAAGATCTAAATGATATTGCCGAGCTGTCTTTCGATGCCGAGATAAACTTCAACACATGTCGAGTTCCTAATAGCGACCGAGTTGATAACTAATGCCAAGTTGGTTAACTCCAATGCAAGCTGAGTAAAGTGGAAGTGTAGTACAAGTTGAGTAATGTAAAATCCATTAGAAGTTGAGTTGGCAGTTGAGCATTTAATGCGATGAAAATAGGGTATATTATCGTGATTCCAATTATTTTTCCTCATCGCAATCAAGAAGCAAAGAAGAAAAAGAGAGCAAAGTGACTTCATAGCAGAAGATTCAGCATTTCAAGAAGATTGCAACATCTCTCAACGTGTTTTCATTGATCTTGAGGTATTTTCATTTGTGTCGAGCTACACAATTTCATATTTCGTAAAAAGGAAACCCTAGTTTGTATAAATGGCATCAAGTTCCAAGAAAATTGAGGAGAAAGAGTCGTTTGAAGTTTAGTTAATGTCAAATGAGGTCAAGCAACCTGAGTTTCATCCCATCCCTAAAGTTGCATACAAAAATGACCCAGCCAGAGCTCTCTCCCAAATACCCCCAAAAGTTGTAATGGTTCAAGACGTAAGAAGATGCTACAATTGTAATATAGAAGCCCTAGGAGATATGGAGATAAGGCAAGCCTATGAAAAATTGTGCTTAGATGGAGTCTTAAAAGATGAATTCAAAATTTTTGAAAGGAAGGGTTTGACCCAAGTTTTGAGCTTTCCCACTATATTCAAGACAGAATGGGTTAAACTTGTGTTAAGAAAAATTCATGGTGGAAGTCTTTGGTTGGAACATATTCCCATCAAATTAACCAAAGGAATCATACATAGGGTAACTAGGTATCCTACCCTAGATCGATTCAAAACCTTGAGAAGTAAATCAAAGGAGGTTATTGAAAAGAACATTGGTGCTCAGTGGAATAAAAGAGGAATGAAAATTCATACGATTCAGGATCCTCTAGTTGAGTTTTCTGTTAGAGTCATTGCCCATAAGTTCTATCAATCCAGTAGACTCAACAGTGTGCCATGTATTACAGTAGATGTAGGTTACAAATTGGTGAAAAAGGATCATACTTATGATCTTGCAGAACTGCAACTACAACAGATTACTAAAATCCTAGCTGCCATAAGAAGGACAAAGGGTGCTCAATGGAAATTTGAAGCAATTCTAGTTTGTATATTCTTTTATGTTCAGAATGAGTTTCCCTCTTTTGAAAAAGTTACATAGAGGAATGATAAGACTATCATTTCCCAAATCAATGAATATATAGAATAGATGGGAGAAAATTTTGATACACTGATGACAAGTTATTTTGAGGATTTCAAGAAATCCATGAAGCAAAGATCAAGAATACCAGTTTCCTTAGTGGAAAAACATACTAATGATTTGTGCTTCTTAGTTGACATTGATTTTACCTATATTCAAGTAATAATTCCAAGGGTGAGATGGCTAAGGCCATTTGGATATGAAATCAATATAGATAAAGCTTCTGCAACAATAATTGCATTATTGGTAGAAGAGACAGATAAAAGTGCTACACACTTTGGCACTTATGATGTGGTAAGATCAAAGATAAATATGGAGCTAAAGACTACCTCCACATTAAAGAAGAAAGAAAAATTGTTGAAGAAGATTAAGAAGAAATTTGGTGAAGAAATTGAGGCTGAAGTAGAAGAAAATGAAGATGACAAAGATGATGATGAAGATGAACAAGAAAAAGGCCCAATGGAATTGACCCAAGGCCTAGGAGAAGTCAAGGAGGAAGGTGCAGAGGAAAAAGAAGCCAAGGAAGCACCAACTAAAGCTGAGTCAAAGAAAAGGAAGGCAATAGAATAGCCTCCAACTCAGCAAAAACCAAAGAAATCTGCTATGCCATCACCTCAAAAGCCAACAACTTAAGCTGCAACAAGGGCCTCCACTAAAAAGGCTACAGAGGAAGCTAAAAAGAAGAAACCAATCAAGGAAACATAGGAAGAGCTGAGGAAAAGAAGAAGATATGTGGCTCAACTTGATACTGATGAAGAAGATCAATATGAAAAGGTAAGCCATTTGTTAGTTGATACTTTATGTAAAAAGATTGGAAATGGTGATTTAAGCAACTTAAATAAAGTTGATTTCAATAAGTTTACTAAAGAAGAATAGAATAGGATAGAGGAAATAGTTTATGGAATGATGGCACAGTTCAAGTACACTCCTCTTGAACTAGATGGACAATTTCCAAAAGAACTGTCTAAAATTGTAGAACACAGATGGCATTTTTGTTTGAAAATGGAGAAGGAGATGAGGGAATCAACCATAGCAAGCGTATTGCCTGATTTGACTAAGGAACAAATAAAGAAAGTAATCAAAAGGCATAATACTAGGTTTACACCTAAGTATAGGACATTCTTTATTCTCCAAAATGAGATGGACAAAATTGTTCAAAGAACAATGAAATCATGGAAAAACTTGTACAAAAAGATTGAAGATTTTCTTGAAGAAGAATACAAGGAAGAAGTAGCTACTCCACTAGAAGAGAGAAGAAAAAGGAGAGAAGAGAAGATAGTAGTAGAGAAGGGAGAAGAGGAAAAGAAAGAAGAAGAAAAGAAAGAAGAAGAAGAAAAGAAAGAAGAAGAAGGAAAGAAAGAAGAAGAAGAAGAGAACGAAGAAGAAGAGAAGAAGGAAGAAGAAAAGAAAGATGGAGAGGAGGAAGAGACACAAGAACAAGATGTAATGGCAATAGTTGAGCAAGAGCAGCAACTAGACTAGAGTGTACAAGACACACAATTGCCACCCTCTAGCCCTCCTCATGTACCCATCACACCTGGAGAAACTATAATTATAAAAGATGTTCCTAACACTTCTGGTCAGAACATCAATCAATTAACTATAGAAGACCTCAAAAGAATCCTTGACCAATCAATGCAACAATCAAGATTATGTACAGATCTAGTATTGGTCAGTATGGATGAATTACAAAAACTAGTAGAAAGGATAGTTAGAGAAAAGGTGAATCCACAAGAACCACTTTCCATCATCTCTACAACTACTAGTGGTCAACCTCAAATGCCCACAATTATTTCATTAGGCATAGTTGATACCTCAATACAGAAGTTGAGTGCAGTTGTAGAAAAAGAAATAGAACAAATAGGATAGACTATTACATCTGATCCTACAACACAAACAAAAGGTGCACTTCCTAAGATTACCATAATTGATCAAGGAAGTAGATAGCAGGAGAAGAAAATAGAGGAAACTCCTAAAGAGAAAGAAGCAATACAAACATTGATAAATTTTCTTACCTCAGGAACTCCTTCACAATAGCCATTGCAAATATCTACACCAGGATCTAGCACTACAAAAGTTGCAAGGGTACTTCACTATGGAGACCCTGAATTAGATGAAGAGATAGTCATACCAGGATATGACTCAAAAACAATAACCATTGATCAAATCAATGAGGTGTAGGAAGCACTGAATAGGAGAAAGAGATAAGAGATACTCAGGAGGGAGTATAAACAAAAGAAAACACTACATGAGATTAAAGACATCTTTATGGATGCCTTCAGTTTGTAGTCACCAGATGAGGCAAAGCATATCATAGAGCAATTATCAGATATTGTTGACCAAGTGACAAATGAAGACCAAGAGACAAATGCAAAACTTATAGAATAGTCTTAAAGAAAATTCTAGGGAAAAGTAAATGAGCAAGTATCAAGTCAAATTGCACTCTCCCAATTTGAATTGGAAAAGCTAATAGACAAAGTGAAAAAAGGTACTTGAGAATATATTCTCATTGTACAAAAAGTTGTGTGACTTTTCATACTTCACACAAGAGACAAGCCAAAAGATACTGAGCTTGGAGAGAAATTTAAATATTTCAAGCATGCAGCTACCAAACGATCTAGCTCAAAGTGAGAAGCATTTTGCTCAATCGCTTCACACTCAGAAAGAAATAGTTGTATTATCAAAAGATGAGGCAAATATCAAGGCAAGACTAATACAGCTCCAGTCCTCCATTACCCCACATTTGGAAATACTCCATAAGGAAGAAGTCTATGCAGAAACTATTCTCAAGAAAGATCCCAATCTTTCTACTTTAGATGGACTTATTCATCTTGCTACAGAGACTGCCATCTCGCACAAGTCATTGAAAATTGCTTTGAACAATTGGGATGTAGCTCTCAGGATGATTATGGAGGTAAACAAAACATTTTTGGTGAAATATGGTCTTAACCCTTAAAATCCTTTGACATAAGCGTCAAAAAGGGGGAGATATATATCTTATTAACTAAGGGGGAGATATTATAAGATGAATGAGAGAATGGGGGAAATCAAACCAAGGAAACCGAGGAGAGCATGATATACAGATAATGGTACAAACAACTAACTCAGGGGGAGTTACAATAATTTTGAGGTATATATATTGTAAGTTACACAAATTTTGATTAATTTTTTTTTTAAACCTCTGTATATATCAAGTAGATTAGTTAATGTACTCATAAGATCAGTTAAGTGTTTTTGTCACTCATGTCAAAGGGGGAGATTGTTAACCTCCTAATGGTTTTTAACACTTGAGTGCCAATACACTTAACCACTTTCTATATTGGAACCAAGTACACCATGTATGTCAAGCCACAACATGAGCCAAGTCAGGAAAGACTTCAAGTGCCGAGTAGCCTTCATGTGCTAAGTGAAGATCAGGTGTCGAGAAAAGTTTAAGTGTCGAATGACTTTAGGTGTTGAGCATGATACAAGTGCTGAGTGATATTTAAGTGCCGAGTCACAGATGATGCCAAGAAATATAGAAATGAAGTAGGAGCCAAGTAAGCCCGTTTTTTATTAGTGCAGAGCATCTAAAATCAGCAAGTGCCGAGTAACACAGAATGTACATATGAGTTTGTAACTTTATTAATTCATATGTAAACCATTTTCATGGCTGACATATGATGAATCTTGAAGGATTAAATGATAAGATCGAATATTTTGTATTTCCTATGCAATCTACAGGCAACCAATAAAAAAAATGGAGAAGGCATGCAACCAATAAGAAAAGTGCAAGGAATGAGCGGGAAACAAAGATTCAATATGGATCATAGATGCATACCTAACCTTAAGTCTTCGAATGTCTTTATAAGGAAGACAAAATCTCATTAGAAAGAGAAGTGGATGTACAAGGGTGTGGAAGGAACACTATTTCAGAGAAAAGAGTATCAGATATCAGAGGATCAAGATTAGAGAAAGCAGATCAAGTGCCTGTATTCAGCAAACAAAAGATTGCAAGCTATCAAGTTTATTGTACCTAATACTCTCTATCAATTGTATTAAAATGAAAAACCCTATGGTGATAGGTTAGCTTAATAGCTATTTTGTAGGTCCTTTAAATAGGTGATTAAATCCTTTAACAGGGTGACACTTCATGTAAAGTGTTTGTAAATATTTTAACCAGGTCACTATTGATACAGTATAAAGCCTTTAACAAGGTAGGCCTTTAATAGGATAGACCATAAGAAGTGGTTAAATATTATTACTGCAGTGATTTTGTGGGTATCATCTCCACCCCAGTTTTACCTTCTTATTTCTGGAGGGTTTCTGGGTTACCAAAATCTCAACTGTTATGTGGTGATGCTTATGTGTTTTTCATAACTATCTAATATGTTCATATGCATGCAATCTACTTTCATTTAAAAAGTTTTAATGGTTAGAATATAGTACTTCTAATTCACCCCCCCCCCCCCCCCCCCCCCCCCCTCTCAGAAGCATTCTTCCTATTTGTATATTCCAACATTTTCTTACTATATAAATATAACTTCTATAATTATTGCTTAGTATGGTTTACCTCTCCTTTCACAATAGTGTTATATTTCTCAATGTCTACCTATTCTTACATGGTGAATTCAAGTTTAGATGTAACTTTTGTAAGATGGGATCTTAGATCTATATTCCTAGATTTTAGATTTGACTCAATTTTGCTACCATCTTTCTTTAAACTTATCTTCAATTTAGTGATCTTCAATTCATGTTTCGGGATTCTATTTTCTTTCTTCAAGCTTGAAACTTTATCATTATCCTTCGTTTGATCTTTGGAGTCCTTCTTGGATTTGAGATGATTAATCTTGTTTTTATCTTTCCAATGTACTCTTTTACATCTTCATATCTTTCTTTTAGGGTATTTGTTTCTTCAATGAGAATGTCAATCTGCTCAAGAGCTTCTTCTAGGTTCTTTTGTAATTATTCCATATCCATAGGGATCTTACTCAAGCTATTAAGCCTCTTCTAAATAACTAACATCTGATATCAATTTTTTGAAATAGGGAATACTGAGAAGGCGTGGGGGGTAGGCAAATTAGAATTCTACAAACTTTAGCCCAAAACTAGATATTATTAATTGCCTTATAACTTGAATATAAAATCAAACTAATTATATTAAAAGATAAATATAACCATAAAATAATAGAACTCATAACACCATATTTTGTTAACTAGGGAAACACTGGCCAAGGGAAAACACCGACGAGGATGATACCCACAAAATGATCCACTACGAAAAAGTATTTGGTTAAAGATATTGACCTTGTTAGGAGTCTATTACATACATATAGTGTCTTGGTCATTTTTAGAGGGCTTAGGCTTTTCTATAAGCCTCAACTCTATTAAGATTTTTTATACAAATAATAAATGTATGCAAGAAGAGCCCACTTACTTAACATGCAATATATAATGTAATTCCTTGATACAAAAAGATATATACAAAAACATCTTTTCTTGTTGCTGATATCTTCAGTATCTGATATAAATTTTTTTGCTCTTCACAAAAAGTCATAATCCTCTGATCACACATTAGAACTCACATCATATAGAGTTCACATAGTCTTCTTAAGAAGAAAACTTAACTTCACATTTACAAACTTTCCTTTATACCTTTGTAATTCTCAAAATACTATCTAGTTAGCCTTCAAGCTTTTACACACTTGAAAAAATATATTATTACAACTTATTTTCTTAGGGTTAACATCTAGGATGTCATCCCTCATTAATTAGGTAATTATTTTTAAAATACAATAATATCTTAATCTATAATTACCCATTTCCTATACTGCATTATTCCTATCTATATACTTTTGTAACTGGTAAAATTGTTATATCTTCTTCTATATTGAACCTACTAACTCACACTTGAACATGTCATATTGACACTCTATTTTGTCCATATCTAGTTACACATGTACCCATAATGCCTCTATCAACTGCATATATCAAAATTGTATCTGCTCTGCTAGATAAACTAAGTGATACTTTTATAAAATTTTAAGTATGAATGCCATAAATTTTGTTGGAAACAATTGATTAATTATTTATTGTCTTTGATTTAAAAAAATATCATTTTATTTCTAGTCAGTGTATGCTAAGCTCACTTGGGCATTGAAGATAGTTTCATGGGTCTGCTGAGCATTCCAAAGTTTTCCTAGTTCAGAAGATAGTGTCTACCGAGTTCACTTGGGCAAAAAAGTAAAGTTTGTAGAAGCCGAGTGTTAAATGATCTCACTTGTTTAATGAAGGAAATGTTGTATGGAACCAGTGTTAATGAAGCTCACTTGATTACCATATTATCTTTGTGAATATGTAGTGGTAACCAAGTTCACTTGGTTAACATAGAAAAATAGCTTTGAGTTAGTATCTACTGAGAAGGGTCAGCTAACAAAGGATTTTTTTGTTTTAGATTATTGAGTTAAATAGTTTTTTTTTGTTGGTTCTAGCTGCTTAAGAAGATGAATATTAATTATACTAAGTTATAATCAAGTTGACTTGACAATGTATAAAATATAAATATAAGTCAAGTTGAGGATTGAATGTGTGGAACATAATTAAATATTTGATGATTCTTAGAGAAAGAAAATTAGAAGGATGAGAATAATATCCTTGTTGAGATGCAAAGATACATTTGATAAAAAATGATCAAGTATAGAAGCTAGAATTGAGATCTGTAATTAGCAATTCAGTTGCATTAGAAATCAGGCCATCTCATTGTTACTCTCTAACCATTGTAGTAATGATCTAAATCTCTTAATAGAGTTGGCTTAATAGCTATTTGTAAATCCTCTAACAAGGTGGAATTTCTATTGAATTATCTAAAGACCTCTATCAAGGCCACTCCTAATAAGGTGATTAAATCCTCTATCAAGACTCAATTCAGAAGAGTGAAAATCAATAACTAGTTACAATTGGTGGATTTTCCCAAATTGGGTTTCCACATTAAAATCTTGGTGTCAATTGTGTTTATGCTATTTCTTTTATGTTTTTGAAACTAAGTTAAAGTAACATCAATCATAGATAATATCTTAATATTTTCATGTTAAGCATTTACTGAGCTATTTCAATGTTTACCGAGTTACAACATTTTTTCTATGTGTTTTTTGAGTTACATCAAAGTTTAGATTTTTTATTTATATTAACATCTAAGAGATTTGGGATTTATTTTGTGGTAACTGATTCAACCATTACCTTTTAGTTACTCCTCTTATATTTCTAACAATTGGTATCAGAGCTTTTTGTTCTTGTAGAGAAGGTTTTAAGGACCAAAGCTAAAGATTAGGATGTCTTACAAAAGATAGATTCCCAAGTTGAACTAAGAAAACTTTGTGGCATGACAAGGACTTATGAGGTTACATTTGGAAACTATCAATAATTTAGGTTGTAAATATATTAATAGTGAATACAAGAATCCTACTAGAACATTATGAGTTGAAGATATTGCTGAAAAGCAAAATCATAACATCATGATGATTGACATTGCTTCTATGCTTAATTATGCTAAATTTGAAGTCAAAAGTTGCAATACAACTTATGATATGTGGATCAAACTAAAAGACATATATGGAGGAGATGATAATGTAAGAAGAGCTAAAGCCAAAAGTCTCAGAGGATAGTTTGATCAAATGAAGATGAAAACATTGCAAAATATGTTGAGAAAATTAAAGCAAGTGTGAGTGCAATCAAAGCATCCGGAGGAGACATTGATGAAAAAATAGTTGTAAGAAAGGTACTCATTCCTATCTATTCAGTTAGAGTGTCTACTTTTCAAAAAATAAATGTGATCCAATAGCAATATAACTTTGAATTATCTAGTTGGAAGATTGACAACTTTTGAGTTGGATAACTATGATAACTATGTCCCTAGTTCCAAAGGTATTGAGTCTACATTTGAAGCCAAGATTTCATTCAATAAAAAGTGTAAGAAATCAAAAGCCAATCAATTAGAAATTGAAGAAGAAGAAGAAATTTTAGATAGTGATCTTGAAGTTGTTGAAGACCTTCTTATAGGGAAATATTCTAAAGGTAGAGAAAAGTACAAAGTTAAGATTCCTTTAATCTATTTTTCTTGTGAAGAAGTTTGTCACATTATTGCAAGGTACCCAAATATAGAAGAAAAGGATGAAAAGGAAAGAAATAAGTTCAAAGGAAAGAAGGAATTTAGAAACTAAAAGGACTACAAGGAAAAAGGTAAGAAATTTTGTTTTATGGCTAAAGATTCTAATAAAAATAAAGATGAATCTGATGATGAAGGAGATAAAATGACACATATCTCTCATGTTAGCAAAAAATGATGCATGGATTATCAATAGTGGTTGCTCACATCATATGGTTGGAGACACATTTTTTTTTGAAAATATGGAACATTATGATGATGATAGTGTGAGATTTGGAAAAAATTAATCTTGTTGCATAAAGGGAAAAGGGTATATCTCATTAACCAATGAAATTAGATGTGACAAAGCTTAATGGGTTGAAGGGCTAAAGCATAATCTACTGAGTGTGGCATAGTTGAATAACATTGGATTAAAAGTAGAATTCATAAATGGGAAGGCCAAACTATTGGATGAAAAAGGAAATCTAGTTGGATCTAGCAAACAAACAAAAGGTAATCAAATCTATCTAGATCTCAGTGAAAATTCATGTTTTATTGCTAAAGTAGAAGAAAGATGGTTATGGCACAAAAGATTATGTCATGTAAACTTTGATAATCTATTCAAGATAAGCAAAAATAAAAAAGTAAGAGGTATTCCTAGCTTGAGGAAACCTAATATGGGTCCATGTAAAAATTGTTAAATTGGTAAGATGGGAAAAACTAGTTTCAAAAGCAAGAACTATCATTTTGAAGAAGTCTTAGAGCTTGTACATGTAGACTTATGTGGACCTATTGGAATAAAGAGTTATAGTGGAGATAATTTTTTCATTCTTTTTGTTGATGATTATTCTAGAACGATGACTATAATGTATCTAAAAGAGAAATTTGAAGCTTTTAAAATATTTAAGTTGTATCTGGCAAGAGTAGAAAAATAAACTAGAAAGAAGTTGAAATGTTTGGGATCATATAGAGGTGTTGAATTCATTTCAAATGACTTCTATGAATTCTACATTGGAAAAAGAATTAAGAGATAGGTATTATCCCTTGGTACACCTAAGTAGAGTGGTATAGCTAAAAGAAGGAAAAAACCCATCATGGATTGTACAAGAACATTGATGATAGAAAATAATGTTGGAATTAAATACTAGAAGGAGGAAATTAGTATTGTAGTGCATACCTTGAACATAGTACAATTGAAGAAATACTCAAATAAAATTCCTTATGAACTATGGTATGGATACAAACCTTATGTAAGTTACTTGAAAGTATTTGGTAGAAAATGTTATAACTTGAAAGAATCCAAGAAAGGTAAATTTGATGTCAAAGGTGATGAAGGCATATTTCTAGGATACTCCTATTGAAGTAAAGCATACAAATATTTGAATTTATCTAATTATAAAATTATAGAAAGTGCACATGTGAGAATTGATGAGTTTACAGAAAAGAGTGAAGAAGAAAGCAACAAAGAACTTGAGGATTACAGATGGTTTGTTTACTATGGACTTGATACTTTGCCAAATCTATCTAGAATTCAAGAGGTCTCACCTCCCAAGTTCCTAAAATCTCCAAAAGCTACCAATTGCAGTTAGAGTAACCCAAGTCACAGTCTAAAGAACCCAAGTCATAGTTAGAAGCTATTGAGTTGTTGCTATAGAAAACCAAATCTAATAGACCCGAGTCATATATAGTGGGACCAAAGCTTAATATAGAAGAAAATGAAGAAGTTAGTGAAATAAAATGTAAATCCAAAGTACCTGTGTTAGCAAGATATGTTAGAAGGCATCATGCATCTAATCAAATCATTGGAGACAAGTCAGATGGAACAATGACAAGAAACAAATTGGAAGGTAAATATTTGCTTACTGAATTTGAACTTAAAAATATTAAAGATGCTTTGGATAATGAAAGTTAGACTAAAGCAATGAATGAGGAAATAGAAAAGATAGAGAAGAAGAAAACTTGGACTCTTGTTCCTAGACCCAAGGATAAAAATATAATTGACACAAAGTGGGTATTCAAAAATAAGCTAAATGAAGATGGAGAAGTTTCTAGAAATAAAGTAAGTTAGCATGTAAAGGTTATTCTCAAGAAGAATGTATTGCTTATGGTGAATTTTTTCTCTTGTTGCAAGATTAGAAGGTGTTAGAACTTTACTAGCATATGCAACTCACAAAGGATTTAAAGTTTATCAAATAATGTAATATCTACATTCAAGAATGGAAAATTTGATGAGGAAGTCTACATAGAACAACCTAAAGGTTTTGTAGATCCCAGCAAAAGAGACATGGTTTGCAAATTACACAAAAAAATATATGGTCTCAAGCAAGCTCCCAGAGCTTGGATAAAAGACTTCATAACTACTTGATAAAGATTGATTTTTTCAAAGAACAAGTGATAATAGTAGTCTATATATCAGAGAAGGATCAAACAAGAAGGTTATGTTGTAAGAAATATTTTTTGATGACACTTTATTTATAGGAAATGATGACTTGTGCAAGGCAATTTTCAAAAGAAATGAGTAAAAATTTGAGATTTCTACATTTGGAGAGATAAAATTCATTATTGGATTGCAGATGTTAGAATTCTTTTAGAATAACTGAGAGGGGGGGGGTGAATCAGTTATTCAAGGTCCAATAATGTCTAATATAATTTTTTTTAATAAAATGAGGGTAAATCAGAAGTACTAGCCTTTTACTTTCTTATCAAATCCTTAATGGCATATAATTGAAATTATCATGCATGCAATTAAACATTAAACAACATGAAAAGTAAACATGCATCACACATAACACTTGAGATTTTGGTGACCCAAAAATCCTCCAAGAATAAGAAGGTAAAATTGGGGGTGGGGATGACACCCACAAAATAACTGTGCAATTGATTTCAACCATTTCTAATGGTTTTCCCTATTAAAGACCTGCCTTGTTAAAGGTTTTACACACTGTCAGATGTGACCTATTAAAGGATTTCTACACCCTATTAGGAGTGTGCCTATTAGAGGACTTAAGAACATTAAACTTAGAATGCCACCCCTGTTAAAAGATTTACATAGATTTTTTAGGCCTACCCAAGTCCATGGGATTTATAGTCACCTTCTCAAAGAATCTTTTATCCCTCTCTAAGAATCTCCTATCCTTCTCCTGAGGATATCTTATCCTTCTCCTAGGGATCTTCTATCCTTTTCTTGAGGGTTATCCTCCTAGCTATTAAGCTAACCTAGCAATGTAGGATTTCAATGTCATATACAATGGTAAGAAAGTATTAGAAAGGTTTTGAACTCATAAAGATGCAACTCTAACTTGTAGATTTCAGATAACTCTTCAGTTCTTTTCTTTTCTTGGCTTTTCTTCCTTGCAGTGCTGACAGCTTGTCCACCCTTCAAGATCTATCTCCTTGAGTTCTTCCACTCATTATGCCAATGCACTCTATGGTCACTTGATCAACTCAGAGTCTTGATGCTCTGTGCTTACTCCTCAATGTGTCCTCCTTCTAACACTTCACACTAGCATTCTCTTGGCTTCTTCACATGACCACACTTATGACCAACTGCCTCTGCACTTTTGATCTCTGACCTATAAATCCTTATAAAGAAGTTTTTTTCTTCATTTTTCACTCAAATATTCTTGCTCATCAATTTGATTTGATTTGAGAGAATGATATTGTTTTCCCTCCAAATTGTTTCTTCTAGAAAGTTCATGATAAGTCCATTAGTATTCGCTCAAAGCTGGTTTGCATGGTTTACATAAAATTCTGTGACATCTACTCATCATCCTTATCATCCAACTAATTCACAAAATTCAATGTAACAAACTTATGTTTATTGATTCGGCAAATTTTTTTGTCTTATCAATAATGCAACAACTCGACATCATTGGTTTACTGATGCTTGGCACCTTCTATGTTACTCAGCTTCTACTACATTTACTGATGCTCGACACCTTCTATGTTACTCAGCTTCTACTACATTTACTGATGCTTGGCACCTTTTGAAGTTGAACTTGCTCAGCTTTAACTAGCTTGCTCGACACTCACAAATGAACTTAGACAGGTTCTACAAATGACTTAGTTAAACCTTACATCTTTAATGTTGTTGGAATTATAGATGGAGTAACTAAGAGGGGGGGCCGGGGGGGGGGGGGGGGGGGGGTGAATCAGTTATTCCAAAAACAATTCTCAAATCCTTTAGATGTCTATAATGCTTACTTACTGCTGAAACTCGGTAAACAATGCAGGAATGCTGTAACTTGATAACTTGTTCATCACCTTTTGTGTTACTTAGCTTCTACTACATTTACTAATGCTCGACACCTTCTATGTTACTCAGCTTCTACTACATTTACTGATGCTTGGCACCTTTTGAAGTTGAACTTGCTCAGCTTTAACTAGCTTGCTTGACACTCACAAATGAACTTAGACAGGTTCTACAAATGACTTAGTTAAACCTTACATCTTTAATGTTGTTGGAATTATAGATGGAGTAACTAAGAGGGGGGGCCGGGGGGGGGGGGGGGGGGGGGGGGGGGGTGAATCAGTTATTCCAAAAACAATTCTCAAATCCTTTAGATGTCTATAATGCTTACTTACCTGCTGAAACTCGGTAAACAATGCAGGAATGCTGTAACTTGATAGATTAACTAGTTAGCTTTCATAATTATTAATATGCATGCAAAGATTAAATAAATGAACACAAGAGACACCAAATTTAATGTGGAAACCCAATATGGGAAAAACCACCAAGTAACTAGTCACCAATTTTTCACTCGTTTGAAGTGAGCCCTATTAGGGGCCAACCCTATTAGAGGATTTAATCACCCTATGAGCAGTGGCCTTGCTAGAGGCCTTTTAGAACAATTCAACTAATCTATCACCTTGTTAGAGGATTTATAAAATGGCTATTAAACCAACTCTGTTAAGAGATTTGAAATCACTGCTACAATGGTTAAAAAGAAACAATGAATTGACCTAAATAAGATGCAACTAAATTTTTTGGCTACAGGTCTCTGTTCAGTATCATTAGATCCTCCTTGATCAAATATGGCTCTACTTCTCTTTAATGATCTCTGATCATCCTTCAAATTTGCTTCCATAATAATCAGTCCTCATATCTCTTTAATTCCACACTATCTTCTTACACTATTAAAATTCGTAACTTGATCTCTTACTTATACCATTCAGATGGTTAAGTCGACTTATTTACATGTTACGTTTACCAATATACCATTCATCAGTCAGTTATAGATATTATTCTTAAAAAAATAAATGTCCTTTATTGGCCGACCCTACTTGATAAATAATACTTCCAGGAATTTCCAGAGTTAACCTTCTTGACTCGGTTAACATTACAATATCTTAAAATCCTTTGGCTATCGAGTTTACTTGGTAAGAACTGCTTTTACCAGATTACCTTTGATGACCGAGTGAACTCAGTAAGAGCCAAATTTCTTTGATTACCTTGAATGCTCAATAGAAACTGTATCTTCCAATTTTCCTTTGATGATTGAGTGAACTTGGTAAGAACTACATCTTCCATATTATCTTTGATTACCGAGCGAACTTGGTAAAAACTACATCTTTACTTGGCTGACTTTCTGAGCTCGGTAAACATTGTTCTTTTTCTTGCTAATCTTCTGAGCTTGGTAGATATTGTTCTTTGCCTTGCTGACCTTCTGAGCTCGGTAGACACTGTCTGATAACTGATATGACATTTGTGTGACATCAAAGACAACACACAATTGAACAATTATATCCAACAATCTCCCTCTTTGGCATTGATGGAAACACAATATGTCATAGTTGGATGAAATTTGAAAACAAGTCATTTAAATGATAGAATACAAAGCTCCCTCTTTCATATAATATCTTCCTCTTACACAAACTCTTATTATTTGCAAATTTCAGAAAGATATGACAATATATATTCTCTCTTTTTGACAACACATGCCAAAGATAACTCAGAACAACTGAATAGCATTGTACCTGATGTACTAATTCATATGCTATGTCTTCATTGATTTGCTGCATCAACTGATAGATCTTCAATTTTGTTCTTGTTGATGCATCACTAAACTGTATTTTAGTGAGCTTCATATAGGAGAATGACCCCTAACTTGCCTCTTAGATATAAGAATGCATCCTTAGGTAAAGGCTTTGTGAATATGTCAACAATTTGTTCCTTTGTATGCATATATTCTAATCTTATTTCCTTTCCTTGCACCAATTCTCTAACAAAGTGATACTTTATGGAAATGTGCTTGGTTTTTGAATGCATCACTAGATTTTTGGAGATGTTAATTGCACTTTTGTTATCACAAAACATAACAATTGGTTCTTTGATTTCTTGCTTCATACCTTCCAATAATTGTTTAAACCACACAATGTTTGAACAATTTACTGCTGCTGCAACATATTCAGCTTCTGCTATGGATTGAGATGTATAATTCTATTTTTCGCTTATCCAAGAAACTAACCTTTTTCCAAGAAAGAAAGCTCCTCCACTTGTGCTCTTTCTTTCATCAATATTTCCTGCCCAATCTACATCAGTGAACACTTTTAAATCTAGTTTTCCTCCAAGTTTATACCATAATCCATATTCTTCAATTTCTTTTAAGTATCTCATGGTCTTTGTGATTGCCATCGTGTGATTTTCTTTTGGTTTTACTGAGAATCTTGCTACAATCCCTACTACAAGAGCAATGTCTGGTCTTATGTGCACTACATATTGCAAATTTTCAATCATAGATCTATACAATGTCTGATCCACTTCCTTTGATTCATCATTCTTGGTTAAATTTAATCCAGTGCACATAGGAGTCCCAATTGGTTTGCAGTCTTCCATACCAAACTTTTTCAGTATCTCCTTGATTTATTTAGATTGAGTAATGTAGATGCCATTCTTATTCTATTGAATTTGAAGACCAAAAAAAAATTTGATTTCACCAAACATTGACATTTCAAATTCCTTGTTCATTTGTTCTAAATTTTTTTTGCAAAGATCATCATTTCCTATGAACAAAGTATCATCTACAAATATTTCTACCAAAACAATCTTATTATCTGGTCCTTCTTTTATGTACAAATTGCTATTGTCATTAGTTCTTTGAAAATCAATCAAAATAAGATAGTTATGCAATCTTTCATACCATGCTCTAGGGGCTTGTTTCAGACCATATAATGCTTTATGAAATTTGCAGACCATGTCCTTGTCTGGATCAACAAAACCTTTAGGTTGTTCAATGTAAACTTCTTCATCCAATATGCCATTGAGAAATGCTGACTTGACATCCATCTGATAAACTTTGTATCCATTGAATACAGCATATGCAAGTAAGGTTCTGACACCTTCTAATCTTGCAATAGGAGCAAAAGTTTCTCCATAGTCTACACCTTCTTCTTGAGAGTATCCTTTGCATACTAGTCTAGCTTTGTTCCTTGATACCTTACCATCTTCATTTAGTTTGTTTCTAAATATCCACTTTGTTCCAATCACTTTTTTGTCTTTGGGTCTTGGTACAAGAGTCCATGTCTTATTTTTTTCTATCTGTTCTATTTCTTCATTCATAGCCTCAATCCAACTTTCATTGTCTAGTGCATCTTTGACATTTCTAGGTTTAAAATTAGCAAGTAAACAAGTGCCTTTCAATTTACTTCTTGTCATTGTTCCTTTTGATTTATCTCCAATGATCTGATCTGGTGTATGATGCTTTCTAACATATTTGGCTAACACAGGCTCCTTACTTTTTGAATGACTTGCATTGTTATCCTTCTGTATCTCAACTTTTGGTTTTGATTCAGGTTGCTCAGGCTCGGTAGATGCTAACTTGATAACTTTTGTTTGCAACTCAAGTTCTTGTAGCTCGGTAGATGCTAACTCGGTTTGAACTTCTTGTGACTCGGTTAATGAAGACTCTGGAGTTGAGGATTCTTGATTGATAGGTATACTTGGTATTATATCTGGTTCAATGTAAACAAACCTCTTGTAGTCTTTAGGTACCCTTTTTCTTCCTTCTTCAAATTTTTCTACAAACTCATCAACTTTCACATGTGTACTTTCTATGACTTTGTGAGTAGACAAATTCAAACATCTATATGCTTTACTTTTGCAAGAGTATCCCAAAATTATTTCGTCATCACCCTTTACATCAAATTTACCTTTTTTGGATTCTTTCAAAATGTAACATTTGCTTCCAAATACTTTTAGATAACTTACATTGGGTTTGTAGCCATACCATAATTCATAGGGTGTCTTGAATGAGTCCTTTTTCAGCTATACTCGGTTCAAGGTATGAACTGCAGTGCTGATAGCTTCCTTCCAGTATTTGATAGCAATGCCTTTCTTAATCATTAGGGTTCTTGCACAATCCATTATAGATCTATTCCTTTTTTTAGCTATTTCATTTTGTTCAGGAGTTCCTAGTGTTGAAACCTGTCTTTTGATTCCCCATTCAATACAAAATTTGTTGAACTCATGTGAAATGAATTCACCATCTCTATCAGACCTTAAACATTTCAGTCTTTTTCCTGTTACCTTTTCAACTCTAGCCAAATACCATTTGAATTTTTTGAATGCCTCTGATTTCTCTCTTAGGTACATGACAGTCATCATTCTTGAATAATCATCAACAAAAAGAATGAAATATTTCTCACCGGTATAACTTTCAATGCCAATAGGTCCACATAAATTAGTATGCACAATTTTTAGAACTTCTTCAATTTGATAGTTCTTGCTTTTAAAACTAGTCTTTCCCATTTTACCAATTTGACAATTCTTGCATAGACCAACATCAAGTTTCTTTATGTCAGGAATACCTCTTACTTTTCTAAATTTACTAATCTTTATTAAGTTGTCAAAGTTTACATGACACAACCTCCTATGCCATAACCAACTTTCTTCAGTTTGAGCAATAAGACATGAACATTCACCAAGTTCAAGATAAAATAAATTACCTTTTGTTTGAGTGCCTGATCCAATTAGTTTTCCTTTGCCATCTAGCAATCTTTCTTTTCCATGCATAAATTTTACTTTGAATCCATTATTGAGCAGCTATGCCACACTCAAAAAAATGTGCTTTAGTCCTTCTACCCAGTATGCATTATCACATAAAAGTTCTTTAGTTAGTGAGATTCTTCCTTTTCTTCTTATACGACAAGGTTCATTGTTACCAAATCTTCCACTACCACCATCATAGTCTTCAAAGTGTTCAAACTTAGTTTTATCACTAGTCATATGGTGAGAACAACCACTATCTATAATCCATGTATCATTTCTGCTCATATGAGAAATAAGTGCCATTTCCTTATCATTATCAAACTCATCTTCTACAGCAATGTAAACAATTTCATCTTCTTCTTCATCATTAGAATAATTAGAATCTTTAGCTATAAAACATGTTTTCTTACCTTTATCCTTGAATGATTTGAATTCTTTCTTGCCATTGTACTTGTAACCTTTCTTCTCATCTTTGTTCTGCTTATTTGGGCACCTAGTAGCAATATGTCCAATTTCTTCACAAGAGAAATAGATTAGAGGAACTTTACCTTTGTATTTTCCTTTGCCTCTTGAATATTTTCTTGTTAGTAGAGCTTCAACCACTTCAAGATCACTATCTAAACTTTGTTCTAATTCTTTCTCATCTTTTGATTGTGGTTCCTTCATCTTCTTCCCTTTTTCTTTGAGTGAAATCTTGGCTTCAAATGTTGATTCAACATTTTTGGTAGTTGGCACATAATTGTGAAAGTTGTCTAGCTCAAATGTAGTCAATCTTCCAACTATGGCTTCTAGATTTATCTTATGATTTTCTTCACATCTTCTTTCTTGAATTGTAGAAACTCTGATTGCATAAATGTGAAGTAGAGTTAGAACATTACTTATAACTATCTCCTCCTTGATATCTCCTCTAGATGCTTTGATTGCACTAACACATGCTTTGACTTTGATGAAGTACTGCTCTGATACCACTAACGAAGGTATGCTCTGATACAAATTGACATAGTCAAAGGATGAATAACTAGGGCCAAGGGCTCACCTAGCTTACTAACTGACATAGACAAAGGATGAATAACTAGGGCCAAAGGCTCACCTAGCTATCCAAACCATCCTGCAAGAGTTAACACAACAGAAGCAAACACAAGTGGACAGCAACCAAAGGAGGAGAAGAGGAAAATACTTTTATTGATTTAGAAAAATATCTTCATATATGCCCAGCTGTGAGGCCTTTTGGGTTACAGCCAATTACAATACATTCACATTCAAAGATCCAACAACAAATTTGCACTTTCAGTTCTGCTCCCTCAAAACTTTTTTTTCTTCCAAAACTTGCTTAGCTCTAAGCCTAAACTCTCTATTTATACTTGCCAAAATGGCTTATAGATCATTCTAGAATCATTACATAAGAGGAAGGCCGACCCAACAATGGTTTGGACTCATCCCAAGAAAAGATCTTAAATTAAATGTCACAAATGAAATAATTCTCGCAAGTTGGCTCACAAAAATCATGTCCAAATATTGGCACTCAGCATACACTGGGTAACTCGACACATAAAGGATCACTTGGCATCCACTGGGTAACTCGGCACCTGAAGGAATGCTATAGTAACTTGGCACCTAAAGAGTGCTACAGTAACTCAACACCTGAAGAGTGTGACAAGAACTTAGCACCTAAATAGTGCTATAGTAATTCGACACCTGAAGAGTGCGACAACAACTCAGCACAAAAGAATGCTATAGTATCTCAGCACCTGAAGAGTGCTATAGTAACTTGACGCCTGAAGAGTGCTATAGTAACTCAACACCTGAAGAGTGCTACAATAACTCAGCACTTGAACTCAGCACCAACTACAAAAGAAGCAAAAAAAGAGCAGGATAACAAGGCAACCTAGGATGCTCCTGCATTAGACTCTTTCAACATATTTTGCAATTTTTTCATCCTCTCTCATCCTCATTTGATCAAATTGTCCTCTTAGACTTTCTGCTTTGGCTCTTCTTACATTATCATCTCCTCCATAGATTTCTTTTAACTTTTTCACATTTCAAAGGTAGTTTTGCAATCTTTGATGTCATCAAATTCTTCATAACTCGGAGCAGATTCTATATCTATCATCATGTTGTTGTGAGTCTTCTTTTTAGCAATATCATTGAAAGATAGTGTACCAACTGGTTCTACATATTTTTCATCAAGGTATTTTAGTCTTATATCTCCAATAGAAGCTAGATGAAGTCTCATCAACCCTTGCCATGCTGAGAAGTTGTCTCTGTTAAGTCTTGGAATTTCCCTCTTATAAGACATCTTGACCTTTGGCTTAGATCTTTGAAATATTTTCTTGCAAGCACTAAGATCTCTAATACCAATTGTTGGAATTATAGATGGAGTAACTGAGAGGGAGGGGGGGTGAATCAGTTATTCCAAAAATAATTCTCAAATCTTTTAGATGTCTATAATGCTTACTTACTGCTGAAACTCGGTAAATAATGTGGGAATGTTGTAACTCGATAGATTAACTAGTTAGCTTTCATAATTATTAATATGCATGCAAAGGTTAAATAAATGAACACAAGAGACACTAGATTTAATGTGGAAATCCAATATAGGAAAAATCACCAAGTATAGTCACCAATTTTTCACTTTTCTGAAGTGAGCCCTGTTAGGAGCCAACCTTGATAAGGTTACAATACACACTGTTAGGTATGACCTTGTTAGAGGATTTAATCACCCTTTTAGGAGTGGCCTTGTTAAAGGTCTTTTAGAACAATTCAACTAAACTATCACCTTGTTAGAGGATTCATAAAATGGCTGTTAAACCAACTCTATTAAGAGATTTGAAATCACTGCTACAATGGTTAGAAAGAAATAATGAATTGACCTGAATAAGATGCAACTAAATTTGCTGGCTACAGGTCTCTATTCAACATCATTAAATCCTCCTTGATCAAATATGGCTCTACTTCTCCTTAATGATCTCTGATCATCCTTCAAATTCGCTTCCACAATAATCAATCCTCGTATCTCATTAATTCTACACTATCTTCTTGCACTATTAGAATTCGTAACTTGATCTCTTACTTATACCACTTAGATGGTTAAGTCGGCTTATTTACATGTTATATTTACCAATAAACCATTCATCAGTCAGCTACAAATATTATTCTTAAAAAAATAAAAGTCCTTTACTGGCTGACCCTGCTCGATAAATACTGCTTTCAAGAATTTTTAGAGTTAACCTTCTTGACTTGGTTAACATTACAATATCTTAAAATCCTTTGGCTGTCGAGTTTACTCGGTAAGAACTGATTTTACCAAATTACCTTTGATGACTGAGTGAACTTGGTAAGAACCAAATTTCTTTAATTACGTTGAATGCTTGGTAGAAACTGTATCTTCCAATTTTCCTTTGATGACTGAGTGAACTCGGTAAGAATTGCATCTTCCATATTATCTTTGATTATTGAGTGAACTCGGTAAAAATTGCATCTTTACTTGGTTGACCTTCTGAGCTCAGTAGACACTATTCTTTGCCTTGCTGATCTTCTGAGCTTGGTGACTTAGCTAAAACTTACATCTTTATGTGTCTTAGTGTGTCCATTCCCTATGTCTTAGAGTATGTCATCAATACACTACTTATTCAATGGCTTAGCTGATCCTTATACTTCATTACAACATCATAACTTATACCTTTCTCTAGGTGCTCTAGTTACATCTTATTAATTGCCTCCTCCTTGTCAATCAACCAATTGATAGTATTTGGATCACTTAAGCAATTGTCATTCTTGCAAGTAGCAAGTTTGACATCAATGACAAAACAATGATTGAAAACATTCTTTACCAGTTCCATTATTCTTCATTCATGATCTTTTAAATCATTTCCAACAATCTCCCTCTTTGGCATTGATGGAAAACCAAACTAATCAATTTGAGCTTATCAACTTAGTTACCTCAAAAATTATATACCAAATAGAAAACTTGTTGTCATTACATGTTCATTTCATAGCTTCCTTTCTGTATCATGTCTCCCTCTTTTGATGATACTAACTGAATTCTTTGATTTGCTTCTCCCTCTTGACTACTACATTCTTACTCTGTATTATTGATCCCTTATAGCTTCTTTCTGATCAATTTCTTATCTCTTCTGAATCTCCCTCTTTCATCTCTTTTTTTTTTGGTCTACTACTGATCTCATACATCTCCCTCTTACTTTTTATTGACCAGTTTCTCATAAATCTCCCTCTTTGACATAAATGCCAAAGGTGTAGCATCTTCAACATGCTTGGTGTAAGCTTTGCATCTTATGTCTTTTTCCTTTGTCACCATGCTTGTGACTGATTTGAAATTTTTATTCTTGTTGTCATCCTCTACATCATTCTTTTGATATTTCAATGATATATTCTTGTTGATGCAGGGTAACTTCTTTGTTGCTTTAGACTACTTGAGTTAGGGGCTTTACCCCCAACTTGCCTCTAAGATATTCATAATTATCCTTGGGCAATGGTTTGGTGAAGATATCTACAATTTGTTCCTTTGTGTCAATGTACTCCATCTTTACTTGTTTGTCTTCCACCAATTCTTTGACATAGCAATACTTGATTGCAATATGCTTGTTTTTTTCATGCATTACTAGATTCTTGGATATGTTTATAGCACTTGGATTATCACAATACAGTATCACAGGTTTGGTTACCTCTTGTTTCATTCCCTTCAATAGATTTTTGAGTCACACAATGTTTGTGCAATTGATTTTTTGCTGCCACATATTCTGCTTCTGTAGTGGACTGAGATGTGCATGTTTGTTTCTTGCTAGTCTAAGTAACTAGCCTTTTACCTAAGAATAATGCTCCTCCACTTGTGTTTTTCCTGTCATCAATGTTGCCTCCCCAATCCTGCGTCTGTGTATGCATTGAGCTCAAACTTCTCATTCTTTTTGTAGTATAGGCCAAAATCATCAGTTCCTTTGAGATACCTCATTATACTTTTTACTTCCATGAGATGATTTTCTCTAGGATTAGAAAAGAATCCAGCCACTATTCCAACTACTAATGCTATTTCTAGTCTGCTATGTACAACATATTGTACTTTTCCAATCATGGATCTATACATTGTTTGATTGACTTCAGCTGATCCATCATTTTTGGATAGCTTATGTCCTAGTGCCATTGGTGTTTTGACAGGTTTGGAGTCTTCCAATCCAAATGTCTTGAGTATCTCTTTGATGTACTTTGATTGTGTCACAAATATACCATGTTTTAGTTGATGTACTTGCAATCCAACAAAGAACTTGATTTCTCCAAACATAGACATCTCAAACTCATGTTTAATTTTGTTAGCAAAAATTTTGCAAAGCACTTCCTTTCCTCCAAAAATTATGTCATCCACAAATATTTTAGATACAGGGACATCCTTACCTTCTTCTAATTTGATGTATATGTTGCTGTTATCATCAGTTCTTTCAAATCCTATTTGCACTAGATACTTGTGAAGTCTCTCATACCAAGCTCTAGGGGCTTTCTTTAATCCATATAGAGCCTTAAGCAATTTGCATAACTTTTTATTATTATTTTCATCAAAAAATCATTTTGGTTGCTCTATGTAGACTTCCTCTTCAAGTATACCATTTAGAAATGCAGACTTAACATCCATTTAATAGACTTTAAATCATCTGAAGGCTGCATATGCCAGTAAGGTCCTTACTCCTTCCATTCTGGCAACTGGAGCAAAGGTTTCTCCATAGTCTAGTCCTTCTTATGCATACCCTTTATAGACTAGTCTTTCCTTGTTCTTTGTGATTTCACCATTCTCATCTAACTTGTTTCTAAACACCCTCTTGGTTCCAATTACATTCTTATCAGCTGGTCTTGAGACTAAGGTCCATGTCTCATTCTTTTCAATTTGTTCTATTTCTTTTTTCATAGCATTGTACCAGTCATCATCTTTTATGGCTTCACTTACTATTTTTGGTTCCATTTTGCTGAGTAGAAATGTTTCACTTCTAAGTCTATTCCTTGTCATTGGTCTTGCCTCTTTGTATCCAATAATTTGATCTACAAGGTGATGTCTTCTTACATATTTTTCCAATACTGGTTCTTTCCTTGTTTGCATGTTCTCTCTTTTAGAATCTAAATCTTCATTTTCATCAAATATTTCTTCATTTCCTTCATGTTGATAGTTCTCAGAGTTTGAATGATCATTCTTTATATTTTGTAGCTCAGCATCTGAATGTGTCTGCTGCTCGGTATTCACTATCTATGACTCGACAGATACTGGATTTTATTGCTGATTGTCATTCTAAGTTGCAACTTCACCATTATAAGGTATACCTTGATAAAAGTATACAAAAGTCTTGTATTCTTCTACTTTCTTGGTGTTCTCATCATTTTGAACTTCTGCAAGCTCATCAAATTTCACATTTGTGCTTTCTACTACTTTGTTGGTGTTAACATTCAAGCACTTATAAGCTTTTCTTCTAGTAGAATAACCAAGAAATGTGCCTTCCTCACTCTTTGCATCAAACTTTCCATTTCTAGACTCTTTATATATATAGCATTTGCATCCAAATATTTTGAAATATTTTACATTAGGAGAATGCCCATACCATAATTTAAAAGGTGTTGGATTTGTACCTTTCTTGACTTGAACTCTATTGAGTGTGTAGACTATAGTACTTACAACTTCTCTCTAGTATTTGAGTGCAACATTTTTCTCCATCATTAAGGTCCTAGTGTAGTCAATGACTAATCTATTCCTTCTTTTTACTATACCATTCTGAGGTGGAGTCTTAGGTGCTGATGTCTGCCTTTTGATTCCTCTTTCATTGCAAAATTCTTCAAATTCTCTTGATGTGAATTCACCTCCTCTATCAGATCTAAGACATTTTAGGCTCTTTCCAGTCTCTTTGTCAACTCTGGCCAAGTACCATTTAAACATTTGGAACACATCTAATTTTTGTTTTAGAAAAATGACTGTCATCATACTTGAATAGTCATCTACAAATAGCATTATGTATCTGTCACCTTTGTAGCTTTGTACTTCAATAGGACCACACAAGTTAGTATGAACTAGCTCTAATACTTCATTAGAAGCATAAGCTTTTCTTTTGAAAGTTGGCTTGGTCATCTTCCCTAGTTGGCATTGTTTGCACATGGTGTTATTAGGCTTCTTCAACTTTGGTAGACCTCTAACTTTCTTCATTTTGCAAATGCTTATCAGATTGTCAAAATTTACATGACATAGCCTCTTGTGCCATAACCATACATCATCAGTTTGAATAATAAGACAAGAAGCATCTTACATGTCTAGGTAGAACAAATTACTCCTAGACTGGTCACCTTTTCCTATTAGACTTCCTTGAGAATCATAGATCTTGGCAACTCCATTTTCAAATTCAACCTTACATCCTATGTTGCCTAATTTTGAGACACTTAACAAGTTATAATTCCAGCCTTCAACATAGTTTGCATTATCACATGATATCTTTTTAGTAAGATTGATACTACCTTTCCCTTTGATTTGACATGGTGCATTGTTACCAAATCTAACACTATTTCCTTCATATTGAATAAAGGTAATGAACTTACTTTTATCTCCAGTCATGTGATGAGAACATCCGCTATCTCTGATCCATTTGTTATTCTTGTTCATGTAGGTTACCAGGGCAATTGCTTCATCTTCATCTTATTCATCTTTCATAGCCACATAGACTACTTCATCATCATTCTCATCAGAGTCTTCTTCAACAATGTAGCATCTTTTGTCTTTACTTTTGTAGTCCTTGTTGTCCTCTTTCTTGTTCTTGAGATTGGCTCCATCCTTGTAATTTTTCTTTTGTGTGCATTTGGCTGCAATGTGACCAACTTCATTACAATTGAAACAAATGATTGACAACTTACCTTTGAATTTGCCTCTTCCTCTATGAAATCTTCTTTCTAGTAATACCTCCAATTGGTCTACATCATCTTCATCAGTGCTATTGTCACTAGATACATACTTTCCTTTTCCACTCTTTTTCTTTGTTTGCACCTCCTCGTTGTCTTTTATTGTTGTCTTGGCTTTGAATGCAGATTCAAAGTTTTCTAGCTTGTAGTTGTCAAAGTTGGATAGCTCAAAGGTAGTGAGTCTTCCAATTGTTCCTTCAAATGGCAATGTGTTGCCTTGTACACACCTTAGCTCTCGGATGGCTAATACTCTTATAGAATAGATAGGAAGCAAAGTTCTCAAGTATTTTCTACATACTATTTCTTCTATTAAATATCCTTCTAGGCTTCTTATGGCACTTGCCACTTCTTTCATTCTTGCACTATTTTGAGTAACATTCTCTCCTTCCATTTTCATGTCATCAAACTTTTCTCTTAGGCTCTCTCTTTTGGCTCACTTGACATTATCATCTCCTCCATAGATGTTTGATAATGTTTTCCACATCTAATGTGTAGTACCACATTCTTTGACGTCATCATACTCAGCATAGCTTAGTGCCAAAGCAATCTCTAACATTGCTTGATTGTGCTCCTTCTTCTTATTCATGTCTTCTGCAATGAGGGGTCCTGTAGGGTCTACATGATCAGTTGTGATTGAGGTCTATGCATAGTCATCTATTGATCCAAGGTGCAACTTCATCAGACTTTTCCATGCAAAAAAATTGTCTTTGTTTAGCTTGGGAACTTCTCTCTTGGACATCTTGATCTTCCTACTGCTAGTACCTTGAAACAAATCAGTCGTGGGCTCTGATTCCAATTGTTAGAATTCTTTTAGAATAACTGAGAGGGGGGATCAATTAGTTATTCAAGGTCCAATAATGTTCAATACAATTTTTTTAATAAAATAGGGGTGAATCAGAAGTACTAGCCTTTTTACTTTCTTGTCAAATCCTTAATGGCATATAATTGAAATTATCATGCATGCAATTAAACATTGAACAACTATGAAAAGTAAACATGCATCACCACATAACACTTGAGATTTTGGTGACCTAGAAACCCTCCAAGAATAAGAAGGTAAAATTGGGGTCGGGATGATGCCCACAAAATAACTGTGCAATTGGTTTCAACCACTTCTGATGGTTTTTCCTATTAAAGGCCTACCCTATTAAAGACTTTACACACTCTCAGATGTGACCCTGTTAAAGAATTTTTACACCCTATTAGGAGTGTGCCCTATTAGAGGACTTAAGAAAATTCAACTTAGAATGCCACCCTATTAAAGGATTTACATAGAGCTGTTATGCCTACCCAAGTCCATGGGATTTACAATCACCTTCTCAAAAGAATCTTTTATCCCTCTCTAAGGATCTCCTATCCTTCTCCTAAGGATATCCTAGGGATCTTCTATCCTTTTCTTGAGGCTTATCCACCTAGCTATTAAGCTAACCTAGCAATGTAGGATTTCAATGTCATATACAATGGTAAGAAAGTATTAGAAACATTTTGACCTGATAAAGATTGCAACTCTAACCTTGCAGATTTCAAATCACTCTGCAGTTCTTTTCTTTGCTTGGCTTTTCTTCCTTGCAATGCTGACAACTTGTCCACCCTTCAAGATCTGTCTCCTTGAGTTCTTCCACTTGTTATGCCAATGAACTCTATGGTCACTTGATCAACTCAGAGTCTTGATGGTCTGTGCTTACTCCTCACTGTGTCCTCCTTCTAACACTTCACACTATCCTTCTCTTGGCTTCTTCGCACGACCACACTTATGACCAACTCCCTCTACACTTTTGATCCCTAACCTATAACCCCTTATAAATAAGTTATGTTCTTCATTTTCTGCTCAAATCTTCCAGCTCATACATTTGATTTGATCTAAGAGAACGATATTGTTTTCCCTCAAAATTGTTTCTTCCAAAAACTTCATGATAAGTCCATCAATATTCACTCAAAACTGGTTTGCATGGTTTACATGAAATTATGTGACATCTACTCATCATCCTTATCATCCAACTAATTCACAAAATTCAATGTAACAAACTTATCATTACTGATCAAGCAAATCTTTTTGTCTTATCAACAATGTAGCAACTTGACATCATTGGTTTACTGATGCTTGAAAACTTCTATGTTACTCGGCTTCTACTACATTTATTGATGCTTGACACCTTCTTAAGTTGAACTTGCTCAACTTTAACTAGCTTGCTCGAAACTCACAAATAAACTTAGATAGGTTCTACAAATGACTTAGTTAAACCTTGTATCTTTGATGTGTCTTAGTGTGTCCATTCCCTATGTCTTAGAGTATGTCATCAATACACTACTTCTTCAATGGTTTAGCTGATCCTTATACTTCATTACAACATCATAACTTCAACCTCTCTCTAGGTGCTCTAGTTACATCTTATTGATTGCCTCCTCTTTGTCAATCAACCAATTGATAGTATTTGGATCACTTAAGCAATTGTCATTCCTACAAGTAGCAAGTTTGACATCAATGACAAAATAATGATTGAAAATATTCTTTACTAGTTCCATCATTCTTCATTCATGATCTTTTCAATCATTTCTAACAATAGATCCAATAGAAGAAAGATGGTATCTACATTACTCAATCTAAATATATTAAGAAGATACTAAATTTTTTTGGAATGGAAGATTCAAGACTAGTTGGAAGTCCTATGTCTACTAGACATAAGCTTTTTGAAAATGATGATTTCAAGGAGGTAGATCAGACCACATATAGATCAATGATTGGAAAAGTATAGTAAGTAGTGCATATAAGGCTTGATATTTCATTAGTAGTTAGTATGGTGGCAAGATTCTCAAATTTTTTTGAAGAAAATCACATGATGGTAATCAAAAGAATCATGAGATATCTAAAAGGTACTAAAGACTATTGTTTATGGTACAAAAAAGGAGGAAATTTGGATTTGAAAACATTCATAGACGCTGATTGGGCAGGAAGTGTTGATGACAGAAAGAGCACAAGTGGTGGAGCATTCTTTCTTGGTAAAATACTAGTGTCTTGGGAAAGCAAGAAAAAAAATTGTATTTCTCAGTCCATAGTAGAGGCAGATTATGTGGTAGTAGTAGTTAATTGTTCTAATATTTTTTGGTTAAAGAAATTGTTTGAAGGTATCATGATAGAGATCAAGGATCTAGTGGTTATATACTCTGATAACACTAGTGCAATTAATATATCAAAGAATCCAATGATACATACCAAAACAAAACACATTGCTATAAATATGATTTTTTGAGAGAATTGGTACAAGATAAAGAGGTAAGATTGGAATATGTGAATACTAAAGATCAAATTTTAGACATATTCACTAGGCCATTACCTAAGGATACATTTCTATATCTTAGAGGTAAGTTAGGGGTCATTCCCCTATCTAAAGCTCAATAAATGAATTTTAGTGATGCATCAACCAGAGCATGGTGAAGATCAATTAGTTGATGTAGTATTGATAAGGGCATATTGCAAATGAATTAGTGCATGAGGTACATTGCTATTCACTAAATATTTTCTTTGGCATGATATGTCAAAGAGGGAGAAGCTTACTATCATATCTCATAGAAAATTTATAAAGAGAAACAAATGTTAAAGAAGGAAAATGAACTTGGTTTGATATCGAAGGCAAAGGTTTGATATCAAAAGAAGATATTGAAGGAAGAGTTTTTCTAATAGAGGAAGGAACTGAAGGTAGAGGGAGTTCACAGTGATAGAGGGAGTTGAGTTCTCATTGATGAGAATCAAAATGAAAATAAGGATATGTTCCTTACTTTATTCTTGCTCTAAACATTCATTACATTATGATATGTTGTGTAGCCATCAATGCCAAAGAGGGACATTATTTGAAACAATTGGTTAATTATGTATTGTCTTTGATGTTACAAAAAATGCCATATCATTGCCAGTCAGTGTATGCCAAGCTCACTCAAACATTGAAGATAATTTTCTATGTCTATTGAGCATTCCAAAATTTACCTAGTTTAGAAGATAATATCTACCAAGTTCATTTAGGTGAGAAAGTAAAGTTTGCAAAAGTTGAGTGTTAAATGAGCTCACTCATTTAATGAAGAAAATGTTGGATGGAACCAGTATTAAATGAGCTCACATAGTTACCAAAGGAACTTGGTGAATATGCAATGTTAACCAAATTTAGTTGGTTAACACAAGAAAACTACTTTGAGTTAGTATATACCAGACAAGGTTGGCTAACAAAGGATTTTCTTGTTTTGGCAAATTTAGTTAAATAGTTTTGTTTGTTAGTTCTAGATGACCAAGAAGATGACAATTAATTATTTTATGTCATATATTCAAGCCAACTTGACAATGTGTAAAATATAAATATAAGGTCAAGTTGAGGATTGAATGTGTGGAACATAACTAGAGATTCAATTATGCCTAGAGGAAGCAAATTGAAGGATAAATAGAATATCCTTGTTGAGATGAAAAGATACATTTGATTAGGAAGGATCAAGTATAAAAGCCAAAATTGAGATCTTTAATCATAAATTTAGTTTCATTAGAAATCAGGTCATCTCATTGTTACTCTCTAACCATTGTAGCAATGATCTAAATCTCTTAACAAAGTTAGCTTAATAGCTATTTGTAAATCCTCTAACAATGTGGTATATCTATTGAATTTTCTAAAGACCTCTAACATGGACACTCCTAATAAGGTGATTAAATCCTCTAATAAGGTCACACCTAATAGTGTGTTTTATAACTTTTAATAGGGTTGGGTCCTAATAGGGCCCACTTCAAAAGAGTGAAAATCAATAACTAATTGTAATTGGTGGATTTTTCTAAATTGGGTTTCCACATTAAAATCTTGGTGTCAATTGCATCTATGAAATTTCTTTTATGTTTTCTAAACTAAGTTAAAGTAACATCAATCAAAGATAACATCTTAAGATTTTCATGTTAAGCATTTGCCAAGGTATTTCAATGTTTACCAAGTTACAACAGAGTTTAGTTTTTTATTTATATTGACATCTAAGGAATCTAGGATTTATTTTTGTGGTAATAGATTCACCTCTTCCCTATTAGTTACTCCTCTTATATTTCCAAAAAAATTCATCTTTAAGGTTCACCTTCTTCATACTGAAGATATGTTTCTATAAATGACAAAATTCAATATATATGTTAGCCAAATTGCCAACATAAGATTGAGATAAAGTTGTTAAGGATGGAAAAATGTACAATCTAGATTTGAGATTGAGATGTATATTTACATTCATGGGTACCATGAATGGGGGAGAAAAGGGAGATGAGGAAGAAATATATTTAGTTTCATGGTACTTAAATAATTTTCATATATGTTTCCATCAATTCCAAAGGGAGAGATTGTTAGCATGAATGGTGATGGTATTTGTATGGAGGGGGTATCATAGCAGTGCTAGAGACATTATTAAGAGAATATGTGTTGCATTCATGACATTATTTTTCATTTATGTAAACATATATCTTATTATGTGAAGATTTCCATTTTTATAGAGAAAGATTTTTTTTGCACAATCAATGGTCAAGGAGTTTGGTTATGTGTATTTGGGAACATATTAAGTAATGTCTAAGGATGCTACAACTAAGAGCACATTTAGAAATATGGAGATATGATAGAGTTATGTGATATTTTCTTAAGGTATTTTATAGAGAGGGTCTTTAGAAAATAGTTAGTGGTAAATTGATTATATATTCTAACATAAATCTTACCTAGTTAAGAGAGCTTAGAGGAAGATGAGAGACTTGTTGAGTATGCTATGTTCAAGATGGTAAAAATAAATGTTCACTCTATGAGGTTTGGTGAAGATTATTTGGAAGATGTTCTTAGATATAATTGTGTATTTTCTTTGATGTTATACAAATGTCATATCAGTTGACAATTAGGGCATGTCAAGCTTACTTGGTTAGTGAAGACAGTTTTCCTAGTCTACTTAGTGTTCTTGAGTTTACTCTGTGTAGAAGGTAGTTTCTACCGAGCTCACTCAAGCGTTGAAGGAAGTTAAGTAGAAAAGAGTGTTAACTGAGCTCACTCAGTAAATGAAGGGAAAGTTGAATAGAGTCACTATTAATTGAGTTCACTTAGTTACCAAAGGAATTTTGCAAGTTCATAGTGTTAACTAAGCTTTTATTGGTTAACACAAGAAATTGCTTCAGAATCAGTCTCTTCCAAGTTGGGTTGGCTACCAAATAATTTTCTTATTTTGGCATGTAAAGCTCAATTAATTTACCTATTGATTCTAGTCGACTAAGATGATGAATATTGATTATTCTAATTTTTATTTGAGCCAACTTGACAATCTAAAAGGAATAAGTAAAAGGTCAAGTTGTGATTCCAAGGTGTGTGTGTGAGATGTAAGTTGAATAAGTTGAAAGAGATAAGAAGAGGAAGTGAACTTGAAGGATAAGGAGATATCCTTGAGTTGTAGAAAAGTATTATTCTATTAGGAAAGATCAAGTATGAACTAGAATATATATTTGTAATCAGCAATTCAGTTGCATCACAATCAGGTCATTTCATTGTTACTCTCTAACCATTGTAGCAGTGATCTAAAATCTCTTAATAGAGTTGGTTTAGTAGACATTTGTAAATCTTCTAACAAGGTACCAAGTCCATTGAATTGTTTCAAGACCTTTTGCAAGGCCACTCCTAACAAGATGATTAAATTCTTTAACAAGGTCACACCTAAAAATGTGTTTTGTAACCTTTAACAGGGTTGGCTCCTAACAGGGCTCACTTTAGAAGAGTAAAAAATAGTAACTAGTTACATTAGTGGTTTTTTTCAAATTGGGTTTTCACATTAAATCCTAGTGTCTCATGTGTTCATGTTATTTCTTTCATGCTTGCAAGTAATTATTGATAACATCTTAAGATTCACTAAAGTAATTCACACTCTACATTTACCGATTTACAACAATTTTTGTGTGTTTACCGAGTAATAGTAGTAATCTATTTTATTAGTTTGAATTTTATAGTTGACATCTAAGTGATTTGGGATATATTTTAGTGGCAATTGATTCCCCCCCCCCCGGATATATTTTAGTGGCAATTGATTCCCCCCCCCACTCTCAGTTACTTTTCTTATATTTCCAACAATTGGTATCAGAGCTTTTGGTGCTTGTAGAGAAGATTTTAAGGACCTAAGCTAAAGATCAAGATGTCTTAAAAGTTAGAGATTCCAAAGCAGAATAGAGATAACTTTGTAGCATGGCAAAGATTTATGAGGCTTCATCTAGCTACCATTAGTGATTGCGGATGCAAATATCTTGATGAAGAATATAGAACTCCCATTGGAACATTATCAATTGATGATATTGCTGAGAAGAAGAACCATACCATCATGATGATTGACATTACATATGCTCTCAGTTATGCTAAATTTGATGAAATCAAAGACTATAAAACTACTTTTGATATGTGGAAAAAGCTAAAAAAATAAATCTATGGAGGTGATAACAATGTAAGAAGAGCCAAAGTAGAAAGCCTTAGAGAACAATTTGATTAATTGAGGATGAGAGAAGATGAAAATGTTGCAAAATATGTGGAAAGAATCAAGGCCATTTTTAGTGCAATCAAAGCATTTGGAAGAAAAATCAAAGAAAAAACTATTGTAAGTAAAGTACTCAGAACATTTCTTCCTATCTATGCAATTAGAGTATCTACTATTCAAGAAAAGAGATGCGATCCAAATCACAAGTTAAGTTTGGATGTCCTAATAGGAAGATTGACAACTTTTGAACTAGAAAAATTTGATAACTTTGTTCCTGCTTCCAAGAATATTGAATTTGTATTTGAAGCTAAACTCTCACTCAAAGAAAAAGGCAAGAAAATAAAAAATAATCAATCAAAAAGTGAGGAAGAAACTAAAGAAAGTTTGAACAATGATCTTGAAATTGTTGAAGCTTTACTTGCAAAGAAATATTCTAGGAGTAGAGGAAAGTACAAAGGTAAAATCCCTCTAATATGTTTTTCTTGTGAAGAAATCAGTCATATTACTGCTAGGTGTCCAAACAAAGAAGGAAGGGAAGAGAAGAAAAGTCACAAGTACAAAGGTAAGAAGGAATTCAAAGGTCACAAATCCTACAAAGAAAAAGGTAAGAAAACTTATTTTATGGCTAAAGATTCTAATAATAGTGAAGATAAAATAGTGCATATTGTTGTAGAAGATGAATCTAATGATGAAGGAGATAAGATGGCACTTGTCTCTCATGTTAGCAAGAATGACACATGGATCATAGATAGTGGATGTTCTCACCATATGAATGGAGACAAAACTAAGTTTGAACAATTTGAACACTATGATGGAGGTAGTGTAAGGTTTGGAAATAATGAACCTTGTTGCATAAAAGGGAAAGGCCGAATCTCATTAACCAATGAACTTATATGTGAAAATGCCTATTGGGTTGAAGGACTAAAACATAATTTACTAAGTGTGGCATAGCTAAACAATATTGGATTCAAGGTAGAATTCATGAATGGCAAGGCAAGACTACTAGTTAACCAAAGAAATCTGATTGGATCAGGGAGACAAACAAAATGTAAATTATTCATATTTTATTGCTCAAGTAGAAGAAAGTTGGTTATGGCACAAAAGACTATGTCATATAAACTTTGATAATATGGTCAAGATTAGCAAACTTAGAAGAGTAAGAGGTCTTCCTAATTTGAAAAAACTTGATGTTGGATTATACAAAAACTACCAAATTATTAAATGGGAAAGACTAGTTT
Source organism: Cupressus sempervirens (assembly GCA_028749045.1). Classification (NCBI taxonomy): domain Eukaryota; kingdom Viridiplantae; phylum Streptophyta; class Pinopsida; order Cupressales; family Cupressaceae; genus Cupressus; species Cupressus sempervirens. The sequence goes on along the minus strand of CM053784.1, from coordinate 670,090,047 downwards.
TAAAAGAAAAAATTATTAGTCAAAAGATGTCTTGAAAATTGTGCATACTAATTTGTGTGGACCCATTGGAATAGAAACTTATAGTGGAGAAAAGTTTTTCATTCTTTTTGTTGATGATTATTCTAGAATGATGACTATTATGTATTTGAGAGAGAAATTAGAAGCTTTTGAGAAATTAAAATGGTATCTTGCTAGAGTAGAAAAAGAAACTAGAAAAAGATTGAAATGTTTAAGATTAGATAGAGGAGTTGAATTCATCTCAAATGAATTCAACAATTTTTGCATTGAAAGGGGAATCAAAAGACAAGTATCAACCCTTGGTACTCCTGAGAAAAATACAATAGCTGAAAGAAGAAATAGATCCATCATGGATTGTGCAAGGACACTAATGACTAAGAAGAACTTTGCTATCAAATACTGGAAGGAAGCTATCAGCACTGCAACTCATACTTTGAACTGAGTTTAGTTGAAGGACTAAAAAAAAACTCCCTATGAACTATGGTATGACTACAAACCTAATGAAAGTTACTTGAAAGTATTTGACAACAAAAGTTATATCTTGAAAGAATCAAGAAAAGGAAAATTTGATGTAAAAGGTGATGAAAGTATATTTCTAGGATATTCCTACAAAATTAAAGCATACAAATGTCTAAATTTGTCTACTCACAAAATCATAGAAAGTGCACATGTGAGAATTGATGAGTTTGCAAAAAAGATTGAAGAAGAAAGAAAAAAGGAGCTAGAGGATTATAGAATAAATGTCTACTACAAACCTAATACATTGCTAAACACATTTAACAAAAAGGAGACTTCATCTCCCAAGTTGAGCAAATCTCCATTAGCTATTGAGTTTCAAGAAGTACAAATTGAGTCATAGGGACTTGAGTCACATTCAGAGGCTATCGAATTAGTGTTTATTGAATCTGAAGAACCCGAGCTATAAATAGAAAGACCTAAGCCAGAAGTTGAAATTCAAAAAAAATATAGCATAGTTCATTCAAAAATCAAAGAACTTGTATTGGCTAAAAATGTTAGAATGCATCATGCACTTGATTAGATTATTGGAGACAAATCTGATGGAATATTGACAAGAAGCAACTAAAAGGTACATGTCTACTTGCTCAATTTGAACTTAGAAATGTTAAATATGCATTATTAAATAAAAGTTGGATCAAGGCTATGAATGAAGAAATAGAATAGATAGAAAAGAATAAAACTTTGACTCTTGTACCTAGGCCCAAAGATAAAAATGTAATTGGTACAAAATGGGTTTTCAGAAATAAGCTGAACGAAGATGGAAAAGTGTCAAGAAAAAAATCAAGGTTGGTATGTAAAGGCTATTCTCAAGAAGAAGGTATTGATTATGGTGAAACTTTTGTCCCTATTGCAAGATTAGAAGGTGTTAGGACTTTACTTGCTTATATAGCTCACAAAGGATTCAAAGTATATCAGATGGATGTTAAATTTGCATTTTTGAATGGAATTCTTGATGAGGAAGTCTACATTGAACAACTAGAAGGTTTTGTTGATCAAAACAAAAGTGATATGGTCTACAAATTACACAAGTCTCTATATGGTCTCAAACAACCTCCTAGAGCCTAGTATGAAAGACTACATAACTATTTAATATAGATTGGGTTTCAAAGAATAGGTAATAACAATAATGTATACATCAAGGACTAGATAAGAAGATTGTATTGGCAAAAATATTTATGGATGATACTCTATTCATAGTAAATGGTGATTTATGCAAGGAATTTTTAGAACAAATGAATAAAGAATTTGAAATGTCCATGTTTGGTGAAATATAATTCTTTGTTGGATTGCAGATACAACAAAATAGAAATGATATCTATATCACTCAATCTAAGTACATCAAAGAGATACTCAAAAAATTTGGAATGGAAGATTCAGAACTAGTTGGAACCCCCATGTGTACTAGACTTAAGCTTACAAAAGATGATGACTCCAAAGAAGTAGATAAAACCCTCTACAAATTAATGGTTGGGAAACTATAGTATGTGGTACATACTGTATCACCTAATTTTAGTAGTGTAAAATGAACACTAATCTATAAGAAGCATTCTAAATACTTAAAAACAAGTAAACCCTTAAGATAGGACCAAAGAAGAAAAAATTGAGGATAGTAGACCAAAGATGGTAAACTCCTCAAGTGCTTCTCATGATGACAAAGCTACATCCCTGATGAGAGGAGATGTATGCTCATGTTGTGCTCAAGCTCCAAGTGGATGGGTGATAATAAAATATGGGTGTGGATGAGGGTTTCAACAATGGAGGTATGGAGGGATTTCAACATTATGATAGTATTTTGGTAGTTTTTGGGCTCTCAAAATAGCATGATAACTTTGCATGAAAGATAGATCCTTTTAGTGAAGGGAGAGGGTTCAATTTATAGGCCAAGGGGTAGAGAGATGGATGGTCAAGATGTAAAGATGATGAGATGACGAGGGAGGGTCAGGATGAACTCAAAAGGGAGAATAAGGATTGTGCTTGTTTAGCACCAATGGGGAGGTGAAAAGTGTCACAAGGAGAATGAGTGTGAGAGGATAGGATAAGGGTTGGTCAAAGAGGGAGGTTGAGCATGTAAGATTCATGTAAGTGATGTAAATGAGGATGGGAGAGGTGTAAGAGATGTGTAAGGGTAATTTATATTGGAGGGTGAGGGGAGAAGATATTTGTTGACTTTGGCTTGGGTTAGCAAATTTTAACCCATGTTTATGATTGTGCACATGATTAGAAGAGGATTTAGGATTAGCTTAGAAGGGGGGTTAAGGGTGAGTGATTTAGCTTTGATGGGATGGGTTAGTTAGGTGGTTAAATGAGTTTAGTATGGGTTAATGGGTTGGATTAGGGGTTAGGATAGGGTTTAGGGAGGCTTTTAGGATTTTAGATATTTTATTAAATGATTTATTCAATAAAATGGGAATATGGAATTAAATTGAATAGATTTGATGATTTATTCAATTTAATAGGGGAAGAGGGATTTAATTGATAAATTGATTTTGGGTGATCATTTGATTTTATCAATTGGACTATAGTTAATTAATTAAATAAATAAACTAGGGGATGATGATTAATTAATTAAATAGTAAATATTCAATCAATAATGTCTTAGGAGATGACTAAATATGATTACTTATTGATGTAATCAGATTTAGGTGTCTACACATACAAGGCCTAACATTTTCTTAGTAGTTGGGATAGTGGAAAGATTCTTAGCTAAACCTAGAGAAAACTAAATGATGGAAATAAAAAGAATCTTGAGATATCTGAAAGGTACTGAAGACTATAGCTTATGTTACAAACTTGGAGGCAACCTTGACCTAAAAATATTTAATGATGCTGATTGGGCAAAAAATCTTGATAACAAAAAGAGCACTAGTGGTGGAGCATTCTTTCTTGGTAAATTATGGTATCTTGGACAAGCAAGAAGCAAAACTACACATCTCAATCCACGAAAAAAGAAGAACATGTAGCAACAATAGTGAATTGCTCTAATATTGTTTGGTTCAAACAATTGTTGGATGGAATGAAGGTTGAAATCAAAGAGCCAATAGTGATGTATTGTGATAACACTAGTGAAATCAACATATTAAAGAATCTAGTGATGCGTTCCCAAACAAATCACATTGTTATCAAATATCACTTTGTAAGAGAATTAGTACAAGACAAAGAAATAAGATTGGAATATATGCATACAAACAAACAAATTGTAGATATATTCACCTAGCCATTACCTAAGAATGTATTTTTGTATCTAAGAGGTAAGCTAGGGGTCATTCCCCTATCTAAAGCTCACTAAATTAAGTTTAGCGATGCATCAACAAGAATCAAGTTGAAGATCAATTAATTGATGTGGTATTGACAATCTATACTGAAGGTACATTGATACTAATTAGAATTGTCTTTGGCATGTGTTGTCAAAGAGGGAGAAGTTTACTATCATATCTTTCTAAAATTTTGTAGAGGGAGAAGTTAATTAGTTCCTTCATAGAGGGAGAACACTTTAAGAAAAGTTTTCTACATAAAATGAAAGAAAAAAAAACTTGTTCTCAAAATTTCATTGTGATATGACATGTTGTGTTGCCATCAATGCCAAAGAGGGAGATTATTGGATATAATTGATTAATTCTATGTTGTCTTTGATGTTACAAAAATGTCAAATTAGTTGATAGTCAGTGCATGTCAAGCTCACTTGGTCAGTGAAGATAGTTTTCCTAGTCTACAAAGTGTTCTTGAGTTTACTCTGTGTAGAAGGTAGTTTCTACCAAGCTCACTCGAGCGTTGAAGGAAGTTAAGAAAAAAAGAGTGTTAATTGAGCTCACTCAGTTAATGAAGGGAAAGTTGAATATAGTCAATGTTAACTGAGTTCACTTGGTTACCAAAGGAATTTTGTAAGTTCATAGTGTTAGCCAAGCTTCTATTGGTTAACACAAGAAATCACTTCAGAATTAATCTCTACCAAGTTGGGTCAGCTACCAAAGGATTTTCTTGTTTTGGCATATAAAGCTCAATTAATTTACGTATTGATTCTAGCTGACTGAGGTGATGCATATTGGTTATTCTAATTTGTATTTGAGTTGACTTGATAATTTGAAAGGTATAAGTTAAAGGTCAAGTTGTGATTTTAACGTGTGTGAGATGTAAGTTAAATAAGATGTAATAGATAAGAAGAGGAAGTGAACTTGAAGGATAATGAGATATTCTTGAGGTGCAAAAAAGTATTATTCAATCAATAAGGATCAAGTATGAACCAGAACAGAGATCTGTAATCAAAATTTTAGTTGCATCACAATCAGGTAATTTCATTGTTACTTTCTAACCATTGTAGCAGTGATCTAAAATCTCTTAACAGAGTTAGTTTAATAGCCATTTGTAAATCCTCTAACAAGGTGGCAATTCTATTGAATTGTTTCAAGACCTTTTGTAAGGCCACTGCTAATTGAGTGATTAAATCATTTAATAGGGTCACACCTAACAGTGTGTTTTTTAACCTTTAATAGGGTTGGCTCCTAATAGGGCTCACTTCAAAAAAGTGAAAAATAGTAACTAGTTACATTGGTGGTTTTTCTCAAATTGGGTTTCCATGTTAAATCCTAGTATCTAATGTGTTCATGTTATTTCTTTCATGCTTGCAAGTAATTACTGATAACATCTTAAGATTCATTAAAGTAATTCACAGTCTGCATTTACCGAGTTACAACAATTTCTATGTGTTTACTGAATAACAAGAGTAATCTATTTTATCAGTCCAAATTTTATAGTTGACATCTAAGAGATCTGAGATATATTTTAGTGGTAACTGATTCACCCTCCCACTTAGTTACTTCTCTTATATTTCCAAGAGTTCTTTGTGACCCAACAATTGCAAATATCTTTAAGGAAAGAGTATAATTGTTGTGTAATGTTTAATGTAATGTAGTGCCTACCCCTAGTTTACTTTTCAATTATTTTTCAAACTCTTTTAAGCTAGCTTTATGATTATGTTTGATGATTAGTGGTATTTGATTTCTAGATTATTGGATATTATTTTGTACTCAACTGATTAATTGATGAGATTACTTTGGTACTAGTTATTTCGTATATGCATGATTATTCTTTGATGATGAGGATTGTATATAGTGATTTCATTTATTTCATGATGTTAGCTAGATGGATTATTTTTATGTATTTTCTATGGATACTTACCCCATACTTGCATGTGTATGGTATACCTATATATTTTATTTTATGTATGACATTTCTGATATGGTTGAGCGAGGGAGTCATATTCACCTACTAGTCAAGATCTACATGATGCACCACTTCCTTCCATTGCCTATTTAGTTTAGAATATATGTGTATGTACATGCATGAATTTTATGTAGATTATAGGTACCAAGTACCAATTTCCTTAAATTTTCAAGATAAGCGTACCCTATCACAATATCTCAATAGTAAAGGAGGGGAGATAATTCTTGAGTCCAAAACCTAAACTTAATCCAATTGTCCTAGAAATTAAGACAAGCATATAAGTTTTCTACCCTTCCAAATTTGTCAAGTGACATAAATTCATGATTTTAACTCTTCAGCTTGATCTAGTATTTTGTACTTTATTATGGATTTTCGTATGTAGTCTTGTGGGTCTATGATGATTTTCTATTTTAATTAAATCAAATTAAAAGAGTATTTAATGATTTAATTTATTGAAAATTTTATTAAGAAACTTCAATATTTAATTAATTAATTAATTAATTAATTAATTAAAAGAATTATATTTAAAGATGTAGTTAAAATTCTAATTTTTGCATAATTATATTTACTTAATTTAATAATCAAATATTTAGGAGTTTCATTTTTAAAATAATCTCTACATATTATTATTAGTTAAATTAATAAATATTTTATTAAAATGTCTCGAGAGTTAATTAAAGAGAAGAAAGAAATTAACTTAATAAATATATTTTAATTAAATTACAAAAATGTTGCACATGAAAATTAAAATATAATTAAAAAAAAAAAAAGATAAAGGGTTTTTGTATCAGACATTGTACAAAGGATATCCAAAATCATTTTGTAGAGAAAATTGAGGTTCAGGTACTAAATCAATTTTGAATCAGGGTAAATCTCTTAACTAAGTAATCATAACAAGTCTATGTAAATATCCTAACAGGGTCCTTAGTTATTATAGGTGTGAAATCCTTTAACAGGGTAGGACTTAATAGTCTTGAAGCTTTTAACAGGGTAGAACCCTTCTAGGGTAGATCAAATATTATGATTAAACATTTTAACCCTAATAGGTTAACTTTATTGTTGCAATAATGAAGATTTGTAGGTTTCATCCCCACCCTAGTTTTACTTTCACCTTGAAGTGTTTATGGACTACCAAATCATTTTTTTATTTGTTGAATCTTTCATGGATGTGATGTATGCATTTACATTTTGGTATTATAGTTTTAATGATAGATTTAAGATATGAGATGAATTAGGTGTGAATTTAGTAATTTAGTTTTGGAAAGAAGCCTAACAACTTAAAAGAATCAGATTATGGAGATGATGGAATACTTGTTGGAAAAAATAATTGAGAAATAGATGATTGGAATCCATATCATATTGCAACAACTTTCAAGAGCAAGAGAAGAGTTAAGAAAATCACTGATACAAAGGAAAGAGATAAAAATACAACATAATGACATTCAATACAAGGAACTAAACACAAAAAGACTACTTGATAGTAGAAAGACAAGTGATAAAAATGAAGCAATAAAAAAACTATTGGAGAAGAACAACACTCTAAGAAAGGAGGCAAAAGATCTCAAGATAGAACAAGAAACTCAACCAATACTACTATGTGAAGTAATAGAAAAAAGAAGAAATCTAAAGAAGATAAAAGATAAATAGTAATTAGACTTGAACAGAGGTCTTTTGTGTTAGATACAATTGATTAATTTTGTATTTTCTTTGATGTTACACAAATTTCATATCATTATCAACCAATATATGCCAAGCTCACTCAGGTAGTGAAGATAGTTTTATGTATCTACTGAGCATTCCTATGATTTCCTAGTTCAGAAGGCAGTGTCTACTAAGTTCACTCAGGCATCAAAGGGAAGTCTATGAAAGATGAGTGTTAACCAAGATCACTTAGTTAATAAAGGAAAGTTGGATAGAACCAGTGCTAATCGAGCTCACTTGGTTGCCAAAGGATCTTCATGAGTTTTTAGTGTTAATTGAGCTTCTATTGGTTAACATAGGAAATCACTTTTGAGTTAGTTTTTATTGAGCTAGGTTGGCTAATGAAAGATTTTCTTATTTCAGCATGTTAAGCTCAATTTATTTATCTATTGGTTCTAGCTAACTTGACAATATGAAAGATATAAGTACAAGGTCAAGTTGAGAATTTGAAAAAGTGCAAGTATGAAGATGTTATGAATGTATTAAAGATGAAGAGAGGAAGTGAATTTGAAGGATAACTAGAATATCCTTGTAGAGTAGAAAACCTATATTTAATTAGGAAGGATCAAGTAGAAGCCAAAATAGAGATATGTAATTAGAAATTTAGTTGCATTCAAATTAGGTAATCTCATTGTTACTCTCTAACCATTGTAGCAGTGATCTAAATCTCCTAACAAAATTGTCTTAATAATTATTTCTAAATCCTCTAACAAGGTGTTAGTTCTATTGAATTTTCTCAAGACCTCTAAGAAGGCCACTCCTAATAAGGTGATTAAATCTTTTAATAGGGTCACACCTAACAGTGTGTTTTTTAACCTTTAATAGGGTTGGTTCCTATAGGGCTCACTTCAAAAGAGTGAAAATAGTAACTAGTTGCAATTGGTGGTTTTTCTCAAATTGAGTTTCCATGTTAAATCCTAGTGTCAAATGTGTTCATGTTATTTTCTTTATGTGTTTGCAACTAAGATTAAATAAAGGTAATCATAGATAACATCTAAAGTTTGCATGTTTACATTAGCAGTATTCAATTTTTAGATTCTATTTTTGTACTGACATCTAAGGGATCCAAGATTTATTTTAGTAGTAAATGTTTCAGCCCGCTCCTCTTAGTTATTACTCTTATATTTTCAATAATTGGTATCAAAGCTTTTGGTGCTTATAGAGAAGGTTTCAAGGACCTAAGCTAATAATCAGAATGTCTTACAAAAGAGATATTTTGAAGCTGAACAGAGATAATTTGCAGCATGGCAAGGACTTATGAGGGTACATTTGGCTACTATCAGTGACTCAGGATGAAAATATCTTGATACTAAATACAAGACTCACACTGGAACATTATCTATTAAAGACATTGCTGAAAAGAAGAATCATAACATCATGATGATTGATATTGCATATGCTCTTAGTTATGCCAAATTTGATGAAGTCAAAGGTTGCAAGACAACTCATGAGATGTGAATCAAACTAAAAGACATATATGGAGGAGATGACAATGTAAGAAGAGCTAAGGCTGAAAGTCTTAGAGGTTATTTTTATTAGATGAAAATGAGAGAAGATGAGGAAATTGCAAAGTATGTGAGAATAATCAAAGCAAGTGTAAGTGAAATCAAAGCATTTGGAGCAGACATTGAAGAGAAAATAGTTGTAAGAAATGTACTTAGAACTCTTCTTACTATTTATGCAATTAGACCGTCTGCTATTTAACAAATGAGATGTGATCCAAATAATAAGATATCTTTGGATGCTGTAGTTGGAAGATTGATAGCTTTTGAGTTAGATAAATTTGATAACTATATTCCTAGTTCAAAGGCTATTGAATCTACTTTTAAAGCTAAACTCTCACTCAAAGAAAAGTGTAAGAAATCAAATTCTAGTCAATTAGGAGGCGAAGAAGAAGAATCAAAAAAAATTTTAGACAATTATCTTGAATTTTTTGAAGCCCTACTTGCAAGGAAGTATTCCAAAGGTAGAGGAAAGTATAAAGGTAAAGTTCCTCTTATCTGCTTTTCATGTAAACAAATTGGCCACATTACTGCAAGGTGTCCAAATAAAGAGATAAAAGATGAAAATAAAAGCAATAAGAAAAAAGGCAAGATGGATTCCAAGAACTATAAGAACTATAAGGACAAAGGTAAAAAAATCTTGTTTTATAGCTAAAGATTCTAATAATAGTGAAGATGAAATAGTATATATTGTTGTGAAAGATGAATCTGATGATGAAGGAGATAAGATGACACTTATCTCTCATGTTAGAAAAAATGATATATGGATTATTGATAGTGGCTATTCACATCATATGACTAGAGACAAAACACAATTTGAGCAAATGGAATATTATGATGGAGGTAGTGTGAGATTTGGAAACAATAAACCTTGTTAACATAAAAGGAAAAGGATGTATTTCATTGACTAAAAAAATTATATGTGACAATGCTTATTGGGTTGAAGGACTAAATAATAATCTATTGAGAGTGACATAGTTGAATAACATTGGATTCAAGGTAGAATTCATGAATGGATAGACCAAACTACTAGATGGAAAAAGAAATTTGGTTGGATTTGGCAAGAAAATAAAAGGTAATCTATTTTATCTTGATCTTAATGATTGTTCATATTTTATTGCTCTAGTAGAAGAAAGTTGGTTATGGCACAAAAGTCTATGTCATTTAAACTTTGATAATCTAGTTAAGATAAAAAAACATAAAAGAGTAAGATGCATTCCTAGTTTGAAGATGCCTGATATGGGTTTATGCAAGAATTGCCAAATTGGTAAGATGGGAAAGACTAGTTTCAAAAGAAAAAACTATGAATCAAAAGAAGTCATAGAAATTATTCATATAGATTTATGTGGACCTATTATAATAGAGAATTATAGTGAAGAAAAATTTTTCATTCTTTTTGTCGATGACTATTTTGGAATGATGACTATAATGTATCTAAAAGAAAAATTAGAAGCCTTTCAAAAGTTCAAGTGATATCTAGCAAGAGTAGAAAAAGAAACTGGTAAGAGGTTAAAATTTTTAAGATTAGACAAAGGTGATTAATTCATCTCCAATAAATTCAATAATTTCTTCATTGAAAGATGAATTAAAAGACAAGTATTAGCCCTTGGTACACCACAACAGAATGGTATAGCTGAAAGAAGAAATAGATCTATCATGGATTGTGCAAGAACCTTGATGATTGAAAAGAATGTTGCTCTCAAATATTGGAAGGAATCTATCAGCATTGTAGTTTAGTATGAATCGAGTATAGTTGAAGAAAGACTAAAAAAAACTCCTTATCAACTATGATATGGCTACAAACCTAATGTAAGCTACTTGAAAGTATTTGGTAGCAAATGTTATATCTTGAAAGAGTCTACAAAAAGAAAATTTGATGTAAGAAGTGATGAAGGCATATTTCTAGTATATTCCTGTAGAAGTAAAGCATAGAAATGTTTCAATTTGTCTACTCATAAAATAATAGAAAGTGCACATGTTAGAATTAATGATTTTGCAGAAAAGAGTGAAGAAGAAAGCAACAAGGAGCTAGAGGATTACAAAATATTTCTTTATTATGAACCTAATACCCTGCCAAACCTATCTAAAATAAAGGAAGCTTCATATTCTTAGTTCCCAAAATCTCCAACAGTTATTGAGTTGCGGATAATGCAGCCCAAGTCACAGTTTGAACGACCCAAGTCACAGTCAGAGGCTTTTGAGCTAGTTCAAACTGAGTTTGATATACTTGAGTCACAAAAAAAAGGACTTGAGTTTGAAACTAAAGTTCATAATAAAGATAGAGGAACTCATTCAAGGCCTAAAGAGCCTATGTTAGCAAGATATGTTAGAAGGCATCAAGCACCTGATTAGATCATTGGAGACAAATTTGATGAAATAGTGACAAGAAGAAAATTAAAAGGTACATGTTTACTTGCTGAATTTGAACCTAGAAATGTTAAAGATGCTCTAGAAAATGAAAGTTCAATTAAAGAAATGAATGAAGAGATAAAATAGATAGAAAAGAACAAAACTTGGACCACTATTCCTAGACCCAAGGATAAGAATGTAATTGGCACAAAGTGGGTATTTAGAAATAAGTTGAATGAAGATGGAAAAGTTTCAAGAAACAAGGCAAGATAAGTATGCAAAGGTTATGCTCAAGAAGAAGGTATTGATTATGGTGAGGCTTTTTCTCCTGTAGCAAGATTATAAGGTGTTAGATTTTTACTAGCATATGCAACACACAGAGGATTTGATGTATGCCAATGGATGTTAAATCAACATTCTTGAATAGAATTCTTGATGAGAAATTATACATTAAAGAAAAAGAAGGTTTTGTAGATCCTATCAAAAGAGACATGGTTTTCAAGTTACACAAAGAATTATATGATCTCAAGCAAGTTCCCAGAGCTTGGTATGAAAAACTTTATAATTACTTGGTACAAATTGGCTTTCAAAGAACAAATAATAATAGTAGTCTGTATATCAAAGAAGGACCCAAAAAGAAGATTGTGTTGGCAAAAATATTTGTTGATGATACTCTATTTATAAGAAATGATTACTTGTGCAAAGAATTTTTAGAAGAAATGAGTAAAGAATTTGAGATGTCCATGATAGGTGAGATAAAATTCTTTGTTGGGTTGTAGATACAATAGAATAAAATTGGTATCTACATCACTCAATCCAAGTATATCAAAGAGAGACTAAAGAAGTTTGGAATGGAAGATTCAAGACTAGTTGGAATCCCTATATCTACTGGACATAAGATTTCGAAGAATGATGATTCCAAAGAAGTAGATTAGACCACATATAGATCAATGTTTGGAAAATTTTAGTATATAGTACATACAAGGCCTGATATTGCTCTAGCAATTGGAATGGTGGCAAGATTCTTAGGGAATCCTAGAGAAAATCACATGATGGCAATCAAGAGAATCATGAGACATCTAAAAGGTACTGAAGGCTATGGCTTATGGTATAAAATTGGAGGCTATATGGACTTGAAAGTATTTATTGATGTTGATTGGACAGGAAGTCTTTGTAATAGGAAAAGCACTAGTGGTGGAGAATTCTTTCTTGGTAAAAGACTAGTGTCTTGGACAAGCAAAAAACAAAATTGCATCTCTCAATCCATAGTAGAGGAAAAATATGTGGTAGTACTAGTTAATTGTTCTAACATTGTTTGATTCAAACAATTATTGGAAGGAATGAAGATAGAGATCAAGGATCCAATAGTTATATACTATGATAACATTAGTACAATCAATACATCAAAGAATCTAGTGATGCATACCAAAAAAAAGCACATTGCTATAAAATATTACTTCTTAAGAGAATTGGTATAGGATATAGATTGGAATATGTGAATACAAAGGAACAGATTGGGGACATATTCACCAAGCCATTACCTAAGGATATACTTCTATATGTAAGAGGTAAGCTAGGGGTCATTCCCCTATCTAAAGATCACTAAAAAAAGCTTATTGATTCATCAACAAGAGCTAAGTAGAAGATCAATCAGTTGGTGTAGAATTGACAAGAGCATATTGCAAATGAATTAGTAATTAATGTACATTGATATTAATAGAGTTGTTGTCTTTGGCATGTGTTTTCAAAGAGGGAGATGTTTACTATCATATCTCATAGAGATTTTCCTCATTCCTAAGAAGGAGAAGTTTTTTATAAGAGGGAGAAAGTTTTATGAATGAAATTTGTGGAAGTTGTTGTAAATAGAGGAAGAATCTACTAAAATGAAGAGCTCATACTGACAGATGGATTTCTCAAAAATAAATTCAAAATTTCATTGTGTTATGACATTTTGTGTTGTCATCAATGCCAAAGAGGGAGATTATTGGATACAATTGATTAATTGTGTATTGTCTTTGATATTACACAAATTTCATATTATTATTAGTCTATATATGCCAAACTCACTTAGGTAGTGAAGATAGTTTTCTATGTCTATCAAATGTTCTTATGATAGCCTAGTTTAGAAGGTAGTGTCTACCAAGTTCACTCAGGCATTAAAGGGAAGTTTACAAAAAATGATTGTTAATTGAGCTCACTTGAGTAATGAAGGAAAGTTGGATGGAACTAGTGCTAACCAAGCTCACTTGATTACCTAAGGATCTTCATGAGTTTGTAATGTTAATTGAGCTTCTGTTGGTTAACACAAGAAATTGCTTCTGAGTTAGTTTCTACCAAGTTGGGTCAGCTAATGAAGGATTTTCTTATTTTGGCATATTAAGCTCAATTGATTTATCTATTGGTTATAGCTAACTGAGATGATGAATATTAATTATTCTAAGTTATATTTGAGTCTACTTGACAATATGAAAGATATAAGTACAAGGTTAAGTTAAGAATTTGAAAAAGTGCAAGTATGAATATGTTATGAATGTATTGAAGATGAAGAGAGGAAGCAAATTTGAAGGATATGAATAATATCCTTGTGGAGCAAAAAAGCTATATTCAATTAGGAAGGATCAAGTGCAAGCTAGAATAGAGATTTGTAATCAACAATTAGTTGTAATCAAATTAGGTCATCTCACTTTTACTCTCTAACTATTGTAGCAGTGATCTAAATCTCTTAACAGAGTTGGCTTAATAGCTATTTGTAAATCCTCTAATAAGGTGATAGTTCTATTGAATTGTCTCAAGACCTCTAAGAAGGCCACTCCTAATAGGGTGATTAAATATTTTAATAGGGTCACACCTAATAGTGTGTTTTTTAACCTTTAATAGGGTTGGTTTCTAATAGGGCTCACTTCATTAGAGTGAAAACAATAACTAGTTGTAATTGGTGGTTTTTCTTAAATTGGGTTTCCACGTTAAATCCTATGTCAAATGTGTTCATGTTATGTTCTTTATGTGTTTGAAACCAAGTTAAAGTAAAGTTAATTAAATATAATGGCTAAATTTTGTATGTTAAGCATCTACCAAGTACATTTAGTAATTACTAAGTTACAACATTTTATATATGTTTATCGAGCATTAGTAGTATTCAGTTTTCAGATTGTGTTTTTGTACTAACATCTAAGGGATCTAGGATTTATTTTAGTAGTACTTGATTCACCCCTCCCCTCTCAGTTACTCCTCTTATATTTTCAATAATTTGAAGTATAGAAGCTAACAAATAATTAGTTAGACATAATAAATCTATTGATAGTTGCTACTTAGTAAGAAAATAGAAAGTACTTCAAGATCACAAACCTAAGGTCACAAAATGAGTAACTAAGAAGTGAGTTAAGGCATGAATTTTTTTTTATGGAAATAATGAATAAATCAAGTGAAGCTATCAAACATTTGGAAGAATTTATGAGATCCCCTGGAATAAAATATAACTTTGGATTGGATACAACAAGCAGTCTTCTAAAGAAGGAGAATCATAAAAAAGTGGAGAAAAAAGAAATTCCAAAGGAAAACTTACATGTCATCATTGTGGTAAACTTGGACACACAGCAAAAAATTTCAAAAACAAGAATGGTATGCAAACTTCTAAACCTAAGTCTATTGGTAATTGTTCTAAATGCAAGAAGGTAGGACATCAAGAACATGAATGTAGATAAAAAAAAAATGATTCATTCACTACATTTAAAGGACATTTCTATAACTATCAAAAATATGGACATAGAGCTCATCAATGAATAATTAAGATAAAATACAATTGGACACTTGAGCAACAAGCACATGCATCAAGAAAAGGCAATTCTTACAATTGGGATTACAATACATGGTATATTTGTCACTATTGTGGAGAGTATGGACACATTCTAGAGAATTGCATTAAGACACATCTGAGAGGAAATTAAAAGAAGTGGTTGAATGGAGAAATGATATGTTTTACTTGTCTCAAAGTTGGACATGTCAATAAAAACTATAGAACTAGAACACTAATACCAAACAATACAAATAACAAAGCTAAGGGAAAGAAAACATGGATAGACATAGTGAAAGCTAGAAGAAGTGGAGCTAGAAAAGATTAGATCACCTAATCTAATGGATCAGGTGATCACACCACATCTAACTAAATGAAGTAGGTATCTAAGAACTATATATACAATGCTATATTTTACATCAGTTCCTAACATAGATGTGCTAAAAGTTCATATATGCATAAGTTAAGATACATTAAGAATCGATCTAGAAATGGAAAGTAACAGAGAATCATTTAGTACATAAAGTACCAAGCATCAGTGGTAATTTCTATATTGATTGAGCTTTACAATATAGACCGAGTTGTCAAGGTAGTTGATGTAGTGACTGAATAAATTAGTGTTGGATGAGTAAAGTAACCTTGACTAAGTAAGTATGGAGATCAAGCTAGCTATCATACATGAACCAAGTATAAGAGCATTTATTGAAGAACTAGAATGGAAATTGTGAAGGTATTTATTGAATTTGAGCATACATTTTTATTCACCAAGTATTTTTAGAGCTCAAAAGTTATTTAAAGGTGATTAAGGTGATTTTAAAAATGAAGCAAGCAAAACATAGTAGAGCATTAAAAAATTAGTTAACATTAGTAAGTGATACTTTTTGGTGCCAATTAATTTTTTTTTAAAGATATCATATAATTTTATTTTTCTCAAAACCCTAGTTCAAATGGCATCATCAAGTGAAATGTTGAAATATGAAAATGCTCAAATTGTGAGGAACAAGTAGTGTCCTCCACCAAATTTTAGGGGTACTATAATTGCTGAGAAAATTGAAGATGATATTGGCACCTTGTCATCAATTCCACCTAGAGCATCAACTATTCAAGATGTTAGATCCTATTACCTATGAAAAGTTAAAGAAATTGGAGATTTTGAAATAAGAGAAGCTTATGAGAAGCTATGCAAAAGTGGAGTCTTGAAGGATGAGAAAAAAATAGTTGATTAGAAAGGGCTTACCCATGCCCTAGGGTTCTCTAAGGTTATTTAAGGTGGAATGGATAAAGGTTGTGCTTAGTCACATTCATGACATGAAGGTATGGTTAGAAGGTGGACCAGTCAAGATCAAAAAGGCCATAATATGTCATGTAACTGGTTACTATACCTTGGATCAATCCAATAGCATGAGGAGTGAAACAAAGAATGAAATTCAAAAATTAACCAAAGAAAAGTGGAATGGTAGAGGAATGTCAATTGATGGGATAGAATATCATGTAGTTGAATTCATAGTTCATGTGATTGCACAATTTTTTTACCAATCTAGCCAATTGAACAATGTGCCATGCATTGTAGTGGATTTGGGATATAAAATTGTTAAGAAGGATCATACTTATGACCTTGCTAAGATGCGACTAAAATAATTGTCAAAGAACCTAGAGGTGATAAAAAAAGAAAAGAATACATAATTTAAGTTCAAATCTTTGCTAGTATGCATATTTTTCTATGTACAAAATCCATTTCCTTCAATTGGAAGAGTTTCATGAGATAGAAATTTACCAATTATGGATAACTTAAATAACTTGATTAATACCTTGGGAGAAAATTTTGAAGCCATAATGGATAACTATTTTGAGGAGTTCAAAATTAAAATGAGAAACAAAATGAGAATTCTTAAGTTGGTCATTGATAAGTATTATGTTGAGGCATATTTTGTAGTGGACACATATTTTGTACATGGTTAGGAAATAGTACCAAGAATTTCATGGTTAAGGTATGCGTTGTATGAAGTTAATGTTGATGAGGTTTTAGCAACAATGACTACACTTTTGATTAAGGATGTTGATGCTAATGTCGAGTAGTTCAACACATATGAAACATTAATGGAATTATTATATGTATAATCTAGTGTGCTTAAGACTAAGAAGAAAAGAATGGGAAATAATCTTTATGATAGGAAGAATGAAGAAGTGGAATGATTAGAACAACTTGCAGAGGCCGAGAAAGGAAAAGAAAAGAATTGGCTATTTCCAAGCCCAAGACAACAAAGCATAGAAAGGTAATAATTGTTGATCCTAAGGTTAAAGAGAATCATAGTAGAGATGTGAAGAAGGTTGTCACACCTTAGAATCTAGGAGTAAAAAGTATAACAAGATCAATGACAACTCAACCCCTAGCTGTCAAAGCTAAAGGAAGCCCATCAAAGAAGAGACTAGCCAACTCACCAAAAAATCATATACAAGAGAGGTTGAGGAGAAAAATAATTGTTGAAAAGGAATAGGAAGATGATGAAGAGACCAATTTTGATGAACCAAAAAAGTTACAAATTGTAAAGAGAGTCCCTCCAATGAATGTGGATCAAGTATGTGAAAAAGCTAGAGAATTAGACAATTTTACAGGATTCAAAGATATTAATTATGCTTCTTTGAATAATGATGATCAAGTTAAACTTGAAGAAGATATGATAGATATGATGACCAAATTTAGATGTACACTCTTAGAATTGGGAGATGGATTTCCAATGGTTTTATACAAATGGATAGATTCCAAATGGAAGTAGGCATTATCCAATGAAAAACAAATAAGAGAGACTACATTGGCACAAGCTATGCTAGATTTGGGGAAGACACATATGGCTATAGCCCTTAAAGATTCTGTGAAGAAATTTATGCCAAGAGATAGAGCATATAAAATTTTAAAGAACAAAGCTCATGAAGTTGAGAAGGATAACATCAAGGTGTGGAAGAGGTATTTGGAGTGATTACTCCACTAGTAGAAGTTAGAGAAAGTAAAGATGCAATTGAATTCGAAGATGCATACAAAGAAGTGGTAGCAAAATTAACTTAAGAGATCAAGCAACTAGTGCACCAATGTCAACAATAAGAGGTTGTAACTATAAAAGGAATATATGACACACCTCCACATTAAAAAAAAGTGCTAACTAAGAAAGATATGTAAAATCTCATATGAAACATAACTCTACCTTGTACAAATCCATCTTTGTTACAATTTGTAGACTTTCCAAAGATTGATACTACAAAGATTGATAAAGTAGAGGTCACATCAATAGTAGAGGATACAAGTTCCAAGCAACATGGAAAGACAATAATTATATTTACACAATTAACTTGTATTTCTATTCTTCAAAAAGAAGAGTAGAAAGAAAAGGTCAAAGGCATAGAGATGGCAGCAGAACAAGAGATACCAAAAGAGAAAGAGGCTTCACTAACTCTTTTACAGTTACCAAGTGCTAAGCCTACAAAATCAATAACTAGTACACCTAAACAATAGGTGATACGTACTCTAAAAAGGCAATAATAGAGAACAAGATCAATTAAAAAGGGGAAAAAATTGTAATTGTTGCTACCTAGTGACATAACTCCTAGATCTCAAGTTTTGACTCAATTAGAGGAATTGGATGATGAGTCAATCAGTCTAGATGAGTTATTACAAACTGTTATAGATATTTTATGGATGTGTTTGGCATAACTAACTTAGATGGTCAACATCCAATTTTTGATTAGCTAGTATATAT
Source organism: Cupressus sempervirens (assembly GCA_028749045.1). Lineage (NCBI taxonomy): Eukaryota > Viridiplantae > Streptophyta > Pinopsida > Cupressales > Cupressaceae > Cupressus > Cupressus sempervirens. Next base: position 670,071,202 of record CM053784.1, on the reverse strand, counting down.
AGTTGATAAAGTACAAGTAAAGGATATAAAAACCAATGATAAGCTAATGCAGCTGTCTAAAAAGAAGATTTGGCACAAAGTTTTGGAAAAATTCTCTCATGAACTTGTAAATAGATAGGAAGAGACATCCAAATTAGTCATAGAGTTAGAAATAATTTTGAAGATCATTCATTCATTGTACTTGAAGCTAAGTGATTTTAAGATTTTTACACTAGAAAATCAACATTCTATTGATCAATTAAATTCTGATATGAGGGCAAGTTTTATTTCATTGGAAAAGAATGGAAGTTCAAGCTCACTCTCATATAATAAGTTGACAAATAGTTAATAGAGGTTAGCTAAGCTCATGCTTAGGGACATTGAGATTAGGAATAAGCTGATCTTAATTCATTTCAATTATTACCCCATTTGGAAATCATTAAGAAAGAAGTGTCTATTACATAGACTATTTTGAAGGACACAATTTTCACACATTGAAGGACTAATTGATTTAGCTACCAAGCTATAAATTCAGTTTCAAGTTTTGAAGAACATAATAGAAGAGTGGAATAAAGGCTATGTAGACATTTTGGCAATCCATAAATTTTTTTTTGATAAGCACCAACTAACCCCAGAAGCCCAAAGACATCAATGAAAAAAACAATGGGGAAATGAAGAATAAAGGGGGAAATAAGAAAAATAACAAGAGAAGTCAAAGACATCAAATGTTACAACATATAGATTTTGTAGATTCAAATTATAGTTTCAGGGGAAGTATTTATAAATGTAATAACTATGCATGACAAAGTGTTTTTGCCACTAATGTCAATGGGGGATATTGTTGATCTCTAAGTCTATGCTATCTATTAGTGTCCAAACACTTAGTAATTTACTAGGAAAGGATGAATTGTAACACCTTGCCAAGGGATCCAAAAGAATTAACCTAAAGTTTTACTAACTTTGCCAACATTTTATTTTTTTGAAAAAAAACAAGAAAGATAAATCATTCACATCCAACACATGGTAGTAGAAGCAATAACATACACTCATCTAAAAGCATACATAATAGGTTACATTACTTAAGGATCCCAAGACATTGAATTATATTTAAATTTAATCTAATACAGAGTCCATCAAAACCACATCCATATGAAAGAATAGTGAAAAGTCTAATGTCCATTTAATATACATTTGTTTTGAATGCCTCTTGGAAAATTAATTCAGAATGCTCAATCATCTACTGTACATGTCACAGGGTATGAAAGGCTTAAGAGAATATAGATATGTAGAAATAGAAATACATCATCCTCCTCAAATCCATGATACAAGTACAATAAAATAAATGAATCCAATAACATGCATGATACATCCATCCATCATAAAACACAACTATCCATCATAAAACATAACTAACTAAGTGCATGGTTCCTCCCAACCATCAATAGCATCATAAGACCATCATGGGCCCTAGTCATCCCCCACACATAACATCTCAAGTCACTGATTAGATTGTTGATACTATAGTAATAGGGACATCACTACTAAAACATGCTACAACCTAAGCATAAAGAAATCTAACATGCTAGAATAAAACATAAGATGATCCTACAAAGTAGATAACATCACCTATCACATGCTAATCATCAATATAAGGAAATGAATTAGTAAATAACATCATCTAAACATGATAATAAGCATCCCAAGAAGCTTCAGCCATGGTGACTACGAACAGATCTCAATGGTAAGAGTAAAATAAACACTACCACCTAACAATGTGGAACCTAAATGGCCCACTCCCACTGTGCTGAGGAGATAGTCTCAAGTCCCAAATAGGATATCAAATCACATAATACAAATACTCTCTAAGTACAAGAAATCCTAAAAGTATTCTAACTCAAAGGTTCTAAAATAGATCAACATCTAATTCCCAGAGGCACACAAAGACACCTAGGAAACCTACTATGTAAGCAGGCAAGTGTCATCACACGTATCATGTTGGAGTTACCCTAGCAGTTTCTTAGGACTCTAGGGTCCCTAGTGATCACTATGTGGCCACTAGTATTCTCTTGTACTGACAAGGCATACTACAAAATACAATGTCACAACCAAGCATTCTCTCTACTCCCATCCTAGTTTATACTAGCACTCGAGGCATGCGCAAGAACATACAAGACTCTTATTAAGTTCATTTTAATCGCCATTTAGTGTAATGTTTTCACTTATTAAACAACTTAAAATGGGTTACCCTTAGAGCCACTCAGGGCCCTCGGCCCCCATTGCAAGTCACTTCCCAACACTACATGTAGATAACCTACCTTAGGCTCAATAAAAGCACAAACCCATAATCGTGTAAAAATCACCTTAGTCATACACAAGTGACTAGAAAGCATTAAAAGATAATCCAAAATATTCACATTAGTTCTCCATGAGCAATTGGAAAGCACCAAAAGATAATCATAACAATCACAATAGTTCTCTATGAGAAACTAAAAGGCATCAAATGATAAATCACAATATCCATTGGTTCTCACCGAGCAACTAGAAAGTATCCCAATAATACTGATCAAAGAATCAAATGGTTAAGTCAAACATGTCACAACATGACATCACTAAGATCAAAGCAAACACTTCAATCCCATCAAGGTGGCTAGAAAGTAACCCAAGTATATCTGATCGAGGACTCAAAAATGGCTAAGTTAGATATCTCATAGCATAAATCTCGCTATCCCATAAAGAAACTAAAACATAATAACCAACAATATAAACACACTAAACATAGAGCATACCATCACATAATATGGTTGAGTAAAAATAATCAAGATCAAGATCAACATCATAACATCACAATCACATAACTCTCGAGCCTCTGGTAAACATCCTAAACTAGTCAACACTCTAGTCAACCCCAAACCCCAAAATACAAACAACACATAGAAACATAGTATAGGTATCAAATTTTACATTTGATTTAGAAAATACGTGATTGAGTTAAAAGTAATGTTTCAATTTCTAGTATAACGTAAGGTTTAAGTAATTAAGTTTCACGGTAATTAAGTTTCATAGATTACCCTTACTATTAACCCATTCTTGATATCCAAATAAAAACCACCATTACCCCTATTCAACTTTAAAGTAAATTTCCTCCAAAATAACCTATTCATTTATTCAACCCAAATATATATTAAGTTACCCTCGTTATTAAAGTCAATCTTCTAAAAGAATAATTTGAGGGTAATCATTTATTTATCTAAGTTATTTAAGGAACTATTATTGATTTTAAATAAAATAATTACAATTTTTATTAAAATTGATATTATTAATTTTTTTAACAACAACAATTAAATTTACAACTTCATTAATTACATCTCATTATTGATAAATCTTAATTAAATCCAATTCAATTGAATTAATTAATAATAAAATACTATATTATATTCATTAATAATTTAATTTTGTTATTAAATTATATTAAAGTTTAATAATTAAATAAATTATTAATTAATATAATATAGTATTTTATTATTAATTAATTTAATTGAATTGGATTTAATTAAGATTTATTAATAATGAGATGTAATTAATGAAGTTGTAAATCTATTTGGTATTGTTAAAAAAAAAATATATCAATTTAAAAAAAATGTATTTATTTTATTTAAAATCAATAATGGTTCCTTTTATAACTTAGATAAATAAATGATTACCCTGAGATTATTCTTTTAGAAGATTGACTTTAATAATAAGGGTAACTTTATATATATTTGAGTCAAATAAATGAATAGGTTATTTTGGAGGAAATTTACTTAAAAGTTGAATAGGGGTAATGGTGTTTGTTATTTGAATATCAAGAATGGGTTAATGGTAAGGATAATATGTGAAACTTAATTACTTAAACCATACATTATATTAGAAATCAAAACATTACTTTTAACTCAATCACGTATTTTCTAAATCAAACATAAACTTTGATACCTATACTCTGTTTCTATATGTTTTTTGTGTTTTGGGGTTTGGGGTTGACTAGAGTGTTGACCGATTTAGGACGTTTACTAGAGGCTTAGGAGTTATGTGATTGTGATGTTATGATGTTAATCTCGATCTTGATTATTTTTACTCAACCATAGTATGTGATGGTATGCTCTATGTTGAGTGTGTTTATATTGTCAGTTATTATGTTTTAGTGTCTTTATGGTATAATGAGATTTATGCTATGAGATATCTGACTTAACCATTTTTGAGTCCTCGATCAGATATACTTGGGTTACTTTCCAGTCACCTTGATGGGATTGAAGTATTTGCTTTGATCTTAGTGATGTCATGTTGTGACATATTTGACTTAACCATTTGAGTCTTTGATCAATATTATTGAGATACTTTCCGATTGCTCATTAAAAACCAATGGATATTGTGATTTATAATTTGATGCCTTTCAGTTGCTCATAGAGAACTATTATGATTGTTATGATTATCTTTTGGTGCTTTTCGGCTGCTTGTGGAGAACTGATGTGAATATTTTGGATTATCTTTTGATGCTTTCTAGTCACTTGTGTCTAACTGAGTTGATTTTTATATGATTATGGATTTGTGCTTTTATTGATTCTTTATTGAGCCTAAGGTAGGTTATCTACATGTAGTGTTAGGAAGTGGCTTGCAATGGGGGTCGGGGGCCCTAAGTGGCTCTGAGGGTAACCCATTGTAAGTTCTTTAATAAGTGCAAACATTACACTAAATGGGGATTAAAATGAACTTAATAAGAGTCTTGTATGTTCTCACCCATGCCTCAAGTGCTAGTATAGACTAGGATGAGAGTTGAGAGAATGCTTGGTTGTGACCTTGCATTCTATAGTATGCCTTGTTAGTACGAGAGGATACTAGTGGCCACATAGTGATCACTAGGGACCCTAGAGTCTTAAAAAACTACCAAGGTAACTCCAACATGATTCATATGATGACACTTGCCCACTTACATAGTAGGTTTTGTACATGTCTTTATGTGCCTCTAGGAATTAGATGTCGATCTATCTTAGAACCTTTGAGTTAGAATACTTTAGAATTTCTTGGACTTAAAGAGTATTTGTGTTATGTGATTTGATATGGGTAAAAGCACAGATCTTTGTCACCGTTTGTGATATCAAAACTTGTTTTGGTCAAATTTCATTTCTCTATCAAAACTCAATTTTATTCAAAAACTAAAAATACCCTTTTATAGATCTTAGATTCAATATCATCATTATATAAATTTTTGAGTGTTTTGATTAGTTATAATATGTTAGAATTTCAAAATATTATAAGTCAATATTTCAACATTTCAGAAGATGCTCACTTAAAAAAGAGAAAAAAATAGTAAATCATACCAAAAAAAAAAAATTATTTATCTCTAGAGGAGAGAGTCCTCTTCATGGATATGTAATTTTTTTTCAAGAAAGTGTAGATTTGATTGGGAAGTTTTGATGGGAGGAAAAAATTGTTATCTTATGAGAAGGTCAAACTTGAGTACTTATAACAAAGAAAATATAGATCAAAATTAATTATTTCTTTTTTTATGTACTAGATATACATGTCATCTATAAGATATTTTCAAATGAAAACAAAGAAAGATGATTTGCATTATTTTTTTTGACGGGAACTACACCCTATATTTTTTATAGTTAAAAAAGGGACTTCAAAATAAAAGAAATGAATAAATTCTTACTCAAAAAAATTTAAAAAAATGATAGTCATAAATTTCATCCAATTCTACACATTTCATCAGTTTACATCATTTTCAAATTCTAAACACAAATACCATTTTTTTTGTCATTAATGTTGAATTGTCGCATTCTGATATCACATTTCTTCATAAAATGTGACACAGGTTTGTGCTTTTACCCATATCCTTTTTGGGACTTGAGACTATCTCCTTAGTGTGGTGGGAGTGGGCCATTTAGGTTCCATGCAATTAGGTGGTAGTGTTTTTTTAACTTTTACCATTAAGATCCATCCATTTTCACCATGGATGGAGCTTCTTGGGATGCTTATTATCATGTTTAGATGATGTTATTTATCGATGCATTTCCTTATATTGATGATTAGCATGTAATAGGTGATGTTATCTACTTTGTAGGATCATCTTATGTTTTATTCTAGCATGTTTTACTAGCGATGTCCCTATTATTATTGTACTAATGATATGATAGGTGGCTTGGGATGTTACACATAGGGGGTGGCTAGGGCCCATGATGGTCTTATGATGCTATTCATAGTTGGGAGAAACCACACACTTAGTTGTGTTTTATGATGGATAGTTGTGTTTTATGATGGATGGATGTATCATGTGTGTTATTGGTTTCATTTATTTTATTGTACTTGTATCATGGATCTAACAATGATGATGTATTTCTATTTCTACATATGTATATTCTTTTAAGATTTTCATACCTTGTGACATGTACAATGGATGATTGAGCATTCTAAATTAATTTGCCAAGAGGCATTCAAAACAAATGTATATTAAATGGACATTGGACTTTTCACTATTCTTTCATATGGATGTGGTTTTGATGGAATTAGTATTAGATTAAATTTAAGTGTAATTCAATGTCTTGGGATCCTTAAGTAATGTAACCTGTTATGTATGTTTTTAGTTGATTGTATGCTATTGCTTCTGCTACTATGTGTTGGATGTGAATGATTTATCTTTCTTTTTTTCTTTCAAAAAAATAAAAATATGTTGGAAAACTTAGTAAAACTTTAGGTTAACTCTTTTGGATCTATTGGCGGGGTGTTACATGAATGGTCATCACTGTGACTAAGTCATATGGTAAAGGTTGAGCATAAAAAAGGACTTATTTATTTTGCATTACATGCCAAACAAGTTAGTGATTCTTGAGCACCCCAGTTGAGAGCAAGTGTATATGTAAGCTGATTTATTTTAGTGGAGACTAAGTAAACTAAAAATACAATTTTTCCAGGTGAATATAGAAGCTTATGCATATAGAAGGCAAGTTTTTGTATGAATGTTAATGATGACCGAGTGTCAGCGCATTCACTTGAGGAGCAATTTGGTTTTGACATATGAGTTTGCAATTGCAAAAACAACTATGTAAATCATTTTAGCCAACTTCAATATGAGATTTAATATTTTTAGAGATAGTTAAGATGGAGATTAAATGTTATTGTAGAAGGTAATGATCCTAAGAAATATAGATCAACCAATTAGAAAATCAAATATAAACAATAAAAGATGGTGTATTGTAAACCATTGGTTAAAATCTATAACCTTCATAGAACACCTATTTAAGGAGGATTATAGCTCTATAATTTTTATGAATGAGTAATTGATATCGAAAAATATGTATGTGTGAACAAATACACAAGAGAAAAAGTGAACAAGGACATAATAGATCAAGATAGGCTAAGTCTTGAATTAGTTTAGGCAAGGGAAATCAAGGCAGTGAAGGACTAAAAGGAGATATCAAATTGAGAGATTAGATCAAAAAATGTACAAAGGAGAACAAATTATCTTATAGAGAAAATTGAGGGTTAGGTACTGAATCAATATTGAATTAGAGAAAATCTCTAAACTGAGTGATCCTAATAGGTCTATGTAAATCTCCTAATAGAGTCCTTACTTAATTGCAAGTGTGAAATCCTTTAATAGGATAGGAATTAATAGTCTTGAAGCTTTTAATAAGGAAGATCCCTCATAGGTTAGATCATATATTATGATTAAACATTGTAACCTTAATAGGTTAACTTAATTCTTACAACAATGAAGATTTGTGGGTTTCATCCCCACCCTAGTTATACCTTCACCTTGAAGTATTTCTAGGTGACCAAATCATTTGTGTTATGTGTTGAATCTTTTATGGATGTGATGTATGCATTTACATTTTAGTATTACAATTTTAATGTTAGATGTAACATGTGATATGAATTAGGTGTGAATTTAGTAATTTGGTTTTATGATCATCAAAGTTTAAGATCCTGATTCACCCCCCCGAGACAGTGTCTTGTTTCCCAATAATCCTTCCAACACTAATCATCTAAAGAGGGCATAAAAATTCATTATAAAATACATAGATAGAACTACAATATTAGACAAATTCATTCATAGTTAAGAAGCCAAGTCAAGTCAAACTCCCAAGAAAGAATAAGACCTTGAAACATACCATAGAAAATATGATCTGATTATCATCCCAAGTAGGATAAATAAAAAAAATTAGAAAACCAATAATACAACCAAAATAATGAAAGTAAAAATTCACCAAGTCCAAGAAAGTCAAAGAGAGCCAATTAATCCACCTAAAAGAAAATGTAAGCCAAAAGGAGTTAATTGTGGGGTGTAAGAATATATAGTCCACCAATCTATCTGAGAGGGGCGGATGACTCAATTATCCAACTAATATCACAATTAGAAACCTTATTAAAATTTAACCATATGAGAAATATAATCAAAGACCACAAAAAGATACTCATACACTACAACACCAAATAAGTTAACTAGGGAAACCCTTGATCAGAGGAAAAACCCTAGTGGGGATGGTACCCATAGGATGATGTAGTAATATAAATATTCCTTGTTAGAGGATGGACCCTATTAGGAGTATATGAATACATTTAGTACATATGAGTCACTATTAAGAGATTCCAATCTAGTTAGGAGTTGTGCCAACCTTGTTAGAAGTTGTGGAAGATAGCTAGACCCACTACCCAAACAACTTCAAGGGCAAGACCAAGGAACCCAGTATCCAAATAATCTTTGTATTATTCCTTGTAGAATAATATAAATGAAATGCAATTACATCCTCTTCTTCTATCTTATCAACCAAACCTCTACTCCTTCTAATCTTGTAACCAGATCACAAAAGTCACATCCAATAATCCCTTGGATCACTTACATGCATTTCTCAAACACTCTACTCTTTTTCACACTTTTCACTTGATGCAATGATCATACACACTTTCCAAACAAATAAAAAAAATTTCCTTTATACCATATATTCAAAATAATTCCTTGAGTTGGCCTTGAGGCTTTCCTAATTAATTACAATTATAATAGCACCGTTGGCTCACAGTCTATACATAACTTCACATGTGAGATATTAGGGCTTTCCCACTTATTGACATCACCAATAGACCATACTCTATTACTACTTGACTACACATCTCATATGTAAGATAGTGAACAAACATTAGAAACTACTTTCCCAATACTTTGTCTCTGAACTACTCTTTTTAAATTAGGTACAACTTCCATATGTTTTTTACTTAGAATCTACACACTAACCATGCCATCAGGACATTGTGCTACATATGTCCATAACTATGCATCCTATATAATCAAACCACTGCTCATACCATAAAGATCTATGTTTTCTACTCAACCAATCTTTGCAAAAACCATACTATTTTGACATCAATGACAAATATAGTCATGAATGCAACATGTCAATACTTTCCAATGCTTAGGGTACTCCCCCAAAATGGTATCATAAGAATTCATACTAGCAATCTCCCCCTTTGGAATTGATGGAAACATAGATGAAAAACCATCTAGGTTCCAAGAATATCGAATAGTTTCTATTGCTATTATTGACCAACATCGGTTGTCCACATGCTAAAAGGTCTCAAAACAACAAGTGCATACTCAAAAATCTTTGACAACAATTTTTTACTTTGCACTAAACATATCAAAATACATTAAGTTCATATTCTTGCTTCCTTACATGAATCTTTCTATATCTCCCTAAATAGATATCTCTCCCTCATTCATATAGTTCTTCTCCCCCATTGCTTAGGAGATGTTTTTCATGCATATTCTCTCCCCCATTGAAATCAATGTCAAAGGCCTCAATGTTACAACATACTATTTATTAATAATTTGCTTCAAGTCTTCAACCAGCTCAAGTATCCAAAGACACTATTCAAAACCAAATACCATGAGTCCACAATAACTTTTCTCATCACAAATACTCCCCCATATGAGAAGCATCATAATTCAATCCAGTCTAACAATAGTGATCTATACCACTAGACTGATGCACTCTCTACATCATCTACTTAGAAGTAGGTAGGGGCATAACCCTAAGGATACCTCTTAAGTAATAAAATTTATCTTTAGGAAAAGGCTTTGTAAAGATATCTACAATTAATCTTTAGTACTCACATACTCCAATATGATCTCCTTTTTTGCTACTTTCTCTCTCAACACATGCTAATAAATAGATATATACTTAGGCTTAGAATATAATACATGATTCTTAGACATACTAACTATACTTTTATTATTAAGTAAATGATAATAAGTTCTTCAAACTCAAACTTGATATTCTTCAACATCTTCTTCATCCACATAACTTGATTATAGTTATTTGCTACTACAACATACTCTGTGTCAATTGTACTTTGAGAAATACAATCTATTTTTTTTAATCCAAGAAACCAATCTTCCTCCAAGAAATAATGCTCCACCATTGGTGCTCTTTCTCTTATCCATATTGCCTACCCAATCCACATTAGTATATGCACATAGAGTGAAATCACTTGATCTATCATACAAAATTCTATAGTCAGATGTTCCTTTCAAATATTTGGATATTCTCTTTACTAATATAAAATGATACTCCTTAGGATTAAATTGAAATATAGCCACAATCCCAACTACATTTTCTATATTAGGTTTGGTGTAAGTGAGATATTGCAAACATCCAATCATGAATTTGTAATTCTTCTACTCTACTGCAGGTGGCGCATATTTGTTGGATGATTTGTGACTAGTTATCATAGGTGTACCAACAAGTTTACAACTTTCTAAACCAAACCTTTTCAGCAAGTCTTTCAAGTAATTAGCTTGTGAAATGAAAATTCCCTCACTATTTTGTATAATCTACAATCCTAGGAAAAACTTCATTTCTCCTATCATGCTTATTTCAAAATTGTTCTTCATTTCTTTAGAAAACTTATCACTTGCTTCATCATTACCTCTAAAAATTATGTCATCAAAAAACAATAATATTATCAACAAACCATTCTTAACTTCTTTCAAATACAAATTACTATCTACCATACTTTTAACAAATCCAAGCTTTGCTAAATAACTATCCAACATTGCATATCAAGTTTTAGGTGCTTGCTTCAGACCATATAGAGACTTCTTTAGTATTCATACCATGTCTTTGTCTTTTGATAAAGAAAAACCTTTAAGCTGCTCAATATATACCTCTTCTTCAATATCTCTTTTTAGGAAGGCTAATTTAAAATCCATTTGATAAACCTTGAACTTCTTATTTATTGCATAAGCCAAGAACATCCTTACTATTTCTATTTTGGCTACAAGTGCATTTTTCTCCTCATAGCCTATGCCTTCTTTCTATGAATATCCCTTGCATACAAGTCTAGCATTTTTTCTCACAACTTCTACTTGTTCATTCATCTTGTTTCTAAATATCCATTTGGTTCCTATCACATTCTTGTATTTTGGTCTAGGAACTAATTCCCATGTATCATTCTTCACAATCTAATCTAATTCTTCCTTCATTTCTCAAATCCAATTATCATATTTACATGCTTGATATGCGCTCTTAGGTTCAACTTGAGATATCAAACATATCTCCTCATTTAATCTATTTCTATTCATCACACCTTTATCTTTTCTTTCAATTATCTTCTTAGGAGGGTGATTATTTGTTAGATACATATTAGGGGTAGGAGTTTACATCTCAACTCTTATCTCATCTCTAGGTTCAGATCTCTTCTCTCCTGTTTGCTCAATAGTTAACACATTATTATGTAGATCATTGTTAGTCTCAAAGAAAACTTTTTCATTTTCTATAACAATTCCAGAATTATCTTATTCTTCATCTAAATTATAATCTACCATCTTTTCCTTAGTTCTAGACTTTTCATTAATCCTTAAATTTGTGCATCCAACTATTATCTTAGTTTATAGTTAAAACATCTATATGCCTTGCTTTTTAATGAATAGCTAAAAAACATAGCTTCATCATTTCTTGGATCAAACTTACCAATGTCATCATCTCTCTTAATATAAAATTTCTCCCAAATATTCTAAAATACTAAATTACTAGTGAATGACCAAGCCATAGTTCATAAGGTGTCTTGCTGATACCTTTTCTACTTTGTACTCTATTTAGAGTGCAAACTATTGTATTGACTACTTCTCTCCAAAATGTATTAGAAATATCATTCTCAAACATCACTCTTATTATCTCTATTGTTGACTTGTTTCTTCTTTTAGCAATCCCATTATACTCAAGTGTTCTAGGTGAAGATAGTTTTCTTTTAATTCCATTCTCTTCACAAAATGTGTTAAACTCTCTAGAGGTGAACTCTTCTACTCTATTTGATCTCAAACACTTTATCTTAACACTAGATTCATTCTCAAATCTATTCTTAAATATCTTAAACTTCTCAATAGATTAATATTTCTCTTTAAGAAATGTTATACACATCATTCTAGTAAAATCATCAATGAAATAATAAAGTACCTTTCACTATAGAATCCTCTTATTCTAGAGGGACCACTCAAATTTGTTGAACGATCTCCAACTTCTCTATGGTAGTCCACTTCTTGCAAGGAAATGATACTTTCTTCTGTTTAGCCAAAATACATTCTTTGAAAATACCATTAGTAGGCTTTGTAATCTTAGGTAAGTCTTTGATTGCAAATATACTACTAACCTTTACAATATTATCAAGGTTTATGTGATGGAATCTTCTATGCCACAATCAACTATTGTCCACTTTAGCTAACAAAAATGCCATTTCAGTAAGATTCAACTAAAATACATTACGTCTAGATCTTGTGCCTACTCCAATTGGCTTACCATTTCTATCTTTGATAATGTAGTTCTTCTCAATGAATTTCAAATAATAACCCTTGTCCACCAACTATCCAACACTCAACAAGTTATGCTTCAATCCATCAACAAAATAAACATCATCACTATTATTTTTACCATCAAGAGTACTGGATTCAATTCCTATTATATGATAGGCTACATTTTTACCAACTCTAACAATACCTCCATCATGATTCCTACACATAAAAAACTTATTCATATCACTCATCATGTGATGTGAGCAACCACTATCAATTATACAATTTGATTTATTTTCCACTTGAGAAACTAGAGCTCTTTCTTCTCTAATTTCTCTATCAAGATCATCTTCCTTAATGGCCACAAATCCCAATTCATTGTCACTTTCACTTTGACCTTTCTCATCAGATTATTCATCTTCATTTGCATATAAACAATTTCTATCTCTTCTAGGCTTAAAATTTCCCTTATGCTTTTTATCTCTTTTAGGACATTTAGATGTATAATGAAAAAATTTATCACAAGTTCAACATTTAATGATTTTCTTACCATCTTTTTCTCTTTTCACAAGAAGGGCTATTCCTTCCTCAATTTTCTTGTCTTCATCAGATCTACTGCTATTGGCAAAATCTCCATGTGTTCTTGCACTCCTTATTAGATTAGGTTGAATGTTTAGGGCACTAAAAGTTGTTTCAACTCGATCTAGATCTCTAGACTATCTCAAATCTACTTCTGCAGATTCTAATCTTCCAAGCAATGTTTCCTTTGTGAAATCTTTAGTGCAGAGCATTACTAGTTGAATCATCTGAGCAACTTGTTTGAATGGAGGCACAAAAATTTTCAAGATCTTCCATATTACTTCATCTTCTTTCTTGGTTCCACCAAGAGACTGAATTTCTACAATAATTTCTAATATTCTACAAAAATAGCTTCTTATAGATTTATCTTCCATCATCTTAGCATCTTGAAATGCACATATCCAATTCTACAATCTCATTCTTTCTGAATGTATATCACCTTCAAAATTATTTTATAATTCTTTCCAAATTTCATGAGATGTTTGAAGTGAAGTTACCTAATTGTGTTTATTCTCTAGAAGAGGTAATGGTAGCACTTCTCTAGCCATTATGTTACACATGAATATATCTCTTTCTACTTTAGTGCATAGTTCAAGATTTTCTTCTTCCATGATCATCTTCTCAATCTTTGTCAAGATCCGATAACCTAGACTCATGCACAACAAATGAGTCTTCATCTTCTCCTTCCAACTTTCATAGTTGGCCCCATCAAATCTAGGGCTATCCCTTTTGAAAATATTTACCATCAATCTTCCAAAGCTATTAAGCTTATCCCTTAAGGACCTAATGCTTTGATACCAATTGTTAGAATATATAGCCCACCACTATAACTAAGAGGGGGATGAATTTATTATCTAATTAATATCACAATTAAAAACCTTATTAAACTTTAACCATATGAGAAATATAATTAGAAATGACAAGAAGATACTCATACACTATAACACCATATATGTTAACCAGAAAACCCTTGATCAGAGGGAAAACCCTTGTGGGGATGTTACCCACAAGATGATGTACTAATATAAATATTCCTTGTTAGAGGATGGACCCTGTTAGGAGTCTATGAATATATTTAGTACATATGAGTCTCTGTTAGGAGACTTTGAATCCTTGTTAGAAAATTCCAACCTTGTTAGGAGTTGTGGAAGATAGTTGGACCCATTGCCCAAATAGCTTCAAGGGCAAGACCAATGAGCCCACTATCCAAATGATCTCTATATTATTCCTTATAGAATATAGAAATAAATTTCACTTCCATCCTCTTCTTTTCTGCTTTCAATTGGACCTTTTCTCCTTTTGATCTCATAACTAGATCACAAAACTTGCATCCAATAATGTCTTGGATTGCTTATGTGCATTCCTAAAACACTCTGCTCCTTTTCACACTTTGCACTGGATACAATGGTCAAACACTTTCTAAAAAAATAAAAAATCTTTCCTTTATACCATATCTTCAAAATAATTCCTTGAGTTGGTCTTGAGGCTTTACCAATTAATTATAATAAGATAATTAATTAATTATAATTACAATAGCAATATCAACTCATAGTCTATACAAAACTTAAGAAGTGTGATACTAGGGCTTGTGCACTTGCTAATGTTATAAAAAAAATTTCCTCTATCACTGCCTAATTGCACATCTTCTTACTTCATTTCAAACATAAGATAGAGAACAAACATCAAGAAATTCTTTCCCAATACTCTATCTCTACACTTCTCTATACAAATTAGGTACAAATTTCATACATCTTCGAATTAAATTTTGCACACTTGATGATTTCATCAAGATATTTTTCCATACATGTCCATATCTATACATCACTAGATAATCAAACCATTTTCTATACCATAAAGATCTTTTTTCTGCTACTCAGTTAGTCTTTGTAGAAAGCATACTATGTTGACATTAGTGACAAATATAGTCATGAATGCAACATGTCAATACTCTCCAATGCTTAGGATACTCCCCAAAGGTAGTATCATTAGCATTCATGCTAACATGGGGACTTTTCACTAACTCTAAAATAATAAATGTCAAGGACTTTAAAGGCATTCTTATACTTACAGATCTAGGTGGAGTCGATGCCTAGTACTTGTAACCTTACACATAGGAACAATAGAAGACATTGAGGGAGGAATGAAACATAGTATAGATATCCCATAGGATTAATTATGAATTCCTTCCCTCATGTGAAAAAATACCAAGAAGAATATATATACAAGAGATAATGGCTTAGTAGGATTAGACCAAAATAAAATAATCATAGGCAAATGGATGGACTAATCAAAGAATATATAAATAAAATGATTAAATTTTTATTCCAAAATAAAAATGGTATTTTTGTTATAATTCTTCGAATATTGGGGGGGGGGGGAGGGGGTGTGAATCAGTAGTTTAAACTTGGATCCATAAAACCTTCACCATACATTCAATGAGTAAACTAAAATAACATGTAAAGCATATACATCTAAATTATGTAAACACATAAGCAATCACATGCATATGACACTAGATATGATATCCAAAAACCCTCTAATGAGAAGGTAAAACTAAGGTGGGGATGACATGCAAAAATCTTCACTACTACAGTAATAAAGCATATCCAATGAAGGTTGCAATGTTTTACCATGAAACATGATCTACCATATGAAAAGTTTTCCCTGTTAAAGGCTTACAAAGACTATTAGGTCTCACCTTTTTAGAGGATTTCAACACCTTGTTAATAGTGTGCCTTGCTAAAGGACTTTAACTTACAACTAAGTAATCACCATGTTAAAGGATTTCATAGAGCCTGTTAGGACTATTCTATTAAGAGATTTTGACTGAAATCACCTATTAGAATGTCTCATCTTTAATCATGTGGTTAACACTTTCTTGCTTGATAAAAAATCACCTCTAAACAATGTCTTCTTCATCCTTCTTGATCGGATGTCTCTTTGTTGTATCATTTTCCAATACTTTGTTATGCTCTAACTAATTCTATAATGTTGTTTCACTTCATAACTTCTAAGCCATCATGAATGTTCTGTTTGTGCATTCAAAATTCTCTCTTTGCTCCTTCAATTCCTTACACACTCACTCATCTCTCTCTCTAAAGAGTTTAGGGGTTATCCTCCTTAGGAAGACTTAGTGACTTAGGATTAGGTATGAATCTATATAGCTCAAATTCATCCATTTTGCTACTTAATCCTTCCTATTTTATGATTGGCTACATGTAATTGCATAGGAAATCCAACTAGAGATTCGTCCTTATCTCTAAAATATCAAAATTCAATCTTAAGTCAGCTCAAAAATGGTTTACATAGTTGTTTGTTTCTTTACAAACAAATATGTCAACACTATCTTACTTGGCTTCTAAAGTCTCTAATGCTTGGCATACACTAATCTCTTTGGTGTGGCTCACCTATATTTCTCAGCATCCACTATTTACTCAGCTCTGATGTCACTTGGCATATACTATTTTTTTAGCATGTGAGTGACTTGACACATGAGTGGCTTGGAACTCACTATGACTTGGTATGGTCTAATATATATATGTTGTGCTTAGCACTTACTAATAGTTTGGCACAAACTAAGTAAATAATTGAAGTGTTTTAACACTCACTTGTCAAAACTACCAAGATCAAAAATCTCCCCCTTTGACATGAGTGTCAAAAACACATGAATATACATTAATATCCTTGATCTCATGAACATAACATATCTTAACTCAACTTATATACAAAATGTCAAAATTTTGTAATCACTTAGATACCTCAAAATTTGATAACTCTCCCTGACTTGATATGTCTATTTTGTATCCAAAATTTTGTGCTCCTAGTAAGTAAATGTGTCTCTACTGATACATTTTCTTCATGTTATTTTTCTGATACTTCTGATATGTTTTGATGCTTTCTCTCCCTTAGCTAATTTTGGCATTTCTTTTCTTTTTTCCTCTTATTTCTTACTCTCCTTATATCTCACAAAAATTCTTATTCTTTATTACTCCCAAAAGTAATATTTCCCCTATTCTTTTATTTCATTCTCCTTCGTTTCTCTGTTTCTCCATTTCTCCTCCAAAAATATGTCTCCCCCTTTATCTTATTATCCTCCTTTTTTATACTTATGTCAAATGGGCTATACACATATGGAATGTTTCTCCAGAAAAGATTTATCGACATCCAATATCATCTTAAGAGCTACATCCTAGTTCTCATATGTTACATCCAATAACTTGATTTGGATTGCCATCTTGGTAGCAAGGTGGACTAGACCATCTAAGGTAGAAAGATTTGGGTCCTTCTTCATTAAGGTTTCAACATAGCCTAGCTCCTTGTGCAAAATTTCCATATGGGGGGTGAGAGTTTCTTGGATACTAGTTAGTTTGGCCCTTATGTTGGCCTCATTTTCTATCACTACAATTAACTGACTCTATATTCAAAACAATGTCCTAAAATGCTTCTCACTCTAAGCTGGATTCATTGGTAGTTTTGCACCTAATGTAGTAATTAGGTTCTCCAAACTCATAAAATAACTTTTGGTATCTTGGGTGAAGAGTGATGGATTGCATAATTTAGTGTATAAGTAGAATATCTTCTCAAGTACCTTCTTCACATCCCCAACCTTAGCTTCAAATACAACTTTTGTTAGTGCTATATCACCTAATATTTTCTCATTCACTTTATTTTGGAGCTTCTTTTTAGACCATTCTAACAATTTAGCATTAGTATCTAGGTATTCATTACTACCCTTCTCCACTATATCTTTTAGTTGTTCCATTAGTGGCTTGGTATCATCTAGAAAGATGTCTTTAATATCTTGTAGTGATTTCTTTTCCTATGCTCCCTTCTAAGCATTTATTTATACTTTTTTCCTTGCTAGGGCTTGCTGCAATATGCCCATTTGTTCTATAGTCATGGTGTCATAATCATACTTGGGAACAATGATCTCTTCGTCAAGGCTCACATCTCCATATTGAATTACTTCTTTAGCCTTTGATGAACTTGGGCTTAGCACTAAGATCTATAGTGGTGTAGCATTTGTGCTCAGCTTTTGAAGATTATGACTTGATGGAGTACCAGATACTATTAAGGTTATCAGGGCTTGGATGGTAGTTTTATCCTTTAGTTGTCATATCATCTCACTCTCTTCAAGCTTGCTCTATTCTACCACAATGTATTTACTTGCACATTGTCCTTGTGTTGTAGGTGCAAATAAGTCTATATGACCTATTTCTATAATTGAAACATGTGTTTCCACTGTGCTCTTCTCTACAATATCTACTTATTTTGTCTTTTCCTTTTCCTTTTGAGCTGTTGCACATGTACTAGCTCTTGTAGTAGGTGCAAGAGGGTTGGGTTGACTTAGTTAGATACCTTCTTTGCTTTAGTCACTATTTGAGTCTTACCCTTCTTCTTCTTTGGCTGAGTAGGAGTAGGTGCTTCCTTAATTTCTTCTCCCTTAGCACCTTCAGTCTCCTCCTCTTCTTAGTCTTCTCCCATAGTCTAAGTTAATGCAAGTTGGGCTTGTGCTTGGGTTTTTCTTCCTCTTCTTCCTCCTTAGCACCTTCTCCAAACTTAGCTTTCAGTTTCTTCTCTATCTTCTCCTTTTTCTTCATGGTAGAGATAGTCTTCAATTCCATGGTAATTTTGGACTTTACCATCTCATAATTTGGAAATACCTTTGCAGTTTTATCTACCTCTTCTATCAGTAATGTTGTTATAGCTACAGAGGCCTCATTCACATTAATGTCATAACCTAGGGGTCTCAACCATCTTACCCTTGGTGTAGCAACTTGTACAAATGTATAATTAGCATCCATAAGAAAACATACATCATCATAGTGTTTCTCAACTAAGGATACTAGTATTCTTAATCTTTTCTTCATTGACTTCTTGAAGTCTTCAAAATAACTTGTCATCAGAGATTAAAAATTCTCTCCTAATTGCTCAATATACTCACCAATCTATACTTTTACTGATCTGTTGGTTTTCCATCCCAAAGTGCCAAATGAGGGAAATGTGTTTTGTAGATAAAAGAATATACAAATCAATATAGAACCAAATTTACATTGTGCACTCTTTTCCTTTCTAGTTGCTCCAAGGTTGTCCATTAGTTATTTCAATTGTAGCTCTACCAGATCATATGTGTGATCTTTCTTTACAATTTTGTATCCCACATCTAGAGCTATATAGGGCACACTGTTTAATCTACTAGATTGGTTAAACTTGTGTGAAATCACTCTTACAACAAAGTTTATTAGAGGGTCAATAATTTTATCAATTGTCATGCCTCTATTGTTCTAGATAGCTCCAGTATTCTTCTCAATCACTTCCTTAGAATTATTTCTTAGTGTCTTAGGCCAATCTAGGGTTGGGAAACCAATAACCCTATGGATTATTCTCTTAGTAATTTTGATAGGTCCATTGTCCAACCATAATGAACCATGATGAATTTAGCTAAGCACTATCCTTATCCACTCTATCTTAAATACATTCCCTTTATTTCAATGATTTTGAACTCTTCCTTCAAAACACCATTATCACAAAGTTTGTTGTATGCTCCCCTAATCTCCATATCACCAATGCTTCCTATCTTATAGTTGTATGATTTTCTTACATCTTGCACCATTATCACATTCGGTGGAATCCTTGACAATGCACCAGAAGGGTCTTTCTTATATGTAATATCAAGAATAAATTTGAAAATAGGTTTCTGACCTCATTACTCACTAATTGAACATTCAAAACTTCCTTCCCCTCTATGTTCTTCAAACTAGATGCCATAATGTAAAACTATAGTTTATGAAATTTAAACCGTGTAACTAGACCCTTGATAAATACCTTATGAAATTTGAAAAAATGGTGAAGAATCACTACTCAAATCTTCTACAACTACATGGAATGGATTTCTATATTGCATTCTACTTTTCTTGCTCTTTCTCAAATTTGAAATGATGAAAAATGAGCTAAAATTGATCAAATACCCTTTGAAAACCTTGCAATAAATGTTGAATGCTTACACAGCTGTAAGCTTGGCATCAACTAATTTTTGGCTCACTCAACATCCATTGACATTTCAATCACTATACAACCACTATGAGCTTGGCCTCAACTAGCCAATTTGTAAGCTCAACATCTTCTAGCATTTCACTCAGCACACGTAGGAAATATTTCATGTTTGGCAACAACATGAAAAACTTAAAGATTTATCTTGGATTTCTAATAACATCTTGCATCTTTATTCATGCTAATGTAATATTTTTAGTACTAGATTCTTTTGGAATTGATGTATGATATAACCTTTAAGTATCAGTCCCACATACCTCTTGATTGCCTGGTTTGATGAGGTGTGATCACCTGACCCATTGGTGAAGTAATCCCTTCTCCATTTGATGTATTGCAATCATCTTTATTTTTCCATGTCTTATTCATCTCATATTTGATGTGTTCAACATCTACCTGGCATTTTCTTTTATCAAAATCACAACTTGGTGCCTTTGACCTAGGTGGACAATACCTACTAATGTAACTAGTCTTCAAATAGCTAAAACATGTGGTTTGGATCATCCACCTTTGGTAGTTCCCTCTGAAGTGTGTCCTAATACAATTCTTAGGAATATGTCCATATTCTTGACAATAATGATAACTATATCTTGTATTATAATCCTAGTTATAAGAGTTGCCATTGTTCCTTACCTTTGTTAGCTTGTTTGATGACCACATGGGTTTGGATCAACATTCAAAAGCTCTACGTTGATACTTTTGACAACTATAACAATATCCTTCAAATCTTTGTGTTTTCATGGTCTTGGTTCTACATTCATGTGCTTGATAACCTTGCTTGTTTCACTTATGGAAGTGAACCATGCTCTTAGGCTTGACATTCTAATTTACCATCTTGCTCCTGCACACATTAGTAGTATGTCCTTTCTTACCACAATTATGACAAGTAGATTTAGAGTTCTCACCTTTTTTGTTCCTTTCTTCTACAATTTTGGATAAATCTCCTACTCTGCTCGTGTATCTCAACCTAGATGTATCATTATTGGATCTAGGGATCTCAATAGTTGCTCAAAGTATTTGATAGCTTCATTTGGCTTGTTGAAACTTTCAAAAAATTCATTTTCTCTCTTTAGATCACTCTACAATTGTTCATTCTATAATTTCAATGTATATATCTCAATGTCTTTGACATTAAATTCATAGTTGGCATTCATCATTTGCCTTAGAGTATCCAATTGCATGTTGGAAATCTTGGTTAGTTTTGATGATTTCTCTTCTAGTCTATTGGCCAATTTTTCTTTTTGTCTTCTTTAATCATGGCTTTTTATTCTATGGCTTTCTTCTTTTGTTCAGTCACCTTACATAGCAATATAGCTTTTGATTCTTTCTCTAACTTGAGATTTCTGATTTCCTTAGCTTGGGCTATATTTCTGATTTCCTTAACTTGGGCTATATTCTTTTCCATTAGATCTATAACTACTGCATCAAATTTATTAGAGTCTCCATTTGCAAATATTTTAGTAGTGTCTATCTCTTTGTATTGTATTGCATTCTCTGCAATAGCAATTTCCTTCCTTCTCTTCAAAGATGTCTTTAGTTCTTCTCTTGCTTCATCTAGTTGATGTAGAATGAGTTGTATTTCAATTCTTTGATTCTCAATAGTATTTTCCAACTTGTAGACTTCCATTTCAAGATCTTTTCTCAAAGATGAAAAGCTTCTCTTTTAGAGAACAAAGGTCTAATACCAATTCTTGAAATTACAATAGGAAAGGTAAACTTTTGAAGGGGGGTGAATTAGTAGTTTAAAATTGGACCCATAAAATTTCCACCATACATCCATCTCATACATTTAATGAATAAACTAAAATAAAATGTCAAACATATACATCTAAATTATGTAAACACATAAGTAATCACACACATATGATACCCGTAAACTCTCAAATGAGAAGGTAAAACTCGGGTGGGGATGACACCCAAAAATATTTACTACTACATTAATAAAGTGTATCCAATGATAGTTACAATGTTTTGACCATGAAACATGATCTACCCTGTGAAAGGTTTGCCTTATTAAAGGCTTGCAAAGATTGTTAGGTCTCACCTTGTTAGAAGATTTCAACACCCTATTAGAAGTGTGCCTTGCTAAAGGACTTTAACTTACAACTAGGGAAGCACCTTGTTAAAGGATTACATATAGCATGTTAAGACTACTCTATCTTCTTGATCCTTCTCGATTAGATTTCTCTTTGTTGTATCCTTTTCCTTTCCTTTGTTTTTCTCTAACTGATTTTGTAATGTTGTTTCACTTCATAACTTCTAAGCCACCATGAATGCTCTGTTTGTGCATGCAAACTTCTCTCTTCACTCCTTCAGTTCCTTACACACTCATTCATTTCTCTCTCTAAAGAGTTTAGGGATTGTCCTCTTTAAGAAGACTTAGTGACTTAGGGTTAGGTATGAATCTATAGCTAAGATTCATCCATTTTTTTGCTTAATCCTTCCCATTTTCTAATTGGCTACATGTAATTGCATAGGGAATCCAACTAGAGATGTGTTCTTATCTACAAAATATCAAAATTTAATATTAAGTCAGCTCAAAAATGGTTTACATAATTTTTTGTGCCTTTACAAAAAAAAATGTCAAAATTATCTTACTTGACATCTAAGGTCTTTGATGCTTAGCATAAACAAATCTCCCTGCTGTGACTCTGCTCCTATATTGCTTGACATCCACTATTTACTTGGCTCCTATGTCACTCAACATATACTATCTAGTTGACACTTGAGTGACTTGGAACATGAGTGGCTCAGCACTCACTATGACTCCACATTATCTAACATGTGTGTGTGTGTGTGTGTGTTGTGCTTGATATGAACTAAGTAAATAACTTAAGTGTGTTGACACTCACTTGTCAAAACCAATATTAGATCAACACTTATCTTATTGTAACTTGATCTCTATTGCATATTGATAAAACAAATTGCTAGTAGTTCACTATCCTAAGATAAAAGACTTGTTGAATATAGATATTTAAATGTAAAAAACCATAAAACATTCAATACAAGTTTGACACTAGGATACAATGTGGAAACTCAATTTGGGAAAAATCACTAGTAATAGGTCACCACTTTTTTACTCTTTTGAATTGAGATCTATTAAAGGTTATAATACACATTATTAAAAATATGTCATTGTTAGAGGATTTAATCACCCTCTTAGGAGTGGCCTTTTCAGAGGAATTTGATCATTCCATTTAGAATGTCACCTTTCTAAAGGATTTACATAGATAGTTAAGTCCTTAAATGATTGTTAAATCAATCTTTGATTATAAGGATTTCATTAAAAATTATTTACAATGATTGGAATGAAAATAATAGGGTTTGATTTGTATGATTACAAATCACTTTATAGGTTTAGATCTTTGTTTGGTTTATGTGTTGATTTATTGATAAGCCTTATGTGTTACCTCTATTCTTGATTCTCTTGGGAACCCTTCAAGAAATCATCCTTCTCTTCATAGAAAACTTAAGCCTTCTTCTTAGTTTCTCTTATCAATTTCAACAAATTTGTTCCTTCTTATTGGAAACACAAATGGACTCCTTTCCCTTTTCTCATTTTTATATATCTCTTTCATGCTCTTCTGGCCCCTTTCTATGTATTCTTAAAGTTTGTCTCTACAACCCCTTAAATGCATAATTCTAGTCCTTTGCCATATTTTATGATCATCATAGATCTTGGGGTTTGTGATTTTATTAATTAGGTTCATTGTATATCTTCATCTTCCTCCCTTTCTAGAAACTTCTCATTGAATTCATTCATTAGTTATCATATCTAATTCTCTTCTTAAGTTAAATGATCTAACTCATCAATCTCATCCTCAATGAGGTTTCCATATCTCAAGAAATCAACTGAGTCAATTGAGAATCATAATTCCTCATATGAATTCAAAATGTTGTTACTCAGCCATCACTAAGTTCTGACACCTGATCATCACTAAATTACTTAGTCACTGTAGAACTTGACATCAATTATCACTTAGTTGATATTGATGCTCAATCAACATTGAAATTTCTTAGCTTGTACTAGAGCTTGGTTGACACTAATATCACTCAGCATGAACATCAAAATTCCTTGATCTTTTACTCTCTTTCTTGGTCAACCTTTACATAAGTGATATATCTTGACTTGTACTATAAAGATTTGAACATCAAAATGATTTAAACAATCACTTTTTCTTACCATAGTCTATCTAATTAAATTTCCATTGTATCTTAATTTTCATAACTCAACCTTTCTTCTAGGTGCTTTTGTTATGAACAATCTCTCATATCCTCTTGATCAATCAAATAGATATGACATTTAGATAAGATAATAGCATGTATCATCAATATATTTAACATTAATGACAATACAACAATTATTTCAATTATAGTTTCAATAATCTCCCTCTTTGGAATTGATGGCAACACCTTAAAATATCTCAAGTATATGATTACAGTCTTCCTCTTTGTTACCATGCAATCCAAAAGATGTTACTTTCATAAGTGGCCAATATCAATAGTTTCATTCTAATTCTTGTCTCTACAATCTTAGAAAATCCCTCTAAGTTCTTATACAAATCTCTCCATCTATTAAGTATCTCTTCCTATTTAATAATTCTCTCCCTGTATATTATATCTCTCCCTCTATGGTAATTCTATCCCTCTTTGATAACAATTCCAAAGACACTAGCTTTCTTGGCTTTATTTACTTCATACATTTTGATTATGTAGATATTTTCATGTTTGGATGACTTTTGTCATCTATCTATGACTAATCTATATTTCTAGTCTCCTTCATCTTCTTTACTTGACTACCTTTGGCATCTCCTAAAGTAGACTTGTCTACGTCAATATGTACAATATTTTGATTAGCACATTTAATGCAATGCACCATTTCTCCTTAAGTTTGCTTGCTTCTTTGAATCACCCCTAATTTGCCTCTAAGATATTAATGAGCATCTTTAGGTAAGGCTTTAGTGAATATGTGTGC
This sequence comes from Cupressus sempervirens, assembly GCA_028749045.1. Classification (NCBI taxonomy): domain Eukaryota; kingdom Viridiplantae; phylum Streptophyta; class Pinopsida; order Cupressales; family Cupressaceae; genus Cupressus; species Cupressus sempervirens. The sequence goes on along the minus strand of CM053784.1, from coordinate 670,045,805 downwards.
AATTTTTTCTTTTGTGCATGCACGTACTCTAACTTCACTTCTTTGTCTTGAACTAGTTCTCTCAAGTAGTGATACTTGATAGCAATGTGCTTTATTTTAATGTGCATCACTAGATTCTTTAATATGTTAATAACACTTCTATTGTCATAATAGATAACTAATGGATAGACTATAATTTCTTCTTTCATTCCCTTTAGTAATTTCTTCATCTGCATAAAGTTTGAATAGTTCACTATAGCAACCACATACCCAAATTCAACTATTGATTGTCAAATACAATATATCTTTCCTAGAGAGAATGCACCACCACTAGTTCTTTTTCTATCATCAATATTTCCTACCCAATCAGAGTTAGTGAATACCTTCAATTCAAATATATCAATCCTTTTGTAATACAACCATAATCTTATGTACCTTTCAGATATCTTAATATCCTTTTCACTTCCATCATGTGATTTTCTTTAGTATTTTCTAAAAATCTAGCATTTATCCCAACCGTTAATGCAATATCAAATCTTCTATTAACAACATATTAAAATTTTTCAATCATTGATTTGTATAGTGTTTAGTTCACATCAACATAATCATCAATTTTAGATATCTTATGTCATGTCATGCAGACATAGGTGTGCTCACTATTCTTAACTCTTTCAATCCAAAAGTTTTTAGTATCTCCTTGATATGTTTGAACTAATTAATGAAAATACCAAACCTCATTTGACATACTTGCAATCCAACAAAAAATTGATTTCACCAAACGTTGACATTTCAAATTCCTTCTTTGTTTCATAAGAAAATTATTTGCATAGTGCTTCCTTTCCTCCAAAAATAATGTCATCAACAGAGGTTTTAGATGGCAGTACTTACTAGTCTTCAAGTATAGATTATTGTTATCATTTGTCCTTTCAAAACCAATTTTCACTAAGTAATTATGAAGTTTTTCATACCATGCTCTTGGGGCTTGTTTCACTCCTTATAGATATTTTTTTAGTTTACATACCATACTCTTCTTGTTTGAGTCCACAAATCCTTCAATTTGTTCTATGTACACTTCTTTCTCAAATATACCATTTAAAAATATAGATTTGACATCCATCTGATATATCTTGAAATTCTTGTAGGCTGAATGTGCAAGAAGAGTTCTGAATCCTTTCATTCTTGCAATAGGAGAAAATATTTCTCCATATTCAACTCCTTCTTGAGCATATCCTTTTCATACTAGACTAGCTTTGTTCCTTGCAACTTCACCTTTCTCATTCAACTTATTCTTGAAAACCCATTTTGATCAAATTATTTTTTTGTCTTTTGGTCTTGGTACTAGGGTCAAAGTATTGCTCTTCTCAATTTTTTCAATTTCTTCATTCATTTCCTAGATTCAATCCTCATCATCTAGAGCATCCTTCACTGATTTTGGTTCAACTTCATAAAGTAAGCATGTGTCATCTCTAATTTCTTTTCTTGTCATAACACTTGACTCAACATACCTAATGATATGTTCAATTTTATGATATTGTCTTACATACTTGGATAGCATAGGTCAATACATCATTTAGGGTCAAATTATTATGACAATTTGCAATGGCGATATAATCTGTGGTGATTTTCAATTTATTTTTTTGTAATTGTCACTGAAGTCATTTGTAATACTAATGTTGGCATTGTAATTGTGACATTGGTGTGATTATAAATAAAAAAATAAAATCACAATATTATTACCCATTTTTTTATGTGATTGTGAAGTTGCACATGAAAGGGATGGAGATCTTTGAATGAGGGTTGGAGTGCCCTTATGATCGGTGCATTTTGTTGGCATGTCCTTGTAATCTCATTGTTGTGCCCTTGTGATCTCCTTGACATACCCATGTAGCTTTGGAAATTTTTCAAGGGGAGAAGAGGTATCTAAACATTCTTTTCCTTTCCTTCTAAAAGAGTAAATCTACAACTACCATAATTGCTTGACTGTCTTCATTTACATCATCTAAAAATACTCTTCTAGTTAATCATTATTGTTTATCACCATGTCCATTAGGGTTATGTTTGAAATTTCAATTGATTGGAAATCCCATCTTCTAGTTAACTTCTTTGAGAATATTTTTGCATTTGAATTATGTATGGGAGGATCTACTAGTTTTTCAATATTTTTCCAACTTGCTAGAAAATGCCACTTACACCTAAAAATGAAAATCCTAGTTTGGTTTCTCATGGTATTTTTGTGTGTGTCTAAATTAATTATGAACCATCTATATAAGATTGACTAGATTCCTTTGGTCTAAATAGATATTAAGTCTTAATTTAAACTCCTCCTTTGTAAGATTTTTATGTGTCATATAAATGATATTATTATTTAGGTACATCTTAAACTAAGTTTTGTAAATTACCAGAGTTCTTCCATCAGAAGGACGAATGCAAATCATGAGGCAATAATTAATTGAATAGACAATAGAGTTTTCATGCATGAGAACAAGAGTTCTCTTTAATTTTTTTAAAAATTATGTTGGAAATAGTAGAAATATGAATAATCCAAATAGAACTTGGCAAGGGCTTTGCATGGTGCTAAGCACTTGGAACTATGATGAATTTATAGAGAAGAATATTTTAAATATAAAATTTCATGGCTTCAAGAATATGAACACTTGTAATAATATAATAACAAATAGGGGATAAGTTCACTGTAGTAATGCTAAATATACATACATGGATATATTGTTTAGTACAAACTAAATGCATGAATTCAATTTAATACTTGAATGCCCTTAGCTTGACAATGTGATTGTCAATTATTATTCCTACACCATCCTCCATTGATTCTATTTTAGTAATAAATATGTACCTGAACATAATTTTCTTACAAATCTTTTCTACCATAAGAAGAGGAAAAAATGATTTCTTGTCAGCTCTAGATAGATCTATGAAATTTAGGAGGATTATAAAATGTGCAAAATGGTAGGTGCATATTCATGAAGTCACTCTCTTTTTTGAATAGATTCTAATAACTCCTATATGCCAATTTTTGTTTAAGACCACTACTATTAACCAAGGTAACTTATTTTCCTTCTTCGAACCCATGTCCATGTCTCATATAGCATCCTTTAGGTTTGAGTAGTTGTTAGGTTTCCCAACCTAAAAGACAAAACTCAATCAGATTATTTTTTTGTCAAAAATAGAAATTTAGAAAATGCAACGATTAGAATTTTATTATTTTTGTACATTTAGAATCATGTTCCTTAACAAAGATGTGATGCACAAATTTAGGAGAAAAAAATCTTCAATGATTACATGGAAAAGATTTGCACATATTCATATAAAAGTTAAAAACTTTATACAATAAATTATAATCTCAAAATTAGGAGACATACCCTATGTGTGGCATGAACATTCTTTAGTTGTCCTTTATTTATTTAATTCACTAAATGTTCTCTCCCATGAATTAAAGCCTCTACCAGTATTATCTGCAATTACCCAATATGTTTAAAACAACATCAATTTTTTTCATCATGTTGGATGATTTTCAAGTTCCATGTGATACTTAACAGAAATAGGAAACACCATTTTCTTGAATGTATAACATCCAAGTAAATGAAACCGAAAACAATGAACCATCAATCACAACATCAAATGATCATCCTATAAATCTTTACCTTTAGATGGGTTACATCTTAGAATTTCTTTCATCGTCAATGAATGTATAAGACACTTTGAAATAAATGCTAGAGAAAGTATGTAGGATGAATTGCACTTTTTATTGACAATGTTTTTCTACCATATAAAAGAGATGGAAAATGGGTTTGTATGTTTCCATTTATATTTTGACCATTGAAGGAAATTGTAGCAGAATCAACTCTCTTTTCTAAACATAGACATAAGAGCCTAACAAAGTTCTTTATCTTTTATTTATCTTTATAGAACATAAAGTATGAATTTACAAAATAAAAAGTATCATTACAAGATACCAAGGTAAGATGGAAACAAGTATACATCTATGTTAAAAAAATAGGAACAAAAAAATGTTTAGCATGTCTGAGATACAAATACATATAGAGCTCTAATAAAAACAATGATTCAAACCATGTTTACAACAAAATGACATAAAACTTAAATTCAAAGGTCTAGATTATGGTTGGAATCTCTAGGCTATAATATACCACAATGAGATTGTTAAGTGGTCCTGAATTTAAATAATATCATACAGACTACTTTAATTAATTAAACAAATTATTAAGTAAAAAGTAATAACATAATAAATAATAAATCATGCTGGCCTATTTAAACCTTCCAGATACTTCTTGGAAGCCTTTATAAAGAGGGGTCTGGTATTAAAGGGATCCATCATGGAGTTATATTTTCTTGTGTATTTTTTATTCTTGTTAAAATTGAGCCTGTGTACCATTTCAAAGGTGGGAGATCCTCCCTAGTTTGACATTTAAAATTTTGATGGGAGCATCTCCTCACCCTATCTATTGTCTATGCATATTTATAACATTCATGAAGTTCATCCCCTGACATTAGATTGAGTTGAAAATAGTTATTCTCCTTTTTTCACCCATGCTCTCACTGATGTTGTTTCATATCCATCAAAAGTAGAATGACCCATCTTGTTAATCTTCCACTTAATGTCACTATTCTAGTAGCCATGGTTCTTGGTGTCAAAATATTTCATTTGTAATTTTGCATATTCTTTGAAGGATATTTCTCCCTCAAGATTATCATTCCTCTAGTCTTGTCTCAAATGCTCTTGTATCTCCAAGAAGGTGGGTTCTCACTCTCTACATTATTATCTTTGTTGGGGAAATATAAGAATTAATGGATGCATATGTGAGCACCTTGTGTTTTTCCTTCCATTGATGGAGTTATCACCATGGTAGAACTAATAGGGAACTTAATCACTTTATAATAAGTCATGACATATATGGCCTTTTAAAGGGTCTGATTAAAGATCCTTATTTGTAATTGTGGAATGAAAAATAAGCCCTCGACCTAAAAAATAATACTAGCTGAAGTAGAGAGTAGTGGACTTAAGATAAATTTAATTTATGAATTTAGTCCATGAAACATAGTTAGATTCATCCTACATATTGAAGATGAACCTCTTCCATCCCAAAACATTGATTGGGTGTCCATTAAACATGTTTATGTTGATCTCCCCTAACCAATCAATACATAAAAATGATTTTTTATCAGATTGGGTAGTCTAGTTTTGGTAGAAAATAAAGGAATATTAAATATCTTTCAAGTGAAACCAAATGGGTAGTTTGGATTGGATTGGTAATACAACCCCAAATCCAAATAGAGAAATAAAATATTTCTCTCTACTTCTAAAGAAGAAACAAATATAATTTACAATATATTCAGGAAATGATAACAATTGGGGATTCACAAGCATTACTAGTCAATTCCTATTGGTAGAGGTACATGTCTTGCACTAAATTTGTCACTTCATGATATGTGGAGACATACCAATAATTTGGAGTAAAACTTTAATTTTTATTATCTATGAAATCACTAGGGAAACATAACTCAATGATGTTAATCTATCCCAATATCTGTGTCTCCTTGTGAATCCTAGATATCACATTTCAAGATGATTTCCTTATTCTCACCAACCATGTGTCATGATGTCTAGGGCTATATAGGACACATTTAAAGTTTCTATCTAGTAGGATTGTATGGTTGGGAAGCATAATTAAATTCATTGCCAGGTTTTAATATTTGGTAGGTAAACAATAGTCTTCATTAGGTGTTTTAGTGAAGAAGTTAATAAACCAATGAAACAAAAAAATATTTAAGAATTTACATCTTCAATAAGAATTAATAATTAAGTGACACAAAGGAGGATATTAATAGAAAGAATTGTAAGAAAACAATTTTTCATTAATTATATCATGGGTTTCATTTTGTCCATCCTCATCTCTATCATGAGCTTGTTGATTATGGTTTATTTTGTGATATTTTCTAATAACATGGAGGCAATGCTCTTAATGATTATGACTATGAAAAAATGTAGTTAGGGTTAAGGGTCTTTTTAAACATTATAAGGAATCGCAAATATGAACATTATGCATAATAGAGAACATCTTGTCTAGTGTAGTCCAAAATGGAGATACAAATAGATCATATTTATAGGCTTGAGATGGGTTGATCAATGGGTGATAAATGTGATGAATATGGATGAAATGAAAAAGTGGGATGTTGAAAAGGAATAATGGTGAATTTAAGTGAGGTGACCAAATTTTTCTTTCAAACCCATATGTACAGATATAAACATTAAGTAGAACATGTCCAATATTTTGTAGATATACAAATTAATTAGATCATATTTTTCTTTCAAAACTATCTTTACAAATATAACAACAAGTACAACATGTCCAATATTTTTATAGATATACACATTAATTGGACCAATTTCTTCTTTCAAAACCATATGTGCAAATATAAACATTAAGTACAACATGTCCAATATTTTGTAGATATAAACATTAATTACACCAAATTTTTCTTTCAAAAACATGTGTAGATATAAAAATTAAGTACAAATAACTTAATAAGGGTATTTATAAGTTTGGTAATCAATCATATATTTTTGAACTCATGATACAATAATTTATACATGTTTGACATTATTGTAGGTGAAATGCCACAAGGCCCTGCTATACAATGGTTATAAATTCCACATCAAATATTTTGATGACACAAAGAGAACTTTTGGCTCTAGGTTAACTGGTCTTCCAACTAACCAATATTTCATCTAGAAATGACTTACATTCTTGAGAATCTCAAAATTTATACTATGGAATTTTGGTTGATATACTTGACTATGACTTTAATTCCTTCAAATTAGTTCTCTTCATTGTCAAATGGTACAGACTATGAATCAATCAAAATGATCCTGAAAGAACTATTATTGAGCATGAAAATGGATTTCTAATGATTAATAAATGTTGTTTGATCCAGTTAGGGATGAGCCTTATATTCTTCCAAGCCAATGTGAGTGAGTATTTTACTTAGAAGTTCCACATAAACTGGGTTGGTCATTTTTTATTAGACATGATCTAAGAGGAAGGCAGATAAAATATAATGTGATGGAAGAAGAAGATACTGAGGAAGAGGAAGAAGTGGATCACAATTAAGAGTTAGTCAATGATGCTCTCGATGAAAATGATGTTTTTAATAATCATAATGATGATGCTTCTACTGATCACAAAGATGATGAGGATGATGATGATGAAAATGATGACCATGATAGTGGTGGTGACAATTGGAAATTACAATAGGGAAAATAAACTTTGAGAGGGGGTGGGGGTGAATCAATATTTCAAAACTCTAACCATCAAAACATTTATCACACATCTATCTCAAAATTTGCATATAAAATGAAATACCAAACTAAACATATTCATCCATAATATGAATCAAACAACACATATGACACAAGATATTTGGTTACCTAGAAACCCTCCAATGAGAAGGTAAAATTGGGGTGGGGATGACACCCACAATTCTTCACTACTACATTTGTAAAGTGTATCCAATGAAGATTAAAATTCTTGATCATAAACTATGATCTACCTTGTGAAAGGTCTTCCCTATTAAAGACTTACAACACAAGGTCTTGGTTCTATCTAGGGTAGGGTTCCCTATTACTCATTGAATCATTCTTTTTGTGATCTTGGTAGGGCCATTTTCCAACCATACAAAGTGATCATATATTCTTCTCAACACTATCTTAATCCATTCTATTTTTAATACATTTGGAAAATCTAGGGCATGGGTTAACCCTTTTCTCTCTACAATATTATTTTCCTCCTTTAGTACTCCATCAGCACATAGCTTTCCATACCAATCTCTGATTTCCATGTCTCCAATACTTCCAACCTTACAAGTGTAACAACATCTTACATCTTGTATCATCAAAACATGTGGTGGTATCATTGATAACACACCATTTGGATCTCCTTTGTGTGCAATTTCAGGAATAGCTTGGAAGGGTGGTTATTTAATGTCATTTCTTATCAATTAAACATTTGAAGCTTCTTTCCCTTCCTTCCTAATAGTAGTAGAAGAACTAGATGCCATATCAAATAACTAGGGTTGAAATAATTTAGATAACAGAACTCAGCACATGATAAATATGAATTTGATGATTGGTAATGAGTAGTAGTTGAATCTAGTTCACAAACTATTAAATCCCTCACCTCAATTTTCCTTATGCTCTTCATTCTCTCTTTGATCTTGAATGAATGAAAATGATTCAAAAATTAACCATATAGCCCTTAAAAATTGGTAATAAATGCTCAGTGCTTACACAACTATAGGATTGACTATCATAGAAATTTCAACTAACTCATCTTACAAATTATTTCTTTTTCACTTGGCAACCACAATGAGCTTGACCAATACTATCACCTTTAATAGTGCAATATCAACTGAAATTTTTCATGCTCAGCAACAACATGAAAACTAACAAAGCTTATAGACTTCTTCTAGGCTCTAACCAATACATTGCATCTTAATTCATGCATATATACTCTTTTTAGAACTTAGATTCTTGGAACTAGTGTAAAATATATCAGGGCAATATCAATCCCACATACCTTTTGATTGCCTACTTGGGGGTTATGTGATCATCTGATCCATCAGATGAAGTGACCTCATCTAAACTTGATGTGCTACAATCTTCCTTTTTCTTCTATGTCTTATTCATCTACACTTTGACATTCTTAACATCAATCTTCCTATTGGCTTTGTTGAATTCACTGTTGGGTGCTTTTGACCTTGTTGGATAGTTCTTACTAATGTGACCAATCTTCAAGTAGCTAAAATATGTAGTTTGACTATACCATCTATTGTAGTTACTTCTAAAATGTGCTCTAATGCAATTCTCAGCAATATGTCCATACTCTTGACAATAGTGGCAACTATACCTTTTATTGTAATCCCAATTGAAGGGTTTTCCACTGTGTTTTCCCTTTGGTTGTTTATTTGATGTCCACTTGGCATTAGATCTGCATTCATATGCTTTATGTCCATACTTTTGACAATTATGGAAATATCCTTCAAATCTTCGTGTGCTTGTAGTCTTAGTCATGTATTTATGTGCCTAATCTCCTTTCCTATTACACTTATGATAGAAACCCATTAACTTCTTCCTAAGGTTCTGATTTGCATTGTTGCTCCTACAAAGATTTGTTGGATGACTTATCTTTCCATAATTATGACAAGTGGGTCTGTAGTTCTCACCTTTGTTGCTTCATTCTTCACCACCTTTAGATGATTCTCCTTCCTTAGGACTAGTGTATTCTAATCTAGTAGTATCATGAAATTCCTTTTCTCTTCTTAGATCATTTTTGGGGTGTTCATTCTATAACTTCAAGGTTGTGATCTCAATTTCCTTACCATTCAATTCATGATTTACAATCATTACTTGATTCATTATTTCTAGTTGCATATTAGAATATATAGTCCACTAATATAACTAAAGGGTTGGGGGGGGGGGGATGAATGCCATCACCAATAATAACTTGAAACCAAATTAGTAATGTAAATTAAAACCACAACAAGATAGTCATACACAATAACACCAAATATGTTAACTAGGGAAACACTTGATCAGGAGGAAAATCCTAGTGGGGATGGTACCCACAAGATGATGTACTAATATAAATATTTCTTTTTAGAGGATAGACCATGTTAGGAGTCTATTACAACATTTAGTACAAATGAGTCCTTGTTAGGACATTCCAACTCTATTAGGAGTTGTGGAAGGCAATTGGACCCACCACCCAAATAGCTTCAAGGGAAAGACCAATGAACCCACTATCCAAATGATCTCTCTATTATTCCTTATAGAATAATAGAACTAAATTTTACTTTCTTCCTCTATATTTGTCTTGTCAACTAGACTTTTGCTCCTTTTGATCTTGTAACCAGGTCATGAACTATGCATCTAACAATTCCTTGGATCGCTTAGATACATTCAGTCAACACTTTGCTTCTTTTCATAATTCACTCTTTAAGAACAATCTCAATAATTCAATACTCACTATAATTTAAGGAAAATATCTTTTCTTTATACCATATCTTCATAATAATTCCTTGTGTTGACCTTAAGGTTTTCCCAATTAATTAAAAAAAGATATATAATTAATTACAAATATAATAGTATTATCTGCTCATAGTCTATGAGAAACTTTTCACGTACAACTCTAGGTCTTGTATTCTTGTTGACATCATCACCTAACTATCCTCTATCACTAGTTGAACACACATCACCTCCTTATATCTTGGCTAAAAGATATAATGCAAACATAAAAAACTATGAAACAAATACTTTGTTTCTATGTAACTCATAATAAATCATATACAATTATCGTACATCTTTGATTCAGACTTCATCTTCTTAACCACATATTAGGAAACTCACAAGAACATGTCCATAACTATTTTTCAATTAACCCTTTCTTAGTTACTGTGCAACATAAGATCTCTGATTGCTATTCTTCTAGTCTAATAGAAACACTTCTATGTTGACATCAATGAAAAACATAGTCATGACTGCAACATATAAATACTCTCCAATGCTTAGGATACTCTCCCAATGCAGTATCATCAACATTCATGCTAAGATTATATGCTAGCAATCCTACGTGCCTCTAATGTCTTCTCTTCTGGTCTTTTGGTCATTATCCTTTTGTCATCTTCAATCATGACTTTGTCTTCCTTAGCTTTCTTTTTCAACTTGTCACCTCACATAGAAATACTAATTGGACTTCTTCTTCTATCTTGAGATTTATGACCTCTTTAGTTAGGACACCATTCTTTTATATTAGATCTGTAACTACTAGATCAAATTTACTTGAGTTTCCATTTGCAAACAATTCAGTAGTGTCTTCCTCTTGGTAATGTCTATCATTCTCCTCAATAGCTATCTCTATCCTACTCTTTAATGAGTGCTTCAACTCATCTTTTTCTTCATTCAGCTAATGTAGAGAAAGTTGGATTTCAATCTTCTAGTTCTCAATGACTTTTTCTAGATTATAGACTTCCATCTTCAATATTTTTCCTCAAAGCTGCAAAGTTTTCCTTTTCAAAGAACAAGCCTTTGATACCAATTGTTGGAAATACAATATGGAAAGTAAACTCTAGGGGGGGTGAAGTAGTCCCTCAAAATATTATCCATCAAAACATTCACCACATATCCATCTCACAATTTGCATATAAACTAAAATAAAAAACTAAGCATGTTCATCCATAGCATGAAAACAATAAACATTCAACACATAAATGACACAAGATATTTGGTTACCTAGAAACCCTTCAATGAGAAGATAGAACTAGGATGGGGATGACACCCAAAAATATTCACTACTATATTTGTAAAGTGTATCGAATGAAGGTTAAATTTTTTTTATCATAAGCTATGATCTACCCTATGAAAGGTCTACCCTATTAAAGGCTTACAAATATTGTTAGATCCTACCCTGTTAAAGGATTTTAAAACCCTATTAAATTAGTCAACTTACAATGAAGTAAACACTCAATTAATAGATTTATACAAAAGTATGTTAGAACTTGAAACTTGTTAAGGCTACTCTATTAAGAGATTTTACTAATTCACCTATTAGAATATCTCATCCTTGATTCTTTAATTAAAACTTCTTTTTTAGATAATAGATCACGTCTTTCCATATGTATAATTGATCCTCTTTGATTAGATGTATCACTTCTATCCTCTTTGCTTTCTTCTATTCTCTCTAACTGATTCTAAAATCCATATCTCAATTCACAACTCCTTAGTCACCATGAATTCTCTATCTGTGTGTGCAAAATTCTCTCTTTGCTCCTTTTTCTCCTTAAAATTTTTAGAATTTCCCTTCCTTAAGAAGACTTAGGTGACTTAGGGTTAGATAAGAATCAATAACTATGATTCATTGATTTTTCTATTTAGAACATCCCTTAATTTGATTAGTTGCATCTACCACATAGGGATTCTCAATATAATTTTTTTCTTATCATCTAGAATCACAAAACAATCCTTAAGTCAGCTCAAAAATGATTTATATAGGATTTTTTACCATTAAAAATAACTATGTCTAAAATTTTTTACTCGACACTTGAAGTCATTGATGCATAAAATCCACTATATCTTCAATGTTGTAGCTCATCTTATGAATGAATCAGCATCCACTATTCACTTGGTATCTAAATCACTCAACATATACTAACTTGCTCAACACTAGAGTGACTCGACACTAATTGTCTACATGAGACATACTAGTGCTCAACACATATTGCATTACCTAGCAACTTATGCTTAGCATACACTACTTACTCAGTGTGCACTTTAGGAACATGACTAAGTGTGTAATCACTCATATGTCAAAACCAACTTGAGATTAATATTATTGAGGAAAGAAGAGAAGAACCATGATTGTCAAAGTATTCCATAAGACATCACCCTACTAAACAAATTATTAGAGATAAAGGTGCTAGACCAATGAAAAGGAACAAGATGAGAAGTGATACATGTTTGCTAAGCATGTATGAGCCTAAGATAGTGAAAGATGCCTTAGAGAATGAGGACTAGAGTGAAGTCATGAGAGAAGAGATTGAGCAGATTGAGAAGAACAAGACATGGACTCTAGTTCTCAGGCCAAAGGACAAGACTGTGATTGGAACCAAGTTGATGTACAAAAAAAAGTTAGATGAAATTGGTGAAGTCACAAGGAATAATGAAAGATTAGTTTTCAATAGGTATGCACAAGAAGAAGGAATAGATTATGGGGAAACATTTTCCCCTATTGTAAGATTGGAAGGAGTAAGAACTCTACTGTCTTACTCAACATATAAAGGTATCAAAGTTTATCAATTGGATGAGAAGTCAACATATCTGAATGGTATATTAGAAGATGAGGTTTACATTGAAAAGCCAAAATTATTTATTCATGCTAACAACAAGAACATGGTATGTAAACTACACAAAGATTTATATGGTTTAATGCAAGCCCCAAGTGCATGGTATGAAAGGATTAACAATTATATTGTGAAGATTAGATTTGAGAAGACTAGTGATAACAACAATCTGTACTTGAAGATCGAAAGAGGTAAAGATACTTTACTAACTGAAATTTTTTGTGGATGATATCATATTTGGAGGGCAAGATACATTATCTAAAGCATTTTCAAATGAAGGAAGAAAGAATTTGAGATGTCTATGTTTGGAGAGATCAAGTTCTTTGATTGTTTGTAAATATAATAGATGAAATATGGTATATACATCACTCAGTCTAAGTATGTGAAGGATATATTGAGAACTTTTGGATTGGAAAATTTCAAATGAGTTAGCACACCTATGGTGACAGGACACAAGTTGTCAAAGAATGATGATTCAATTGATGTGAATCAAAAAAATTATAGGTCTATGATTGAAAAATTGTAATATGTAGTGCATAGAAAACCTAACATTGCATTATCTATTGGGATTGTTGTAAGACTCTCTTCTAATCCTAAGGAAAATAATTTAGTGGCTATGCATAGAATTATGAGATATTTGAAAAGAACATAAGAATATGGTATATAGTATAAGAAAAATAAAAAATTTGAGTTCAGAACCTACACTCATGTTGATTGGACTAGAACCATTGATGAAAAAAAGAGCACAAGAGGTGGAGCATTTTTCTTAGGAAAGAGGTTAGTCAATTGGACCAACAAAAAACAAAATTGCATATCTCAATCTATTGCTAAACTTGAATATGTGGATGCTGTAGTAAATTGTACAAATATTGTATGGATCAAAAAAACTACTCAAAGGTATGAAGGAAGAAATCACTGAACATGTGGTACTTTATTATGATAATAAAAGTGTTATAAATATATCAAAGAACCCGGTGATGCACACAAAGACTAAGCACATTGCAATCAAGTAACATTACTTGAGAGAGTTAGTTCAAGATAAAGAAGTGACAATGGAATATGTGAATACAAAAGAATAGATAGCTGATATCTTTACAAGATATTTACCTAAGGATGCCAATTAGTATCTAAGAGGTAAACTAGGGGTGATACCCCTATCCAAAGCTACTTAAGAAGAATAAGTAGTGCCCTATATCAAACTTGATGTAGTGGATATTACTTTAGGAATTTCCTAAAGTAATAAATAAGTTAAATTAGAAGATTTACAGTCACATGAAAGGTGACATAGGAAGAATCTAGAATTGTGAGGCAAGAGCATCCTCAGTGTGACGCCAATCTTACATCATCCAAAAATATTTTTACTTTTTAGTCATTTCTATTTTAATAAGGACTAGTAGATAGTGGGTTACTATTTATAGGAGCTTACTATTTTTAGTAAGTTTTTCATATGAGCTTAGAATGTTCTAATTTTGTACATGAAGGTTCATTTTAGAATTATATGCCTACAATAAAAACCCCATTGCTCCATCTTAAGTATCATAGAAGTTATTGCACATTTTTGGTAGAAATTTTTGGAGAAAAAAATTTGAACTTAGTTTTGAATGCCTTAGACACCCCAGATGAGGTCTGAAAACTTGATGGAAGGGCACTTGTATAGTTCTAAGTTTGTAGATCAGAAGCTGGCATTTCTAAAAAGTGGTTATAATAGCGAATTGGAGCAACGGTTTGAGAGTTATGGCCTTCCAAAGTTGGGAAACCTAAAATTTATAAAATAAATGTCAAAGATGTATTTGGCTAACTCTATATGTATTGTTAGGGTCTGTCAGCCCTAGGTATTAAGTTTGAATGTCTAGAACCTTCCTAGGCAGCATAAAATTGCCTATTTAAGAAAAACACACATTATCTAGAACTTTGGGTGGTAGTTCACAATTTAGTCTTGCAGTTTACTATAATGAAGGTGCCCATGTGGGTTAGCATATTTTAGTTATGAATTTAGTAATTCCATATTTGTGGAGATAATAAAAAAACCATATTCTATTCTTAGATTTGTTGTTGTTTCTTTGTTTATATTATGTGTTTATGGTATTAAGGGGAGTGCCCTTCATCAAGTGGCATTAGAGTTAGAGTTCTTGAGTGTCTAGATATATCATCGACTATGAGGTAGTTCACACTAGGACCATGGTTTGAGCTAACCATGTAGACAGATTGTTGATTGTAAGGCAATTTTCACTAGGGTTTTAACAAACATACAAAAATGCCTCCACAAAGAGAGCATGGTGGAAGAGTTGTAGGTGTTACACCTGAGGGTTTTAGATCCCTCCAAAGATAAATGCAAGCACTGAAAGAAAAAATGCACAAAGGAATAAATCTTGTCGTAAGAGATGAAAGTGAGGATGAGGATGAAGAAGAGGAAAATGTTAAGTAGAGATAGTTCTAAACCTAGAGGAAGAGAGTCTTTTAAGGCCATCTCCAAGATTGGAAAAAGACCTAAGTTTGATGTCCCCACATTTTTAGGAAATCTTAACCTAGAGGAGCTAATTGATTGGATCAATGAATTGGAGGATTACTTTGAGTATGAAGATAATGAGGATCCTAATAGGGTCAATTTTGTGAAGGTGAAACTAAAGGGACATGCAAAGATCTGGTGGCAAGAGGTTCAGTTGGAGAAAAATAGATAGGGAAAGGAAAAAATCACTAGATGGGATCAGATGATAGCTAAACTAAAGTGAAAATTAATTCCTATAGAATATGGGCCTGATTTGTTGAAGAAAATGAAAGGGTTGAAGAAAGTGGTAAAATATCTCCAAGAGTATACCAAAGAGTTCTACCGAGTTCTCATTAGAACCAACCATATCAAAGCTGATAAGGAAAAAGTGGCCTATTATATTAATGGGTTAAGGACAAGTATTTATGACAAGCTGGGTTTGGTTTGAATGAACTATATTAAGGAGGCATACCACTTTTTCCTAAGAGTTGAGGAGAAACTAAGCAAGAATTTTGAGAATAAGAATAGTAAAAGAGGTCACGGTGGAAGATCTGGAAAACAATCTTATGGAGGTCATAATGATAATCAAAAGAGGAAGGATGAGGCTAGACGTAGTAGTTAGAACTAGAGGAGAACAATCCCAATCATTTCAATGATCAAAATAATAGAGTTTAGAGAGGAAGAAGCAGAGGACAAGAATCTAAAAGAGGAGGCTTACATGGGAAAAGTTCTCACTATAGAGAAGAAGGGCATATAGCATTTGAATGTTCCCAGTGCCAAGGAAGGACAAATCAAAGAATAGAAGAGTAGGCTAGAGTTGTACATGTTGATGAATATGCCAGATCATCACATTTTGAAGATGCCAAAAGAGGAGAAGTCCTAGTTAATAGAAGAGTCTTGGTGAATAGTGAGAATTAACTTGATCAAAGAAGTTTCTTATTTCACACAAGGTACATATGTGAATATAAGTATTGTGATGTGATCATTGATAGTGGAAGCATTGACAATTTGATATCAGAAAATATGGTCACAATGCTGAAGTTGAAGAGGCATAAACATCCATGTTTGTATCATACTGCCTAGGTGCAAGATGACCATAAGGTCATGGTCAATGAGCATTGCTTAATAAAGTTCAAGATTAGAAGCTACTAGGATGAGGTACATTGTGATATCATACCTATGGACTTATATCATATGGTGTTGGGTAGGTTGTGGTAGTTTGATAAGCATGCTGTACATGATTGGTGAGAAAATACGTACACTCTATGGAAGGATGGAGTGAAACATAAGTTGAAGTCATTGAATGAGAAAGCAGAAAAGGTATGTAGTGCTGCCAAAATATGTTTTGTTTATGGAAAATAGTTTCTTAAAGGTATGAAGTGTGAGCATATGTTGTTTTCTATAATTCCAAAAGATAGCAAAGAAGAAGTAGAGGAGGTACCTAAAATAGTTGTAGCTATGTTGGGGTAGTTTTATGATATTGTATTAGATAATATACCTGATGGATTTCCCCCAATGAGGAAGATAAGTTAAAAGATGGATTTGGTTCCTAGAGCCAATTTTCCAAACAAGGCAGCACACAAAATAACACTAGCAGAAAGTGAAGAGTTGAATAGACAAGTTCATGAGTTGTTACAGAAGGGGTTGATTTGAGAGAGTCTGAGTCCATATGTTGTACCAACCATATTAGCACCAAAGAAGAGTGGATAATAGAGGATGTGCATAGATTCTTGTGCTATCAATAAGATTAAAATCAAGTATAGATTTCCATTGCCAAGGATGGATGATATTATAGGTTATTTGAGTGGAGTTGAGTATTTCACAAAGATAGATCTAAAGAGTGGGTACCATCAGATTCATATGAGGGAAGGTGATGAGTGGAAGAATTCTTTGAAGACAATAGAAGGATTGTACGAGTGGTTATTCATGTCTTTTGGGCTAACTAATACATTGAGCACTTTCATGCGGCTCATGAATGAGGTACTGAAGGAGTTTTTAGGTAAGTTTGTCATTGTTTGCCTAGATGACATTTTGATCTTTAGTAAGACACTGGAGGAGCATTTGTTCCATATTTTCAAGGTATTTGATAAGTTGAGGGAAGAAAACTTGCTGATAAACCTAAAGAAGTGTAGTTTTGTAAAGAAGTTGGTCTACCTGAGATTTGTAGTCTCAGTAGAAGGTCTAAAAATGGACCCAAACAAAGTGAAGGCTATCCTTGAATGGCCTACTCCAAAGAGTGTGACTAAGGTAAGATCTTTTCATGGACTACCTAATTTTTATAGAAAGTTCATAAGAGATTTTAGCAATATTTGTGAACCCCTAACTGAAACAATAAGAGGGGATAGGAAAGAATTTAAGTGGACTATAGGAGCAGATAAGAGTTTTAATATGTTGAAATAGAAAGTTACTTAGCAGTCTGTTTTAGCACATTCAATTTTTAACAAGGTGTTTCAAGTATACTATGATGCCAATGGTACTACAATAGGAGTTTTTTTGGGCCAAGAAGGTAGACTAGTTGCTTATTTTAGTGAAAAGTTGAATGATGCAAAAAGAAAATATTTAGTTTATGATCAGGAATTTTATGCTATAGTTCAAGTATTGAAGAAGTGGAGACACTATATTATTCCTAAGGAGTTTTTTTTTGTATACTAATCATCAAGCTTTGCAACATTTGAATAGTCAAAGAAAATTAAACCGAAGGCATTTGACATGGGTTGAGTTTTTGTAGAGCTATATATTCATTTTGAAACACAAGAGTAGGAAGTCTAATAGAGTTGTAGATGCTCCTAGTAGAAAATAATTTTTTCTAACAAAAATATAGATAGAGGTGGTTGGGTTGAAGGAACTTCGTAATTTGTATCTAGATTATCCTAATTTTGGTAAAACATGGAGGGCTTGTACAAAACCTATTACACTTGACAAGACAAAGTGGTTGAATTTCATGATCTAGGATAATATGAAGTCAGCTGTGCATCCCTAGAAGTTCCATGAGAGAGAATCTCATCAAGGAGAATCATAGTGGAGGATTGGCTAGTTATTGGCAAAGATAAGAACATTGCTTTCGTTGTTGAGAACTATTAATGGCCATAATTGTAGCAAGATGTGAAGAAGTTCATATAGAGTTGTAGAGTATGTCAGATGGAAAAATGAGTGAAGCAAAATACAAGGTTGTATCACCCATTACCTATACCAAAGAGGCCATGGGAGGATGTCAGCATGGATTTTATTCTTGGATTACCAAGGATGTAGTTTAGGCATGATTCTATTTTTGTGGTGGTTGATAGGTTTTCAAAGATGACACATTTCATTCCTTGCAAGAAGACTATAGGTGTTTTTCAAATGGCAGAGTTTTTTTTCAGAGAAATGGTTAGACTACATGGTCTCCAAAAGAGTATAGTTTCAGATTGAGAACCAAATGTTTTGGGTATTTTTGGTATACATTGTGGAAAAATTTAAAAAGAAATTTGAAGTTTAGTTCATTGCATCACCCACAAACTGATGGACAAACAAAAGTGGTGAATAGAAGTTTGGGAAATTTACCAAGATGTTTGGTTGGAGACAAGTCAAAAAGCTAGGATCTAATTTTACCATAGGAAGAATTTACATGTATTAATTCTATCAATAGGAGTATGAGTAAATCACCATTGCAAATTGTATATAGTAATAGTCCCAGAAATTCTTCTAAATTATGACAATTGGATAAAGGAGAGATCACTAGTGCTGAATTAGAAGAATTTGTTGAACATTTGAAGAATATCCCTAAGGAGATGAGGAAGCACAACATAAAGATGAATACATATTATAAGGCTAAGAAAGATGTGAAAAGGAGGTATAAGGAATTTAAGATTGGAGATGAAGTCATGGCTCATTTGAGAAAGGACCATTTTCTAGTGGGTACATAAAATAAGCTAAAAATGAAGAATTTTGGACAATGCAAGATAGTGAAAAGGCATGATTCTATAAATTCTCATGAAGTGGAGTTGCCTACTAAATTGAATATTTCACTAGTATTTAATATTCCAGATTTGACAAATTATTATGAAGGAGTTGATTGAGATGAAGTTATAAAAGTGCAATGGAGTATTCTAGCAACTAGTTCAGCTACAAAGAAGATTGAGGAGATACTAGACAAAAGTATAAGGAACAAAAATTATGAGGAATACTTGATCAAATGGAAAGGGAGACCAATAGAGGATTCATCATGGCTAGCAAGGGAGGATGTTAATCATCTTGGTTTTCCTTTGTACACCTAAGACATGACAGAGTCACATCTCAAATTACCTAAGGTGTCTGATGCAAAAGCATCATGGGTGTGAGGGCAATCTTGCATCACCCAAAAATATTTTTATTTTCATTTTTTTCTATTTTAATAAGGACTAGTAGACAGGGGGGTTACTAGTTCTAGGAGCTTATTATTTTTAGTAAGTTTTTTCATACAAGCTTAGAATGTTCTAATTTTCTACATGAAGGTTCATTTTAGAATTATAAGCCTACCATTAAAATTTCATTTGTCTAGCTTAAGTATTAGATAAATTATTACAGATATTTGATGGAAATTTTTGGAGAATTATATTTGAACTTAGTTTTGAAGACCTTAGAGGCACTGAATGAGGTCTAAAAACTCGATGAAAGGGTGCTTGCATAGCTTTGAGCCTATAGATTAAGAGCTAGCATTTTAGAAAAGTTGTCATCATAGCCAATCAGAGCTATAGTTCGAGAGTTATGGGCTTCCAAAGTTGGGCTACCCGAAATTTCTAAAACAAATTTCAAAGATGTATTTTGCTAACTCTATATGTATTATTACTATCACCCCTAGGTATTAAGTTTGAATGTCTAGAACCTTCTCGAGTGGCATAAAATTTCCCATTTAAGAAAGGCCTGAACATTGTCTAAAACAACTCTAGGTCATAGTTCGTAGGTTAGTCTTTCATATTATTATAATGAAGGTGCCCATATGGGTTAGTATATTGTACTTGTGAATTCTATAATTCCGCATTCATGGTGATAATAAGAAGTCCATATTTTGTTCTCAAATTTATTATTGTTTCTTTATTTTTGTTTTGTGTTTATGGTATTAAGGGGAGCACCCTTTATCAAATTGATTATATCTTCATAGATAGATGACAAGTCTTTGGCATTGTTTTCAAAGAGGGAGATATAAGACTTAAAAAATACATATACAAAGTAAGAGGAAGAAAGTACTGAGGAAGATATATGAAAGAATAGAGATAGATAGATACTTGAATATCAAAAAGAGGGAGACATGAGTCAGAGGGAGAAGATATCATAAAGGAACTTGACAAAGCTCACATTACCCTACATAGAGGAAGGACATATGCTACATTGATAGAGGGAGAAATTTCAAATATTATTTTATTTTTGGTATTTTTTTGGTATTGGTTTGGCATCAATGCCAAAGAGAGAGATTTCTGATATAAGATTGTTTTGAAGTGAAAAACAGTTAATGGAACAATCATTATTTTGTCAATGATGTCAAACCTACTACCTTCTGGTGAGACAAGTTGCTTTTTGGTTTGATAGCTATCATTTAGTTGATTAATGAAGAGGAGATACCAATAGTACCTATAGAAAGGTTGAGTTATTTGGTATGTAAAAGAAGTACTATGATGAAGTAAGACATTGATACTATAGTGTATTATTTATCTACTTAAAGTCTAAAATGAAATATTACTCAAGTTAAGAATAGAAGAAGATCAAGTAAGAAAAGTGTTTGCTAAGCCTTACCAAGCAATCAGTGTAAGCTAAGAAAAAATCAATGGAAGTTGAGTGAAAAATCAAGAGATGCCAAGCAAAGATGAAAAATGGTGGAAGTTGAATGATTGCTAGTATATGCCAAGGTTAGTTGGTGTCAAGCATCAGCAAACTGCAGTATTGGCCAAGTGAAAGAACAATATTGATGTTGAGTTCCATTAGATGTGCTAAATCAAAGATTTGACAAATGTGATCCAACTATTTTGTTTTCTTGAATTGTGTGAAGCATGTGGAAGATAACTATGATGAGATGGTGGCACAGAATTCAAGGTAATCTATTCTCAAGAAAATTCAAGGAAGATTGTAGAAGAAGTTTCTAGAGGAACTAAATGGAAATGTGGGTAGATTCATTATATCCTACCTAACTCTAGAATGGATGATTGTGGTTAAGTGACAAAGATCTTAATTCTTTATTTAGAGAGATAGTTGGTCAAAATCAAAGGCTGTCATGTATGAGAACTTAAGGAAGACAAGGAATCTAGGATATTACTTCATTTAGTAGCCAGAAATAAGTGACTACAAATGGCATGTAAAGCAAGAAGGCTTAAGAGTATGAATTCTTGAAGGGTGAAAAATTTATCAGAGTTGAAGTGTGTGAATGCCAAGTAGAATGGAGGACTAAAACAGAGATCTAAAATTTGCAAGTGAGTTGTAATTTGTTATCAAATCAAGCCTTACTATTACTTTCTAATCATTTTATTAGTTTAGGAAAAATCCTTTGGATTAAGGTTGACCTAATAGTCATTTATAAATTCTTGAACTAGGTGGCATTCTAATGGAATGGTCTAAATTCCTCTAAAAATGCTCACTCTTAATTGGGTGATTAAAATCCTTTAACAAGGTCACATTTAATAGTGTGTATTCTAACCTTTAATAGGGTTGGCCTTTCATAAGGCATCATTTTAAAAGAGTGAGAACTAGTATCATGTTGTGGTAGTTTTTCCCAAATTTTGTTTCCACATAAAATCCTTGTGTCAAATTGTGTGAATGTTCTTATGTTGTTTTGTGTTTACATTTCTACAAAGTTGTTTTGACCTAGGACAATAAACTATAAAGTCTAAGTATTTTATGATCTAATAGATGAATGAATGATAAGATTTTATGGATATGGGTCTAATATGTTGGATACAATTGTTCAATTGTGTGTTGTCTTTGATGTTACACAAATGTCATATCAGTTATTAGACAGAGTCTACCGAGCTTAGTTGGTTAGCAAAGTAAAAGATAGAGTCTACTGAGCTTAGATGGTAAGAAAAGTGAATTACAGAGTATATTGAGCATTTTTGGAAGTTACACTATGGAGATGTAGTTTCTATCGAGCTCACTCAGGCATTGAAGGATTTTATGGCAGAACTCAGTTTCTACTAAGCTCACAAGGTCAAAGAAGGAAAGTTAGTGTTTACCAAGTTCACTTGGTCTCTAAAGGATTTTGCAGAATTCTCAATATTTATCGAGCTTCACTTGGTTAACACTGGAAATCATTTTTGGAGTAGTGTCTACCAAGTAGGGTCAGCCAATAAAGGATTTCATTATTTTGGGAAATAAAGTTTAATTTTTTCATGTAAAGTTTGTAGTCAATTGATGTAATGATTATTGGTAATTGTAACTTGTAAATGAGCTGAATGGACAATTTGTATAGTATAAATAAAAGGTCTAGTTGTGAATTCTAAAGTATGATAATTGTAATGAGCGAGCATACCAATGATTTGATTGTGTGAAGAGGAAGTGTGAGCAAATTTTGAAGAAGGATCAGATATCCTTGAGGAGTAGCAAACTTGTATTTGATCAAAGAGGATCTAGTGAAGCAGAATAGAGATCTGTAATAGGAAATTTTAGTTTCATCTCATTAGATCACTTATTGTTACTTTCTCACCATTGTAGTAGTAATTCCTAAATCTCTTAATAGATTTGGTTTGACAGTCATTTTTTAAACCCTCTAACTGGGTGGACAATTCTATTGAATTGTTCTAAAAGTCCTCTAGCAAAGCCACTCCTAGTAGGGTGATTAAATCCTCTAACAAGGTCACACCTAACAGTGTTTTTTGTAACCTTTAACAGGGTTGGCTCCTAATAGGGCTCACTTCAGAAGAGTAAAAATTGGTAGCTAGTTATTTGGTGGTTTTTTCCATATTGGGTTTCCACATTAAATCTGGTGTCTCCTGTGTTGATGTTATTTATTTTATGCATGCATGTTAAATCTTTGTGAATGCTTAAATATTAGTAATAAGTTAATACACAGTACATCTATCAAGTAACAACAATAACTAGTTTATAAGGCATCTAAGGGACCTATGGATTTGTTTTTGGAGTAACTGATCCCCCCCCCCTTTGAGTTACTCCATCTATACTTCCAACATGATAAACATTGAAAAGTTTTATTTGTAAACATGGACCTTGTATAATAGATTCACACTATGCCCACCGCCCCCCCACCCACCCTCAGTTATTCTAAAGAATTCCAACATCTTGCAGCATTATTCTTTCATATATTATAGCTTGTGTGGTCAATCTACATCCAAAATTTTTTTGTACCATGCATTTCAAATAATTTATATTCAATGGAATCAATTATTTGTTATTCATAAGGTAGTATTTGAATTCATATCACGGTTACTTGAGGAAAATTGGTGTACATGGTGCATGCATTATTACCTTTATCAAGAATGATTTTAACTATTTCGAGAATTAAAATGTGAGGCATATCTTGAACTTATGGTAAAGTGCCAAGCTTTCTAAAATATTTCAAATCCAATAATTTAATGAACATAAACTATATTTAGGGTTTGGACATCTATTGGGCACTTTTGAAGTACCTAGACTTGATTTGATAAATAAGAATTAGAAATAGATGTATATATACTAATTTTATTTAGACTCATACATAACACCTTGATATATGTACATCTATTTGGTTTCTTTCTTTGTTGCATCATGATCTCTCCACACAACAAGAAAATAAAAAGACTTGAAATTGGCTAGTAAATTGTGAGTAAATAGAAAAAAAATATGCCTAGGCTTTTGTTGTCTTTCTTTGCTTCAGAGCTTTCAATTACTTTAAAAAAATTTCATGTATAGTTGAATGACTCAAATTCTATGGCTCAAAGGTAAGAATGATCTTACACCATAATTAATAATTAATAATAGTAAAGATTTAATAATACATAATAGTCATTTCAAAATCTATGCTTGAACTTCACATGAAGGCCTAATAGTGAAAATAGTTCATTCACCTTAGAATGATGGCTTACCCAATAATATGTTCTGCATTTCTGATGAATAAGAGATGGAAATAAATTCATGTAATTTTTATTCTAGTTATAGAAAGTCCACTAGAAAAACTAAAAATATGTATCTAGCTATAGAGATTCCTCTCCCTCTCTCCCTTCAATTCTTTCTCACTCTTTTTAATTGGTTGTTTATGTAACTTGAAGCATTTTTCTCCTATTATCTCTATCATCCTTTTAATGGATCACAAAGTGTGATCTAGAAGATTGATGCAAACATAATTGAATTCAAAAGCAACATAATAATTAACTTGTGGATTGTGGAAATATATTCACTCTTTATAAAAATAGTTCAAACTTGGGACATAACCTCATTGGATTAGTTAGTTAATGTAGGTGTTGAATGCCATCATTCTTTTGAAAGAAATGCAACCTAGATTACATTACAAAGGCAAGGATATTCAATGAGTGTGTCATAGTCTTTACTACCACTTGATTTTGGTGCTCTTGTTCACACTTAATTTATATTTGTATCACTAGTTTTTAGTGGTGAATTACTTTATTTTTTCTTATGTAATTTTATTTTGAGAAATCTCTCTTTGTAGGACTTTTTACTATTAATTATAATCTCTTCTAGTCCCATTGATATGCTTTTAGTCATATCTGAGCATTGAATAATTTATCTATTTATTTCTTGAGAATAAGAAAAACTTAATTTGAACAACACAGTGGTCTTCTGCTTTAGTATCTCAAATTTCCTAATCTAGGTAGAGAATGAGCTCACAAGAAATAACCCTATAACAATTCTTGTTTTTGTAAGAAGTCAAATTCAGTTGACTAGATGCCTACAATAGATTGGTGTAAAGATTAAAACAACCTTAAAGCTTCAAATTATCTCTATTTCCCATACAATTGAACCTAGAAAACTATTGTTGTCCAAAGATCAAGTTGTGTGAGGAATGAGACATTACCAATTGAAGGGGAAATGGAATCATCTAATTGCATATCTTTTAGGTAAAGTAATTGTACCCTATTGCTTGCTAGATATAGGTAACACCAATCCAATTGTAGAAGTGAATGTTAAACAAGAAAATGAAAAATTAGGTGTTACAAAAAGCAATTTTTGTAATAATTTGAGTATCCATTGCAATTGCAACAACATGTTTTGGTAGATAGTCATTGCTCCCATAGCACATTTATTACAACACTGTCACAATTATGATAGCTTGTGTTAGAAATGATAGTCCACAAAGATAAATGAGAGGTGGGGGGTGAATCAGTTATCTAATTATAACATTTATTAGCTTGAATTATTCTTAACCATTCAATCAAAGTAAACAATAATGATAAGAAGATGTGCATACACAATTACACTAGATTTGTTAACTAGGGAAACCCTTGATTAGAGGGAAAACCTCAATGGGAAAGATGCCTAAAAGGATATATTGATATATATATTCCTTGTAAGAGGACAGACACTGTTAGGAGTCTATAAACACATTTAGTACATAAGAGTCCCTGTTAGGAGACTTTGAATCCCTGTTAGTGTAGGACCATAAAATAGGCTAACATCTAACACACTATGAAAAAATCACAAACTCAATAAACATACATTGATAATGTCTAGTCTACCATGAAAGCCAATAAAGAAAGAAAGCAACACAACATTGAAAACACCCTCTTTCATTTGTAACTCCCATGTCCTTCTTTGTTCTCCATGTGATGTAGCTCCAATTGCCTATAATGCCCACAATTAGGAAGAAAAAGTCTATGATAATGATAATGATATGAGAATACTAGAAGAAGTTATTTGAAGCATAAAAAGACTAGGAAATTAGGACCTCAAGACTTAAGACTTAGGACCTAGGATTGGAAATGAGAGAAAGAATGCTCAATTTATAATCAACATGTAGGATGAGAGCATTGGACTTATCATTTTGGATATGTGACTTGGTAAGAGATTCCTTTGAGAATCTATGACACATATGACACAAGATGCAAAATGTAGGAATGTATGATTCTTGGAAGTCAAACATGACTAAAAATGGAAGAGGATCTATGACACATCATGTAACACCTCAAACTCACTTAAAGCCAAGAATCTATGACAATGGAAGCCAAATATAGACATGTGTAAGGGAATACAAATATATGGATTATGAAATATATTAGCCAAGTGTAAATTGAGAATCCATGATCTGTCATGTCTATGTGTCATGATGATGTCAATATTATGTGGAATATTTGAATTAAAAATCCATTATTCCACACAAATAGAAATTAGTAAAAATGGAATTAATGGTGGAAAATATGAATTAGGAAATTGTGAACTTCCATGGTTTTGTGAATGATAAATCAATTAATTAATGAAATTAATTAATTGAGGATGTTAATTAGGAAGAATAATTAGTAAAATGACATAGGATTAAATTATGGGTTATTTAATCCTATAGAGAAAATTATAGATGATTAGCCAATTTGATTAGATAAATGTAACAATATCCTTTGATGAAAATGCAACAATTATGTAGATTGACTAGGATGATGATGGATAGACCAAAGCCATGGTCAAATTGGTTGAATAATTAGAATTTATAACATGCCAAGGACACATGACATGAATTAAGGACATGTAATATTCAACCAATATCATTTATGTTACAAGATCAAGATTGATTGATAGGGTTGATCATAATAACATCAATGGATGCTATCAATGTTATTAAATTGATATGATAATGCAGGGATCTAACAATGAGAGACACAACAATGTTGAAAATCAGATGACAAGAATGATGGTTTGACCTAGCACTAATATCCATGACAATACTAAGATCAAATTAATAGGTTTGATAGATTGATAGGTTTTTGAGGCACTCAAAGCCACAACAATGCCTAGGACTAGATAGATGATGATTGATTTAGGGTATCTAACATGTTTTGGGTTGATTATGGTTGATTCTAGATGATTATGGGTTGATTTAGGGTGATTTCAAGTTGATTTGATATGATTTTTGATGATGATGAAATGGTTTCAAAATGATCTACAATTTGATGTGAAAGAGGATACGAATGATGAGAAAAATTGTTGAGATATAATCAAGTTGGCCAAAAGATTAGGATTAGTGGAATGAGAAAATGGGACAAGTTAGTACAAAATAGTGATGAAACCATAGATGCTAACAATTTTTGAGTGTCTGCAATTAGTAGATTCCAACCTAGTTAGGAGTTTTGCCAACCCTGTTAGGAGTTGTAGAAGGTAGAAAGACCCACTATCTAAATAGCTTTTGGGGCAAGACCACTGAACTTCAGTGACTAATTGATCCCTCAATTATTCCTTTTAGAATAATTGTTTTTACTATGCTTTATCCTCTTTCCTCTACCCTATCAACTAGACCAATCATTGTCAAACTTTGTAGACAAGGTCATGAACCTTTGATCCAAATATCAAACCTTAGATCTCAAAATAAAACCTTGGCAATGAACTTTTCTCCCACTTTGCTCTGCTCTACTTATCCTCACATATCAACTTGTTTCTCTTCTATTCTAATCTTTATTTTTCATGCAATCATTCATGCATAACAAAGGAAAATGTCCTTCCTTTATATCAAATCCATAAAACAATTCCTTGAGTCAACTATTACACCTTCTTGATTAATTATTATAGGACCTCATTAAAAACATGTTATACTTACTGATAACATTAATTTTTCACCTTGTAACTTGAATAATGGTTCATACATGTAATATTATGACAAGAAATATTAGACACATCATCTCCAACATGTCTTCTACTTGCTTTTTACCTTGCTTCTTATAATAACAAATCTACTAAGAGATATAACAAGTTTACTAGGACACGCTTTTGTAAACTCTATCTCAGAATAGTCTTCACCAAAACTGGCATAATTTCTTCCAAAATTAATATCTTGTGCACTTGAGATTAGCTTAATATACTATCCACTTAGTAGTATATCCCATTAACCTCACTAGTGAAAATACTCAACAATATGTCTGTACCAACTTGATCTTTACTGCTATTATTCTGACAAATATAATAGAAAATTGTTATGTTGACATCGATAAAAAATATAGTCATGAATGTAACATATCATAAAAATAATGTTTCTACAATACTCCCCCATAGGAATATCATTAAAAGTCATGCTTCTGATAATCTCCCCCTTTGGCATTGATGGCAACATAGATGAAAAATGTCTAGTTCGAAGAAAATGAATAACTAAAGATTGTTATCCTCTTTTCAAATTCTCTTCATCAATCATACATGCTTCTCCTCAATTTACTCTATATCAAAATGTTTTTCATGTTGTAATATCTCCCCCATTGACATAAATTTCAAAGGTTTCAACAACCATCTATCCTTGCATCTTGTCAATCTCTGCAACAACTATCTTTGACTTGCTCAAGTGCCCAAAGACATTGTTCAAAAAAAATCTATCAAGAGGCCTAGATGACTATTTCCATCATAGATACTCTCCCATACAGGAAGCATCAAAATTTAATCTAGACAAACAATAGTGCTCTTTACCACTAGACTGATGCACTCTTGCATCATCTACTCTGATTTAGGTAGGGGCATAACCCCTAGCATACCTCGCAAATACTCAAATGTCTCTTTGAGAAGAGGCTTGGTGAGAATATCTACAATCTTCTCTTTGGTGCTTACATATTCCAATCTGATTTCCTTTTTTGAAACTTTCTCTCTCAACATGTGATATTTGATAGAAATGTGCTTAGTCTTGGAATGCAACACTAGATTCTTAGAAATATTCACTATTCTTGTGTTATCACAATGTATGAAAATAGGTTCATTGAATTATATCCTTATATCCTTTAGCATCTTCTTCATCCAAATAACTTGATTACAATTGTTTGTTGCTACAACATGTTCTAGTTGTACTCTGTGAGATACAATCTTGCTTCTTGCTTAACCAAGAAACCAATCTTCCTCCAAGAAAAAATGCTCCACCGCTAGTGTTTTTTTGTCATCCATACTACCTGTCCAATCAGCATTAGTATAAACATATAAATTTAAATCATTAGATCTTTCATACCATAATTTAAACTCTAGTGTTCCCTTTAGATATCTAAATATCCTTTTAACTATTGCATAATGTGCTTCTCCGGGATCAACTTAAAATCTTGTAACAATTCCAACTCCATTTGCTATATCTAACCTCGTGTGAGTTAGACATTGTAATCCTCCAATCATAGATTTATACTTCTCCTCCTCAATATTAGGTGTCTCATCCTTTGTGGATAACTTGTGTCTGATTATCACAGGTGTTCTAACTAGTTTACATGTTTCCAAACCAAACCTTTTCAATAGATCTTTCAAATACTTTGTTTGAAAAATAAAGATTCCTTCTTTATCCTACACAATTTTTAATCCTAGGAAGTATTTCATTTCTCCTATCATGCTCATTTCAAATTCCTTCTTCATTTCTTTTGAAAACTTGTCACTTTCATCATCATCTCCTCCAAATATGATATCATCAAAAAATATTACCAAAATCATCAATCCATCATTGATTTCTTTTCAATATAGATTACTATCTGCCATACCTTTAATAAATCCAAGTTTTGTCAAATGCTTTTCTAACCTTGCATACCAAGTTATGGGTGCTTGTTTTAAGCCATCCAATGCTTGTTTTAATTTGTATACCATTTTCTTGTCATATATTAAAGGAAAACCATTAGGCTATTCTATCTATACCTCTTCTTCAAGTTCTCCATTCAAAAATGCTGACTTGACATCCATCTAATACACTTTAAATTTTTTATGTGTTGCATAGGCTAGTAATAACCTTGTTGCTTCAATTCTTGCCACAAGAGTATAGGTTTTGATATTTTCTATTTCTTCTTGTTGTGAGTAACCTTTACATACCAATCTTTCTTTCTTATTTACAAATTCACCTTATCCATTCACCTTAATCCTAAATACCCATTTTTTTCCTATGACATTCTTGTTTGCTAATCTAGGGACTAATTCCCATGTCTCACTCTTCATTATTTGATTAATTTCTTCTTTCATGGCTTGCTTCTAATAGTCATCTTTGCATTCTTTATTTGCATTATTTGATTCTACTTGAGATATCAGACATAGTTATTCATTGATTCTTCTTCTTGTCATCACACCTTTATCTCTACTATTGATGATTTTCTCTGGCAGATGATTCTTTGTCATGTTATTACTAGAAGTAGGAGTTGTTATCTCAACTATTAGATCTATTCTAGGTTCTAAACTTTGTTCCTGCCTTATCTCTCCTTCATTTTGCAAATAATTGTTAGTCTAAAAAAGAACACTAACATTATGTCTATCAATTCTAGAATTGTCCTCTTCTTCATCATTATCAATAATAGTTACCAAATCTATCTCTTCTACTAATTTCTATTCCCTAATAAATTCAAGCTCATTATCTCTAACATCATGGCCATTCAAAAAGATTTCCATACTACCTTTAAATTCTTCATCTTCATCATAAAGTGAACTCTATCTAGTTTTCCTTACTCTCTTAGGGCATGTAGATGAGAAATGACCAAAATCTTCACATGTACAACAAAAAAAATTTCCATACCTTCTTTCTCTCTTTTCATAAGCATATCAATACCTTCTTTGATGTCCATGTGTTCTTCATATCTAGATCTATCTTTTCTTGTGCTTCTATCTAGAAACTCAATGCTCAAATTTGTACACAATTCTAATCTCTTACCAAGAAGCTCCATCTTCTAGGTTGGAAATTCTTCTTTTAACTTAAAAATACCCTTTCTTGCCATGATCTCTCAAGGCTGTTAAACTTTATCTTTAAGGACCTAATGATCTGATACCAATTGTTACAAATAATAGTCCACCAAGATAACATGGGTGGGGGTATCAACCTTAATTTTTCTTAACCATTAAATCAAACTAAAAAACTATAACAAGATGCACATACACAAATACACTAGACTTGTTAACTAGGAAAACCCTTGATCAAAGGGAAAACCCCAGTGGGAATGATGCCCACAAAGATATATTGATATATATACTCCTTGATAGAGGATGGACCTTTTTAGGAGTCTATAAACATATTTAGTACATAAGAGTACATTTTAGGAGACTTTAAATCCCTATTAGGAGTTTCCAACCCTGTTAGGAGTTTTAGAAGGCAGAAGGACCCACTATCCAAATAGCTTCTAGGGCAAGACCACTAAACTTCAATGTCCAACTAGTCTCTCAATTATTCATTTTAGAATAATTATTCATACTATTCTTTATCCTCTTTTCTTTTTCATGTCAATTGGACCAATCACCGTAAAACCTTGTAAACTAGGTCACAAACCTTGGATCCAAATATCAAACCTTGGATCTCAAAATAAAACCTCAACAATGAAGTTTTCTCTAACTTTTCTCTACTCTGTGTATCCTCTCATATCAACTTGTTTCTTTTCTATTTTGTTCTTTTTTCTTCATGCATAACAAAGGAAAATGTCCTTCCCTTATACCAAATCCGTAAAATAATTCCCTAATTCGGCTATTACACATTCTCCATTAACTATTATAGGACCTCATTAAGAACACATTATAATTAGTGATAACATTAATCCATCACCTTGTAACTTGAATAAATTTTTTTATGTATAATATTATGATAAGTGAGCTTAGCCTTGTAATCCCCAACATTTCTTCTACATGTCTTTAACCTTACTTCTCAGAATAACAACTCTGCTGAGAGATATAACAAGTTTACTAGAACATGCTTCTATAAACTCTATCTCAAAATAATCCTCACCAAAACTTGCATAAATTATTCCAAACTTAATATCTTATGCACCTAAGGTTAGCTACATATGCTAGACACTTAGTAGTATCTCCCATTAACCTCCCTAGTGAAAATACTTTATGATCTATCTGTACCAACTTGATCTTTACCACTGTTCTTCTGTCAAATAGCATAGAAAACTACTACCATGACTAGGGATAACTTTAAGAAACCCCCCTTTGGAAAAAAAAATATAATTTTGGCAAATCAAACGTTAGTTTAGGGGAAAACAATTAATTTCTATTTAATTTTTTGAGTAGTAAAATAATTAATTTTATTGGCAATTTTTTTCAACTATTTACAAATTCTATAAAATTGTGGTGAATCTCTAATTAGTGATTAAAATCATGGAAAAACATACACATACAGATAAACCATGATTTTATTATTATTATATGGATCCTAATTGATTATTAAACTTGAAGGTTAAATTTATTTCACATTTATCATTATAGTTTCCCTCTGAACTATTGAATGGTGGTATGCAAGCAACATCTTTATTATTTATGATCATTATAGGATCCTAAATCAATGGCCTAAATCCTATTTTGGGCCAAAATTTTAAAAGGATACTAAGTTTTAAATAAATTCCCAAAAGTAAAGGCACATATTCCCAATCAAACCTATTTTTGGCCAAACTGAGAAAGGATAATAAGTTCCATGGAAAGTCTCTAAAATAGAAATGCATGTCAATTTTTCATACTTAATGTGTTTTAATTTTTACAAAATATTGGCTAATATGACACTAATTAAGATAAGAATTGGAAATTATAGGTGAATATATATATATATATATATACCTCATGGAAAAAATAGATTGTACTGGCGAAGTCATCACTAAAATAAAAATACTTTTGAATTATTATCGGTGATTTTCCTAAGCATGGGACCTAATTTTTGTAAAGTGCGGGTGACATGGCCACCCCAAAAGTGTAGAAAATTATTCAAATTTGGGGTCCCTAATGAGTGAGAATAGCCAATTGGTGAAGCCACTAAATTTATCCTTAATGTTGACATCAATGACAAACATGGTCATAAATGTAACATATCATCAAAATAATGTTTCTACAATATTCCCCCCTAGGAATATCATCAGAATTCATGCTTCCAACAACTAGTCCTTATAGTTCAACATCACTTTCACAACATAATTTTTGCATGGACATCCTAATTGTGACATTAGACTGGAAGATTAAGATATCATAATTGTGATAGTCTATTGTCACAATTAAGATAGAGTCATCATGAACTATTTCCCCTTCCCTCTTCCAAGTTATGATAGTTTTATCTAGATAGAAGCCCTTTCCACTACAATTTGTAATAGCAAAATTCTGACGCCCATCTGATAGGAGCCAATTCCTAGTTTTGTTGCTTGGGCAATTTGTGGCCATTGTAATTGCAATGGCTTGTTGTCCTTATTTGGACCCAAATGTAGTATTGGGTGGTCTCCTTCTTTGTTCTTCAATAGGTTCATCTTGAATGATAATCTCATGCTCATTAATCCTCTCTTGTTTAGGTTTTGGTTCAGATTTTGCATGGTCAACATTGTCTATCTGATATTTGGCATTGCCTATTTTTGACTCAACAACTTCTATCTATTGCTTGGCACCCACTATTTGTTTCTCAACAACCTATCATTGCATCTTAGTATGTCATGTCTACTAAGGAACTACAACTTTATGTTTTAGTTGAGTAGGAGTGCTTGGAGAATCATCATCCACATATATGAATGTATTGTAATCTTTAGGTTTTATTTTGCATTCAACATCATTTCTTTTAGAAAATTCATTTACTTTCACATTTGTACTTTCTACAACTTTGTTAGTGTTAGAGTTCAAACACTTATAAGTTCACTTTTGGTGGAATATCCTAGGAATATACCTTCATTACTCTTTTCATAAAGGTTTATGTACACTGTAGATTTGTGTATTCAAGAGACCTTAGAAAAGAGTGCAAATAGAATGACCAAAAACTAATCTAGACCTAAGAAATCATTGTCAAATAGAGATTCAACAAACATCTCAAGCCCTCTTCGGGTCCCTCTACCTTCTCTCACCAGTAATTTGTGGATGACACTATCTTGGGGGGAGAATTTTCAATCCGTGAGGCCAAAGTTTTCAAGGGCCTCCTGAACACCTATACTAGGGGTTCAGGCTAGGCTATTAATTGGGAGAAGAGTTTGGATTTCTTCATCAACACCCCTTTGGAGAGACAGAGGAGAATTTCTCATATCTTGGGAAGTGGCATTGGATCCTTGCCAGCCAACTATCTTGGCTTGCCCTTGGGTTCCAGATCCCCAAATTCCTTCTGGAATAGCATCATAGATAGATTCAACAAGAAACTTGCTAGATGGAAAGGGGCCACCCTTAGCTATGCTAGCAAGTGTACCTTGGTGAAATCCATATTCTAGAAGCTCCCTACTTATGGATTAAGCCTCTTTGGTATCCCTACCATACATGTAGATAGAATGGAGAAGATTTAGAGGGACTTCCTCTAGATAGGGGCTAATCACCACAAGAGATACCATCTTTTTACCTGGGACCTTGTTTGCCTCCCAAAATTCCATGGAGGTCTAGGTATCAGAAAGATTAAACATCTTAATAATGCCCTTTTAGCCAAATAGTTATAGTGTATCTTTCAAAGCACAAGCATCTAGAGGTATATCCTAATTGAGAAATATCTAAGAAGACAGTCTCTCAACTTCTTGACAATTGAGACCAAGATTCCCTAGGGGTCCTCTATTTGGAATGGGATCTTGAAGGCTAGACCCTTGGCCAAGTCAAAGGCCAAATGGAAGGTTGGAAAAGGGGATAAAATCTTATTTTGGTAGGATAACTAGACTAGTCAGGGACCTCTTATCAATCACCCTAGTTATGGAAGATGGGTAGAACAATGCATAGGAAGATTTCACATGCAAGTTAGTGATTATAGAACTGGTCAAGGCTGGCATGACCTATCTGAGCTATCCTTGGACCTTATCCCTCTAATGATTTTACTGAATGCCACCCCCATCAACAATAATAGGGACACTATCATTTGGGGAGATTACTCAAATGGGCTATACTCTGTTGCCTTTGGCTATTTCTCTATATGGAATAGGATGGAGAAGCCAATTTGGGCCTAAGCCTGGATTTCTAGTTTCACTCCCAAAATTAATATCTTTTTCTGGCTCCTCTTGTAAGACAAAATTCTTACCTTGGATAATTTAGAAAAGAGAGGCCAAGTAATCCCCAATAGGTGTAGCCTTTGCAAGCATAACCTAGAAATATTGAATCACTTATTCATCCATTGTCCCTATTCATCCAAGGTATGGAACCTTTTGACTAGGGATCTTGGTTTCAGGTGGTACCCCCTGGTTAATATCTAGGACTTCTTTTTCTAGTGGAGAATCCACCACTCTAGTTTGAATACTCAGTTATTTAGCTCCTGGACTCTCCCACACTTTTTCTAGGGAATCTAAAAAGAGTGCAATTATAGAATATTCAGAGATAAAGAGGCTCTAGAGTTCATAAATGCAAAGAAAATTGAAGGACTCATTATGGAGAACTTTTCCATAGAAAAGAGAGGAAATATCAAGGAAGGTGGGAATAATAAAGTTAGGAAAAAATATAGGGACAAGAGAAGATAGGAAGCTAGATGGTTCTTCCCCCTTGAGGACTAGCACAAAACCAACTTTGATGGGGTGGCAAAGGGGAACCCTGGCCCAGTCAGTAGTGGAGGCATCATTAGAAATAGTTTGGGTGGAGGAATTGTGGATGTTTCTTTCCCTCTTGGTCACCAGACTAATCACTTTACTGAAGCCAATGTAGCCAGACAGATTGTTAAGCTAGCATTGGCTTTCAGGATCAAGTGCCTATGGCTTGAGGGTGACTCCCTAAACATTATCAACTGCATCAAAGGACATGCCATGCCCTCTTGGACAATTGCTAACATCATCGAGGCCCTCAAATCTTACTTGGGTAAGTTCAAAAAGAATTTTATCAGCCATGCTTACTGAGAAGCCAACTTGGTTACTGACTGGTTTGCCAACGATGCCATTACTAGAAACTCAGTGATGACATGGAAGAATGGTGATGAAATCTCAGCACTGGAGATTGAGTTACTTTGGTACGATTGAATCTAGGGTACAAATATAATCCCATTTTAATAATAGAAGGATATGCCAAATAGCACATCAAAAGGGGAGTAATTAGAAGTCATGCAGAGCTCTTTTCAATTCACAATTATGCATACAAAAGGCACACTTTGAGGGCTAGCATGAATAGAACCACTAAAAAATGTAATAATCTTTTCATTTTCAGCATCCCAAGGAAAATAGATCTCAACAATTCTACTAGTAGAATAGGGTTTACAGAGCCAAAGGTAGCCATAGTTGGGGAAAGGATCATAAGAGAGCATTGAGGGGAAATAGAGAATTGGAAGGAGAAGGAGAAGGTTTGGAACAAGCTCAAAAAACAAGGTATCACCTGGTTCATGGAGAAGCTTCACGGTTTTGATGTTGGGATTACCAAGGAGTTACCCAACACATCACTAATCACTTGATTATGGAGGAGATAGAAATCCCTCAGGAAGGCATAAAATTCTACAGGGACAAAA
Source organism: Cupressus sempervirens (assembly GCA_028749045.1). Classification (NCBI taxonomy): domain Eukaryota; kingdom Viridiplantae; phylum Streptophyta; class Pinopsida; order Cupressales; family Cupressaceae; genus Cupressus; species Cupressus sempervirens. The sequence continues at coordinate 670,008,999 of CM053784.1, read as the reverse complement.
AGATGTTGGCCAATGTTGTTAGAGAATTTATCAAGGAGGATGCTAAGAGGAACAAACTTATCAAGGCTGATACTTACTACAAGATGGAATCCATCAAAAAATTATAGAGGTATGTGCTCAAGATTCTCATTGAGTATATCACTCTTGACTCCAAGTTTGATAGGATAAGAATGCACCATTTTGTGTTCCTAAACCAATTTAGACATGCTATTAAAATTTCTTTTCCTTTCTATCTTTACACTTCCTTATCTAAGGGTATTAAGGGTTTCAAAAGAAACCTATCACTAATCTTGCCCTCCATGAAGACCTTCTCCTCTTGGTTTATGAGTTTTTGAAAACTTAAACTAGGGGAAAATCCTTTGGTGACCCAGGTAATGCTTTGAAGGATACCGTTAGTTCAGACACTAGAAGATGAGGAAAATACCACCAAAGCCATCTCTATATCTTGCAATCCCTGCTTTCCTAGTAGAAAGAGCCCTAGATGTCTTCCCCCATTCCCCCCAACCCAGAGCCTTGAGAGGAGAAAGAGGATAGTAAAGAAGAAGAGGAGATTGACACTAACTCTGAGGATGAGGACAAGGAGAAGGGGAAGGACATAGTGAAGGATGAGGAGAAGGGGAGGGAAAGAGATAAGGAGGAGGTTTCCTTTGATCTTTTCCCAGGAAACCTCAACAAAAGAAAAGCCGACCAGGCCCTGCTTTAGGAAGACCCCATTGCCTTGACCTCTGAGACCCTTGGCCTTGACCTGCCCATTTTCCCACCTAAGGAGATGATTGAAATTATGGTGGAAAAAAGTGGGGAGGTGATAATGAAGGATAGTAGGAGGGTTTGGAGGAATTTTAACATGGATACTTCTAGGTTGGTTATTGTCAAAGAGCTAATGAACATCTAGGTGATGGAGGACCTTGATGGCAGAACCCATTATGATGAGCTAATTAACCTTGATTTTTTGGTCATTTCTGACAAAGCACAGGAAACCAGCTTCAACCTCTTGAACAATGTAAAGAATATCTTGATAGATAACTTTTGATCTATCAAATGGTTGTTTCAAGAAATCAAGGCTCTAAAGAAAAAGAAAAACTAGGATAGTAGCTAAAACATCCATAGTTTCTAGGAGAACACTAAAAAGAAGACTAATCAAGATGGCAACCAGAAGTACTGCAGTGGCCAGGACTCCAAAGATGATCGAGAGGATAGACTATGCCTAGTTGAATAGAAAATCTAGAGGTTTGACTACATCCACGAGATTCTAACAAAACAAATTGTGGATACTCTGCACATTTTGAATGAGAACATAGTCAACTTGGGGGATGCTCTAATGAGAGCTAGCCTTGGTGGGAACATAGTGAAGATGACCAATCTAGACATTGGCTAGGAAGAGGTTGCTCTGAAAGTTGCCAGGGACCAGGTGGACTAGGTCGACTAGGAGGATGCCTAGAACAAGAACCAAGAAGGAGCAGATAATCAAAAGGATAATGAAGCTATAGAAACTCTACAAGACCTAGATAAGGAGAACCATTAGGTTGTTTCTCTTTTGGTTTTTCTTATACAATAGGTTGCTAGCTTTTGCTTCCTAGCCTTTGGCATTTTGTTATTTTTGGCTTTTCGTAGTAGTTTCATGCTTGCTAAACTTTTTTAATCTCTATATTTATATGTTGTAAAACTCTTGGGTTTCAGGATCCCTGTAAAACCTATTTTACTTAATAAAAAAAAAACATCCCATGTTTCCCTACCTACAACCACTTAGATTGCTCTTAGACCAACATCTCAGTGACAATTGTAGAATGGGAGTATGTTGTGAATGTAGATCTATAAATTTCTATGCAATATTTATGTGAGAATACAAATTATACAAGTATAATAACCCTTGAATGCTATGATATCAGTATGCAATAGACTAAACATGTGTTAAATGATACTAAATAACATGAAAAGAATGCTAAAATAATATCAAAATGACATGAATTCCTTATAATGACAATGCTAAAAGATGATAACTTGAAATGTGCCTATAGTGTAGATACCTAAAACTTGGGTTCTTTTGCTCTTGAATTTCCCTCCTATTTATAGGATTTTAGAAGGGGTTGGGGTAAAGATTAGGATTTCACTTTTGATTGAAGGGTAATGGTGAAACTTTAAATATTCTTTTAAATGTAAAAAAGAGGATTTTCACTTTTGTGAGGATAGATGGCTTTATTGATTTAATAAATATTTCATTTATTTTTAACTTTTGTCTTTTCCTTTTTCCCTTTTTTATTTCATTTTAAGATTTTATGAATTGTTTTTCCTCTTTTTAAAGTTGATTTAGGTCCTTTTTTATTTGATAGGTGATTTAATTGATTAATGACCTGATGTAATGATTGATTTGAAAGTTCATTATTTTCCTTTGATTTTACCCTTAATTTTGCATCATTTGATTGAAATTGTATTGTTTTAGGTCTTCGCAAATTTTTGGGTGTCCACAAATGCCCCTCTTTGAGCTAATATGCAAAGCATATTAGTTCAAAGATTGTCTGATTTTTCATCTTTAGGTCAAATGTTTGATTGATTTGAGATTGGTATGATGCCTGATTGTTGATAACTTTTCATCTAATTGCTAATGATTCGATGTTTGATTGTTGATGGTTTGATGTCTGATTGTTGACAATTTGATGTTTGATTCAATGTTGATAATTGAAAATTCTTTATTTAGGATAACTTGATTAGATGCCCCAATTTGATTTAATGCTAAATGTTGGTTGGGGCAGTATATATTTGATATTTGAAATTTTTTGATGCCTCGGTATACTGCCCCCTTAGAAATGAATTTGCAAAATATGAATATTCAAATTTTATTTTTGATGATTTGGATAATTAATAAATGGGGATGATCAAGTTGATTTAGAATAATGTCTAATTCAAGAAAATGAGAGAATTTTTTTAATTTGAGGAATAAGGCAAAAAAAAGTCATATAAATGCCCCTAAGGAGAGTTCAATGGGTCAAAAGACCTTTTACCTTTGTCATTGTCACACTCCTTTTTAACTTTTGGTGATTTGGAGCTCTTAACTAGCAAGGATGGTGGTCCCTTTATGAGAGCATAGATTCAAGAGGGGTCACATGTATGAGTTTCCAATTGACTATGATGCTTGGTGAGTTGTTGATATCCTTTTTTAAAAGATTTTTGAATTTTTACATGAGTTTTTCTATTTTCCATGGATTTCTATCATGAATGTGGTATTTTAGATGTTTTAGCACTTTTACTATTTCTTTTAGTGTATTTAAAATCTTTTACCACATCCACCCAATATAATAGCACATCTGCATTGTGAAATGACACATATCTAAAACAAATAACACATGCATAGATTCCTATATTGCATTTTAATGTTTTGGCACATACAATGTATCTTGTAGTACATCTAAAGCAAAAAATAACACATTTGATTTGTTAGGGTCTAGTGGGTCAAATGAATCTAAGGTGGTCTATTCAAAGGTCACTTTCTCACACAAATGACTAATGATTTAGTGTTTTTACCTTTTATAGTGCTTTTGTGTGTGTGGATAGTGAATATCAATAGTGTGGAAGCACTTTTGAATTTCATATCATGTCTACTAAATCAAATAGTGCTTACGATAAGTTTAGTAGTTCATATGTCTTTAGTAGCACAATCGATGAATGAATTAGCATATATGAATTATGAAACATTGTAAATTATTCCTATAGTGAATTTGTATGTAAAAATAGAGCTAATGATGAGTGGAATAGTAAAAATGGATTGTGTATTATTTATTGAGCATAAGATAACACAAAAGGCTAGGGTTTTCATAACAAGAAAATAATAGGGATCATGCAGTCACAAAGTGATGTTGCAATAGCAATCTAATGATGTCTAATAGATAGAAAATGATGCCCCCCTCAAGATATAGAGTAGGGAAAATAAAAATTTCCAACTCAGGGTGTAGAGTAGGACAAATACCTGATCCAATATAGAACCATTATTTGAGTAGCTAGATAGTGACATTTGATTGATGTATGGTGATCACTTATGAGAAAAACTAACATTGTTGGTCAATTATTTGATGAAGTAGGTATGTACAAATAATCTCATGGTGTAGGGATTGTATCCATAGCCATTAGAGTTGATCAATAGATTGTTTGAACTAAATCAATAGGTGATTGACACATGTGGATTCACCTACTTGTTACAAATGCCTCAGTTCCAGGTGAATAGAGGATTATTGAAAGCTATGGCTGAGCGATGGCACTCAAACTAGAACACCTTCCACATGTCACTAGGGGAGATTACAATATATCTATAGGATGTATATCAAATTCCTAGGATTCCTAAAGTGGGAGACCTTGTGTACTATGATCATACTACAGACAGGGCAACATTTAGAGATGTATTTGGCAATGATAACATTGGGGATGATAGTGTATCCTAGTTTTAGATGTTGCAGTACAACCCATTATCTGTTGTGTTGGTTAGATTGATAGGTTTATTTTTGCTACTAGATAGGCGAGGACAAGGATTTCTAGTGGCATGGGGCTAGATTATCTAAGACATGATTGATCAACCATAGAGGTTTTCATGGGGCAGCTACATATTGGCCCATTTATATCATAATTTACACTAGGTTGTATATTTTGATTCCTTGTCACTATCATTAGGTGTAGTCTTATTAAAAATATGGACATGGGACTATCTTCCTATTACTCAACTAATATGTGTGCATCAGTAGCTACAAGATATGTCATACATATATACTTATTTATGTGTGATTATGTAGCCCCATCTGAGCAAGATAGAGTATTGGTGATGAATGGTGGATGACATGGTGTTAGATTGTGGTGACTGATTAGGGAAGTACTATACATATGCCATAATTTCTCAATAGTGTTTGAGGCTAAGCAAGGCCTTGAGTGGGGGTTTGGGGACACAGCCCCTGAGAATTTTTTTGGGGCTACTATATTGGCATTTTATGGCTAACATGTTGTAACTAATTTTAATCTTAAAGAAGCAAAAATACTTGTATAAAAGGGCTTAGGGTTAGGAATTGTTTCATTGTGGGTGATGTGAAAGTTTCTTCTTATGGAAATATTGAGCTATACAGGATTATGGATTGTAATCAAGTTGTAATCAGTAAATCATAATAATATTGGACTTGTTGTTTGGTGGATGTAGCCTTGGGTTTGGGTGAATCATGTTAAATTTTAGTGTCTTTTGTTCTCTTATGTGTGATTCAATATTTTGTGATATTATTTATATTTGCATGTAATTGTTATTTTTGTCTACAGTTTTATCCTAACAAGTGGTATTAGAGCAAAGTTTTTTTTAAAAAGTTATTCTTTGTAGAAAAGTCTCATGGTTTAGTGGGAGCAATAGCAGATGATGGTATGTAATTGTTATTTCTATCTGCAATTTTATCCTAACAAGTGGTATTAGAGCAAGGTTGTTTTTTTTTAAGTTATTCTTTGTAGAAAATTCTCATGGTTGAGTGGGAGCAATGGTAGATGATGGTAAGCTAAGGGTTGACAAGTTTAATGGGAAGAATTTTCAGTTATGGAAGATGAAAATAGAGGGCTATCCTTATCAAAAGGATTTATGGAAGCCATTGGAAGGAAAAAAACTAAGAACTAGGGAACTATGAAAAATGAGGATTGGGATATTTTAGATAGAAAGGAACTTGAAAACATTTGATTATTCTTGGCATCATCAGTGACATTTAATATTACAAAGTGAAGATGATGAAAGAGCTGATGGAGACCTCAACAAAATTGTATGAAAATCCCTCCACTTCAAATAAGATATTTATCATGAAGTGTTTGTTTAATATGACATGATAGAAGGTGGATCTATTGCAGATCACTTAAATGAGTTTAATATGGTTACTAGTGAGTTATCTTCTATGGGTATTAATTCTAATGAAGAAATTAAGGCTCTCTTGATTTTGTGTTCTTTGCCTAAAAGCTGGAATGGCTATTAGTAATATTGTTTCTAGATCTAATACCCTAAAATATGTTGATATAATCAGTGCTATTTTGAGTGACGAAACTCATAGGAAAACTTTAGGTTAATCTACATTAGGAAGTTCTTTGAATGCAAAAAGCAGAGGCAGAACAACTAAGAGAGGAAATAATTCTAGAAATAGTGAGAAATAAAGAGAAAAATCAAAGGGGAAGAGGTCTTAATCGAGAGGACCAAATGACTACTTGTACTATGGGAAAATAGGGCATAAGAAGAAAGATTGTTGGCCTTGAAAGAAAAATGAAGGAGATAAACTAGAAGGGAACAAGGAAGCAATTGTGGTAGGTAACAAATCCAAAGAGAATGTTTTACTTCTATCTTTAGAAAGTATTGATGATTCATGGGTTTTAGATTTTGGTGCTTCATTTCATGCTACATCTCAAAGAGATGTTTTCATTGATTATGCCCAAGGGGATTTTGATTTATTTTGGGAAGGAAAAAATTAAGATTAAGTTGTAGAATGGGAATCATTGGCTACTACATGAGGTAAGACATGTTTCAAGGTTGAGTAGGAATTTAATTTCAATAAGGAAACTTGATGATGAGGGTTGTGTAGTTACTTTTAATGATAAAAATTGGATGGTTTCAAAAGGTTCCCTTGTAGTAGAAAATAGTGTGAAAGTAGGCACCTTATATCTTTGTATAGGTCATATTGTTCCTCTTACTTTGATTGTTTCAGAAAAAAAATGATTTTTCAGGAATAGTTATTGTAGTTGAGTAGGGAGGACAAATAGTTGCTTTAGATTTTGAAATAGTGTTGTGACACAATAGACTTGGGCACATAAGTGAAAAAGGTATGAAAGCACTTCATTCAAAGAAAGTTTTACCAAATCTAAAATGTGATAATATGGATTTCTATGAAAGTTGTGTGTATGGAAAATGAAAGAAAGTGAGTTTTGTGAAGATTGGAAATGAAAATAATAGTGAGAAATTAGAGCTTGTGCATATACATGTATGGGGATAAGCTTAGGTATCTTTCCTTGATGACTCTCATTATTATGTTACATTTATTGATGATGCAACTAGAAAAGTATGGGTTTATTTCCTTAGACAGAAATCTGATATATTTCAAACTTTTAAGAAATGTAAATGCTTGGTAAAAAAAGGGACTGGTAGGACATTAAAATGTCTCAGATTTGATAATGGTGGTGAGCATTGAAGCCATGAATTTGAAGATTATTACTCCACTAATAGTATTCATAGATAGAAAAATGTTCCAAGGACTCCATAGGAAAATGGAGTGGTTGAATGCATGAATAGGACTATAATGGAACATGTAAGGAGCACGAGGTTGAATGCAGGGTTGACCTTACACATGTTGGTGGAGGCTATCAATACTACTATATATTTCATTAATAGAGGTCCCTCTACTTCTTTTCATTGTGTTATTCTATAGGAAGCATGGACTAGTAAGAAGGTGATTTATTCTTTTCTCAGAACCTTTGGTTGTGAAGCATTTTCTCATATAGATTTTGAAAATAGAACCAAGATGGAACCTAAGTCAAAGAAATGTGTATTTGTTGGATATAGAATTTGATGAATTTGGTTATAGGCTTTAGGATTTTGAAAATCGTAAAATTGTAAGAAGCAAGGATGTCATATTCAATGAGAAAGTTTTGTATAAAGATTTTTTGCAACATGAGAATAAAGAACATGATTATGTAGTATTGGATGATACTCCAAAAGATGATGTTCTAGTAATTCCTCGTGATGTGCAACAACTGCAACAACAAATACCACACACCCTAGTGAATGTTATGTTGGAAGCATGAATGTTGATGATATTCCTATGAGGGATTATTAAAGAAGAATGATTAGATCATGATGATGATGATATGTTACATTCATAACTATTTTTGTCATTGATTTCAACATAAAAAAATTTTGTGGTATCTGACAGAAGAACAATTGAAAGATCAAGTTGGTATGGATAGATAGTTAAAATTTTTCACTAAGCTTAAAGGGATATAATACTAAGTGTCTAGTATATGAAAATAACCTCAAAAGCATAAGATATTAAGTCTAGAAGAGGTTATGAAATTTTTAGTGAAGATTGTTCTGAGATAGAGTTTACAAAGGCATGCTCTAGTAAACTTGCTATATCTTTTACCAGAGTTGTTATTCTAAGAAGCTGAAGTTAAATATGTGAATAAGACACTCTGGAGATGATGTAGCTAAGCTCACTCATCATAATGATAAATGTATGGAAAGTTATTCAAGTTACAAGGTGAAATATTAATGTTATCACTAAGTGTAATGTGTTCTTAATGTGGTCCTTTGATAATTAATTGAGAAGGTGTAATAGCTAACTCAAGGAATTTTTTTATGGATTTGGTATAAAGAAAGGACATTTTCCTTTATCATGTTTCAAAAGAAGAAAAGGATTAGAAGTAGCATGAAGATCAAAATGTGAAGATAAGTAGAGTAGAGCGAAGGTGAAGAAAACTTCATTACCAAGGTTTTATTATGTGATCTAAAGTTTGATACTTGGATTCAAGGTTTGTGACTTGGTCTAAAAGGTTAGATAGTGATTGGTCTAGTTGATAGGATAGAGGAAAGAAGTTAAAGTATAGTACATATAATTATTCTACAAGGAATACTTGAAAGAATAGTTGGACAGTGAGTTTAGTGATCTTGCCCCAAAAGCTATTTGAATAGTGAGTCCTTCTATCTTGAATAACTCCTAACCAGGTTTGCATAACTGATAACAAGATTGGAATCTTCTAAAAATAATTTAAAGCCTCCTAATAGGGACTCATATGTACTAAATGTTTTAATAGACTCCTAATAGGGTCCATCCTCTAAAAAAGAATATTTATATTAGTACATCATCTTGTGGGAATCATTCCCACCAGGGTTTTCCCTCTGATCAAGGGTTTCCCTAGTTAACATATTTGGTGTAATTGTGTATATGCATCTTTGTATGGTTTTGTTTACCTTGGTTGAATGGTTAAGATTATTTAAGGTGGATAAATATTTTAATTATTGGATAGATGATTCACCACCAACCTTAGTTATCTTGGTGGACTATTATTTCTAACAATTGGTATTAGAGCATCAGGTCCTTGAAGATAAATTTTAACAACTTTGGGAGATCTGTGGTGAACATATTTAGAAAAGAGAGTCTTGTTGGAAGATTGGTTTGATGATGATATGTTACATTCATGATTGAGTTTTTCATTGATGTCAACATAGCATGTTTGATGTCTTTTGTGGTATCTAATAGAAGAATAGTGGAAAGATCAAGTTGGTATAGATGACTAGTTGAGCATGATAACTACCCTAGGTTATGAGAGGCAGTTCTAAGTATCTGGCATATGTAGCTAATGTTAGAAGTAAAAAGGATAAGTCTAGAAGAAATTATGAAATTTTTGGTGATGTCTATTTTGAGATAGAGTTTACAAAGGCATGTTATGGTAAACATGTTAGATCTCTTATCAAATTTTATATCTTGAGGATTGAGGTTGAGGAAATGAAAAAGACATGTTGAGGATGATGTGGCTAAGCTCACTCATCATAATATTGTGTGTACAAAAAATTATTTAAGTTTTAAGGTAGAAGATTTGTGTTATCACTAAGTATAACATGTTCTTAATGTGGTCCTATAATAATTAATTGAGAAGGACTAACACCCAACTCAAGGAATTGTTTTATGGACTTGATATAAAGGAAGGATATTTTCCTTTATCATGGGAATGGATATATGTGAATTGTGAATGTTCAGAAACAAAAAGAAATGTGAAGTTGAGCATAATAGTACAGAAGTGAAGGAAACTTTATTGTCAAGGTTTTTCTGAGTGATCTAAGGTTTGATATTTGGATGTGAGGTTCATGACCTAGTCTACAAGGTTTGATAGCAATTAGTTCAGTTGATAGGTTAGAGAAAAGAAAAAAGAAGGAAGAAAATAATAGTAAACTATCTGTTTGAGTAGCGAGCTCTTCTTGTAGTTGAAATTTCATGTTTGGGCAGTGGGCTTTTCCTACATACATTGTACTACAACTCCTAATAGGGTTAGAATCTCCTAACAGGCATTTAAAGTCTCCTGATAAGGACTCATTGTACTAAATGTTGTAATAGACTCCTAACAGGGTCCATCCTCTAACAAGGAATGTTTATATTAGTTCATCATCTTGTGGGAATCATTCCCACTAGGGTTTTCCCTCTGATCAAGGGTTTCCGTAGTCAACATATTTGGTGTAATTTTGTATATGCATCATTGTATGGTTGTTGTTTACTTTGGTTGAATGGTTAAGTTTGTTTAAAGAAGATAAATGTTTTAACTATTGGATAACTAATAAAAAAAGAAATTTTGACACACGAGTTATGGAAATTCTTGGTGAGTTATTAGATTTGTGTAAAGAGTAGAGTATTGAGTTTACAGATCTAGAATCCTTCTACTATATAGAAAGGAATAGTAGCTCAAGCAAAGATAGATCCAGAATAGAAGAAGATATAAAGATAAAGGAAGGTATTGATCTTCTTACAAAGAGAGAACCTGAAGATATGAAATTTTTTGTTTGTTGGACATGTAAAGAGTTTGGTCATTTTTCAAGGAAATGTCTTAAAAGATTGAGAAAAGCTAGAAATAGTCTACTTTCTGATAAAGTTAAGGAATTTAGAGAAAGTATAGAAAGATCCTTAAAAGGCTATGCTAATGAAAAGCATGTATCAGAAGAACAAATTTGGTGACTATTATGGAAAGTGCAAATGTTGGGTATAGAGCACATTAAGGTATATCAATAGGGGAGTATGATTGATGAAGAGGATTTGAAGATTCATAGTCTTTTGTTGGTATTCTTAGAACTAGATGTTTTTTCATCTATTTTTCCATCAATGCCAAAGGGGGATATTATTGGAAGATTGGTTTGATGATGATATGTTACATTCATGAATTAGTTTGTCATTAATGTCAACATAGCATGTTTGATGTCTTTTGTGGTATCTGACAGAAGAATAGTGGAAAGATCAAGTTGGCATGGATAGCTAGTTGACCATGATAACCACCCGAAGTTATGGGAGATACTTCTGAGTATCTGGTGTATGCAATTAATGTCAAAAGAAAAAAGAACAAGTCAAAGAAGAAGTTATAAAAGTTTTGGTGGTGTTTGTTCCAAGATAGAGTTTATATCTTGATGATTGAGGTTGAGGAAATGAAAAAGACATGTTGAGGATGATGTGTCTAAGCTTGTTCATCATAATATTGTGTGTATGAAAAGTTATTCAAGCTGTGAGGCAAAAGATTTGTGTTATCACTAAGTGTAACATGCTCTTAATGTGGTCCTATAATAATTAATTGAGAAGGAATAATAGCCAACTCAAGGAATTGTTTTATGGACTTAACATAAAAGAAGGATATTTTCCTTTATCATGGGAATGGATATCTATGAAGTGTGAATGTTCAAAAAGCAGAAAAGAGTGCAAAATGTGAAGTTGAGCAAAGCAATGTGGAAGTGAAGGAAACTTCATTGTCAAGGTTTTGCTGAGTGATCTAAGGTTTAATATTTGGATCTAAGGTTCATGACCTAGTCTACAAGGTTTGACAGTGATTGGTCTAGTTGGCAAGACAAAGGAAAGAAGGAAATAATCTAGTAAAATATTTGTTTTAGTAGTGAGCTTTTCTTGTAGTTGAAATTGCATGTTTGGGCAGTGGTTCTTCTTGCACACATTCTACTACAACTCCTAACAGGAATTCAAAGTCTCCTAATAGGGACTCATTGTACTAAATGTTGTAATAGACCCCTAATAGGGGTCATCCTCTAACAAGGAATATTTATATTAGTACATCATCTTGTGGGCATCATTCCCACTAGATTTTTCCCTCTGATCAAGGGCACATCATCTGACAGAGGAAATTTTGACAATGAAATGATGGAAATTCTTGGTGAGTCATCAAATTTGTGTAAAGAGCATAGCATTGAGTTTTTTGATCCAAAATCCTTCTATTATATATAAGAAAATAGAAGCACAAGCAATGATAGATCTAGATCCAAAGAAGACATAAAGATAACTAAAGGTATTGATCTACTTACATAGAGAGAACCATAAGGTATGCACATTTTTGTTTGTTGGACATGTAAAGAATTTGGACTTTTTTGACTAGATGTCCTAAGAGATTAAGAAAAACTAGAAAGAGTTTACTTTCTAATAAAGTTAAAGAATTTAGAGCAAGTGTGGAAAGATCCTTGAAAGACTATAGTAATAAGTCTAGATTGGTTAATGAAGAGAAAGTTATAGAAGAAATGGTTTTGGAGACTATTATGGAAAGTGCAAATGTGAGAGTTGATAAGAAATTTAACATACAAGAAAGAATAGCTAACTATAATTCAAATGATGAGAATGTTGTTAATAAACCAAGGAATGATGAAGTATTCTTTAGGACTAAAAGTGATTTGCAAAATGAAGGGGAGCTAAAGAAGGAACAAAGCTCAGAACCTTAAATAGATCTAAGAGTTGAAATGACAACTCCTACTTTAGGTAAGAGTATGACAAAGAATCGTCCACATGAGAAAATTATCAGAAGCAAATATAAAGATGTGATGACAAGAAGCAGAATCAATGAAGAACTATGTTTGATATCCTAAGTTGAACCAAAGAATGCAAATGACACATGTAAAGATGACTATTGGAAACAAGCTATGAAAGAGGAATTGAATCAAATAGTAAACAATGAGAAATGGGAATTGGTCCCCATACTAGCAGACAAGAATGTGATAGGAGCACAATGGGTATTCACAAACAAGATCAATGAACAAGGTAAAGTTGTAAGGAAGAAAGCAAGACTAGTTGTAAATGTTACTCGTAGCAATAAGGAATAGATAATGATGAGACCTATGCTCCTTTAGAAAGAATAGAAGTAGTAAGGTTATTCTTAACATATGTAGCATATAAGAAATTCAAGTTATATGAGATGGATATCAAGTCAACATTTATGAATGGAGAACTTGAAGAAGAGGTAGGCATAGAACATCCTAAAGGTTGTCCTTTGATAGATGCAAAGGACATATTATGCAAATTGAATAAATTATTTTATGGCTTGAAGAAACTACCCATAAATTTGAATGCAAGGTTGGACAAGCATTTGACAAAGCTTGGATATAAAAAATGTATGGAAGATAGTAATCTATATTGTAAAGAAATTGATGATGGATTGATGATCTTGGTAATATTTTTTGATGATCTCATATATGGAGGAAATGATGATGAAATTGACAAGTTTGTAGAAGAAATGAAGAAGAATTTGAAATGAGCATGATAGGGGAAATGAAATATTTTCTAGGATTACAAATTTTGTAGGACAAAGAAGGCATATTTATTTCTTAGACTAAGTATTTGAAAGATTTACTAAAAAGGTTTGGTTTGGAAACATGTAAACCCATTGGAACACCTATGGTAACTTGGCACAAGTTATCTACAAAGGATGAGACACCTATTGTTGAACTAAAGAAGTAAAAATCTATGATCAAAGGGTTGCAATATCTAATTCACACAAGGCTAAATATAGAAAATGTAGTTGAAATTGTTGCAAGATTTCAAGCTGACCTTAGAGAATCACATTATGTAGTAGTCAAAAGGATATTCAGATATCTGAAAGGAACACCTGAACTTAGATTGTGGTATGATAGATCTAATGATTTCACTCTATATGCTAATACTAATGTTGATTAGGTAGGTAGTATGGATGATAGAAATAGAACCAGTGGTGGAGCCTTGTTTCTTGGAGTAAAATTTGTTTCTTGGTTAAGCAAGAAGAAGGATTGTACATCACAAAGTAAAATAGAAGCAGAATATGTTGTAGTAGCAAACAATTATAATCAAGTTGTTTTGATAAAGTAGATGTTGAAGGAAATTGTGACAACACAAGTATAGTAATTATGTCTAAGAATCTAGTGTTTCATTCTAAGACTAAGAACATTTCTATCAAGTATCACATGTTGAGAGAAAAACTTGCAAAAAAAGAAATTAGATTGGAGTGTGTAAGCATAAAGAGAATATTACATATATTTTCACTAACCCTCTTCCCAAGGAGACTTTTGAGTATTTGTGATGTATACTAGGGGTTATGCACCTTCCTACATTAGAGTAGATGATGCAAGAGTGCATTAATCCAGCGGAATAGAGCACCATTGCTTGTATGGACTAAATGATGATGCTTCCTATATGGGGGATTATCTATGATGGACAAAGTCATCTAGGACTTTTGTTGGATGTTGTTTTAAAAGTGTCTATGGATACTTGAGTAGGCCAAAGATAGTTGTTGCATAGATTATTGGTTGCTAAAACCTTTGACATTGATGTCAATGGGGGAGAAGTTTAACATGAAAAGTAGTTTGGAAACAGTTTGATAGAAGAGAAATAGTTGAGGAAAAGTATAATAGGAGAAGTAAAACATGAAAGATATTTTAGAATGGAAAATAGTATGGGAGAAGCACATGGAAGAATGATTGATGAAGACGATTTGAAAAGAAAGCTTAACAATATTTTGTAGTTGGTATTCTTGGAACTAGATGTTTTTCATCTATGCTGCCATCAATACCAAAGGAGGAGATTGTTGGAAGCATGAATGTTGATGATACTAATATCAAAGAGTATTGTAGGAACATGATTAGATCATTATCACAATGATATATTACATTCATTAATGCATTTTTCATTGATGTCAACATAGCATCTTTCTATGGTATCTAACAGAAGAACAATGGAGAGATCAAGTTGGTATAGATAGACTATTGAGTATTTTAACTAAGCGGGGAAAGGGAGATACTAATAGGTGTTTAGTATATGCATCTAACCTTGAAATCATAAGATATAAATTATGGAAGAAAGTTATGCAAGTTTTGGTGAAGACTATTCTTTAGAGTTTATAGAGGCATGTTCTAGTAAACTTGTTATATCTCTTAGCAAAGTTGTTATTTTGAGAAGCTAAAGTTAAAGATGTGAAGAACACACTCTAGAAATGATGTTGCTAACCTTGCTCATCATAATGATATGTATACAAAAAATTATTTAAGTTATAAGGTGAAAGATTAATGTTATTGCTAAGTGTAATGTGTTCTTAATGTGGTCCTATAATAATTAATTGACAACGTGTAATAGTTGATTTAGAGAATTGTTTTATGGATTTGGTATAAAGGAAGGACATTTTCCTTTATCATGTAAGAAAAGGAGAAAAGGATTGGAAGCAAAAAGAATAGTGAAATGTGAAGCTAAGAAAAGAAGAGTGAATGTGAAGAAAACTTTATTGTCAATGTTTTATTGTCTGATCCAAAGTTTGATACTTGGATCTAAGGTTCATGACCTAGTCTACAAGGTAAAATAATGATTGGTCCAGTTGATAGGATAGAGAAAAGAAGATAAAGTATAGTACATATAATTATTCTACAAGGAATAGTTGAGAGATTAGTTGGATAGTGAGTTCTATGATCTTTCCCCAAAAGTTGTTTGGATAGTGGGTCCTTCTATCTTCTACAACTCCTAACAAGGTTGGTGCAACTCCTAATAGGGTTGGAATCTTCTGAAAAAAGGATTCAAAGTCTCCTAATAGGGACTCATATGTAGTAAATGTTATAATAAGCTCCTAATAGGGTCCATCCTCTAACAAGGAATGTTTATATTAGTATATCATCTTGTGGGAACCATTCCACTAGGGTTTTCCCTTTGATCAAGGGTTTGCCTAGTTAACATATCTAGTGTAATTGTGTATGTGCATCTTTGTATAGTTGTTGTTTACTTTGGTTGAATGGTTAAGATTATTTAAGGTGGATAAATGTTTTAATTATTAGATAAGTGATTCACCCACTCCCCCCCTTCCCTCTTAGTTATCTTGGTGGACTATTGTTTCAAACATATTAGATGGTCAACAAGGCTAAGTAGATCTCTAGAAAGATTTTCTCCTTATTTGTACTCTATTTTACTTACTAATGCTTGTGAACCTAAATGTCATGATGAAGCTATGCAAGTGGATGCTGAGATTCAGTGGGAGTTTTTAATGAAAGATGAAATGGACTCTTTGCTAAAAAATAAGACTTCGAATTTATGCATATTTCCTGCAAGTAAAAGGGCTTTACAAAATAAAAGGGTTTACAAGTTGAAAGAAGAGGATGGAGGTAAGAAAATATTTAAATCTAGGTTAGTGGTAAAATGATTTTCATAGACAAAGGATATTGATTTTGATGAGATATTCTCTCCTATTGTTAAAATGACTTCATTTTGCATTGTTTTTAGTATTGTGGGTACTGAAGATTTGCATTCACAGTAGCTTAATGTTAAAAAAAACTTCCTTCATGGTGATTTTGATGAAGAGATATATATGGCACAACCATAGAGATTTGATGTCAAGGGTAAGGAGAAAACAACGTGCAAATTGAAGAAAAAGTATATGGCTTGAAGCAAGCACTTTGGCAATGGCATCTAAAATTTGGTAGTTTTATGCATGAGAATGGATATTGTAGGTGTCATTCAGATCATTTTGTTTACTTTAAGAGGTTGGATGATGATAGCCACATTAACTTATCTTTATATGTTGATGATATGCTTGTAGCTAGGTCTAACATGGATCACATTAAGGGGCTAGAATTCTAGTTAGCACATGCATTTTGCTATGAAGGATTTGGGGGTAGGAAAAAAAATTCTTGGTACAAAGATTTGTAGAGATAGGAAGAAAAAAATATATTGTGAAGGTGTTGCAATCTTTCTCTATGGAGAGTGCTACAAGTGTCAATACACCTTTATCTGGTCATTTGAAGTTGATTAAGGAGATGTGTCCCAATACATAAGAAGAGGAGGATAAGATGTCCAAGGTACCTTATTCTTCAACTATAGGAAAATTGATGTATGCTATGGTATGCATAAGGCTTGATATTGGCCATGCAGTGGGTGTCGTTAGCAGGTATATGAGTCATCCAGGAATTAAGCATTGGAATGTAGTCAAATGGATTCTTAGATATTTGAGAGGCACATCTAGTAAGTGTCTACATTTTAGGGGCTCCACTTCTAATTTACAGGGATACGTTGACTCATATTTTGGAGGGGATATTGATAGTAGGTGGAGTACTATAGGTTATGTATTTATTGTGTGTGGGGCAACAGTGAACTAGGTTTCTAGATTATAGATTGTGAACACTTTATCCACTATAGAGGTAGAGTATGGTGTTTCTATAGAGGCATCCAGGAAGATGATATGACTTTAGTTCTTCTTGGAAGATTTAGGACACCCTCAGAGGGATAATTATTTGTTTTCAAATAGCCCAAAGTGTCATTTATATTGCAAATAATTCTACTTTGATTTCACAGACAAAACACATACAATTGTGGTATAATTTCATTTAGTTAGTATTGGATGATGGACAATTAAAGCTGGACAAGATACATATAGATGAAAATCTAGCAGAAATGTTTACAAAGGTAGTAACAAGGGAGAAGCTAAACTCCTCTTCAGCTTTAGTTGGTCTTCTAGACTAAACAAGAATAAAAGAACAACAAAGTCTAGGGTGATTTGATCTAGTGGGAGCCTCATGGAGTAGTGACATAGCTACAAGATGAGTCTTCAAGTGGGAGATTGTTGTTTAGTTTGGAGCTTGAGAAATCCCCAAGTGGGAGATTGTTAGATTGTGGTGACTAATCAGGGAAGTACTTTACATACTCCATAATTCATCAATGGGCTTTGGAGCCAGGAAAAGCCTTGAGTAGGGGTAGTTGGGGCCATTAGGCCAAAAATTTTTTGGGGCTACTATATAGGCATTTTATGGCTAACATGTTGTCACTAGTTTTAACCCTAAAGTAGTAAAAATACTTGTACAAAAGGGATTAGGGTTAGGAATTTTTTCATTGTAGGTGATACAAAAATTGCTTCTTACAGTGGTATTAAGTTGTAAGGGATTATATATTTTAATCAGGTTATAATCACTAGATCATTATAATATTAGATTTTCTATTTGGTGGATGTAGCCCAGGGTTTGGGTGAACCATGTTAAATCTTGGTGTCTTGTGTTCTCTTCTATGCTATTCAATTTTTTTGATATTGTTTATATTCACACGTAGTTGTTATTTATGTCTATAGTTTTATCCTAACATGTGGATAGAGTAGTATGGAGGCCATACATGTTTACTAAGGCATGGGTTGAGGATGATGATGAGCTAGTATAATTATTTTGTCTAAGATTTTTTCTTGGTTAGGTGCCCTTAGTTATCGAGAGATTTTACCTCAGGAGGGTACTTAGATAGTTTGGTCAGTGTTAGGGCATTGCATAGGGATTAGCACATTATGTACAAGTTCAAGTAGAGAGGCTAGTATGGGGGGTGACCTTTGAGTATGAGGCCTATTAGGAGGCATATTTGTAGATGATATAGATACCAAAGATATGGGCATTGAGAGATGGGAAGGAAAATGCAAGGATGAAAGAAGATTATACGTGATGGTTCTATGAGCATCCATTCTTGAGATATATAGATCTTGCAAAGCAATTACCTGGGATTAAGGATCAGTCAAACAAAGGGGATGATGGGGATGATGAGGGTGGATGAAGGAGAGGTTGGGGTCAACATTGAGCTAGGGGAAAATCTAGAGGTAGAGTGAGGATATGGGGGAGATATGGAGGATGAGGATGAGTAGAAGTGTTACCATAGCCAAGTATCATCACATGGGGCACAGTGGAGAGGTTGGAAAAGAGATAGAGAGGGGTCTATGGCTAAGGTGGGGTGAGGATGAGGGGAGGTATAGGTAGTGGTTCAAGATCTATCTAGTGAGTAGGTGATATGAGTAGGATAGAGAAGGTTAGGACCAAGTTACCTGATGATGTGTAGTTTATTCAGTGGTAGAGACTTTTGCTATAGGTTTTGATCTTAGGTGCATAGGGTTTACGGTCATAGGGGCAGCAACAAATACCATCCTAGGTGTAGCTACCACTAGATAGAGTGAGTGGGTCAGTAAGGGTGGAGAATTAGATTAGTACCATGGAAGTACAAATGGGAGTGATGGGGGTACTGATTACCCAATTGACTAGCACATTGCATGCATTTATGGCATCAATTACATTGAGGCCACCACCAGCACCACTACCACCAATGACAGATGGGGCTATAACCATTCAGATGACCACAACCATACCTATCACACCAGTGATAGTTGTGATAGAGAAGGCTCCTTGAGATGAGAGGAGTACCCCTAGTGATCAAGGACCTCTAGGAAAACATAGATAGATGATGTAAATAGTGAGACAAAAGGTTGATCTATGTATCATTTTGTATGACAATTTTATTGACTTATCATGTGTATCATTGATGAGAACCTATTGATGTCCTTGTGGATGCACTTTGTGACCTTTTTTGTTCATGTTTATATATGTTGGGACCTTTTCATGTTCATTTTCATGCGATCCTTTTGATATATGATGATCCGATCATTGAGATATTCTTATGTTGCACTCGTTGTATCATGGAATCTTGTATGCATGTGATGTTGTGATTTAATTGATATGATAGTTGTAGATGTTGATGGATTGTGGATGATTAATGTAGTATATATAATAACATTATATGTGGATATGAATGAAGTAGCTAAATGACATGTATGAGTAAAATGTGCTAATGGAATGTATGAATGAAATTTTAGGAAATGAGATCCATAAATGAAATGAAATGTGATAAGCATAAATGTAATGTAATGGCATGCATGTAATAAAATGTGTAAATGAAATGAAATGGAATGCATAACTTAAATGTGATGTAATGAATTGTATAAATGAAATGTGATGTAGTGAACTACAATGTAAGGTAACAACATGACATGAAAAGTAGAACATTAGAATAGATGATAATGAAATGTGATGATGAAATGAGATAAAATTATAATGAGTGAATGAAATTTAATGAAATAAAGTATATAAATGAAATGTGATGCATAAATAAAATAGAATGAAAGGAAATGTGATGTAAAGAAATGTTAGGTACAAGTGAAATGTAATGAAATAAAATATATAAATAAAATATGATATGATGACATGCATGAAGGAAAGGAAATAAAATCTAATGAGACATAATGAAGAGTATGAATGGAATGAAATGAAGTATGAGGAAATGATATGCAATGTAATGGAATTTGTAAATGAGATGTGAAAATGAGATGATAATAATGAGATAAAAGTAGAAGAGGGAAAATGATATGAATGAGAATGAAAAATGGAAGGAAATAAAAAGTAAGTGTCTAATGTGTGACATGTGATGAAGATGGCATGTGATGAAATAATAGAGAGAAAATGAAAAATCCAAAATAAACTAATGAAGTGAAGTAGGAAGTGAATATAAAGAGAAATGAAAATGAAGATGATAAAAATAAGAAATCGATAAGAAACATAAATGGGGAATGATAATGGATTAAATGAGGATGTTATGAGAAATGAAGGATATTAAGGATGAAATGATATGAAAAGATGTAACCTCAATTTTGAGATTTAAAAGCCACAAAGGAATAGTGGGTAAGAAGGGTGGAATAGTGAATGCATAGAATGTGATGATTAATGTGAGGAATAGTAACCAAAATTGTTTGAGATTCAAAGGTCATGCAATGGAGTAGATGATTGTGGTGTAATGAGGAATGAAATTTGATAAGAGGAAATAGTGACTAGAATTGTTTGATATTTGAAGGTCACACAATGCAATAGGTGGAATGAATATTATAAGATAGTGAAGTGATATGCATGATGATGAGGCAAAGTCCACAATAGTTGAGTGTTCAAAGCTTTCCTTGACATTGATGCTGATTCTCTCATTTGATAATTAGTCCTAAATTGTGTTGATGATCTTTTTGGATGATGTTGTGTAGACTTTCTTGTGTAATCCTAATTGACGTGCCAACTCCTTTTTTTTAATGTACCCAAGATGAAATGCAAACTAAATGAATGCAACTAAATATCGCTTTTTGAAAAGAGATGCAAATTAATTATCGTCATAGAGCATTTAATAAAAAAAGTAACCTAGTACAACCACCACTAGCTCAATTATGGTGATATGAATGTTGTATCATGCTGATACATACAACCAAACATAGGTAATGTACATGAAAGATAAGAAAACTTTTAAGAACAAAAGTGTTGGTGTAAATAAGTATTTACTTATTACACTTACTTAAGTTTTACTTAGGTTAATGCATTATTTTATTATTATTTTAGGTGAGACACTTAGGAGTTTGTGAACTCTCATTGAGTTACACAACTCTAATTATGCACATGGTGTCTACAACATAGGAGTATGCATCATTCACTGAGTTTTCATGATGACAACACAGTTATTAGCGCTCCTCATTTAGCACATGTTGTCTACACCACTAATTTGCATGCTACACCATTCTAGGCTTATCCTCACATCATTGCACTTAATCTCATGCTTAATGGAGGATAACCCATATCTGGTGGACATATGCCTTGTTGTATGACATATCATGATGTCAACTTCTATGCATTCTAGAAGCTCTCTTGAGGCCTTTATATTCAGGCACTCCTAGTGTACTTTGAAGTAGTTATTGAATGAATATTGTCATTTTGATCATACTCTATCTATTTTGGTCTACTGTGTGCTTGTGTTGAGTTTTTTAGTTCTTGGGTGAATTCTATCCTAAGCCAAATTCTTACATGGTATCAGAGCCAAGGGAGATTCTCTACACATAGCCATTTGAGACCGTTAATGCTTCAGCACCTCGACATGAACCTAGAGGATCCACAAAAATTGAGAGCATCTAGAGCTAGATCTGACCTCACCGTAGCATCCATAGCATCAATTTGGTGAAGATCAACTATAAATTTTCCTATATTGGGTGAAAGTTGATCGTGAGGCAAATTTTTTTGCAAATTGACACCCAAAGGCACTGATTTGCAATTGGGTATGATCATTTTAATTGATTTGATTATTTATTTTTTCAAATCTAAATTATTTCTCTGCAATTTTTAGGGTATTTTTCAAAAGTATTTTTGGCATTTTTATTGCCCACTCAGAGAAATTATTATGTGGTCTTTTTGGAATTATTTTCAAAATTTATTTCAGAGAAATTTTTTTTACAGACCTGGGCAGTCGAATCCTTGATCTGTGTTTTGGTAGATTATTATATTAATTTTGCAGGGCTTATTAATAATGAGGTCATTTCCAATTTATTTCGCCATATAACATTGGATGTACTACAAATCTAGAGAGCGATCTACAAATTTTTTGGCAAATCAGATCGACCGCATTAGGGTCCTTCCAAACTGCAAGCAAACCCTTCACCAATAGTTTCAACATCCGGCAGACCCTTTATCATATGCTCTGTGGTCTTCTGCATATAAACCATAGATTACACCATGTCCTCACGAATGTGGGACTAAACCCCCATAATTTGGTAGCATCAAACAACATTTTGGCAATTAACTTCCCAACCTCCGGCTACAAAAACATCTACACTGCAGATAGTCATGATAGAAAATTTGTGACACGCATCTTGCCATGCGGCCACATCACAACATCCCACGCAGACTGTACAGTCAGACATAGTTAGCTCACATGTGAGCATTAGCATCAGCATCTATATCTGTGACCAGGCTACCACATCATTGGTGACTAGACAAAGACACCACCCTAACATGTCAGATTTTTCCATACAGACTGTACGATCCGTACAGTACAGATTAGACATTAGCTACCATGTCATCCAGTGGGCCCAAGGGATGCTGATGTCATCAATCTCTTGTCCTAAAATTGATGCCTTTCTGGACATCATCACAGGAAAAATTATAACTGGTGCAATGACCCTATGAGCATCAAATTTAACCCCGTCTTTTGCTGGTGCAACCCTTTTCTAAATTGATTTTGGTTTTTGCAGTCCGACTTCAAGAGGCCATAACTCACACATACGGACTCCAAATTAGGTGCAATGTTTTTTGAAATTGGGTAAAATTTTCTAAATTTTTTAGTGGTATAGCTATTTTCTCATTTTGGTGCATGGATTGTTCAAAATTTGCATTTTTTGGTGACTATACCTAGATAATCCTACATTTTGCAACTTCAAATGCTCTGTACATGCACATCTAGAGTCGAAAATAGGTTCCATTTTTTTTGAAAGTGCATATTTTTTCATCTACTTTCCAGATCTAGCATCAGATTGTAGTGTTGTGTGGACAAAATTGTCACTTTTAGAAATAGGGCCCTTCTTTGCTTTGTAATGCTTCAGAATTGTAGAACATTGTAAAGATTCAAATTTGTACTCCATTAAGAAGTTGTAACAAGAAAAATTAGAAGTCCACAAAGGCCAAAATTGGCAAGTAGCCCATTGTAATTACACTACTGATAAAGTGCCCAAAGCATCTATTTTGGGGGGGTTTCTTGATTTAGTGAAAAGGGGTGGTGTTCTTGGTGTTGTGTTCTCTCTTTTCTACAATTTTTTTTTCATTTTCTACATTATAGGTAACTTTAAGTTTCCTAAATTAACTCCTAATAACTATGCTTCGTGGTCAATCAAAATGTTGTATCACTTAATGCATAGTGGAGTTTCACAATATGTAGATGGTACTCTTCCTAAACTGGTAGGTGATAATGTGTTTGCAAGTGATATTTCAAATTGGGTAGCCGTGGATAGGAAAGCCCTAGGTGATATATGTTTCGGGGTAGATGATAAAATCATCTATAAAATCAAGAAATGTACTACATCCAAGGAAGCTTGGGGTAGCCTCAAAAGCCTTTATGGTAAAGTGTCTGAAGAGGATGTGTTTAAAATTGAAGATGAGCTTGTTTCCTTATATCCTAAGTCATGTGACTCAATACAGGACTTCATCATCAAGGTGAATGAAATAAGGACAAAGCTTACTGATTGTGGGAATTCTATCAAACATGACAAACTAATCTATCTCATACATAACAAGATGCCATCAAAATACTCCACATTTGTATCTTCTTTTAACACCTCAAAGACTACCTTAGGGTCTGCCTACAAGAAAGTCACTTTTGAGGAATATGCAAAACTGTTGGATGATGAAGAAAAGAAGTTGAAATCAATGGGGATTCTCAAAACACCTTAGTCCAAAGCATTGGTGGCTAATGAGGGTTCTCAACATTCAGCTTCACAATCTTCAAATAAAGGAAAGGGTAAAAAGAAGTGGAATAAGGATAAATCTGAGGATACAGAAAAGACAACACCACAATCTAATCAACAAGGCAAGTCCTTGAATTCCAACAAGAAGGGGGACAATAATAAGGAGAAGAAGAAGTGTGCTTATTACAAGAAAATGGGTCATGAAGAGCATGAGTGTTATATCAAAAAGATTGATGAGTTGACTCACATCATGAAGAAACATAATGTTCCATTGCCTAATGCTTATAAGGAGAAAGGATCATCTTCAGATTCCAAGGGCAAAGGGCAAGAATTCATGGAAAATGCAAACTCTTCAAAGGAATGGATATTTGACTTAGATGCCTCATATCACATGGGTTCTTCAAGAGAGGATTTTTCTTTACTGAATCAGTCCAAGGTACCACACATCTTCATGGGGAATGATAGAAAAATGGAAGTTGAAGGAAAAGGAAATGTGGAGATGGAAAATGGAGAGTTTCAAGAGGTTCTCTATGTTCCAAACCTAAGTTCAAATCTCCTCTCAATCTACCGAATCACTCACCTCGAAGATGTACATAGAGTTGAGTTTCTTCTAGACTCAGTAAAAGTACATAGTCTTAAAGATGATTCCTTGGTTGCAGTGGGGAAAGTGAATGATCAAAAGAGGTTGTACTCTTTCTCTCATTTTGTACCCAAGTCTCCTTTAAAAGCCTTGTTAACTCAATAAAATTCAAACATGCAATTATGGCATGAGTAGTATGGTCATCTTGACTACTGCTACCTTTAGCAACTTTGCACATACCAAATGGTGAAAGGTCTACCTCAAATCAAATTTTCTAAGGGTGAGTGTTCAATAGATTTAGTGGATATGCATCTAGAGGGGAAGTTGCAAAGAGGGAAGTCTTCTAAAGCAACTAGTGTTCTACAGATGGTTCACATGGTATTAGCAGGTCCTTTTACATTCAGCCAGGGTTGCTACATACTCACCTTAGTTGATGAATTTTCAAGGTTCACTTGGGTCTATTTTCTTCATAGTAAGAATGAAGTGTTGCAAAAAATTTCTAGAATTCAAGGCTCATGTAGAATAGAAATCCAGAAAGGCCATCAAAGTACTCTAAATGGACAATGGGAATATGGATGTGAATAGAAGACTTATGGACTTTTGCAGACATGAGGGAATTGATCTTCAGACTCCTTCAGGATTCAGTTCGCATAAGAGAGATGTTGCAGCATTGAGGATTTGCACTCTTAAGTCTATGGCAAGTTGCATGATTCATGCCAAGTCTCTTGATCCATCATTAGAAGTCGAAGCAATTTCAAGTGCCACTCACATTCTTAATCATTCTCCTCATCCAGCCTTAGATGGAAAAATTCCTTTTGAGGCATGGTGTGGCAGAAAACCTATTGTGACACACTTCAAAGTCTTTGGTTGTCTTGCATGGGCAAAGAGATCTTCCAAGGGATGCAAGTCACAGTCACCTTGGCCTTGTACCTGCATTGGTTATGAAGATAGTGTGCAGGCATATAGACTGCTAGATCCTAAGACACATCAGATTTTTGTGGAGAAGGATGTATATTTTGAGGAAAGTTCACCTAGCTTGTCCTCTACTCCTCTTCGCACATCATACAGTGTGGAAATTGATAGTGACACCAGCGATAGTGCTTCAAAAACTTCAAACACGTGGGGTTCTATCGACAGATCCAGTGAGAGTTCACTTCATCAGTTCAATCCACATGCATATATTGCCACAGTGATAGGTCTAGAACAACAGGGTACTTCTAGTCTTCCAGATATAGGTTCAGTGACAAATTTGGGGGATAGTATTGATGATCTACCTCTTCTTCTTGATGCAGAATTACCTTATTCAATTATCAGAAGAGCTCCATCAAACTCTCTTGTTCATTCTCTACATTATCAATCATCACAAGTTGAAGTGATTGTGGATACTTATGATCAGCAATTATAGTAGGGTTCTTCATCAGTTGCACAGACATACAGTTCTTTGGGACAGGTTCTTCAGCCAGTTGAGTAGGTTTCAGAGATATCACTTATTCATGGGATTCTTTCCACACATAGTGGAAGCATCTCATTTGTACCCTTGGCATTGTTTCTTCCTAAGGGGAGGAACACCATTCTGCAGTCTTGGATCTACTTCTTTATTAGAGTAGTCACTATTCGGCATTCTTCTTTGGGGGGGGGAGCCCATCCTATCTCTCTTCCTTCTCATCATTCTCTTATGTATATACTGGATGTATGTCGTAATGGGGGGGTCTTGATTACTCCATCCATCTATGCATCCCTATTCATCTCTCTTTTTGGGGGAGGGTTTTTCCCATGAGGTTTTCCCTCTTTCTTTTCTTTATGGGAGATTACATATCATTATGTACACGGGTACCTAATATAGCCTATTAGCTAGGACCCATATTGCATTTCATCCTAGATTTCGTAAGCTTAAGGGCATTCCCCTAAGTTGCACTTAAGGGGGGGTGTTGGGTGTAAATAAGTATTTACTTATTACACTTACTTAAGTTTTACTTAGGTTAATGCATTATTTTATTATTATTTTAGGTGAGACAGTTAGGAGTTTGTGAACTCTCATTGAGTTACACAACTCTAATTATGCACATGGTGTCTACAACATAGGAGTAAGCATCATTCACTGAGTTTTCATGATGACAACATAGTTATTAGCACTCCTCATTTAGCACATGTTGTCTACACCACTAATTTGCGTGCTACACCATTGTAGGCTTATTCTCACATCATTGCACTTAATCCCATGCTTAATGGAGGATAACCCATATCTAGTGGACATGTGCCTGGTTGTATGACATATCATGACGCTGACTTCTATGCATTCTAGAAGCTCTCCTGAGGCTTTTATATTTAGGCACTCCTAGTGTACTCTGAAGTAGTTATTGAATGAATATTGTCATTTTGATCACACTCTGTCTATTTTAGTCTACTATGTGCTTGTGTTGAGTTCTTTAGTTCTTGGGGGAATTCTAGCCTAAGCCAAATTCTTACAAAAAGTTATAGCTATAGCAAATGAAAATAGGAACAAAAGTAGTCACATGTCAAATAAAGAACCTCACCTAATATATTGTACAAAATTGGTCAAGGTACACATGGCCTTCTAGATGAGAGGAGGCACTTACAAGTTGTAGTGCCTCTCCCATTTGACATCTGTAAGTCATCCTGTTGGATGCAACCTTTTTGATCTTTTGTGGTGATGGATCATGATTGTGACCATGAGTGGTCTACACCATTGAGGTGTTTGGATTTATGTTTCTGTATCAGCTACTTTGATTATGCTTTTGATTGATTTATGCGATTGTGATTTGATTTATGGTTCACTGAGGTTTGTGCCAGTGGTTACTAAGATCAATTTGGTATCATGAGGTTGTTCCATGATTACCTTGAGATGTGTGCAGAGATTTCACTATGTACTATTACCATGCTACACTAGACTAGGTTCGTGTAGCAGTGGTTTGTCATGTTTATGACTATGTTTGCTTAATTGTTTTAAGTTCCTTTTCTTGTTGTGTCTACAATGATTATTAAATGCTTTAGTAATTAGAAATGGATTGTCCATGTTGGATTATTTGGTTATGTGCTACATACATTTACCTTGTTATTGTTGGCATTATGATTATTTTGTCATTAGTGAGAACACTTACTCAATTCTATATGCTTACCAGGCAGCCAAGTGTTTACCTTATAAACTTTGTAGTTCAGCAGTTTACACCGAGTACATAGTGGCTAACCAGCAAATTCAGACAATGTGAAGTCTAGTAGTGTCAACTGAGCTTCTTAGTATCTATCGTGCTTTATAGTGTCTACCAAGCAAATAATTTGTGTCATGAAGATTCAATGCAAACCGAGCAATGAAAGATTTAGTGCAAATCGAGTGATGAAAGATTTAGTGTTTACTGAGTGAAGCAAGGTAAACTCAATATACAGTATCTACTAAGTGACACTACATCTACCAATTCACTAGTGGTTACCAAGTTCAAAATTACGTTGAGTGATTAGTATGGACTGAGCCTTCACTTCTACCAAGTGCATGATGATGCTAAGTAATGTAGTGAATGCCAAGTATCAGAAGCTCACCGAGTCAGTTCAGTGAACTTGAGTTATTTACTATTGGGCCAACTCTGTAATGTATTTGTTTACTTGTATTTTTGCCAACCTTGTAATTTTTTAAGTTTGAAAGGTATATACGTAAGATGTATTGTAAGATATCAAACAAGTTTAGCATGATAAAAGAATAGTGAAGTAGTGATGAGTATATATGAAAGATTATTAGTAGCAATTCAAGGTACACAACAAGGTCAATTCAGAGACTAAAAAGTTATATCCATCACATGAGGTGATCAGTACATAAGGGATCTTATCAGAAATCAGTTGCAAGCAGATCCTCTGCTTCATCCTAACAAGTGAATTAGATTTTCAAATCCTCTAACAAGGTAGACTTAATAGTCTTTATACAAATCTCCTAACAGAGTGCATACTTCATTGTATGTTTGCAAATCCTCTAACAAGGTGGACCTAGCAGTCCTTTGTGCTCCTAATAGGATAGATCACCATAAGTGGTCAATGTAAGAGTTAACTAGCCAACTTTATACTACAGTATTGAAGTTTTGTGGGTATCATCCCCACCCCAATTTTACTTTCTATTTGGAAGGTTTATGGGTCACAAAATATTGTGTTCACTTGTGTAATGATTGTTTTATGTTTTTGCATGCATTAGTATAGATGGATTTGTGGTAAATTAATAAAAAGTTTTAAGGTAACTGATTCACCCCTCCCCTCTCAATAACCTATCATTCCTTGAATATTTCCAACAATTGGTATTAGAGGTTTGTGGTTCTTAGGATAAAAGTTTAGTAGCTTGAGCAAAGATCTAAGGAAAAATTGAGATATTCAGACTTGACAAGGCAATTGAAAATTAAAAGCTAGATTTTGAAATGGCCATGGCTCAACTCAAAGAAACAAAGGAGCATCTTTCTCAATCCCTAAAAAGAAGGAAGGAAATTTCAAGGAAAATAAATGACCATTAGTATGTTGAAGAAAATATTGAAGACCTTTTACCATCAAGCAGCTCAGATGAAGCTAATGAGGCAATCAAGGATATCCTAGCAAAGAATGGCTCTCTGCAGGAAGAAGTAAGAAAACTTAAAAGAGAACAAGAAATCCAAAAAATTAGGCTATGTGAAGTTTTGGAACAAAGAAATAAGGAAAATGAAGACTTGGAACCAAGAAATAATCAATCCAATTAGCATGAAGACCTCATTGATCAAATCTCTAGAGCAAATGAAGAAATCAAGATTCTCAAAGCACAGAATGAAAGAATAAGAAGTGATCTAAATAGTGAAAGGGAAATTAATGAAAGAATGTTGAGAGAACTAAGATGTGAAAAGAAAATTGTTGAAAAATTAAAAACTAACCTAAATACTGAAAAAAAAAAATTCAATGAAAGAATGATGAAGTCACAAGAAGACATGAATCAACTGATTCAACAAAATGAGAAGAGTCTTCATAGACAAAAAGGTAAAGTAGGACTTGGATATAATGAAGAAGGTGAATCTTCCAAAAAAGGTTCCCAAAAGAACAAAGACCTACTTGCAATCACTATGGTAAGTTAGGTCATACATCAAAAAAATGTTGGAGCAATGGAAAAGGAAAATTCAATGAAAAATGCTATAACTGCAATCAACATGGTCACAAAGCTAATGAATGCAAAGAAAAACCAATATTTGAAGGTAAATGTCACAAATGCAAGAAGCATGGTCACAAGGGATTCTAATGTAGATCCAAATCATTCAATCTAGCTGAACAACTTGTTAAGGCAATATTTGGATGGGACTACAAAACCTGGTGTAGATGTCATTATTGTAGAGAATATGGACACATTGGCAAAGACTGCTCAAGGCATCAACTAAGAAAAAGAGATACAACAATAAGATGTTATACATGCACTGAACTCAATCATATAGCCAAAAATTGCATGAATATAGGAAGAATTGAAGATGAAAAGAAAGCTAAAGCTAATAACATTTGAAAGCAAACGAGATAATAGTGGATTCCTAAATCTACCAATCAGAATAGTTCAAATGATGGCCACGTCACTCAAGAAGTGGGTGACTCCACAATTTCCAATTAGATTCATAAAGGAAGATTTGGAACTGTATCATCAAGCTATATCTCGAGCAGTTCCAAATGAAAGAGAGAAAATGATCCCATTAGTATTGCAAATACACCAAGATCACAGAAAAGTTATCTTTCATTGTGTGCATCATACTCTACCAAGAAAAGTAGTTAAAGATTTTACCAAGCAAGGTTGGGAGTAAAGGAATTTTGTTCATCTACCAAGTTAATACTCATGCTAAGTTAGGTTAATGGATGATAGTCTATCATGCACTATGACAACATGGTACCTAGCATTAATGGTGAACTTTTCATCAAAATGGGCAAAATTCAACTTCATTGCCATCACATTCTCAGAGCTAAAAGATTTCCAAGTGCATTCAAGTGATTTCAAAGTGATTTCAAGTGAATTTGCAGATAAAGAAGTTTGTTTGAAGATTTCCATCACTTATCGAGAAATAATGGTTTCCACGAGCACAAGCACCAGCAAGGTGAAACGTGGATAAAAATGTTGGTCAAGGGTGTAGAATGGAAAGCACCAAACTTTAAGTTGGTTCCCGCAGTTGTAGAGGCACTAGACCCTAATGGCACACAATTATAGATACCACCCAAGGTACTTTTAATCAATGATATTTGAACTCATTTCAAATGTTCAATTCAAGAAATAGGAACCCTAGAAATGGATAGCACATTAGAAGAAATGTGTGTTAGTAGCTCTCTAAAACTTGAACATAAACATTTGAAGACAAAAGGGTTGACCCACATCTCCCATATGCCAAGAAGCTTCCAAATAAAATGGATTAGATACATCCTTAGCCATGTTCACAATGGTCAGCTATGGCTAGAGAAACCTATATTGATCACTAAGAAGAGGATTCATAAGATTACTGGCCTTCTCATACTCAGCAAAGCCAAATCTACAAAAACCCTAGGTCGGGATGAACTTCAGAAGTAAACCCTAGCCGAGTGGGATAGTAGAGGCTTAAAGGTTAGCACAGTTACCAACATTGAACTTAGATTTGGAATTTTTGTAATTACTCACAAGATTTATAGTTCAAGTTTATTGAATAGTGTGTTGTGCGAGGCCATAGACCTAGCATTCAAGGTGTTGAAGAAGAATTATGAGTATCACTTGTTTGAACTAATGCTAAGGAAACTGAACAAGAACATGGACAATATCAAATCATCCAAGAATAACCCCTATAAATTTGGATCATTATTGATATGTTTATTCTTCTATATACAAAAATTCTTTCCCTCCAAAGGTTCTGTCATATGGAGAAAGGATGTCCCCATTCTATATCAGATTAATGAGTTTATAGTAGAAATGGGTGTCAATTTTGATAGTATAATGGACAACTATTTTGAGGACTTCAAGGAGAGGATGAGAAATAGGTTCAAAATCCCTCCTAAACTTGTTAAAGATTACAAAGATGATGTTTGTTTTATGGTTGACTGTGATAGAGTATACATTCAGGCAATCAGGCCCCGAGTTGCATGGGTAAAACCTCTACCTTGTGAGGTAAACACTGATGAAACTAGGGATATTATTGAAGAACTGATAAATGAACCAGTAGATCTCGAGCAACCAATTTTTGGAACCTATGATGAAGAAAAAGCCAAAATAGAATTGGAGATCAAACTTCCCCAAGCAATCAACAAAGGTAAAAGAAAGGTTGATAAGTTGAAAACTACTACCAAGCCCTTAATGATTACTGAGGAAAAAGGTGAGGATGAAGAAGAGGAGCAGGAACCAAAAAATGGTGAGGAAGAATCAAAAAAGGAGGTAGAGAAATCCAAGAAGAAAAGAAGGGTCATCATCACAAAACCCCCAAAGGCCTCCACAACTGTTTTCACAAGAAGAGGTAAAGGTAAGAATAAGGATTAAGTAGTATATAAAAAGCCCCAACTTACCTTCCAAGAGAGGTTGAAACAAATGGAAGAGGGAGCTAGCATCATAAATTTCAAAGCATTGAAATTTGAAACAAGGACTGATGTAGAGAAAATGCAGATTGAGGAACTAGTACTTAATAAGATGGGAAAATGGAAATACTCCCCAGACTAGCTTGCCCCTCAAATCTCCAAAGAGCTATTGGTAAGATTGCAACCAAGGTAGGAATTAGCCACCCAAATAGCCAAGGACATATATGAGCAATCCTTGAAGAATCTTCTACTAAGTCTTACTAAGGTAGAAATAAAGGCAGTAATGAAGATAATGAATGTAAAATGATGATTAGATTTCAGACATGTTTGATTCTAATTAAGGATATTGAGCATGTTTTAAGAGATGCAACAAACATGTGGAAGAACATCTATCATCTGTAAAAGCCTAATAATGATCCAGTTGTGATCGAGGATGATGGTCGTACCAGTGATGATGACGAAGATGACAACACTTCTAGTGCTACTATTGACACTAGAGATGATCAAGCACTAAGGTTTGATGATGAAGAGAAAGGGGAAGAAGTTAAAGAGGAAGAAAAGGAGGAAGAGGATGAAGAAGATGATCCAATGAAGATTGCAGCACAAGTCATTGCTTCCCTTCCTCACTCTCCACCTAGGATTGCAACATCATCAGGGTTGGAGACAACTTTAGCAGGATTGACCACATCAATAACATCATCCACTCCTACTTCCCCATAGCTCCAAGCATCATCTATGGAAGTAACCATTACTTCATCTACTGAGCTACAACCTTCTTCATTAGCACCCGAGCAATCAGTCACTGTAGCATCAACTATGTCAACCTTCTCTGTTGCATGTATAGTAAGTTCTATAGTTCTTTCTACAATTTTGTCTACTCTAATTGTGAATATTCTAGTCTATACACTACCTCTTTGTACATTCTTTTTGAGGACACCAATTTTGGATTCAACTAGTACTTCTCTCAACTATCCTCCAGTTGCACCAATTCAAGTATTTTTGGCCAGTCCATCTATGTCAACGATTGTCTCTGATTCCAAATCCAAGGAAGTAAGCACAGAACTAAAACCAAAAACTCCTCTAAAACTTTTGCTTACTGGAAAAAAAATTGATGAAGATATAGATTTGGATACATAAATTTTTATTCCAAAGATAATCTTGGACAATGCCTTAGCCAGTGAGATGAGAATGGTTAGTTAGCTTCTAGAGCAGAAGGCAAGGCAGAAGCAACTCATAGAAGAAAGAGATAGAGAATATACTATAATATAAAATGCCAAAAACATAATTATTGAAGCTATTGGTCTTGATATTGATTCATCTCAACACATTTTGTTGCAATTAGAAGAGGCTATAAATAAGTTCAATGAGGAAACCTCTAGATAGGAGAAACTCATTGAAAAGGCAAAAAATAAATTTGATAATAAAGGGCTTGAGCACATTGCTTAGCACATTGCAATAAAGCAGATTGAATTATCCTCAATTTTGAGCAACCTTGAGCAAGCATTTACAAATGTAACATCACTTTTTGGCAAGATCTATGATGTTACCAAGTACACCAAAGAGGTTAAAGAAAAATTAAATAAGATAGATGTGGAAATTAAGGATACTGCTCAAAAGTTGCAGCTTGACCATATTTCAAGCTCATCACACCACACAAAAGGGTATGTGCAAGATCATGGTGTACCAAACTATGGCCTTAAGTGGCAGTGAAAAATCAGCAAATCAGGTTTATGTCAACTTGACACATAATTTTGAAGTGGTTATGGACTTTATATCAAAAATTTGTAAGAAAATAATTTGTAGAAAATTGAATTTAGTTTCTAAACTACTAGGCCTTATCAGGAGAAAAAAATAATTGATTGGTCAAAAGTTTGAATTTTAATGCAGTACTAAGAAAATTTCAAGGCGAAAATAAAAAGTAGGTGTATGTCTGACCACCTTAATAAAAATCAAATCATAATATTTTTTTAATATAATTATAGATATGAAAACTAGAATCATGCCCGGATGTGACGCATATTTTTTGATATTTTTATTCCAAATAAATAATTAAATATGAATTTTCTACCAAAACTTTTTTGGATTAAAAAAAGTCCCGTGTCTGACCACCCTAACTAATAAAAAATTTGATCAAATTTTTCTTTTTTTATTTTTTTCTAATACTAGGGGAAGTATAGAATGTGATGCAACTTTTAGATTTAAAAAATGTTATACCGTTTGAAAGTTATAGCTATTTTTCATTCAGTATGTCAATCAACACTTTACAATAATCTTCATTGATAATTAACTAATAAATAATTATCGAACTCAGAATTTGACAGAAATTATATTGATGGAATCTAGAGAGCGATATTAAAAAACCTATTTCATTTCATTCAATTTTGATCAAAATAACATTGTCAGACGGCTATCCGAAGTCTGAGTATCACTAAAACTCTCTATAAACACGTCTTTGGGGTTGACCGGGCAGGCTTGGTAAATACCAAGCCTGATTGGATATCCGATTCAAATTAAATATAATATATATTATAAATATTATTATATTAATATGTATGTTATTAATATATTTATATAATAACGTAATATTTTCATTAAATATAATAATGTAATATGTATATGTATATATATATTATTATATTGATATGTATATTATTAATATATAAGAGTCAAAGGGGGTCATAGGACCCATAAGAGTCAAAGAGGGTGACCTATAACCCTCTTTGACCCATTAAACGACGATATATGTCTCTAGGGGTCCTCGGACCCCTAGGGACATATGTCGTCCTTTAATGGGTCAAAGGGGGTACCTCTGACCCATTAAATGACGACATATGTCTCTAGGAACCTCAAGGACATAGCTGAATCGTTCATATCGGTCAAAGGGGGTCATAGGGTGACCTATGACACTCTTTGACCCATTAAATGACGACATATGTCTCTAGGGGTCCTATGACACCTAGGGACGTATTCGAATGGGTATTATGGGTCAAAGGGGGTCATAGGGTGACCTATGACCCTCTTTGACCCATTAAACAATGACATATGTCCCTAGGGGTCCTAGGACCCCTAGGGACATAGTCGAATCGTTCATCTGGGTCAAAGGGGGTCATAGGGTGACCTATGACCCCCTTTGACCCATATGAACGATTCGACTATGTCCCTGGGGGTCCTAGAACCCCCAGGGACATAGTCGAATCATTCATATGGGTGAAAGGGGGTCATAGGTCACCCTATGACCCCCTTTGACCCAATAAATGACGACATATGTCCTTAGGGGTCCTAGGACATCTAGGGACATATTCGAATGGGTAATATGGGTCAAAGGGGGTCATAGGGTGACCTATGACCCTCTTTGACCCATTAAACGATGACATATGTCCCTATGGGACCTAGGAGCCCTAGGGACATATTTCAATCGTTCATATGGGTAAAAGGGGCTCATAGGGTGACCTATGACCCTCTTTGACCCATTAAACGACGATATATGTCTTTAGGGATCCTAGGACCCCTAAGGACATATTCGAATGCGTAATATGGGTCAAAGGGGGTCATAGGGTGACCTATGACCCTCTCTGACTCATTAAATGATGACATATTTCTCTAGGGGTGCTTGGACCCCTGGAGACATATTCGAATTGTTCATATGGGTCAAAGGGGGTCATAGGGTGACCTATGACCCCCTTTGACCCATTAAACGATGACATATGTCCCTAGGGGTCCTAAGACCCCTAGGGACTTATTCGAATGGGTAATATGGGTCAAATGGGGTCATAGGGTAACCTATGAACCTCTTTGACCCATTAAACAAAGACATATGTCCCCAAGGGTCTTCAGACCCTTAGGGACATATTCAAATCGTTCATATGGGTCAAAGAAGGTCATAGGGTGACCTATGACCCTCTTTGACCCATTAAACGACGACATATGTCCCTAGGGGACCTCAGACCCCTAGGGACATATTCGAATCGTTCATATGGGTCAAAGGGGGACATAAGGTGACCTATGACCCTCTTTGACCCATTTAATGACGACATATGTCTCTAGGGGTCCTAGGACCCCTAGGGACATATTCGAATTGTACATATGGGTCAAAGGGGGTCATAGGGTGACCTATGACCCCCTTTGACCCATTAAACGATGACATATGTCACTAGGGGTCCTAGGACCCCTAGGGACATATTCGAATGGGTATTATGGGTCAAAGGGGGTCATAGGGTGACCTATGACCCTCTTTGACCCATTAAACGACGACATATGTCCCTAGGGGTCCTTGGACCCCAAGAGACATATTCGAATGGGTAATATGGGTCAAAAGGGGTCATAGGATGACCTATGACCCGCTTTGACCCGTTAAACGACGACATATGTCCCTAGGGGTCCTAGGATCCTAGGGACATATTTGAATTGTTCATATGGGTCAAAGGGGGTCATAGGGTGACCTATGACCCCCTTTGACCCATTAAACGATGACATATGTCCCTAGGGGTCCTAGGACCCCTAAGGACATATTCGAAAGGGTAATATGGGTCAAATGGGGTCATAGGGTAACCTATGACCCTCTTTGACCCATTAAATGATGACATATGTCTCTAGAGGTCCTAGGACCCCTAAGGTCATATTCGAATCGTTCATATGGGTCAAAGGGGGTCATAGGGTGACCTATGACCCTCTTGACCCATTAAACGACGATATATGTCTCTAGCGGTCCTAGGACCCCTAGGGACATATTCGAATGGGTAATATGGGTCAAAGGGGGTCATAGGGTGACCTATGAACCTCTTTGACCCATTAAACGATGACATATGTCCCTAGGGGTCCTCGGACCCCAACGGACATTCGAATGGGTAATATGGGTGAAATGGGGTCATAGGGTGACCTATGACCTTCTTTGATCCATTAAACGACGACATATGTCCCTAGGGGTCCTAGGACCCTAGGGACATATTCGAATCGTTCATATGGCTCAAAGGGGGTCATAGGGTGACCTATGACCCCCTTTGACTCATTAAACGATCACATATGTCCCTAGGGGTCGTAGGACCCCTAGGGACATATTTGAATCATTCATATGAGTCAAAGAGGGTCGTAAGGTGACCTATGACCCCCTTTGACCCATTAAACGACGACATATGTCCCTAGGGGTCCTAGGACACCTAGGGACATATTCGAATGGGTAATATGGGTCAAATGGGGTCATACGGTAACCTATGACCCACTTTGACCCATTAAATGACGACATATGTCTCTAGGGGTCTTAGGAGCCCTAGGGACATATTCAAATCGTTCATATGGGTCAAAGCGGGTCATAGGGTGACCCATGACCCTCTTTACCCATTAAAAGACGATATATGTCTCTAGGGGTCTTAGGACCCCTAGGGACATATTCGAATGGGTAATATGGGTCAAAGGGGGTCATAGGGTGACCTATGACCATCTTTGACCCATTAAACGATGACATATGTCCCTAGGGGTCCTAGGACCCCTAGGGACATATTCGAATGGGTAATATGGGTCAGAGGGGGTCATAGGGTGACCTATGACCGTCTTTGACCCATTAAACGAAGACATATGTCCCTAGGGGTCCTAGGACCCTAGGGACATATGCGAATGGTTCATATGGGTCAAAGGGGGTCATAGGGTGACCTATGACCCCCTTTGACTCATTAAACGATGACATATGTCCCCAGGGGTCCTAGGGACATATTTAAATCGTTCATATGAGTCAAAGGGGGTCATAGGGTGACCGATGACCCCCTTTGACCCACTAAACGATGACATATGTCCCTATGGGTCCTAGGACCCTAGGGACATATTCGAATGGTTCATATGGGTCAAAAGGGGTCATAGGGTGACCTATGACCCCCTTTGACCCATTAAACGATGACATACGTCCCTAGGGGTCCTATGACCCCTAGGGGCATATTTGAATCGTTCATATGAGTCAAAGGGGGTCATAGGGTGACCTATGACCCCCTTTGACCCATTAAACGACGACATAGGTCCTTAAGGGTCCTAGGACCCTTAGGGACATATTCGAATGGGTAATATGGGTCAAATGAGGTCATAGGGTAACCTATGACCCTCTTTGACCCATTAAACGATGACATATGTCTCTAGGGGTCCAAGGACCCCTAGGGACATATTCGAATTGTTCATATGGGTCAAAGGGGGTCATAGGGTGACCTATGACCCTCTTGACCCATTAAAAGATGATATATGTCTCTAGGGGTCCTAAGACCCCTAGGGACATATTCGAATGGGTAATATGGGTCAAAGGGGGTCATAGGGTGACCTATGACCCTCTTTGACCCATTAAACAACGACATATGTTCCTAAAGGTCCTAGGACCCCTAAGGACATATTTGAATAGGTAATATGGATCAAATGGGGTCATAGGGTAACCTATGACCCTATTTGACCCTTTAAACGATGACATATGTCTCTAGGGGTCCTAGGACCCCTAAGGACATATTCGAATCGTTCATATGGGTCAAACGGGGTCATACGGTGACCTATGACCCTCTTGACGCATTAAACGACGATATATGTCTCTAGGGGTCGTAGGACCGCTAGGGACATATTCGAACGGGTAATATGGATCAAAGGGGGTCATAGGGTGACCTATGACCCTCTTTGACCCATTAAACGACAACATATGTCCCTAGGAGTCCTCGGACCCCAAAGGACATATTCGAATGGATAATATTGGTCAAATAGGGTCATAGGGTGACTTTTGACCCTCTTTGACCCATTAAACGATGACATATGTCCCTAGGGGTCCTAGGACCCTAAGGACATATTCCAATTGTTCATATGGGTCAAAGGAGGTCATAGGGTGACCTATGACCCCCTTTGACCCATTAAATGACAACATATGTCCTTAGGGGTCTTACGGACATATTTGAATCATTCATATGAGTCAAAGGGGGTCATAGGGTGACCTATGACCCCCTTTGATGCATTAAACGATGACATATGTCCCTAGGGGTCCTAGGACCCCTAGGCACATATTCGAATGGGTAATATGGGTCAAATGGAGTCATAGCGTAACCTATGACCCTCTTTGACCCTTTAAATGACGACATATGTCTCTAGGGGTCCTAGGACCCCTAGGGACATATTCGAATCGTACATATGGGTCAAAGGGCCCTATGACCCTCTTTGACCCATTAAATCATGATATATGTCTCTAGGGGTCTTAGGACCCCTAGGGACATATTCGAATGGGTAATATGGGTCAAAGGGGGTCATAGGGTGACCTATGACCCTCTCTGACCCATTAAACGATGAGATATGTCGCTAGGGGTCCTAGGACCCCTAGGGATATATTCGAATGGGTAATATGGGTCAAAGGGGGTCATAGGGTGACCTATGACCCCCTTTTACCCATTAAATGATGACATATGTCTCTAGGGGTCTTGGGACCCCTAGGGACATATTCGAATGGGTATTATGGGTCAAAGGGGGTCATAGGGTGACCTATTTCCCTCTTTGACCCATTAAACGACGACATATGTCCCTAGGGGTCCTCGGACCCCAAGGGACATATTCGAATGGGTAATATGGGTCAAACGAGGTCATAGGGTAACCTATGACCCTCTTTGACCCATTAAACAATGACATATGTCCCAAGGGGTCCTAAGACCCCTAGGGACATATTCAAATC
Organism: Cupressus sempervirens; assembly: GCA_028749045.1. NCBI lineage: Eukaryota > Viridiplantae > Streptophyta > Pinopsida > Cupressales > Cupressaceae > Cupressus > Cupressus sempervirens. Next base: position 669,969,184 of record CM053784.1, on the reverse strand, counting down.
GTTCATATGGGTCAAAGAGGGTCATAGGGTGACCTATGACCCTCTTTTTTCCATTAAACGATGACATATGTCCCTAGGGGTCCTCGGACACCTAGAGACATATTTGAATCGTTCATATGGGTCAAAGGGGGTCATAGGTCACCCTATGACCCTCTTTGACCCATTTAATGACGACATATGTCCTTAGGGACATATTCGAATCGTACATATGGGTCAAAGGGGGTCATAGGTTGACCAATGACCCCCTTTGACCCATTAAATGACGACATATGTCTCTAAGGGTCCTAGGAACCCTAGGGACTTATTCGAATGGGTATTATGGATCAAAGGGGGTCATAGGGTGACCTATGACACTCTTTGACACATTAAACAACGACATATGTCCCTAGGGGTCCTTGGACCCCAAGAGACATATTCGGATGGGTAATATAGGTCAAAGGGGGTCATAGGATGACCTATGACCCTCTTTGACCCATTAAACGATGACATATGTCCTTAGGGGTCCTAAGACCCTAGGAACATATTCGAATTGTTCATATGGGTCAAAGGGGGTCATAGGGTGACCTATGACCCCCTTTGACCCATTAAACAATGACATATGTCCCTAGGGGTCCTAGGACCCCTAGGGACATATTCGAAAGGGTAATATGGGTCAAATGGGGTCATAGGGTAACCTATGACCCTCTTTGACCCATTAAATGATGCAATATGTCTCTAGAGGTCTTAGGACCCCTAGGGACATATTCGAATTGTTCATATGGGTCAAAGGGGGTCATAGGGTGACCTATGACCCTCTTGACCCCTTAAACGATGATATATGTCTCAAGGGGTCCTAGGATCCCTAGGGACATATTCGAGTGGGTAATATGGGTCAAAGGGGGTCATAGGGTGACCTATGACCCTCTTTGACCCATTAAACGATGACATATGTTCCTAGGGGTCCTCGGACCCCAAGGGACATTCGAATGGGTAATATGGGTCAAAGGGGGTCATAGGGTGACCTATGACCTTCTTTGATCCAATAAACGACGACATATGTCCCTACGGGTCCTAAGAACCTAGGGACATATTCGAATCGTTCATATGGCTTAAAGGGGGTCATAGGGTGACCTATGACCCCCTTTGACTCATTAAACGACGACATATGTCCCTAGGGGTCCTAGGACCCCTAGGGACATATTTGAATTGCTCATATGAGTCAAAGGGGGTCGTAGGGTGACCTATGACCCCCTTTGACCCATTAAACGACGACATATGTTCCTAGGGGTCCTAAGACCCCTAGGGACATATTTGAATGGGTAATATGGGTCAAATGGGGTCATAGGGTAACCTATGACCCTCTTTGACCCATTAAATGATGACATATGTCTCTAGAGGTCTTATGATCCCTAGGGACATATTCGAATCGTTCATATGGGTCAAAGGGCCCTATGACCCACTTGACCCATTAAACGACGATATATGTCTTTAGGGGTCCTAGAACCCCTAGGGACATATTCAAATGGGTAATATGGGTCAAAGGGGGTCATAGGGTGACCTATGACCGTCTTTGACCCATTAAATGATGACATATGTCCCTCGGGGTCCTAGGACCCCTAGGGACAAATTCGAATGGGTAATATGGGTCAAAGGGGGTCATAGAGTGACCTATGACCGTCTTTGACCCATTAAATGAAGACATATGTCCCTAGGGGTCCTAGGACCCTAGGGACATATTCGAATGGTTCATATGGGTCAAAGGGGGTCATAGGGTGACCTATGACCCCCTTTGACCCATTAAACGACGACATATGTCCCTAGGGATCCTAGGATCCCTAGGGACATATTTGAATCGTTCATATGAGTCAAAGGGGGTCATAGGGTGACCTATGACCCCCTTTGACCCACTAAATGACGAAATATGTCCCTATTGGTCCTAGGACCCTAGGGACATATTCGAATGGTTCATATGGGTCAAAGGGGGTCATAGGGTGACGTATGACCCCCTTTGACCCATTAAATGACGACATATGTCCCTAGGGGTCCTAGGACCCCTAGGGACATATTTGAATCGTTCATATGAGTCAAAGGTGGTCATAGGGTGACCTATGACCCCGTTTGACTCATTAAACGACGACATAGGTTCCTAAGGGTCCTAGGACCCCTAGGGACATAGTCGAATGGGTAATATGGGTCAAATGGGGTAATAGGGTAACCTATGACCCTCTTTGACCCATTAAATGATGACATATGTCTCTAGGGGTCCTAAGACCCCTAGGGACATATTCGAATCGTTCATATGGGTCAAAGGGGGTCATAGGGTGACCTATGACCCTCTTGACCCATTAAAAGATGATATATGTCTCTAGGGGTCCTCAGACCCCTAGGGACATATTCGAATGGGTAATATGGGTCAAAGGGGGTCATAGGGTGACCTATGACCCTCTTTGACCCATTAAACAACGACATATGTCCCTAGAGGTCCTAGAGCCCCTAAGGACATATTTGAATGGGTAATATGGGTCAAATGGGGTCATAGGCTATCCTATGACCCTATTTGACCCTTCAAACGATGACATAAGTCTTTAGGGGTCCTAGGACCCCTAGGGACATATTCGAATCGTTCATATGGGTCAAAGGGGGTCATAGGTCATAGGGTGACCTATGACCCTCGTGACGCATTAAACGACGATATATGTCTCTAGGGGTCCTAGGACCCCTAGGGACATATTCGAATGGGTAATATGGGTCAAAGGGGGTCATAGGGTGACCTATGACCCTCTTTGACCCATTAAATGATGACATATGTCCCTAGGGGTCCTCGGACCCCAAAGGACATATTCGAATGGGTAATATGGGTCAAATGGGGTCATAGGGTGACTTTTGACCCTCTTTGACCCATTAAACGATGACATATGTCCCTAGGGGTTCTAGGACCCTAGGGACATATTCCAATCGTTCATATGGGTCAAAGGAGGTCATAGGGTGACCTATGACCCCCTTTGACCCATTAAATGACAAAATATGTCCCTAGGAGTCCTAGGACCCCTAGGGATATATTTGAATCGTTCATATGAGTCAAAGGGGGTGATAGGGTGACCTATGACCCCCTTTGATGCATTAAACGATGACATATGTCCCTAGGGGTCATAGGACCCCTAGGGACATATTCGAATGGGTAATATGGGTCAAATGGGGTCATATGGTAACCTATGACCCTCTTTGACCCTTTAAATGACGACATATATCTCTAGGGGTCCTAGGACCCCTAGGGACATATTCGAATCGTACATATGGATCAAAGGGGGTCATAGTCACCCTATGACCCTCTTTGACCCATTAAACGATGATATATGTCTCTAGGGGTCCTAGGACCCCTAGGGACATATTTGAATGGGTAATATGTGTCAAAGGGGGTCATAGGGTGACCTATGACCCTCTCTAACCCATTAAACGACGAGATATGTGGCTAGGGGTCCTAGGACCCCTTGGAACATTTTCAAATGGGTAATATGGGTCAAAGGGGGTCATAGGGTGACCTATGACGCCCTTTGACCCATTAAACAATGACATATGTCTCTAGGGCTCCTAGGACCCCTAGGGACATATTCAAATGGGTATTATGTGTCAAAGGGGGTCATAGGGTGACTTATGACCCTCTTTGACCCATTAAACGATGACATATGTCCCTAGGGGTCCTCGGACCCCAAGGGACATATTCGAATGGGTAATATGGGTGAAATGGGGTCATAGGGTGACCTATGACCCTCTTTGACCCATTAAACAATGACATATGTCCCTAGTGGTCCTAGGACCCTAGGGACATATTCCAATCGTTCAAATGGGTCAAAGGGGGTCATAGGGTGACCTATGACCCCCTTTGACCCATTAAATGACAACATATGTCCCTAGGGGTCCTAGGACCCCTAGGGACATATTTGAATCGTTCATATGAGTCAAAGGGGGTCATAGGTCAAGATGCATTAAACGATGACATATGTTCCTAGGGGTCCTAGGGCCTCTAGGGATATATTCGAATGGGTAATATGGGTCAAATGGGGTCATAGGGTAACCTATGACCCTCTTTGACCTTGTAAATGAGGACATATGTCTCTAGGGGTCCTAGGACCCCTAGGGACATATTCGAATCATACATATGGGTCAAAGGGGGTCATAGGGTGACCTATGACCCTCTTGACCCATTAAATGACGATATATGTCTCTAGGGGTTCTAGGACCCTTAGGGACATATTCGAATGGGTAATATGGGTCAAAGGGGGTCATAGGGTGACCTATGACCCTCTTTGACCCATTAAACGACGATATATGTCTCTAGGGGTCCTAGGACCCCTAGGGAACTATTCGAATGGGTAATATGGGTCAAAGGGGGTCATAGGGTGACCTATGACCCTCTCTGACCCATTAAATGATGAGATATGTCGCTAGGGGTCCTAGGACCCCTAGGGACATATTCGAATGGGTAATATGGGTCAAAGGGGGTCATAGGGTGACCTATGACCCCCTTTGACCCATTAAACAACGACATATGTCTCTAGGGGTCCTAGGACCCCTAGGGACATATTCGAATGGGTATTATTGGTCAAAGGGGGTCATAGGGTGACCTATGACCCTTTTTGACCCATTAAACGACGACATATGTCCCTAGGGGTCCTTGGACCCCAAGGGACATATTCGAATGGGTAATATGGGTCAAAGGGGGTCATAGGTCTTTGACCCATTAAATGACGACATATGTCCCTAGGGGTCCTAGGACCCCTAGGGACATATTTGAATCATTCATATGAGTCAAAGGGGGTCATAGGGTGACCTATGACCCCCTTTGGTGCATTAAACAACGACGTATGTCCCTAGGGGTCCTAGGACCCCTAGGGACATAGTCGAGTCATTCATATGGGTCAAAGGGGGTCATAGGGTGACCTATGACCCCCTTTGACCCATTAAATGACGACCCTCTTTGTATTATATATTATTATATTAATATGTATAATAATATAATATATATATATATAACAACGTAATATTTTTATTAAATATAATATATGTTATAAATATTATTATATTAATATATATGTTATTAATATATCTATATAATAACGTAATATTTTAGTATATATAACGTAATATTTTAGGATATACTATTTATACTATTTTAGGATAGTAATTATAATATAAATAAACACTAAATATTAATATTATTATATGTATAGTAATAATAATAATACTATTATAGCTATAATAATAATATATATTAATACTATATATTGTAGCTTAATATAAATAAACACTATATATTTACACTATTATATCTATATTAATAATATTAATACTATTATAGGTATAATAATAATATTGATACTATAGGTATATTAATACTATTTTATATTAATATTATTGATATTTTATACTAATACTAATATACTATTAACTTAGTTATAAATTAAAGTCGTTTGCCTCCAAATATTTTCATAATATTAATATTATTGTGGCAAAGGAGGGAAACCTTAGCAAGTTTTCCCCCCAAAAGTCCTTTTCCTATATCGGATATCCGATCCTGGATCGGATATCCGATCTATTATCGGATATCCGATTATACTGGCATCAATTTCAAATATTTGACTGTCCCTACAGACCTGACAACATTACTTTTTTACCTCTTTTTTCATGAGATTTGTAAAAAGTCGTGTTTTGGGGCCCAACCAATCGAAAAGAATTTGAAAATATAACCTTAGGTGTTCGAATTTGTCATCTGAATGGGGAGCAGCAGTCGTCGAAAGAATAAACGTAAAAGGAAGATATCCAATGAAGACATTGCAGCATATAGGGAAAAGGACAAAATGAAACACCGAAAAAAAAGACAAGGTATGCTAAATATCACTCAAGTTGACGATTAATTAATAGAAGGTGAAATCATAGAGTTAGATAATGAAAATGTATAGTTGGGGAATGAAAATGTACCTATTGAAAATGATAATGCAGAAATTGAAAATGTAGAGATTGAAAATTTTGAAGAAGAAATGCCACCAAGTCATAATCCAAATTGCATAATTGACCATGTCGAAGATGACAATGCACAAGAACTTAATGCACAAGAACCTTACATATCTCCTAATTATAATCGACATGAAGGTTCTAAAACACCAAAATGGATAATTGAAATTGATGAAACAATTATGACTAGTTTGGAAGGAAAAAAATCAGAAAGAACCATTCGGTTATGGGCTTCAAGACTATATCAGATGTTTTTTGGCAACAAGATAGTGGTAGAGCAATGTCAGCTTTTCATGCACTTATTAAAGATGCAAAAGATGAGACCTATGCTTTCCAAATTGAAAATTCGTGTCAATAAAAAGTTGGAAAGAAATGCCATTATTGTGAAGAATCTTTTCAGTGCTCTCAATAGCGTTGGGAACAATAGCAGAGAGAAGGATAATAGAGCTGCTCGAAGGGTTATTACAACCTCTTTGGTAAGTCATCATTTGAGAAAGGGTAGATATATGAGACAAACTTGTATTGATTTGAATCTAAATCGTACTACTTTGAGAAGAGCACTTAGTCGATGAGAGAAAATTGATGATCCTCTTCAAAATGAAACATGGGCATTTGGTGGGAGATTTCCACGTTTTGATAAGAAGCTATCCGATGATGTGAAGGAAGAAATTATACAATTTTGGCACTCTAACTCATGAGTATCACCCAATGCTAAAGATGTCTTAAAGTTGAGAATTGGCATCAGAGACCGCATGCCACATCCTAAACACTATTTGGAGGTAAGTCAAACTATGTTGTTCAAACAATTTAGAGAGAGTCATCCAAGTGTTCATATATCACAAAGGGCTTTTGAATCTTTGAAGCCATTTTATTGTGTACCACTCAAAATTTGAAATACATATTGTTGCAAATATCATGTTGAGTTTTCTATGCACCATGAACTATTATGCTCCATCCGTTCTACTTTGTATAGTAAAGAAATGTTGGAGGATTGTGGGGCTAGTGGGCTTCCAAAATCATCAAGAGACTTGTTAGATCAACTCTTATGTCGTAGAGTTGATGGTTGTTCCTTTTATAAAAATGCTTGCTTAAATGAGAAGTGTTCAGAATGTGGTGGCTTATCCAAGTTTGACACATGTTTTCATGAGGGGTGTGAACAAGATCTTGGAAAGACAATAGTGAAAAAAAGGGTCTATGAAATGGTGAAATACACATTGAAGAGTGGGAGTGAGAGCTCTAGATGTGAATTGGTTGGAAAAGATATCAATGTGGCTAATTTTATTTCAGATTTCAAGGCAAATCTTTTTTACAAGTATGCAAGACATAGTCACAGGTCTCAGTGGTTGGATCAACAATTTAGAACATGTAAGGAGACTTTCTCCATTGGCACTATTATATCAGTTGTTGATTTTGCTGAGAACTACACATTGCAACCTCAAAATGAGACACAATCTCAGTATTACAACTCTATTCAAATTGCAATTTTTGTTCACATAACATATAGACATGCCCCTGATAGTGTGGAAGATAATCGAAAGATTATTAGAGAGTATCATTTTTATATGAGTGATGATAGATCTCACTCTCACGAGTTTGTGCAACATTGTTTCGAGATTTTTTTTTATTTCTTACACGAGCATGCAATTGCTATGGATAGACATATCATTTGGTCAGATAACTATACAGGTCAATTCAAGAATGCTCCCATGTTTTATTGGTTGTGTAGGATGCACATAGAGAGAGGGGTGCCTCATATTTGGAGTTTTTTTGAGTCCGGCCATGGAAAAGGGGAACATGATGGAGCAGGGGCATGTGTGAAGAGAGCTCTAGTTAGGAGCAACTAAAGATTTCAACAACAGAGCTTCTTGATGCTCATAGCATTGTTGATTGGTGTAGTTTAGCATTATCACAGGGGGGGACTCTTAATTCAGTGGTACGCAGGTTCTTTTGGTTGGTTGAGGAAGGGTCCATAGGTGATAGATCAAATTGTGCTACAGTGACAGACTCATAAAAAATGCATTCATTTTGGAGCTCTAATTCTAGTACATGGACCATTTGGACACGACAACTAGCTTGTTTTTATCGTACTTGTTTTCAGTGTGATTGGGATCACTGTGAGTCAAGTGAGTGGGTGGACACATGGGCTCCACATTATCTTACTCCATTTTATATCATACCCTGTATCAAAAATGATGAAATGGAAAGTTCACTTGAGCATAATCATCTATCAGATCTACTTCAGCCAGGACATGTCTTTGCATTGGTTGCACCACAGGGGAATGATGAGAAATCCGATTATTGGTTAGCACGTTGTGTAAGAGGAAAACAAAAACTTGCACAACCGATCACAGATGATGATGGATTCACGTATCCTACTGGTTCAGTGGTTGTTGCTGAAACATGGCTGCGGACATACATGCTTAGAAGGAACGAAATTCCTGCATTCGAAGACTATCAGAAGCACAAAGTAATTCTCATATATTCGCATCTTATTATAGCAACAAATGTAAAGTTATTGAAGCATCAAGGAAGACCAAAAGTAAAAGAACTTTTTACTATTGCTAATGCTGATCATGAAGCCTTGTTGGAGACCCTAAAATAGAGAGAGGACCCTATTGGAATACTTGACTAGGTATATATACTTCTTATGTTATTTTCTTCATAATGATTTAATGAATTGATGATTATCTTGTTTAATACAATAAGTTACTAATTTTTGTATGATATTGGAATGTAGGTACATCATGAAGAGTTGGAGGGGGGTGATATTGGGGAGAATTTCTAAAATTTATGATGTATTATGATGTAAAATGTGTAGTTTTTTGTATATGGTTTTTGTATTTTGGTAGGTTCTTTGTAAGGAATTATAAGAGGAAGATATTGAACAAGTTCTTCCAAATCATATTTGCATGTGATACAAGGCTATAACAACAATTTTAAGAGCATTTATAACTATATGAAAGATAATTGCATGCGGATATCTTATTACAAATTTGGTTTTTTCCTTATTTGACATAAAGCTGACATTATGATTATTAAAACTATTTTTATCAAACTAATCAAATAAGAAAAATTCATAAAGTACGGATGAACAATTAGAATACTTGATTTCTTCCATTTTACAACCAATCTCATTTCTTCCTGAGGCCTAAAATAACCTATCTCATTTTTGAGAGATCACATTCCATTTAGATTCAGCACAACGATCTCGCTTGATGCCAAAACTCGCAGTGTGCCTCAGTTCATAGGTGCACCACAGTGTAACTTTGAAACCGTTGATCTTGGCATCGAATCGTTAGTCCCATTAGCTCCAGATGAGCGGGTGAACCCTAGTCACACCTTTGTTCTAGCCACAAAGACCATCCATCATTTGCGGCCACCCCGTACCAAGGAGTCTTCAAGGTGCTCTAAGTGCATTTTGAGGTCGATCCTTCGAGGGTCATAACTCAGAGCTCGTGAGGGCTATCGATGAACTGTTAGAGGAGACAAGTTCGTAAGGATGGAGTGGCTTAGTGTTTTTGCTAAAATAAGTTAGTGGGAAGGCTTTATTAGAGGGTCTTGGCCAAACTAGTGGGGTGTTTGCCAAAATTTCTTGTTTTATTTCTACTTGGTTTTGTTTTCTTGTTTTGTGCTTGAGTATTGTTACGGGATTGGGACTTACACTCACCCTTGTGGGAAGGGAAGAGAAGTCCAGGGTGAAGGGCTTAAGTTGGGTTCGAAAAATGTATTGAGAACCTTGGAGTATGGGCTCCATTGTATGCCATAACATTTCATATCTTGCCGGGGGTGATAAGGAAAGTATGGTGTAGAAAGAAAGTTTGAGGAGTTACAGCTGATGGTAGTGGGTTTGGAGGAGGAAATGTGGAGGCCCCGAGAGGGCATTAAATGGTTCATTTATGATAGCCCCGAGAGGGCATGAGATTTGGTGAATTATGATAGCCTCGAGAGGGCATTAAAATTGTTTATTGAAAATATGGTTTGGTATGGCAAGTCTCCATTTTAGAACACACCTTCACCCTATGTTTATGGTTCCATCTGTGAAGCCATTGTGAAATAGTCTTGGGGGGAAATTGTTCAAGTTTGAAATGTAATGTTTATGCATTGAAATATTGTATGTGTATCCCAGTTTGAGCCTTGTTCCCTAGCGCGGGGGTGGTCTCTTTGAGGTCTATGGTTGGCTGGAAAGCACCCATGGTCCTTGTTATTTTGTTGTGTTGCATATGCAGATTTGTGTCCAAGGGAGAAATGGAAATGGCTTGGAATGATCATCTTGCAGATTGATGTTGGATGAGAAAACTTAACATTGTGCCCTCATTTGTGAAGGAGGATTCACCAGCTTGTTCATGTTCTCAACGATCATGTTGGACAATGTTCATGCTACTCATTGTCCATATCTTTCAATGTCCATGTTCCTTATGATTTTGAAAAGTCCCTTATGTTGCCCCATTGTGATGGAAGGAGATTGTATCATTGTTACCTAATGTACGTGTAGAAGAAAATATTGATAAGGTTGTATATGCATGTTTCATTTGGAGTTTATATTGTTATGAAAGCATTGGTACGAGTCACAGATTTGCTTTGACATCATTGTTATCATTTGAAAATGTGAAAGAAAGTTTTCTCCTTGTGGTATTGTAAATGACTAGTTGATAATAACAATCCATAGATGTTATGTGATACCATTGATTGTATAAATTTAAAACTTAGTAGATTGCTTACAATCTTGTTGTGCACTCAATAATTTGGTGAGGAAGCAATGTTGATAGATAATGAGGATATAGTAATATACTAATTGTCACATTAATATATATTTTAATGATTAATGAATGTGTGTACATTGGTAATGAGGATAATAAGTAATTCTGATCCCCTTCCCTTACATGCTAGAATCACGACCTAGTCCATATGATACAACTGACAGACCCTAATAGAATATTAGTATCAGAGGCTTGTTAGGATATGAATTACCTAACTAATTTATGAGTGTTGTATCTTGAACTTGCTTGTTTGACTCGTGACGCTAACTTGAACTAGACTGTCATCCAATCTATTTGAAAACCACCTGTGACTAAAATGCTAACACCTTCAAACTATTCACATGAGTCTTGAAATCCTATTCAATGATAACCTTGTTTTACAATATGTAATTTCTTATGCGACTTCATAAGCTTTAAAAAAAAAAAAAATTTGTTGTGTTTTTACTAGTAAAATTTAGGGCATGACACATGATCCATGATAAATTGAACAATACTAGATACTAAATTAATATGTATATCATTGTGCACGTAAATGATAAAAATATATATCAAAATACATGTATCCATAGACAAAATTTTACACAAATATATATCAAAGATCATGTATCTATAGACAAAGTACTCAAATATATATATATCAAAATACATAGATCCATATACAAAATGTGGCTGATCCTGCTATCAGAATGTGTATAATATCAATGTTTCTATATACAATGTGGCATATGCCATCTCAAAATGTCTCATGATGCATCCTACGAAAACTATACTATCCTAGGGTGCTGGTGGATGATCAAAATGCAGCCTCTTCGTTGCACTAGGTGGATCGGATGCCTCCTACATAAAAAAAAAAGCAAAACCCAAAGTTAGACTACTAAATTTATATGATTCTAGATATCTAACATTGAATTACTCAAATGCATAATGATCTTTTCTGTATTGGAGATTAATACTATCAAAATTTCATAATAAATACCTCTCTTGTCGACCTCCTGTGCTGGTTAGGAGTCCTCTCGTATGCCCTCGGCAATGCTGGTACCTCTGTGATTGTGGGCTGTATATGTTCAAATACCTTTGTCAGATGAATCTACAATTTAAACTATAACATTATAATTCATAGCATGCTAAATTTATAACATATTTAATCATGAATTCAAACTACAACTTACTATTGTAGGCTCCTCCTTAGGAGTGAGTGGCCGTGTCATCAAATCTACATAACTATCCTGTCGAACCTCATGTGCACTAGGAGTCTCCTATGAGATACAAAATAGTAGTTGTTAACATCACGGAAATTAGTTTTGAATTTATTTATGAAGATAAGTGATGCAAGAGCGTCCCATGCTCATCAGGGGAACATTGAAGATCCAAGGCATTACAGAGGTCATGGAACATCTCTTGAAGTCAATTGGGCAATCCTTGCACCAATTATGGCTCATGGAAGCATACAAAGTTATAATGTTGGACTCATATGTGGCAGAAAGTTGTAATTGGGCATGAGATAGGATTTTAGGATTTCATATGGTAGATGTGTCATTTGATAGGTTCATGTAGGTTGTCATGATCATATCTTGTCATTAGACAAGTCAAAACGTTCTAGAATTGAGTTTTGGGGTTTGAACAAGCAGGCCTTGGTTTTTAAGCCATTTTAAGGAGGGTTTTGAAGTTTGGGTGTTTAGGAGTGTGACCAAGACCTATAATCTTGAAAATCCTTAGTGTGTTGGTCCCTTTGTTGAAGCCTTGGTGTGTATAATTCCTCCTTGTGTGTCCCAGAGTTGAAAGGTACATAAGTGGTGTCCAGAGATTTCTTGGTGAGGAAAGAAAGAGAATCAGTGAGTTGGCCCTTGGGAAGGAAGAAAACTTGTTGTGAAAATGCCTCCTAAAAATCAAATGGCTAGAGAACTTGAAGAATTGAGAGAAGAGTTGGAAAAAGAGAAAAGAGAGAGGAGAGAACTTGAAGCATCTAGAGTGAGGGAAGAAAGATAGATGAGAAGAGAGAGGCTGAAGCTTATTGCAAGGATAGAATCCTTAGAAAAGGAAAGGCAAGAACCTAGAGGAGAAGAGGTTAGAGGAAGAAATCATGGAGAGAACCATGAAGAAGAAGAGGTTGGTAATGCAAGGCAAGAGCATGAGACAACAGATGATCCTGAAGAAAGGAGATTTATGAGAATCATTAAGGCAGTACAAGGTAATGGTAGGAAGAACCATATTGATTTTCCAATATACCAGGGTAAAATGGATAGTGAAGAAGTGCTAGGGTGGATAGAGGCCCTTGAGAACTACTTTGATCTTGAAGACATAGAGGCAGATAAGAAGGTAAAAGTAGCAACAACAAGACTGAGAGGAACATCACTCACTTGGTGGACTAGTGTTCAGAATGAGAGAGAGGAAAGGTGGTGCAAGGCACCTAACCTATGTGGTAGGGGGGAACAAGTATCTCTGTTGCCGGACACCTTGCCACTCCATGAAAGCGAGGATTCAAGTAGATTAGGAAGTTGGAATAAAGGTTTGGTCCATATTTTACAAGTTGGTCTATGTTTTGTAATAAAGGCACATGTAAGGCCCACAAGCATTTTGGTGTGATTATAAACCAAGTGACTCCATGGGACCAAAAGGCCTTAGAATAGGGTATTTAGAGTCTAAACAGTATTAGCAAAAAGTGGTTGTTTGTTTGTTTTATGGTTGGTAATGCCTATATGGTTGTTCCAACGGTCATGTAGACCTTTATATATGTCATATGTGATCTCAGTTGAAAGGGGGAGATTAGAGTGTACGGTGGTTTGGAGAAAAAATAATAAAAACTTCAATTTTCTAGAAATTTACTTAGTTGCATTTAATAAATCCATATGACCAATTTTGAGTCAATGGAATAGTTTAGAAAGTTAGGGAATGCATAAAAATTATAGTTTGAAATTTTAATTTCAAATTCAAATGGTCATATTAGTTTTGGAGGGAAAGTAGTAATTTGGTATTTGTTTGATTAAATAAACCTTTGTAACCAACTTGGCCGGTTGGACAGGTGCATATAAGCCTATTTAAGTTGTAATGAACATATGCAAGACATGAATCATTATTGGTACGGAAAAAATCATAGAAATTGTATAGAACAACAATCATACTTTCCTCTGCATCAATTAAAAAAATAAAAAATAAATGATACTTATACATACAATGGGGCTCTCTGTGCGAATGAAAATCCCTGATGATCTAGGACGCCGAATCTGTATAGGCTCATCGCCAGTAGCCACACCCTATATACAATAAATAATGTAATTAAATGAGATTACCAAAAAAATTTCACAAGAATGCATCAATATTTAATCAATTAGAAAACATCTAATTACCTTTCCTTTGTCAATGCATGCTGGCTCACCCCCCGCACTTTGTCCCCCCGGGGCAGGTGGTATCTGCAAGATAAAAGAAAGATTAGCAACCATATATGCTACAATATCAAATAGAAAAAAGAAATGCGAACACAACATAATGTACCATAGATGTCTCAAGGCGAAATGAAATGGCCAAGAGTGTAGCATCATCTATCTGTCTGAGCTCCTCCTCGGTCATCAACTAAACATGAATGAAGATCACATACATGTAAAAGTCAGTATGGCTTAAAAATTAAAATTACTCTATTATAAAAATTAACTTTAAATCACATATGTCATAACAAAAAAATGTATACATGTACCGACACCAAAGGAGTCCATGCCTCTACATTCCCCTCCTCTCTCACATCAGGGTCTGTAGCCTCTGCACGTGCGTCTGGTGTATCCTCGTCTAATACAAAATGATACTCAGGAAGATCACCTATGGGACCCAGGCAAATATTCTTGCATGTAATGTAAGTGTGAGGCACACAAATGTGTGATGAGCTAGCCGATGATGAACTGGCACCAACATCATCAACACGAGGAGGCAAGACTGATCTAGCTTGAGATATCATTAGGCTACTCAGCCTATGAATGGCTCTGATGGTCTGAGAGCTAGCCTCTGCCATAATATCTAGATGCTGCACTCGAGGGGGGGGGGAGATATCAGGGGGGGGGGGGGGGGGGGACAAAAGTGCCAAGTTTCTTCCACTGGGAAGAGGGTCTATCCTGAGGAGCTCCTAGTCCTAAGCCCATGTTGGGCTTCATGCTCCAATAGTTCACTTTAAGTTTCAACACAAATTCTGCATATAATTTTTTAAGGAAATAAAATGGTATGTCTAAATTTCCATGTGGAGGGATATCAAAGACCATCCACCAACGGTCCCAAAAATTTGCACGTATGGCGTCATTTGTGCACCATTTAATCGATAGTTTGGTTTTTGTTGGGTCAACTGGTATACCCATTTTTGGGTTAGCAAAAAGGCTTGCCAAATCGTCTTTGGTTATGTTGAGGGCCACGACCTCATCATAATCCAAACCATCATCAAACATCTGGTGCATTTAATCATGCCAACGAAGAGCGGCATTTTTTTTGTTTGTAAGAGTTTCAATGTTATCCACTATGGTGTTTAACGTGGATAACATAGGAGCTAGTGCAGGTACATTATTGTATGTTCTATGCAAACCTCTCAACTCAGTGAGATTTTCATTTATCAAATCCTCAATTCGAGGAGGGTTTTGAGGAGGTAGAGGATCATTTGGTGGACGGTTTTGTGGGGATACTGGATCGTTTGGTGGTGGGTTGCGAGGAATATTATTCCCTGCCTCGGTGTCATCATTTTGATCAGCAATTCCTATTGAATTGCAAAACGTAATATATATTAAAAAAAAATCTAAATTTTAACCATTTTTGTCAAAAAAACCCTAGATTCAACTAAAACAAACAAAATCTTGTTAAAATCTATTAAATTTAGGTTTAAAATGAGTCGCGGGGGGGGGGGGGGGGGGAACATACCTGATATCTGATATCCGATTTTCTATTTGATATCTGATTTATTATCTGATATTCGATCTGACTAGCCCAAATTCGCGTGAAAATAAGGGCCATGGGTCTGTGATTTTGTGTTTAATCCATGCACAGGTATCAGATATCTGATATTATAATATATATAATATAACATATATATTACATTTTATGTATTTTTATATTATATTTTATATTTATTATATTAATTTACTATATATTATTATTATACTATATTATTACAATTTATAATATATTATACTTTTTTATTATATATTATATTATAAGATATTACTTTTTATTATTATATTATATTATATTATTATAATATAATATGTTATTATAATATTATTATTATAGTATAATATTATACGATTATAATATAATAATAATATTATTATTATATTATAGTATAATAATTATTATAATAATAATATTATTATATTATAGTATAATAATAATTATAATAATATTATTATATTATAGTATAATAATTATTATAATAATAATAATATTACTATAATATAATAGTATGGTATATTATTTAATATTATTATTATTATTTTATATCAATAATAATAATATTAAATAATATATCATACTATTATATGATTTTAATTATTAGTCAAATATTGGATTTAAAATCGGATATCCGATATCAAATCGGATATCCGATATGATATCGGATATCCGATATCAAATCGGATATCTGATAAGGCTTGGCTTAACCTTCCAGGTTTGGTTCCTGGATAGGTAAAAAAAAGTCAGAGCAGATTTTGAAGTGCTTTTAGGCATCTTCAAACTCTTTTTTTTTCACATCGCCACTTTTTGGCACACCATGATCCTGCACATACCCAAAAGTGAAATTTTTGTAAAAAATGCAGGTAGAGTTACTCAGAGAAGAAGCCAGAATCTAGTCTACACTGATTGACACTCAAAATATGATTCTTTCAGTCATGGATCAAATACAGAAACACATTGCCTACTCAAAAACATTGATTCATGACAAAAACTTTTCAATAGTAGATCATATGATTGAACTTTCTATAGAATTTCAAGTGGCTCTCTCCACCTACAAGATTTTGCAAGAGAATTGGGATAATACATTGTCTCTTATTCTCAAGGTACACTCAAATTTTCTCTCACATTTTGGTGTCTCAATTTAAAGTTATCTCATATACATTCTTTGGCATTATTGTCAAAAAGGGGGAGATGAAATTGTTGGCAGCAGGAGATATGATTGTTGACATTGGGAATATGAGATGAATAAGGAATAAGAGAAACATTGTAAAGATAAAATCTATGCATGGCATATGTATGGGGGAGACGTGTAAGAATATAGCAGATTTACAAAGATCAATTTTGGTAAATCAGAATGTCAATTTTGATTCATAAGTGTTTTTGTCACTAATGCCAAAGGGGGAGATTGTTGGCATTATGATTATTTTGTCATTAGTGAAAAAACTTACTCAATTTTGTATGCTTACTAAGAATCCAAGTGGTTACCTTGTAAATTTTGTAGTTTAGCAATTTACACCGTGTAGATAGTGGCTACCGAGCAAATTCAGACAATGTGAAGTCTAGTAGTGTCTACCGAGCTTCTCAGTATCTACCATGCTTCACAGTGTCTACCAAGTAGATAATTTGTGTCATGAAGATTCAGTGCAAACCAAGGAATGAAAGATTTAGTACAAACTAAGTGATGAAAGATTCAATTTTTACCAAGTGAAGCAAGGTAAACTCAGTATACAGTATCTACTGAGTGACACTACATCTACCGAGTCACCAATGGTTACCAAGTTGAGAACTATGTCGAGTGATTAGTATGGACTAAGACTTCACTTCTACTAAGTGCATGATGATGCTGAGTAATGTAGTGGATGCTAAGTATTAGAAGGTCATCGAGTCAGTTCAGTGAACCCAAGTTATTTACTATTGGGCCAACTCTATAATGTATTTTTTTACTTGTATTTTGGCCAACCTTGTAATTTTTTAAGTTTGAAAGGTATATATGTAAGATGTATTGTAAGTTATCAAATAGGTGTGACATGACAAAAGAATAGCAAAGTAATGAAGAGTATATGCAAAAGATTATTAGCAGCAATTCAAGGTACACAACAAGGTCAATTTAGAGTAAAAAAAGTTATATCCATCACATGAGGTGATTAGTGCATAAGGGATCTTATTAGAAATCATTTTCAAGCAGATCCTCTGCTTCATCCTAATAGGTGAATTAGATTTTCAAATCCTCTAACAAGGTATACTTAACAGTCTTTGTAGAAATCTCCTAACAGAGTGCATACTTCATTATATGTTTGCAAATCCTCTAACAAGGTGGACCTAGCAGTCCTTTGTGCTCCTAATAGGGCAGATCACTAGAAGTGGTCAATGTAAGCCTTAATTGGCCAACTTTATACTGTGGTATTGAAGTTTTGTGGGTATCATCCCCACCCCAATTTTACTTTCTATTTGGAAGGTTTATGGGTGATGTAGGAGCATCCAGAGGTATAAGGGCAATCTTGTGTCACCCAAAAAAAATGTACTTAGACTTAGTTTCTATTTCATGTCTTTACATTTTTGGATACCCATTTGGCTCAAATAAAGGTTCCAACTCTCATAGTTCAACTATCAGTGCATTTGAAAATCCCCAAAAAATAGGAGCATGTATTTGGGCCATCATTTTGGTAAACTAGAAGGTGTGAATTGGCCAGATGAATGTAATCATGATTTAGAGCATTCCAAAAAAAGAATCAGGTCAATAGGCCCCACGGTTTGAAAGTTATTGCAGTTTTTTGGGTTTTGGAGACCCCCTAAGAATGCTTCGAAGTCAGGTTAGGGGCATTAAATGACCTTGAAAAGGGCCAAAAAATGGGGGACAAGAAAAGCTGGTCCATAGAGCTATAGAGCGCTTTGAGAGCTTTCCAAAAATGTAAATGGTTCGTCAATCGGTGCTACAGTTCAAAAGTTATGCTTCCCGGAAATTCGGTTACCGTTTCTGGATTCTTCTAGAATTGCACCGACTTCTAACGCAGCTTCTGGAACCTTCTATTTGGTCAGTGGATGCCTACTAGCACTTTCTAGAATTTACTCCTAGTCCTTAACCCTCTGGGGTCTATTTAAGGAGATTTATGGCATTGTAAAAGGTAGTTCAGAGTGGAGTTTGAGAGGAGGTGCTAAAAGGAGAAATATTCTTCAGATTTATGCTATTGTAAGCCCTTATGGCATGTTCTGAAGTTTATTTTCTCTGTACTATTTGTACTAGCTTATTTTCTCAGTTAATATAATGTCTCTTTTCTGTTGTGTCCATTCTGTTCTTGGGTTGTGTTCCCATCAAGTGGTATCAGAGCAGGTTTTCCTGAGTGTGTAGACAGAGCACCGACTATGAGGCAGTTTGCACCAGGACTGTGTGGTTGTGGGTTCGAGTTAGAAGATGCCTCCATGAAGAGAGCATGGCGAAAGGGCCAGAGCTATTGATCCTGAGGAGGTTAGAGCCCTCCAGAGGCAGGTACAAGCATTGCAAGAGGAGCTTCATAGAGGAGAAAATATTGCCGCAGGTGACAATAGTGAGGATGACAATGAAGAGGAAGTAATGGGACCAGAAGAGGAAGTTGACAGGGAAGTTCTGAATCCTGTAGAGGAAAGGCTTTTTAGGGCCATTACTAAGTTTGGGAAAAGACCTACAATTGAAGTGGGTATATTTTCAGGAAATCTGAAACCAGATGAGTTGATCGATTGGATCAATGAACTGGAAGAATACTTTGAGTATGAGGATATAAGGGACCCAGATAGGGTTAAGTTTGCAAAGGCCAAATTGAAAGGCCATGCCAAAATCTGGTGGAAAGAGGTTCAACTGGAAAGGCTTAGAAGAGGAAAGGAGAAGATCACAAGATGGGATCGCATGGTGGACAAATTGAAGAAGCAGTTCATTCCTATGGACTACGAGCTTGATCTATTTAAGAAGATGCATGGGTTAAAGAAAGCATGAAGATCAGTCCAAGAATATAGAGAGGAATTTTACTGACTCTTGATTAGAGCGGGGCATGGAGAAGCAAATAAGGAGAAGGTTGCTCATTATATCAATGGGTTGCGACCTGGCATCTAGGAGGAATTAAGTCTGGTAAGAATGACCAGCGTTGAAGAGGCATACCAGTTTGCCCTACGAGTTGAAGAGAAGCTAAATAAAAGGTTTGAAGGAAGACAAAGAGGGCGCGGTCAAGGAGGAAGGGGAAGCAATAGATCATCTGGAGGTCGCAATGAAACCCAAAAGAAAAATGAAGATGTAGGTACTAGTAGAAACCAGAGGAATGAGGGTTTCAACTGCTCCCATGATCAAGACTTTGGAAATCAAAGAGGAAGAGGTAGAGGACATGGACAAGGAAGAGGAGGCTTCCATGGTACTTATTTCCATTGCAATGAAGAAGGTCATTGTGCCTTTGAATGCCCTCAACAACAAGGAAGGACAGATAGGAGAGCTAAGGGCCAAGCTAGGGTTGCTCATGTGGATGAGGATGCACAATCATCACATTCAGAGGATGCAGAAAGAGGAGAGACCTTGGTAAATGAAAGAGTCCTACTAAGTGGTGAGAATGAACTAGGACAACAAAGGAGTTTGTTTCGTACCAGATGCAAGTGTGAGGATAAATATTGTGATGTGATCATTGATGGTGGTAGCACTAATAACCTGGTATCAGAAGAGATGGTCTCTAAGCTAAAGGTCAAGAGGGAGAAACATCCCCAACCCTATCGGATTTCTTGGGTAAAAGATGATCATAAGGTCCTGGTAAGTGAACAATGTTTAGTAAAATTCAAAATTGGGAGTTACCATGATGAAGTTCTCTGTGATGTTATTTTGATGGATGTTTGCCATCTATTGTTGGGTAGACCATGGCAGTTTGATAGACATGCAATACATGATGGACATGCAAACACATACTCTTTGACAAAGGATGGAGTTCGCCACAAATTGAAGCCCATGAAAAACGAAGGTGAAAAGGTATGTAGCAGTAATAGGATTTGTCTTGTTGATGGAAGGAAGTTTTTAGATGGCATGAAACATCAGCATATGTGCTATGCTTTGATTCCTAGGAAAGATAAAGAAGGTAGTAGTGAAATAACATTTGAAGTTTCAGATTTACTAGGGGAGTTTGGAGATATTATCTCTGATAATGTTCTAGATGGATTGCCACCAGTAAGGCAAATCAGTCATCAGATAGATCTGATTCCAGAAGCTAGTTTTCCTAACAAGGCTTCTCACAGGATGACTCCTATTGAAACAGAAGAGCTAAATAGAAAGGTTCAGGAGTTGCTGAGGAAGGGCTTGATTCGAGAGAGCCTGAGTCTATGTGCACTACCTGCAGTACTTGCACCAAAGAAGGATGGAGAGTGGAGGATGTGTACAGATTCTTGAGCTATAAATAGGAGTACTGGAAAATCACCATTCCGAATTGTATATGGGAATAGCCCAAGGACTGCACTAGAATTGAGGAAAATAGAACAAGGGGAGAGGACAAGTGCTGAAGCTGAGGAATTTGCTGAACATATCAAGCATCTACATGAGGAGGTTCAAGCACACATTACCAAGATGAATCAAGAGTATAAAGCTAGGGCTGATCAAAGGAGAAGACATAAGGAATTCCAAGTAGGAGATCTAGTCATGGTGCACTTACTTAAAAGAAAGATTTCCAATTGGTACTTACAACAAGCTGAAAATGAAGAAATTTGGCCCCTGCAAAATTTTGAAGAAACATGACTCAGGAAATGCATATGAGGTGGAGCTACTAGAAGGTATTCAGATTTCTCCCATCTTCAACATTGTAGATTTAACAGAGTATCATGATGATGGTGCAGATGAGGAGCTAGTTTTAGAGCCATGTCCAATTCCTGCTTCTAAGAAGGAGGAGATAGAAGACATTCTAGATCATCGTGTGGGTAGGAGTACCAGAAACAGGTAGTATGAAGAGTATTTTGTCAAATGGAAAGGATGGTCGATCGAGGACTCAACTTGGATTTCAGCAGCTGAGGTTTCCCATTTGGGATTTCCTCTACCATCCATAAAGTGACAGGGTCACTTTTCAATCTACCCTGGGTGTCTGATGCAGGAGCATCCAGAGGTATAAGGGCAATCCTGTGTCATCCAAAAAAAAATGTACTTAGACTTAGTTTCTGTTTCATGTCTTTACATTTTTGGATACCCATTTGGCTCAAATAAAGGTTCCAACTCTCATAGTTCAACTATCAGTGCGTTTGAAAATCTCAAAAAAATAGGAGCATGTATTTGGGCCATCATTTCGGTAAACTAGAAGGTGTGAATTGGCCAGATGAATATAATCATGATTTAGAGCATTCCAAAAAAAGAATCAGGTCAATAGGCCCCATGGTTTGAAAGTTATTGCAGTTTTTTGGGTTTTGGAGACCCCCTAAGAATGCTTCAAAGTCAAGTTAGGGGCATTAAATGACCTCAAAAAGGGACGAAAAATAGGGGATGAGCAAAGCTTGTCCATAAGGCTATAGAGCGCTTCAAGAGCTTTCCAAAAATGTAAACGGTTCATCAATCGGAGCTACGGTTCAAAAGTTATGCCTCCCAAAAGTTCGGTTACCATTTCTGGATTCTTCTAGAATTGCACCGACTTCTAACATAGCTTTTGGAACCTTCTATTTGGTCGGTGGATGCCTACTAGACTTTCTAGAATGTACTCCTAGTCCTTAACCCTCTGGGTTCTATTTAAGGAGATTTTTGGCATTGTAAAAGGCAGTTCGGAGTGGAGTTTGAGAGGAGGTGCTAAAAGGAGAAATATTCTCCAGATTTATGCTATTGTAAGCCTTAGGGCATGTTCTGAAGTTTATTTTCTCTGTACTATTTGTACTAGCTTATTTTCTCAATTAATATAATTTTCCCTTTTTTTTGGTTCCATTCTGTTCTTGGGTCGTGTCCCCATCAATGGATCACCAAATATTGTGTTCGCTTGTGTAATGATTGTTTTATGTTTCTGCATGCATTAGTATAGATGGATGTGTGGTAAATTAACAAAAAAATTTAAGGTTATTGATTCACCCCTCCCCTCTTAGTAACTTTTCATTCCTTGAATATTTCCAATAGTTATATTTCTGATTAGAGAGATATTTGTTACTCATGTTATGTTTACATTTGAGACAACCCGAGGGTCAGATGTTATACCTTGATTTCGGTATCATAGATATTAGACTACTATGTTGTTTAGTTAATCATATTGCATGATGATGCCATTTTGAGAAGACAGTGTGTTTTATGATGATATCTAGTTATCTGATATTTGGGCATATCACTAATTATGTTATGTGATAGATTTAATGCTATGGTTATTTACTCCATTCCTACATTGTTTTTCTTTATGCGAAAGTGAGTGATGTAAATAGATTATTTTAATATAATTAAATAAATGGCTAAATTAGATGATTAAATGCATTTATTTCTTTGGATATGTTATTATATGCAGTTGCACTTGATCTTGTTGTTTAATGTGCAGGATTTATATCCCTGGCAGTGGCACATAGAGTTAGTGATTTAGCTATTCATATTTTACCAATGTCGTCATTCTATGGTCGACGTATCCTTATTTTAAATATTTAAATTAAACCTTTAAGTGATTATTAAATCCAAACTCATTTGCATTATGTGATTAGACCAGTGAGTGTGTCTATACATTTAGAGGTTCGCATTGTCGTGAAGGTTGTTAAGAAAATTTCTATGTTTTTGGGTTTTTGAGCTTTTAAATTGATTTATTTTAATTTCTACCAACTTTTCCATAAATGAATTCCTATTTATAAGAGTAGCCTATTTTTTTTTGGGTGGATTCAGAGTTTAACTAGGTTGGTTGGTTAAATGCCGTAATCAATTATTCACTCGAAAAGTGAATATTTATCCAAAAGGGAATTTAATTCCTCACTTCTCACTTGTGAATTAGAAAGTTTGAGAGAAAAACCCAAAATCCTCTTCATGAGGATTTACTATTTTGTTCCTTATGGGAGCTATGGGTGTGGGATCATTGCAAGGTTGAGCTCATTGGATCCAGCTTGGGGAAACCTTAGATTGCCATGATTTTCAGTTACTTCTATGGGATATTTATTTTATGGTTCAGATTCTCATTTTTCCCTTTTCGCTATGAGGTAGGGCTTTTCTATTTTATTGTTTCTACTCCATTTCTACTTCTATTTTTTGTTGTCATTTTTTTGAAGGCTGAGAACTAGTGTCCCCCTCCATTTCTATATGCTAGTTCTACCTAGTTGGGTGGGTATAAACATTTACCTATATTTTGGGATGAGGGTTTGGGGTTTTATGTCGTTATGCTAGCCATTTTTGCATACGATGTTTGAACTTGATTATTTTTGGATTGTTGGAGTTTTTGTGCCCAAAGGCCAAATGGGTTTTAATTTAGTAGTTTTCCAAATTTTTGGGGTATTTACCTTGTTTTGCATGCTACCTTGTTTTCTCAAGTTTTCTTGGCACAATGTGGGTCGTGGACTTTGACGATCTGTTTGGATATTAGTTATACCACTATTTCACTTTTATGTTGCATTGGGCTGCATGTCACATCCATACTCCTGACACTATGGTTGGTTGAGTGATTTTATACCTAGTTTTATGGTTTCTTTTGGACCTTTGCTTTTGTTTTGTGGACACTAGGATTCATGTAGAATCCATACTCTTAGATTGAGGCTGGTTGAGTGAGTTCACGATGTTTGATCTTGTTGCATCATTGGGATTCATGTAGAATCCATACTCATGCATATAGGTCAGTTGAGTGATTTCATGATGTTTGGTTTTATTAGCTTTGGGATTTGTGTTGAATCTTTCCTTCCCATGTTGCTTTCTGTTGGGTGTTATCTTTTGCATTGTGTTCTCATCATGTCCTTGTGTTTTGATCTTCGTGATGGTGGTGCGCCACACATGAGTATGTGCATGTGCATTTGTTGGGTGACTTGTGAGGCCCAATCTTCCATGGATTTTTTGAAAGTTATGATCATTGGGGTTGGGATGGGAGTATGCATGCCCATGGGCACTTGTCATAGGATGAGCATGGGTGGGGTAGGGTAGCATATGGAGGGGTCTTCTATCTCCGCAGC
Source organism: Cupressus sempervirens (assembly GCA_028749045.1). Classification (NCBI taxonomy): domain Eukaryota; kingdom Viridiplantae; phylum Streptophyta; class Pinopsida; order Cupressales; family Cupressaceae; genus Cupressus; species Cupressus sempervirens. The sequence continues at coordinate 669,944,447 of CM053784.1, read as the reverse complement.
TTGGTATCTATTTCTTGAGGGTTGGCATGTAGAAGCTTTGTAATCAAATGAAAACTAAATAAAATGTGTGAGTGTTAATAAAACTTAAAGATAATAAAAATGATTCGAGATGTGCTCCTTCCATTGGGAAGTGGACAACTATCCTATCATAGGTTGTTGGTTCAGCCATCATATTGTCTGGCATGAGTGTTAGCCATGGATGTTGTACTTTATGTGTGTTTGTGGCTGGATCATTATCTCCATTAGCATGGAGGATGTGGACCTATGGGTGCCATGTGGTCGGGAGGCATAGCTACCTACACCACTGCTAGGGATTGGTGTACAAAGATGGTCTTGTCCTAGTGCAACTGTTGCTAGATGTTTTCACTTGATGCTTCGGGTTTCGAAGTATGCCTTCTTGTGATTTATGCTTTCATTGGAATGCTTGGATATCATGTTTAGATGATGTTAGTTTATTTGATGCATTCTCATATTATGATGTTTAGCATATGCCGAGATGATATGTATTACTGTATTAGAGTATATATTTCTTATTGGTTTAGCATGTTAGATTTCCTTATTATGATGTTCAGCATGTAATAGGTGATGTTATCTACTTGTGGGATTATATAATGCTTTACTACTAGCATGTTGGATTTCTTTATGCTTATATTGTTGTATGTTTTAGTAGTGACGTCCCTATTATAATAGTACTGAAAATTTGGTCGATGGCTTGGGATGTTATGCATAGGGGATGGCTAGGATCCATAATGGTCTTATGATGCTATTGATGGTTGGGAGGAACCACGTACTTAGTTTGGTTGTTCTAGTTTTTCTGTACACTACAATGTTTATTTTAGTATGTTCATTACTACTATGGTTTAGATGGATAGATGTTCCTCTTTCCTTGTTGTTAATGCACTCAAGTATTCATTCCTTGATTTATGTGGATCTAGTACTCCTCGATGTGGAGGTTTTCATTTTTTTTGTCGTGCTGATTTTTTTTCTCATGTGGAAATGCATGTCCTGGCACGAGACCATGCAAGTCCTCACACAAGAATGCAAGTCCTCACTCGGTGCATAGTAAGTCCTTGCACGAGAATGCAACTCCTTGTGTGGCATGTAGCGAGTCCTCATTTGAAGCCATGCACTTTCTCGCATGCAGTGTTGCAAGGTCTCATGCGAAACTTGAGACTAGTGTACTTTCTCACATGAGAAATAGGGGCTATCTAGGCTTGTCAAATGAAAGTTTGGAAGTTGGTTTTGGACACCCTTTTGGATTTTACATCTTCCTAGTTCAAAATAGATTTCCTAAGGGGTTTAAAATATATCATTTAAGTATAAGTTGATGTAGACTTAAGATATATTTTAATATATGAAATGAATCTTTTGAGATAGGTTTTAGACCTCTCAGAGATAAGATAAAGATTCTAGGAAATTTCAGGGCTTCAAGATTTTAGACTTAGCCAAATTTCAAGATTCTACATTTATCTTCCTACATGGTGTTTTTTTGATGAGTGGTAGTTTCTTAGAGCCCTCATCTTGTGCGTGGTCTTGTGGACCTCCTTTTGAGTGTGTCAATTATTTGTAGCATTTGGAGATTCGTTGGTTATCAAGATTGTTGGTGTAGTCTTCCATTGCGATCTTTGTGATCCTTATATGATGTTGTCATGTGCATTCATACTTGTTAAAAAAATTATATCTTGGCTTGTATTGAATCCATTGGTATTACATAAGTGGATACCAATAATGCAGAAAATCAAAGGATCACTAGAGAAAAATAGTAAAAAATCAAAGACAAATAAAATATCATGACTTCATCCTGGTACCTCTAGCCAAGTACATCATCTAGGTACTAGAATCTCATAACAATAGGAAAAACAATTATTTTCATATCAGTAGTGCTGATAGTTGTATGTAATAATGTCAAGTTTGTTCAATTCTATCTGGAAGTAACTAATGTACAAGTTTAGAAAAAAAGCATGGGATGTGTTAGTGGCAATGGGATCTATGATTATGGTAGAATATTTGTGGTGGTAAAGGTTATGGCATAGGTATGTCAGAGCTGAGTGGTAAGTATACCTAGTACTAGTGTGGTGGGATGTAGAGAGTGGACGTGCAATAAGACTAGCAAAGTGTAAGTCATGATGAGTGATAGATATAAATAGATGGATAATATATACATGAAAGGAAGCTTGGTGAAGGGCATAACATAGCCATTGAATATATTGAGAAGGTTGAGGAAGTGTGTAAGAAAAAGTATTTCAAGTTCACTAGATTACTTGCAATAGGAGGGTGATGTTAACTAGGGAGGATGGGTGAGTCAAGGATGGAAGGCAAAGCATAGTCAGTGGACCTCTAGGGAATTGTTGTATTAGTATGAATTGCAAGCATTGGTTCATGAGTAGGGTGAATCAACTCATGCATGATTAGTAAAAGCACAACTTGAAGGCTTCAAAGTTAGGGTGGAAGAAATGCCATTGTTGGCATTAATAATGTTGTTAGGGAGTATAGAAATATAGGTTTCAAGTGGTATCGGATGATGAAATGATGATGTAGGTAGAGAATATTCTTTCTATGGTAATGAAGAGCATGTCAAAAGAAGTGACGAGGTGGGAAAGATGGATTCTCTAGAGAAGACTATGGGAAAACTCCAAAGGGTGGAAAAATATGTCAGTGTGGGTCAGGTGACAAGTGTAGTAAGTTAGTTGATTAGCCTCCAGCTTTCAAGAAAAAATTCAACAAAATAGGAAGGGGGAGGATTGAGTGTGGTGGAGCCACTGCAAGAGGAAGAGGGCAAAGCACAAGCAAAAAGCAAGGTAGAGGATTATATAAAATGTTGTCTGCTAAGAGAGTTCAAGTGGATAATGTGGAGCAGAAAGTTGTGCTTTTTTTGGGATTAATGGAGAAAGCTCACAAGCATAGAGCATAAATAGAAGCGACATGACTCCAACTGGTGGTGAATTTCAAATGGGCAAGAGTGTTGTCATTGGAAGCAGAAATACGAGTAGAATAGTCACGAGTAGAAGGAAATGATACAAGTTTTTGGGTGGAGCAATCACAAGCACAAAGACTATAGGAATCATTAAAGATGGCACAAGTGGGTTTGGAAAGCACACAAAATGAGGTAGTGTTACTGCAAGTGTAGTATCATTCTTTTAGAGAGGTAATTGCAAAATCAAACACCCTATCATTATAGTTACAAGAGTGGTTAGTGTTGAGTGAGTCAAATTTGAGGCAGTTACAATAGTGATTGAGTGAAGTAAAAGTGGATGTGGAGCGCTAAAGAATGGTAATTGATCAAATACAACAGGAGCAGGATGTGGCCCAATGAGAAATCATTATACCAAGGATAAATAAGTTGGTGGAGAATGTGTTTGTGGATATGAAATAGATTCCAAAAGTGCATTGGTAAATTGCTTATTATATGGGGCTTTATCATCAGTCACTCCCTGATGAGAAGTAATGAGAGACCCAGTTTGTAGATAGAGAATTCACACAATTGTGGAATGCTCAACTGCACAGTGGGAGATTTCCAATTATCATTAATGTTGTGTGGGAGCAAGGAGGATTGACACCAGGGGCCTCATCCTCTCAGATTTAGTTTGTAGAAATGCCCCTGATCGAACACCCTATCTTGCCACCTTCCCAAGGGAAGCCTAAATAAATGATTCGCTAGATGTTATTTGAATGTAATAGTGTTGTTGTCACCGTAATAGAATAAAAACTTTTTTTGTTTTTGTGGTAAGAAAAAAAAGGTTACTAGTGCTCATGTTAATGAACAATCTAATTTAAAAACGTTGGTTATACAATGTCATTTCTATTTTTGATATTTTGTGGATATATTTGTGCATTTTTTGCATTTTGACAATTATGTGGATGTTTTTGGAATTTTTTGTAGATATTTGAATGTTTTTGGAATTTTTGTAAATATTTGAAAGTTTTTCAACCTCAATAAAAGTGGGAATGATAGGATGTGTAGAGGGAGATTGACCTTCACTTATGTGTGGGAACTAAAGGTAGGTCTAGGATCTTAATGAAAGATGAGTACAAACTTGTGTAACATTTGGAGATCCATGGTGTTTAATGTGGAAAAAGAAAAAAGTGCTAAACCACAAATTACAAGGTACAATTTTGTATATAGTAGTAGCCTTTACATATGAGTTTAAGACCAAAGTCAAGATTTTTCTCTAGGTGTGTGATGAGATGAATGCTCATGAGGCCTGTGGAAAGGCTCTTGGGCCTATGGGAGGCTTTGATGGCCAAAAGAGGCACAAGAGGGGCCTTGAAAAGGTCATTTGGGGGTCCAAGAAGGATGCTTAGGCCTTGGAAAAGGTGCATGGGGCCTAGAAAGGCACTTGAGGGCCCAAAAATGGTGTTTGGGCCTTGAAAATGGTGTGGGGGGGAAAGATGTAACAGGGCCTTGCAAAAGTTGTTTGAGCCTAAAAAGGTACTAGTGGGGCCTTAAAAAGGCATTGAACCCTAAAAAGGTGCTATGGGGCTTTGAAAAAGGCATTGGAGATGGAAGAGGCATTTAAGGGAAATGTGATCTCTCAAATTTACACTTACTTATTCTAAGCCACTGTAAGATGATGATGAAAGAGTTTGATGAATATTTGGGCCTTTCAAGATAGCATTGATATATTTGTTGAAAGGTTGTTGGATTAATCATGGTCTCTACAACATAAATAAGACAATAAATTTGTTAAGAGTTATTTTTCTTGATAGGAGGAAAGAAAAGGAACTCTACTGGAGCCTTTTCTACTATTCATGTTGTGATAGATTTTCCAAAACCTAGAAAGATGTTTCAAGACATAACTATGTTAATTCTTATTTAATTGATGCACTTGTTTATTGTTATTGCCAAGGGTAATAGGGAAGTAAAATATAACATAAAAAATATATATATATATCTTAAATAAAGTGGGCTTCACCATTAATTTCATATAAAACCAGTCAAGGTACACAAACCTATCTTGAAGGAGAAACAATTATAGATGGAGACTAGCTCAACATGAAATCAATGGATCATTGGCATCAAAATACAAAAATAAGTTATGAAAAATCAAATAGCCTATTTGAGATGAGTTTTTTATTGTTTGGCCTGATTTATGGGCTATTTTTTATATTTTCAAGATTTTTTGACAATTTTTGAGAATTGGAGAATTTTAGAATATTTTTGATGATTTTTGACAATTTTTGACATTTTTTGATAATTTGTTGACAATTTTTTAATGTTTTTGACAATTTTTTACTATTTTTGAAATTTTTTGAATGTTTTTAACAACTTTTGAATTGGTGGGATTGGAATGAGGATGTGAGTGAGATTTGTTGGAATATGGACACAACCGGGGCTTTGTTGTAGCACAGAAAGAGTGAAGGAGACCAAAAGTAGGCCAAAAGAGGCTAAAAGTGGGCTCAAAGAGCTATATTGGAGATGATGGAGGAAAAAAGGATATTTGGGACTTCAAATAGATTTTATGAAGGCTAAAATGGGAACTATTAGCCATGGCAGATATTTGAGATGTGCACTAATTTTCCTATAATTCATGTCTGTGATATCTTAAAACATAATAAGACTCCATGCTTCCATTGATTTGTTTGTCTTCTTTTTGTTGACTATCTCCATTGTTGTGAACTATGTCTTATGCTCAAGAACCATTAAATTGTAACCCACAAGTGTTTCCAAATTGGGTATGTGTAAAATTAACTCATCTGTGAGAAGGCTACAAACAAGAAAAAATTGTGTCAGAGAGAGTTGCTTGAGTCATGCCTTGTTGTCTATCTTCATTGAAGGAATTGTGTTGTTTAGGGAAGTCCAAAGATGTTATCGCTCACTCCTTTTAAACCAAAGGTGACATTTATCATTCCTTTTGTACCATTTTTTTCCGTTGTTTTGATTTTTTTTGGTATTTTTAGTGATGAGGTGCTTCCTTAAAGCTTTAGACATTTTTTTTTTAGATGGATGTTGTTGATAGGTTCTATTAAATCTTCTCCATCACAATCTAAAATTTTATAGGTACTAGTCCCAAAGGATTTTGTGATAATGTAAGGACCAATCCAATTGGCCTACCATTTTCCTTTCTTTTCCCTAGCTACTTGATTCTTGGGGTTTCCCCTGAGGACTAAGTTGCCAATTTGAAAGACACAAGGTTTGACCTTTTTGTTGTAGTGTATGGACAACTTATTTTGATACAATTTGAGTTTTTCATGTGTTGTACACTAATGTTCTTCTAAGAGTTATAACTACTCTAGATGGGCTCCTCTATAGTCTTCATCTGACAGGATATCATGGAGGGTAACTCTCAAGGATTGGATCACAACTTCTAAAGGAAGAATGGCTTCACAACCATAAACCAAGGAGAAGGGTGTAGCACCTATAGGTATTTGAACACTCATCCTATAGGTTCATAGGGAAGGGTTTAGTGGTCTTTTTAAGAATGTTGATAATGTTCTTATTGGTGGCCTCTGCTTGGTCATTACCTTGGGGACAATAGATTGACTAGGAATGGTGTGTAATGTGAAATTTCTCGCATGATTTTTCAATTATTTGATTTTTAAAATACAAGGCATTGTCTATTAGGATGGCATGAGGTATGCTAAACATACAAATGATATGGCTTAATATGAATGAAAATATTTGTTTTCCTATATAGTCTGCAAGTGGCACTACTTTGACCCACTTGGTGAAATATTTAGTTGTGGTGATAATTCATTTAAGTCTGCCAGAGGAAGGTGGGTGGATGACTCCAATAAAATCAAAGCCTTACTAATAAAAAGTTCATGGTGTGGCCAAGGGGTTGAGTTCTTATACTCATGCATAAATAAGATTACCATGAATTTGACACTTTTTTCAAGTTTTAACATAGTCGATAGAATCCTTTTCCATGGTTGGCTAGAAATAGCCCATTCTAAGAATTTTATTTGCTAGTGTAAACCCTTTGGAGTGTGACCCATAGATTCCTATATGGACTTCTTACAGAGTGACTCTAGAGTCATCCTTTTCAAGACATCTAAGAAAAGTACCATCAATAAGTTTCCTATATAGTGTATCAACCACCAAAGTATAACATGAGGTCTATCAAATAAAATTGTACCTTTGATTTTGTGAGAGGTCAAGGGGAATGGTTTTATCATGGAGTCAGGTGGTGATGGAGTCATATCAAAGGGAATCAAGGGTGTCTAAATGGAAAATAATGAGGGAATCAAGTTGAGTAAACATAGGTTGAATCGCCTCTTCTACTAAGAACTCATATCATTTGTATTGATCTAGTAATTGAAACAAGGAGGCCAAGGTGGCCATGGCATCTACTACTTTATTCTTATCTCTAGGAATTTGTTCAAAAATAATGTGAACAAAGTATGCCTTAAGTATTTCAACCATATGTTTGTAAGGAAACAACATTTAATCCTTGGTTTGATACATGTTGGTAACCTGATTAATGATCAACTAAGAATCCCTATAAAACTCTAATGCTATTAACTTCTATTCTAAGGCTAGTTTTAGGCCTAAAACCAAGACTTCATATTTTTCTAGGTTGTTTGCGTAGGGGAAAAGTAGTTTATAGGACTTGGGGATGGTAATGCCTAGGGGCATAATGAACAAAATACCAACACTTGAACCATAGTGTGTGTAAGAACCATCAAAGTAGAACTTCTAGGTGACCTATTCTATTTGAAAAATGTGCATATCTATAAATTCAACTAGGATAAGATTCAAGCTCTCTATAGACATTTTTCTAATTGCTTGGCAATCTCTTGTCCTTTTCTAGCTTTCCTATTGATATAATCAATATCAAACTCACTCAAGATCATTACCCATTTGGCCAATATGCATAGTAATATTGTCTTGTTGAGAAGAAACTTGAGGGGATCAATATTAGATATGAGTTTAACCTTGTGTCTTAAGAGATAATGACATATCTTTTGTGAACCAAAAACTACAGCCAAACAAGATTTTTCAATAAAGGTGCAATTAAGCTCATAATTAACCAAGGTGTGTTTGATGTAATAAATAGCTCTTTCTTTTCTCTTGTCATTTTCTTGCACCAAGAGGGCTCTTATTAATTTTTTATTCAAAGAGATATAGAGCAACAAAGGTTTGTGTAGCACCAAAGGTACCAACACAGGTGGATTCATCAAGTAGTTTTTGAGTAGATCAAAGGCCTTCTAATATTGATTATCCCATTTTAAAATTATGTCCTTATTGAGGAGGTGATTGAAAGGAACACACTTTTCTACTAACTAAGAGATGAAGCAATGAACTATTTTAAGTCTTCCTTGGAGAGAACGCAGTTGATTCAAGTTCTTTGGATGTTGAATGTTGATTATAGCTTGCACCTCTCTAGCATCAACCTCAAACCCTTGGTTGAAATAATGTACCCTAGGAGTTTGCTAGATTTTACACCAAAATAATATTTTTTAGGGTCTAAGCCTAACTTTGAATGCTTTTAGGTGGGTAAATATCTTGTCCAAGATAGGAAGATGTTCTTCTTAGGTATGAGATTTGGCAAGGTCATCAACATAATCTTCCATGAAAGTTTGCATCATGTCATGAAAGATACTGGTCATGGCCTACTAATAGGTGGCCCTTGCATTCTTGAGGCCAAAAGGCATGACATTCCAATAGAATGTGCCCCATGCACAAGTAAAAGTTGTTTTCTCTTGGTCCTATGGTGCTATCCAAATTTGGTTGTACCCTAAAAATCCATCCATGAGTGAAAACATGTAATGGCCCACTGTCAAATCTATAATTGTGTCAATGTTGGAAAGGGGGAAATCATCTTTAGAACATGCTTTATTGACATCCTATAAATCAATACATATGTGTATGCTACCATCTTTCTTTGAGATAGGAACAATATTTGATATCCATGTTGCATAAGATAAGGGATGGATGAAGTTGGTGATGAGCAATTTCTCTAGTTTTGTTTTGACTAGCAAGGCTATGTGGGGATGCATTTTCCTTAGCTTTTGCTTAATAAGCTTGGCCTCTAGAGAAATTTTGAGGCGATGAAGGATTAGAGTTGGGTCTAACCCTAGCATATCTACATAAGACCATGAAAATTTTATTTTCCTCTCTTTGAAGAAGTGAATGATTTTTCTTCTTTCTTTTGTATTTAAATATTGTGCCAAATGGATTATCCTTGGTTCCTACTCTTTTCCAATGTTGAATTTTTCTATAGGTTCAATTAGGATAGATGATCTTTCCTTTGAGTGCTTGGGTAAAGTGTCAATCATCTCATCTGTGAGTGCCATAGTATGGTTTTCACCATTGGATACATCATTTCTATTTATTTTAATTTTTTTCTCAAGATCAGCTACAACCTAGTGTTGTTCATTAATTCTTTGATGTGCTCAACCTATTCTAGAATGACTAAGATGATTGATATTAGACCCATCTGTATGCATTTCTCCTGTTCTTTGTAACCAAGATGGTTCAACCGTGTTAAGGTAGATGAAAACATCATGGTCAGTGTCAAAATCGAGAATATGGTGAGGGTCAATTATATCATAGCTGATGAGCTCATGATGGATTAAGTAGAGGGGTATGTAATATAGATAGGATTTGGCAAGGTTTAAAGACATGACCTCATTTGGTAGTTCATACATTGTATCAATTAGGTCTATAGCATGTGCTTCCTCTAAAGTATGAGGAAAAGTAGAGCTTGCAAGTGGCTCATAGTACTCATCTTTGACTTTTTCTAAAAAGAAGTCAAGAATTAAAGCTTGAAACTAAAACCTATCAATAGGTTCATCATCCTCATATGATGTGATGTGATGTGTCTATTATATATCAACCTCTAAGTTTTTCAAATGTGTGTTCTCTCTTGGTGAAGTAAATTCTGAAGGAGAGGTTGATACTTGTGCAATGGAACTATTGGATGTGGGAATGTGAACAAAATTACATTCTTTATCATAAATGGACTCTTCAGATAATGACTTGACTTCCCATTTGGTGGAATCTTCATCATCGTCATTATTAAGTGTGTCCATGGATGAATTTCATGGACGATGTAAATCTAGGATGGATAGATTTACATTATTGGTGTCAACTACTTTTGGGTTATTACCATCTCTTTCTTTGGGTACCCACACCAAGGTGGATGAGGAGGAATCACTATGTTTGGAATGAGACTTGGAAGTGATTTGTGGATCATCTTGTTCAAAGTACCCTACCCCTATTTTTGATCTGTTAGACCTGAATTGTGCTACTATGGGTCCAACGATGCCTTTGCGTTTCCCTAAAGGGTCATCGCCAGTATATCTCATCTTTTTCATTAAATAAAAACCTTTTCCATATAGGTGATGAGAAATGTCAATATTCTATATTTTTTTACTAATTTCATCTATCGATCTTGAAGGTACACCATTTTCTTTGACAAAATGTGCATGATAAGTCCTAGTGGTGGATGATGGTTTGTCATGAGATCTCAGAGAGACTGGGGGATCAAATAATAAGACCGAATACTCACTTACCCCTTTGCATTGTATTTTGCACTTCCTATCAAACTCTTTCATTAGCCTATCCATTTCCTCATAATGTGACTATTTAGAGTCTTTTGATGATGATGGTGAAGGAATGGATGAACTAGAATAACCAACTTTCTCTTTACCATTAGTTGATGTAGATAAGTAGTCATTGTCTAGTCTTATGAATGTGGCAGTGTCTGCTAATGTGTTTTGTCTAACAATACTTTTTGGAATGTTCACCTCTTCCCTGTTGTGAGGGAGAAGAGTGTTACAGTACTAAGCATAGTTCTGATCCCTTGGTATGGTCACCTCTTGACCCATGTAAGTAAATTTTAAACTTTGATGGTAGGTGGATGGGACAACTTGCATGTCATGGATCCATGGCCTGGCTAACAAGATGTTGTAGGTCAATTTAAAGTCTAGGACTTGGAAAACCATTTCCCTTACAACTGGGCCAACCCTTATTGGTAAGATGACCATGCCATTGGAGGATCTCTCCTCATCATCATAAGCTTTGATTGTGATCATCTTTTTAGGTTCAACTATATCTTCTGTATACCCTAAGGCTCTAACCAAATTCAACGTGAAAATTGTTGGCCAATTTTGCCCCCCATTTAGCCCATCATTGATAATTGATCTAATATATCTTCAATAGGCTAGGTTCTTTGATGTGGGTTAACATGCTTTTTGGTTGGGTTAAGATCTCATGTAAACTCAATCTCTTCATGAACCAAGTTGACTTAGTTCCTTCATTGGTTGAGCTGGTTTAGCTTGTTCATTGACTAAGTTGGCTTATTTTCCTTCATGTACCAAGTTTTAGGTTAACACACATTTCCTACTAGGGTATACATTTTTCATTATACATTTTCTCTATTTTGGGGAGTGACCTTTCTTGCTTCTGCAAAATCACAAAATTGTTGCTGCCTCTTCAATCGAATATTCAAGAAATGTGCCAATCAATAGTTTCGTGCGACATGGTAGATCCTTATTGTGTTATGCTACTTTTAATTAGATGGTGGTTGTATTTTCACATTATTGTTGGGTCCCCTTGTGAAGATATGATGGCCATTATATTTTAGGGCTTCTTTGGATATTTTGAGTGTATCTTAGCCATTTGTGTTGTTAGGTGGAGATTTTGGATTTGTGGTTGGGTTTTATTCATCACTTGAGGAGATTTTTATAGCATCTTGGCCATCTATATTTGAATGAAGATATTAATCAAAAAATCATCTTATTTCAAGTAAATCAAATTTATTCCACATGGGTCGACTCTATATTTTTTTGTGGTAGCTTAACTTGTTAGAAATAGTAGTCCACCAATATAACTGAGAGGTGGGGGTGAATCAATTATGCAATAAATTGAATATTAAACCTTTTAAATAATTCTTAATCATTCAACCAAAGAAAATAGAAACCATAAAAAAATATGCATACATAATTACACCAGATATGTTGACTAGGGAAACCCTTGATCAAAGGTAAAACCACAGTGGGAATGATGACACAAAATACTATACTTATCTGAATATTCCTTGTTGGAGGATGGACCCTATGAGGAGTTTTTTACAAAACTTAGTACAAAGAGTCCCTATTAGGAGACTTTGAATCTCTATTAGGAGATTCCAACCCTATTAGGAGTTGTGGAAGGTAGCTAACCCACTGTCCAGATAGCTTTAGGATCAGATGAACGAACCCACTATCCAATTGATCTTGGTACTATTCCTTTTAGAATAATAGATGTGTGATAGTCTTTTTCTTCTTCTTCTATCTAGTATGTCAGACTACTTCACCTTTAGATCATGCAATTAGATTTGGAACTATGGATCCATCAATAGTAACCTTTGAGGTCACTTGCAAGCATTAATAGATTGTTCTGCTCCTCTTCTTTGAAATTCATTGTTCTCTTTGCTTCTCAATCGCAATCATGATAATTAAAACTTAGAAAACAACTTTCCTTTATACCATACTCAATATTAATTCCTTGAGTCAGCTCCATGCTTTATTATAAGTTAATTAAATAAAATACTCATTTAATTAATACTGTTGGCCCATAGTTATAGTCAAACTTTCACATGTGCAAATTCTGTACTTGTGTACTTACTGACATCATCAGTAGTTAGTTTGTTACCTCTAGTTAATTGCACAACCCTTAATTCTAGATACAATGCTCTATATTGGTCATACAATAGAAACTATTTTTCCACTCCTCTATTTTCCTATAGTTCTTTGTAAATTATCAATATCTTCTATACACTATCGATTCAGGTTTTGCACACTTGCACACATGTCAAATACATGTTGTAGTATATGTTGGTAATTACACATAGGTGGATACATAATGTGATATTTGTAAAGCATAAGTCTCAGTCAGCTACTCTGAAATTCTTATACAATCTTATTGCTATGTTGTCATTAATGACAAACAATGTTCTACAATACTCCCCCATAGCATCAACATCAACATTCATGCTAACAATCTCCCCCTTTGGCATTGATGGCAATATAGATGGAAAACATCTAGTTCCAATAATACCAATAATTTTTCTTTATCACTCAAATCTTCATGGAAATCTTTTATTGCGCCAATTCACCCCCATAGTACAAACTCTTTCTAATGTTTTTCATGTCACTCTCTCCCCCATTGACATCAATGTCAAAGGTAGTGCAAAAATTGAACATATAATAATCTATTAGTATAACCACAAGCTGGTCTATTGCTTTACAACTTTTTCATATAATTCTATAAACAACACAAGTGTCTAAAGACATTGTCATACACCAATTATCATATACCAAGAGTCCTTGATGACTCTGTTAATCATAGATACTCCCCCATGGAAGAAGCATCAACATTTAATCTAGTCTAATAATGGTACTATGTACCTTGGACTACTACACTTTTTCATTGTCTACTATGAGCTAGGTAGGGGCATAACCCCAAGCATACCTCTCAGGTACTCAAAGGTATCCTTTAGTAAGCCCTTTTTCAAAATGTCTCTAATCAGTTCCTTAGTGTTAATGTACTCTGGTCTAATTTTTTCCTTTTGTGACTTTCTATTTCAGCACATGATACTTTATTGCTATGTGCTTAGTTTTGGAGTGCAAAATAGGATTCTTAGACATATTAGTAGTACTTGCGTTATAATAGTAAATGATAATGGGTTCTATGAATGTAATTCCAATATCCTTCATCATATACTTCATCCATATGACTTGATTAAAGTTGTTTATTGCTGCAATATATTTTGCTTCTGCAGTAATCTGTGAGGTACAATCTTTCTTTTTACTAAGCCAAGAAACTAGTCTTCCTCCAAGGAAAAATGTTCCTCCACTAGTGCTTTTTTTTGTCATCCTTATCTCCAGCCCAATCAGCATCTATATTAGTTCAAATATTAAAGTCATTGCTTCTATCATACCAAATTACATAATCTAATGTTCCTTTTAGATATTTGAATATCCTCATTACTACTACATAGTGATATTCTTTAAGATCAGCTTGAAATCTTGCCACCATTCCAACTACATTAGCTATATCTAGTTTGGTATGAGTCATATATTACAATCCTCCAATGATAGATCTATACTTCTTTTGTTCAATAGTAGGGGTCTCATCTTTGCTTGATAACTTATGACCAATTACCATAGGAGTTCCAATAGGTTTACAATTTTCTAAACCAAATTTTTTCAGAAAATCTTTTTAGTATTTGGTCTGAGAGATAAAGATACCTTCTTTGTTTTGAACAATCTACAATCTTAAGAAGAATTTAATTTCTCCTATCATGCTCATCTCAAACTCATTTTTCATGTCTTCTAAGAACTCGTTATTGGCTTCATCATTTCCACAAAAAATGATGTTATCAACAAATATAGTGATTATTAGAAAATCATCTCCTATTTTCTTCAAGTATAAGTTACTATCTGCTATTCCTTTAGCAAATCCAAGCTTTGCTAAGTATTTGTCCAACCTTACATACCAGTTCTTGGTGCTTTCTTTAATCCATACAATTCTTTCTTTAGTCTACAAACCATATCCTTCTCTTCTATTAAAGGAAAATCCTCTAGTTGTTCAATGTAAACTTCTTCTTCAAGTTCTCCATTCAAGAATGTTGACTTAACATCCATCTGATATACCTTTAAATTCTTATTTTCCGCATATACCAAGAACATTCTAACTACTTCCATTCTTGCTACAAGTGCACATGTTTCTTCATAATCAATTCCTTCTTGCCGAGAGTAACCTTTGCATATAAGTCTTGCTTTGTTCCTTATTAATTCTCCCTCTTCATTCATTTTATTTCTAAATACCCATTTTGTGCCAATCACATTTTTGTCCTTAGGTCTAGGAACCAATTTCCATGTGTCATTTTTAATTATTTACTAGAGTTCTTCCTTCATTTCCTTTATCCAATGATCATCTTTGATTGCTTCATCTGTGCTTCTTGGTTCTACTTGAGATAACAGACATAGTTCTTCATCAATTCTACTCCTTGTCATTACTCCTTTTTCCTTGCTTCCTATTATCTAATCAATAGGATTATTTCTTATCAAGTTCCTATTTGGGGTGGGATTTACTTCTTCAACTCTTATTTTAGGTACTGCACTCTATTCTTCTCTCACATCTTCAACTTGC
Organism: Cupressus sempervirens; assembly: GCA_028749045.1. NCBI lineage: Eukaryota > Viridiplantae > Streptophyta > Pinopsida > Cupressales > Cupressaceae > Cupressus > Cupressus sempervirens. The sequence goes on along the minus strand of CM053784.1, from coordinate 669,929,365 downwards.
GCACTATTATGCAAGTCATTATTAGTCTTGAGAAATAACTCATTAATTCTATTAGTCATTCTAGAGTAATCATCTCCATCAGAGTTATAATCCATTATCCTTTCCTTGGTGCCAAAATTTTCATCAATTTTAGCATTTGTGCACTCTACTATATTTTTTGTTCTCCAGTTGTAACATCTGTAGGCTTTGCTTTTCAATGAATAGCAAGGAAATATACCTTTAGCACTCCTTGGATCAAACTTACCAATATCATCATCTCTTTTGATGTAACATTTTCTTCTAAATATCCTAAAGTACTTGACTGATGATGAGTGACCAAACCATAATTCATAGGGTGTTTGTCCATACCTTTCCTAATCTACACTTTTTTTAGTGTGTATACATAGCTCTTGTTGCTTCAAAGATTGATTTGTTTCTTTTTTCAGCAATCCCATTCTACTCAGGTGTATGGAGTGAGGATGCCATGCTCTTCAAACTAGATATTTAATTCTCTAGAGGTGAATTCTCCTCCTCTATCTAATCTTAAAATCTTGATTGCAACTCTAGATTCATTCTCAACTTTGTTCTTAAATATCTTGAATTTCACAAATGCCTCAAATTTTTCTTTAAGAAAAGCTACCCACATCATTCTAGTGAAATCATCAACAAAAATCATAAAGTACCTTTCTCCATTAAACCCTCTTGTTCTCGGAGGACCACTCAGACCTATATGAACCAATTCTAGCATTTGTGTAGTACAAAACTGCTTGCTAGGAAATGAGACTCTCTTCTCTTTAGCCAAGACACATTCCTTACAAATAGTGTCAATGGGCTTAGTGATCTTGGGAAAATCTCTTACATCAAGTGTATTACTAGCCTTCACAATGTTATCAAAGTTAATGTGACAAAATCTTCTATTCCATTACCAACTATTGTCGATCTTTGCTACTAAACATGTTATTTTAGTGGAGTTTAACTAAAATAGATTACCTCTAGTTTTTGTGCTAGTACGAAGTAGTTTTTCTTCCTTGTTCTTGATAATGCATGTGTTCTTACCAAACTATAGTTGATAGCCCTTGTCCATAAGTTGTCCAACACTTAATAGTTTATTCTTTAGTCCATCAACAAAGTAAACATCATTAGTGTATGTTTTACCATTAAGAGTGATAGATCCAATTCTCGTAGTGTGATAGGCTTCATTGTTCCCTACTCTGACAATTCCTCCATCATAGTTTTTGAATTTGAAAAACTTTCTCATATCGGTAGTCATGTGATGTGAACAACCACTATCAGTGATCCAATATTTCTTTTCAACTTGTAAGATTAGCACAATTTCTTCTCTAATTTCTCTATTAGGATCATCCTCTTTTATAGCTACAAACCCTAATTCATCTTCACTCATGTTTTGATCAAATTCCTCCTCCTCTTCTTCTTCTTCTTCATTAGCATATATGAAATTTCTAGATCTTCTTGACTTGAACCTTCCCTTCAACTTTCTTTCTCTTTTAGGAAACTTAGATGCATAATGACCATATTCATTACATGTCCAACAGTTGAAGATATTCTTACCATATTTTTCATTTTCCACAAGAAGAGCTACTCCCTCTTGGATCTTTTCCTCAATAGAATTGCTCTTGCTGGCAATGTCTCTTGGTGCTTTTATGTTCCTTGCTAAACCAAGTTTGATGTTTAATGCACTAAATGCTATCTCAACCTTTGCTAGTTCTACAGATTGTTTTAGATCAAATTCTTTAGCTTCCAATCTCCCAAGAAATGTTTCTTTGGTGAAGTTAGTGGTGAAAGGTAACATTACTCAAATCATCTATGTTACTGTCTTGAAGGATGGTGTTAGAATTTTTAAGATCTTCCATATTACTTCATCATTAGATTTCATTCCATCAAGACATTTGATTCCTACAACAATCTCAGATATTTTTCCAACATAACTTCTTACAAATTCATCTTCCATCATTTTAGCATCTTGGAATGCACAATACAAATTTTGCAATCTAACCTTATTTGCATGTGTATCACCTTCATAATTAGCCTCTAAAGTTTTCCAAATTTAATGAGATGGTTTAAGTTGTTTTACCTGACTATACTCACTTTTAGGTAATGCTGACAATATTGCTTCTCTCACCCTTGTGTTGCACATAAATACTTCTCTCTATTCCTCAGTGCAAGTTTCAAGATTGTCTTCTTCTCCAATATTCTTAGATGTCTTGGTTACAAGCCAATATCCTAGACTCATGCACAAGAGATGAGTCTTCATTTTTGTCTTTCCAACTATTGTAGTTTTTTCCATCAAATCTAGGACTTTCCTTCTTGAACAGATTCACCATAGATCTCCCAAAGTTGTTCAACTTTCCTTCAAGGACATGATGCTTTGATACCAATTGTTAGAAATAGTAGTCCAATTGAGAGGGGGGGGGGGGGGGGGGGGTTGGTGGGTGGGGGGGGGGGGGGGGGTGAATCAGTTATATAGTAATCTAAAAATTAAAACTCTTAAATAATTCTTCTTCTTCTTTTTTGGAAAAACTTTATATTTATATCAATATATTCAACTGGTTCAAAAGGGGCTCCCAAAGAAAGAACCAAGAAATAAAACTCCATTCATAACCCATAACATAAAAAAGTATATAGCACCTAAAACTACCCAAGAAGTGAGGTGGCATAAATGAGGCCAAAACTCAATTACGATGTGGAAGCCATAAATGGCATGAAAGAAGAAACATTAAGCACCCAAACCCAAATTACATGATATAGTACCATTATACATTTATACAATGTGCCACTTGATACATGGAGTCCTTGAGGGATCATAACAGAAATTTATGAGAATAATCAGCATGTCAAAAAAGAGTAGATAAATGAGAAGCACTAAGATGCATGAGAGCATCAAGCTGACAATAGGAGATAAACCATATAAACCTGCATGATAGAAAACAAAAAAAACAAAAAAATGGCATAGGAAAAGAAGAAACAACAAATATGAAGAATCATCCTTGAAGACCAAGCTAAGGAGGTGGAGATAAAAATAATGAGCTCCATAATAAAGTTAGAAAGCACAAGAATACCACTAGGTGGAAGATGCCGTATAACCATAGGTGGGATCATCCATCAAAACAATGCTATTCACGTGACAAGAAATTAAGAAGATTCTGACTGAATCAAGCAGAAGATCAAAAAGTAGGTGTCCAAAGTGACACTATCAAATGGATAGAAAAAAGAATGGTTATCCAAGCCATAATTAGCAAGCAAGTCGGCCAAAGAATTACCTTCGCAAAAAACATGAGTGAGAAAAACCTCATGAAAAGAGTCAAGCAAAGACCAAATTTGAACAAGAACATAATGAATGTGTCATGCAAAGGAAGACCGCCTAACATAGGCATTGATAATAATAGAGGAATCACCTTCAACATGAATATGGAAAATTTGAAACTTCTTTGTAGTTGAGAGACCCTACAAAAGAGCAAGGGCCTTAGCAAAGTTGTTAGTAGAAGGAGCAATAGGGTAGGCTTAAAAACATAAGATAGCCCCATAATGGTCATGAAGAACATAACCAATCCTAGAATTACTTGGGTTTCTTTTGGAGGAGCCATCAAAATTAAGCTTGAAAAAACCTTGTTGAGGAGGGGACCATTTAACAAAGGCCCTAGCTTGAAGTTTATCTTTGGGACAAAGAGGAAATTGGAGGAAAGGGAAATTTAAACCTTCCCATCTTTTAGAAACAATATTGTCCCAAGAAGAAAAACCACGATTGCCCCTGAATTTGCATACATATGCATTTGTCACATCAACAATGGAATAATGGATTTTATTAAGGACTGAATCCAAAGAAGAGGGAGAATTATGAAAAATGTGCTTGTTACACTCCCACCAAATAGCCCATAATACCAAAGAAGGAGAGCAAATCCATATGCATGCAAACATGAATTTGGGATAAAGAGATGGCTAGGCTTGAAAAAGGTCCCAAACCCTCAGAGGAAGTGCCATGGAATAGTCAAGTTTACCAAGCACAAATATTCGGCAATCATGCACAAAAGGACAATTAAGGAAAAGGTGATCCATTGTTTCAAGAGCTTGATTACACAAAACATAAGAGAAATCATTACCAATATTAAGTCTTGATAACCTATCACTGGTAAGAACCCAATTCCTCAAAACCAACCATGAAAAACAACAAGCTTTAGGAAGAATAGAACTATGCCAGCAAAATGTATAAGCCCATTTTTAAGACATGGAGAGAAGGCTAGAATTGACCAAGTAATACCCAACTTAACCGAATAGTTACCATTAGGAGAAGGAAACCAAAATAGTTTATTAGGTGAAGGGGATAAAAAAATAGATTGTTTAGCTAAAAAAGAATTAGTGTTAGAGGTAGATTGGGGGTCAATAGGAAGAAGAGAAAAATCATGCCAAAGAACCAAAGCAGAAAACATAGAGATTACTAAAACATAGTTGACAAGTTTGGAACCCCAATGAGAATGAGCAATTTCCCAGATATGAAGGAAGGGATGGATAGAAGAAAGGGGAGGAAAACTATTCCAAGAGTCCAACCAAAATTCAATTGATTCACCATCATGGACTTCCCAAGAGATGGAAGAAGTGATGATATGACAAGACTTAATGATGAAGTTCCAAATGGTGGAACCTTTGGGAGGATCCAAAACTAATAGAATTCTAGAAGGATCCAAATTAGCAAGATATTTCTCCTACATCAATCTACACCACTTAATGTTTGGTTGAGAAAAAACTTTCCAAACAAGCTTACCACCAAGAGCCAAATTTTGAGCATGCAAGTTATGAAGACCAACACCCCTAGATGAAGGAGGAGCAGCCATTTCAAAAAGAGAAATAAGAGGAAGCTTCTTTTCACCTGTCTATTAGCATTCTAAATAAAATACCTCATTAATTTCTCAATTTGTACAAGAATAGAGTTAGGGGCAAGCAAAACTAAAAAATAGTAGTTGGGAATGGTAGACAAGATAATTTTGATAAGAAAAATTCAACTTGAAAGGGAGAGCCATCTAGCCTTCCAAGCCAAAATCCTAGCCTTAATCTAACTAACAACAGACTGCCAATAAATGGTTTTATTGGAACCAACAAAAAAAGGAACACCCAAATATGACGAAGGGAGCTCATCAGAAGGAAAACCAAGGATCCCCTTAATCTGAGAAGCAAGAGAAGATTTAGTATTAAAAATATAGATTTTAGATTTCAGAGGATTAATCTTCTATCCAGATACCAAACAATAAGAATTAACTAATTGGCGAATGTGATTAGCTTCAAGAAGAGAAGCCCTACCAAAAAGGAGGGTATCATTGGCAAACAAAGAATGAGTAATCACAATTGATGTGTTTAGAACTAAGACACTAAGCTATAAACTAGCCAAATGTGAAGCATTGATAGCATGGCTCAAAGATTTAGCCACAAGAATGAAGAGAACAAGAGAAAGAGGGTCAGCTTGCCTAACACCCTGGGATGCAGAAAAAATAACTCGAAGCTGAACCATTAATAATGATAGAAAAGTGGGCACCAGAAATGCAAGCCATTACCCATTTGCACCATTCTTTGGAGAAACCAAATTTTAGAAGAACCTTAAGTAAGAAGGAACAACTTAATCTATCATAAGCCTTCATCATGTCAAGTTTAACTATACAAGATGAAAGAGAGTGAGACTGAATGGAGTGAAGGGTCTCATGTGCAAGGATAACCCCATCTAAAGTATCCCTACTAGGAACAAAACCCCTAGTTTAGGGGAAACAATTGAAGGGATAATATATTGAAGGCACATATAAATAGCCTTCGTGATAATTTTATAAATGGTATTATAGAGAAAAATAGGTCTACAATCAGAAAATGATTGGGGATCATCAACTTTGGGAATGAGGAAAATATTTGTAGAATTAAAAGATTTTAACATGGCAGAATTCTGCCTTGATTCTTCAAGAACATCCAAAAGGTCAAAGCAAATGGCATCCCAAGCCTTTTGGGAAAAAAGGGCAGTAAAGCCATCTGGCCCAGGAGCTTTATCAGGAGCCATGGAAAAGACAACATTTTGGATCTCAGCCAAGGTGAAAGGGGGCATTAAATTATGATTGTCCCGAGCTGAGATAGAATTGGGGATACCATCCAAAAAGGAGTTCAAAAGACCATCAAAAGATTGAGAAGGAGGAGGGGCCAATAGATTAGAAAAAAAAATTAACACCTTGATCCCTAATATCCTCAAGATCAGTGAGAATGTTTCCGCAAGAATCCTCGATGGAAAAGATTGTTTTCATAGTAGCTTTATGCATAGTAAAGGAATGAAAAAATTTGGTATTCTGGTCACCCGAATGGAGCCAATACTCCCAAGATTTCTAGTGCCAATATTCCTCTTCATGATCACAAAGTTCAACCCATTCAGCTTGCAAGCATTTTTGAGATGCATATGACTGAGGATCTAACCCAAAGGAAAAAATGTGTTGATTGACCGCAGATAAATCATTTTCAAGTTGGGATTTTTGTTCAAAAATATTTTTGAAAACATTAACATTCCATGCCTTAATCAGAGACTTGATATATTGCAATTTTTAAAAGAAAATGAACATCTTAGTACCATCCACTGAGGGAGTAGAGAGGCACCATTTCTTAAGAAGGGAGTGGAATAAAGGATGCCTGAACCAAACTGATTCAAATTTGAATGAAGCTTTGCAAGGAGTGGGGGTAGTGAAGTGAGGCAAATCAATTGACAGGGAAACAGGAAAATGATCAGAATAAAAAAAAGGAAAGATGGATAGGGACAGTGAAGCAAGTAGAAGTTTTCAATTTTTGGAAGCAAGGAATTTATCAAGTCTAACAGCAATTTGCAAAAAATCTGATCTAGATTAGTCCAAGTGAATGAACCATTAGAAGGTAAGATGTCATAAGGTCATTATCATGAATGAAGTTACTAAAATCAAAAATAACATGAAGAGGTGGAGATATACCTCCAATCTTATCATTTGACCCTAAAGTAGCATTGAAGTCACTAGCAAGAAGGAATTTGGATTCCAGGAATTGTTGAATAACATTTGTTAAAGATTGCCAAAGCTAGAATTTGGCAGGCGAAGTAGTAGGACCATACAAATTAATAAGAAAAATGTTTAAGGAAAAATGTTTCACACTAAGAAGTTTCCAATTAGTCCCTAATTGAAGAGCAAAAATAGACACATATTTTCCTTTCGAAAGGGTAGCAAGACCACCAGAGGCACCATTGGATAGAAGAAAATAATGCTGCCAACTAGTCCACTTACCCAGTGTAGTAGAAAATTTATCTGAAGATAATTTTGTTTCTTGGAGGAGGAAAGTATCCCAAAAGGAAGAATCAAGTCTATTCTTGCTCCAGGAGCACTTGTTAGAGGCATTAAGGCCTTTGACATTCCAAGAGAGAACCTTCATATTGGACAAGGAGAACCTTTAGTTCTCCTTGTCAAACAACACTTGGAAGAAGATAATTTCGCATACAAAGTAGAATGAACCCTAGCCACAATTTCCTCTAAAGCCTTAGTTGCCTTGGACTTCCTACCATGAGGTTTGGGAACCAAATTTTTAAGTTTAGGTGACAAATGGGTTTGGACAATAGCAGCCTTATGAAGCTTCCTAGCCATGAGATTAGAGGTTGCAGACACGAAGGTAGAATCTAGCATAGAATTGGATCCCTGAGGATTTACCTTGATAGAAGAAGGGAAAGAATCAGGAATAGGAATAGGAGAATCCAATGGGAAAGAATCAGGAATAGAAACCATATCATCCATGGGATTTGCAAGAGGAAAATCATTCAAAAAAAGAGACTGAGTAGCAAAGGATATTTCCTCAACCATAAGATTAACATGTTGGTAAGTCATACAACCAAGCTGAAAAGGATCATGGGAGAACATTAATTTTCTAAGAATTGAATCTTTAATAGGAAACTGGACACCCTTAGGATTATGGAAATAACAACACCAAAAAAATCAACACCCCGCAGGATCTGAATAATTATGGGTAAGAATAATTTTAGCATGACAACAAAAGAGTAGATAGAAGAAAAAGGAAATTGAAGACTCTGATCTTTGGAAATTAATTGGCTATTGATACCAGAAGGAGAGCTCTTAGCCAATGTAGATAACTTGACACAAGATGGTGTAGAAACATGAGTCAGACTGGAAACCCTAGGAGCAGGGGGTGATGAAGGGGGAATCAGATTTTGAGGGATAGAGCATCTGGTTTGAGCCACTAGAGAACATTGTGTAGGAAAGGAAGTGTGGTTTGAACAAACCACCAATTTGGAGGAACTAGGATCCCTACATTGGTTGGTGAAATGACCTAAGAGGTTGGAATAAAGAGAGATAGAGTGTGCATCTTGAACAACAATGTTTTGTTTCTAGGAACCCCAGTTAGATTGGAGGATAATAGAAGTAGGGAGTAGTTTGGAGGTGTCCAATAAGAGACAAAACTGAATTGAATGATGAGGTTGCTCAAAAGGAAGAAGATCATGACAAATAAAAACCCTAGTTTGTTAGCAATTGCTTCCACGATGTCCATGTCCCTATACTCAAGTGGAAGGGAAGGAAGTTACAACCAAAAGGGAACCCAAGCATAAGAAGAGTCATTTATAAGGAAATTAGGAGACCAATTAACGACCGAAATACCAAAACCCAAACAAAACCAGTATTTTTTATTAAGAACCCTATCCCTATTAGAAATAGAATGGAAGATTACAACAAAAAAATTAGATGCATGATCCATGTAGAAGAGATCAGACAAACCTATCCAAGAGGAGGAGGCCCAAGAGTAAAAATCTGAGATAGGAATGAAAGACCAAAAATCTTACCAATCAACATGATATCCTTCATTAGTGAAATTTGAGGATGGGGAAGACCACCATCCAAGACAAGAATAGGCTCCTTTTGACCTAAATCAAGAAGATCTAGTGCAAAAGAAGAAGAAGTCTGCAAGTTCAATCCAATGGAAAGAGGAGCCAGTCAAGCACCCAAAATACCTTTGTGTAGTGTAGAATTTGAACTTGAAGAAACCTTGTGGGGAACAATGGGAATATTGTTAGGCATAGAAACATAATATGGAGGGTGGAGTGGCAAAAAATTAGGCCAAGAAACAAAAGAGGTTGAACTTGGGAAAACACCATCAACCAAGGGGCTGGGAGGAGGTAGAGAAGCATGAGGAACAAATTTTTGGCCACCAGAATGAGTTTGGAAGAATCTCACCTTGCCTTGAGAAACCTGCTACCCATCAAGAGTTTTGAGCCCAAATCAAGACCTATGAACATTACCGCTAGAAGAGGATCAAAATTGCAAACCCTTTTGACGCCCACCGCACAAAGAACCATCCAAAGAAGAAAACTTCTGAGACATCCTTGAATTCAATTATCTCTTAAACAATTCTTAATCATTTAGGCAAAGAAAATAGCAACCATAAAGAAATGCACATACACAATTACACCAAATATGTTGACTAGGGAAACCCTTGATCAGAGGGAAAACCCCAATGGGAATGATGCCTACAAAATAATGTACTAATCTAAATATTTCTTGTTAAAGGATGGATCCAGTGAGGAGTCTATTACAACACTTAGTACAAAGAGTCCCTGTTAGAAGAATTTGAATCTTTGTTAGGAGATTTCAACCCTATTAGAAGTTGTGGAAGGCAGCTGAACCCACTATCCAAATACCTTCAAGATTAGACCAATGAACCCACTGTCCAATTGATCTCAATACTATTCCTTTTAGAATAATAGATGTGTGATAGTCTTTTACTTCTTCCTTTATCTAGCATGCTAGACTACTTCACCTTTAGATCATGTAATCAGATCTAGAACTATGTATCCATCAACAGTAACCCTTGAGGTCACTTACACACATTAGCAGATTGCTCTGCTCCTCTACTTAGTAATTCATAAGTTCTCTCTACTTCTCAATCACAATCATGATAATTAAAACATGGAAAACAACTTTCCTTTATACCACACTCAATATTAATTCCTTGAGTCATCTCCATACTTTATTATAAGTTAATTAAATGAAATACACATTTACTTAATGCTATCGGCCCATAGTTGTACACAAACTTTCAAACATGCAACTTTCATAGCTACACACTTGTTGATGTCATCAGTAGTCAATATGCTACCTCCAATTAACTGCGCAACCCTTAATTCCAAATAAAATGCTCTATATTGGTCATACAATAGAAACTATTTTTCCATTGCTTTATTTTACTGTAGTTCTCTATAAATTATCAATATCTTCCATACACTATCAATTCAGGTTCTATGCACTTCTCCACATGTCAAATACATGTTGTAGTATATGCATGTAACTGGGCATAGGCATATATGCAATGTGATGTATGTAATATACAAGTCCTAGTCAACTACTCTGATAGTCTTATACGATGTTAGTTTTGTATTGTCATCAATGACAAACAATGTTCTATAATGCTCCCCCATAGCATCAACATAAACATTCATACTAACATAACTTGTGTGTTATCCCATCCTGCATTCTTTTTTATAGCAGTGCAGATTTATTTGTTGCGGCCATGGCATGTTACAAGGACTATTCTTTAGTGTTGAATGTCATTCTTTGGCCTTGTTTGCACAAAATCTATCCATCTCCATGCCTCATTAATGATTGTAATGATCAAATCTCATGGGATTTTATTTCTTGTGTCTAGGTGCATTTGTTTTGCCCTTCCTATCACTTCACTACAATAGATTGATTTCATGATTAGATTTAGTTTTGATATTCATTTATTGCTACTCTCTATAACTTGACTCCATCTTGGGTTGGGGTTTAAACTTCAAATTATATCTAAGTTATGCCTAAACCTTTTAAAAGGTAGTTGTAATTACTTTTTCTAGATTCTTCTATGCTTGTATTTTGTAGTAGCATTATGCTCTACAACTTTTTTCTTCCATTAATGAAATCTCTGTTCCTTACCTTTTTTTCCATTCTATTTATTAGTGCATGTATTTTCCTTTTAGTGAACATGTCTTTTCCATTTTCTTGTTTCATATGTTGTGCTAAGTCTATTAGTAGTAGTTGTATATTGAAGTTCCTTTCCTTTCAACACTTCAACCAGTTCCAAACCTGCATGTGGTTTCTTGGAGATAAAATAGAGCCAAGACTAGTGTATTTTGGGCTTTCATTGATGTATAGTGCATTTATAGGAAAAGTTGTAATCACTATTGCTATCTTAGTGCATCACCTCCCTTTCCCTTTTAGCATTTTAATTTATGTTATCCTTCTCCTTTTTCCTCTTAAGAAGTAGTTTAGGTGCACCCTAATAGTAAGGAAGTCAACCTTTTTTGGAGATTCAACCTAAAAGTGAAAGTCCCACACTTGGAGGCTATTTCCATGTTATACAAGGTCACCTAAGAAGTTGTTCCTTAGGAAAGGGTGTAGACTTTTGTGTCAATAGTTTTTGGCATGCCCAATGGGAAAAACATTTTTAGCTGCACAAGTCTGTTGGAAGCTAATACAATCTTATGCATTGAGAATTTGGGTATTATTCTCAATGAAATTAGCCTTTAGAGGCATTTTATATAACATCATGAAAACTCTATTCATCTTTTGGTTTCAATACATTCAATGTTGATTTTTGTAATGATCTTTGGATCTTTTTGTGTTACTCACACTTCCTGTAAAGTACATGGTTTAAATGCTTCTTCATGGGTCCCCTCTATGAAGATATTTTTTTTCAATCCTTGATATTATGAGAATGCAGATGAATGTTTGGCCTACCTCTACTCTCTATAGTTTAATGTGAGGATGGCCCAATTTCAGGAGGACCTTGACAAAAGGTGGGCTATATACCAAGAGGAGACAAGGCTCAAGCTTGCCTAGTTTCAAGCAGTTGAAGCACAGGAGCCCCCAAGGCAAAAATTTGATTACTTCATGTTGGGTAGTCCTCCCCCTCTTATGTAGCAAGTGGAGACACATACATCACTAGCCATACCATTAGAGCCAGACCCTACTGGCCAAGAGGATACAACTATTATAGAGCACAATAGTGAGGTCAAGGCTAATTTGTTAGGCCCAACGCCATCAAGAGGGTTCCTTGTTAGGCATCTAGCTTTATAACAATGCACATTTCCCCCATTCATGCTCATTCTAGAGCATGAGGCAACAGACCACAAGGAAGAGCAAGAATTTTTTTCTCAAGAAGGCATCTCAGTACTAGAAAGATCCATTGTCTTCAACAATGGCAAGGAGGTATTCCATGTAGCAACATGCTTGTTATGCTTTCTACTATTTTTAGCTACCTACATGCATGGAAGAAAAAAAAAAAAATTGTGAGGAAGGGTAGCTACTTAAATAAGCCAGTCAATAGATTTGTTTTATTTTTTGTGTTGCAATTTTTTTTTCATATTAGAGTAGGTGTTTTCAGCTTGCTAAGAAGTGCATGAGCACATTTGCTCCCTTTTTTGGAGCTCCCCAGAGTTTTATTTTTTATTTTGGTTATAAAATGTTGTGAATTTACGCATGGGATAATGCATTAGTTCTTTTGGTGACTCTATACCAAATGGATTGCTTAAGGTGACTAGTCTGTGCTTAGTAGGAAAGCAACCCCTCTGAGTTGCTAAGAATGTTGGCCAATTTTTTCCCTCATTCAACCCATCATTGACAACTAATCTAAGAGATCTTCAATGGGGTGGATTCTTTGATGTGGGCTAACATGATTTTTGGTTGGGTTAACATCTTGTGTTAACTCAGTCTCTTGATGAGCTGAGTTGGCTTGTTTCCTTCATTGGTTGACCTGGTTTAGCTTATTCATTGATTGATTTGGCTTGTTTTCCTTTTCCTACTAGGGTTAACATTTCTTGTTAACCATTTTTTCTATTTTAGGGAGTAATTTTTTTTGCTTCCACAAAATTGTGAAATTGTTGCTACCTTTTGAACCAAACATTCAAGAAATGCGTTAACCAACAATTTCATGCTACATGATAGATCCTTCTTGTGCTGGGATACTTTTAATTAGATGGTGATCATATTTTTGCATCATTGTTGGGGCTCCTTGTGAAGATATGATGGTTGTTAGATTTTGTGGCTTCTTTAGATATTTTGAATGCATCTAAGTTGTCTATGTGGTTAGCTAGAGATCTTGGATCTGTAGTTGGGTTTTATTCATCTATTGAGGAGGTTTTCATAGCATCTTGGCCATCCATATTTGAATGAAAATCTTCATCAATAGATCAATTTATTTGGGGCAAATCAGATTTATTTCATGTAGATCAACTCTGTAATTTTTTGCAATGGGTTAACTTCCATGTTATCACATCCTACAATTTCTTAATAGTAGTGCTAATTTATTTAATGTGGCCATGGCATGTTACAAGGACTATTCTTTAATGTTGAAAGACATTCTTCGACCTTGTTTTCACATTATCTATGCATCTTTGTACCTCATTAATGATTGTAATGATTGAATCTCATGGGATTTGATTTCTTATGGCTAGGTGCATCTATTTTGACATTCCTGTCACTTCACTACAACATATTGATTTCATGATCAAATTTAGTTCTAGGGTAAAACTACAAAGGTGTGTCACCATTTAGGTTGACTTATCATAACAACTAAATTTGAGTATTTCTATCTAAAATTTAATTTTTTTCAAAAATATGATCTAGATAAATTTATTCTAGCTAAGTTATATATGGTCGCGCGCTTTTCCAATTGGAAATGGTTATTAAATGCATGTTTTGTACTAGTTTGTATACAATTACTAAAGAAATTTAATTATTTTAGAAAAGTAGCATTTCAATAAATCTTACTATTTTTTATGATATTTTAAAAAATATATATAAACACCATTTTATAGAGCTCAGAGTTAAGAATATTCTCATATAGAGTTTATAGTGTTTTAATTAGATATAGTATAGTGTAATTAGAAATTTCTACAAGCATGTATTTTAACACTTGAAAAGATATCAGTTTTGAGAAAGAAGAAAATATTAAAATATATCAATTTTTTTAAAAAAATTATAAGATATTCTAGAGAAGAGAATGCTCTACTACAATGTATAATTTTTCTGTTGATTTGAATAGATTTGTTTTAAAAAATGGAGGGAGATGAAAACTATTGATTTTAGATGAGTTGAAAGTTGAATCATTATAAAGGAGAAAATATAGGGCTAAAGCTAATTTTTATTTTTGATTGTTCTAGCTATATATGTTATCTATAACATCATCTAAGATTAAAAGGAAAAAAAAATATTTCCCTATATTTTTTGGTGGGAACTAGACCCCTATTTGTCAGCATTTTTCAGCAGCTAAAAAATTGTGTATAAAAATTAGAAAAAAATATCAATTCTTATTCCAAATAATTAGTAAAAATTATAATCCTAAACTTCATCCATTTTGACACATTTCATTAGTTTACTTCATTTTCAAATTCAAAATAATAATACCAATATTATGTCATTGAAGGTGAACAATTATACTTTTGTTAGCTTTTTCCTTTACAAAAGGGTGACATAGGTTTGTGCTTTTATCCTATGATATTCATTTATTGTTGCAATCTATAACTTGACTCCATCTTGGGTTGGGGTTTGAACTTCAAGTTAGATATGAGTTATGCATGAACTCCTTAAAAGGCTATTGTAAATATATTTTTTGGATTCTTCTCTGCTTGTATTTTGTCGTAGTATTATGCTCTACAACTTTTGCCTTCCATTAATGAAATCTCTATTCCATACCTTTTCTTTCTAGTCTATTTACTAGTGCATGTATTTGCCTTGTAGTGAATGTTTCTTTTCCATTTTCTTGATTCATATATTGTGTTATGTTTGTTAATAGTTGTTGTATAGTGAAGTTCCTTTCCTTTTAGCACTTCAACTAGTTCCAAACCTATATGTGGTTTCTTGGAGATAGAATAGAGCCAAGACTAGTGTATTTTGGGCTTTAATTGATGTGTAGTGCATCTATAGGAAAATTTGTAATCACCATTTATAGCTCGATACATCACCCCCTTTTCCCTGTTAGTAATTTAATATGTTCTCTTTCTCCTTTTTTCTCTCAAGAAGTAGTTTAGGTGCACCTTGATAGTAAGGAAGCTGACCTTCTCTAGAGATTTATCCTCAAAGAACAAGTCCCACACTTGGAGGTTGTTTTCATGTTACATAAGGTTTCTTGAGAAGTAGTTCCTTAGGCAAGGTTGTAGACTTTTGTGTCAACACAAATGTTTAGGCTTGCCCATTGTCAACCAAGGCTCTTTTGACTCTATTTCTATGGATAAAGACTTCAATGTGCAACATAGAATTTTGTGAATGAATGACAGACATTTCTTGTTGGGCTGAAAAAGATACACAATGAAGGGCAACAAGATTAGGTACCATGTTTTGAAGACTACTAACATCTAGATCATTTGGCACTAAGGATTTGGAGAGGATCTCTTTATGCTCAGGGGAAATTTACAACAATTTGAAAATAGAGATATGGGTGGGAGTCTTTAGTAACTAGTTGACCAAGTTGTATTTGGTTAAGGTAGAACTTATAGTTCCATGATCAAAAATCATCACAAGCCTTGGTAGAATGAATTTAGAGGCTTGACCTTAGGTAATAGCATATGGCAATTATTTCTTATGTTTGTCTTTAATTACGATAACATTTATGACATCATCGAATCCATAGATCATATTTATAGTGTTATGATAGTGATGATCATAATTACCTTTAACATGGGAAGATGTGTTATGGTTTTCTCTAGAGGATTCTGTAGGGCCCATTTGTCGTTGCACCAAAAGCCATGACTACTAGTGAACATGGAACACCACATAATTAACCACCTATGGGCAGGGGAGCGCATCGCATCACCCAACAATCTCCCCCTCGACGTGCATACCAGGTGCTTACGCGGGTCAGGAAGGCACCGAAGAGATTTGAACCCATGACCAAGCCAAAACCAAGCTCTGATACCAATTGTAAGGAAACATGGCAACAAAGAATATAACCGTTTCCACATAACCCATAATAAATCTGAATATAAACATGAAATTAAAATCCACATGCAAGAGAATAGACAACATACCCACAAAATTGTGACACAAGATATACCCTGGGAAACCCTCATTGAGGAAAAAACCTAGCCTCCAAAAGCATCCATCACCATGTATTATTCAACAAAAATACCATTTCCATACAACCATGGAAGCCTTCATGGCCATAGTCATAACCGAGCAAACTATGTGAACAAGCATGAATCCACACATCCCATGCCATGCTTTCAACCTTCACAAATGCTCCCTTGGCTAACCTGTCAAGCCTTGTCCCGCTCAACTCTTGCCTTTTGTCTTCTCCTTGTCACTCTTACTCTCTATACAACAACTACCCTTGTGGCTGCTTATATAGTAGCAAGTCCCACAAAACCACCAAGTGGTATTACATAAACCATGTGCTAAAACCATGTGCTACCTAACCCATTGACCCCACATTTAATATTGGGCATTTAATTCTTTTCCCCAATATTAAATAATTAGATAAAATATTTTCACAATGTTACAATACAACTCATCAAGAATATTCTATGGGAATCTTTACATGTTGCACGTCCATCTAGGTACAACATTACATAATAAAAATAAAATAATAAAATAACAATATTATGCAATGTGTGCAACACCCATTATCTCAACAATCTTCCACTTATTGTATACATTGCATAGGGTCAATCCATAGCCACATAAATGAACAAGGGAACAATCCCTCCCAGCACATCCACCATCATGGATCAAAATACACCAAGTGCTCCATCCTGGTACCCGCAACAAAATCAAAGTATCTAGCATCTCAAACATGAATGATCTCACCTCCTATTATGCCACTCCCACTGGACATACATAGAAGCCATCCAAAGAGAAAACCACCCAACCTGTTGCATTAGAAGATCATAAAATCCTGTACCAACTAAAATTCCAAGCACAAAAAAACCTGATCCAAAGGTAATCACATGTATCCGTAGTTGTCAAAATATCCATAGCTGAAATAGCACCCACAACAAGTGCCAAACCCATCCACCTATCCATACCTCAAAGGTATAACAAGTGAATCTCATATCACCGACATATCCAATCTATAACCTGCAATCACAAGCTTCAAGAGCAATACCTGCCACATATATACCAAGAAGCTCCCACTGCAAAAGATAATGTCAAATCTATAACCAATCCACTCAACACATCTCAAAGAAGTGAATCCATGTAGTATCAAGGACATCCACAATACATAAACTAATATCCTGCAAGAAAAAAAAAAAAAACTCTCATAACAAGTCTCCAATGCTCTCCCAAGTTCACCACAACCAACAGAGGAAAGAGATAAAGGAATAACCATCTCATCTCTCACATGACATACATGAGCACAAACCAGTGATCACAATCTCCAATCAATCTCAAATCCAATGTAGGAAAAATTGAACATCCAAGAAGATAACCAAGACTGCAGAAACCATGTAAATCATAACCTGTATCATGTCCTTCTACACACACCTCTAGATGTAAACTGTGCAAGTATGATCTCCTCCATTAAACCCCAATAAGAAGCCTCAACAACACCCAAACCATACTATATAACTAATCATGGATTTAAGCCTCTCACAAGAAGATCAAACTCAATAAACCATTCCTAAACCAAGGAATAACCATTCCTAATCCAAAGAAAATGCCCAATATAAAACCATCTCCCAAACTCAACCAGCATAACAACATATGCACATGGAGATAACCAATGCTAAACCATCTCTCAAATGAACCCTCCAGAACTAAATCATGTACCATAGCTCAAGATCCATATCCATGAAAGACAAGCATAAATATAATGCAACTAAGAGAAACAATGGGCTATACCTCTCAAGTAACAAACCACCGAGTAGACCAAGAGTAGGGAATGAGAATGCTCATCAAGATACCCAAGTCTCCAACCAAGACTCATCTAAGAACAATCTCCTCTCAAGTCCATATCAGGTGACTGCCCCTCAGACTTCCTGCTAAAATCATCAACCGTCCCAACAAATACTTCTCTAATCCAAGAGAAATCAGCATCACCACCGTCTCTAAGTATCCATGAGCACTTGTAACCAATCAATCCATGCCAACTCCAAATGCAACATAGCAATATCATGAAGTATGCAGCTTATGATTAGTGTACTCAATACCAAGAAACTAAACCAAGATCAATGTCAAAGTTCCAATCATGGCCTCAAGAACATAAACATGACAACATGATCTTACCATCTCAACTAAAGAGATAACATGCTCCATATGAACACACCATAACATGTCACAACTCTAAACGCGTATCAAGAGTATACCATGACATAATAATGAAACCATCCTCATACCAAGGATAACATGCCAAATAAAAGCATAAACCACACCTTTTCCAAGAACCCTGTGAGTCCTCAAGATGCAACCATCTCCACACACCATAAAGAAACCATCTCCACATACTAGGAAGAACCATCTCCATACACCATGAAGATAACAAGTACACCATGCAAATGTCAAAGATGCTTCTGCAGCAACAGGATCTAAGACAAACCTCTAACATCTGCAAACACTTAATAAATATATCAATGCCAACAACTCCCACTCAACCATGGTACCAAGTCACCTATAGCATCATAAAATCCATCCTCTCCAAACCAAGAAGATATAAACCAAACCAGGAACTAATCCTGCACTGTCAGCCCATCACTGTCACAAGCTCCCACTAAACCATGTATCCAAGCTATCCATGACATTATGATGAAAAACCATCCTCTAACCATGAGAATCAACCAAGGCATCAAACCATCAAAGAACTCAAAGTGCACATCATGAGCTCCTCAAAAGAAACCAAATAACCATGATCTTCAACCAAGAAGATATACCACCATAACTGAATAAAAAATCCAAGCTAATGAACATCAAGGATGTACTTGTATAACCAATCATGTCATGCCAAAATCTATGACACCATGATCACATCCATGAACCGAGCATCTGGTTCTCAATATATCCAACCTGTCAGCATAGTCAACCACAATCCTCTACCATAATTGTACTTGGTAACAACATCTCATCCCTTCTACATGAAGAAAAATAGTAAATAATGTGACTTAGGGCATAGACAACCCAAATCCAAGCCACCAATCTGAATATGCATCAATAATGAAAGATCAATGGACAAAGACAACCCATAACCAAGCTATAAATGCAACTTGTAAGTATAGACCGCTTACAACACTGCACAACTTGTAGATCCAACAAGTCATCATACATATCCAAACCAAACACTGATAACCATATCATTATGAGACCAATATAAAATATGAACTGAGTATACAATGACATCAAATCTTAAATTTCCAATGCCATAAACTCACAATGTTATCATAGTCAAAATATATCTATAAACTGTTCATATCAATATATCAACAAATAAATCATGCCAAACCTACACCAAATTTGAACCAATGTGTAGAGCTCTCCAAGAGCTTTCCGTTGACTACTCAAAGTCCAAAATCTGACTCCGTATGCCCAAGTTATGCCCTAATCCGTGCTCAAAATAAACAACATCTAACTTTAGGGCTCTGAAAACCTAAAAAAATTTCAAAATCACAAAACCAAACGTACAACATCTTATAGTGCTCTAAATTAGCTTTCCAACGCCTATAAGAACTCTGAAATCTGATATTCTGAGAGAAAGTAATGTCTATTTTACTAAGACAGTCTTTTTACCATTTTCAGTACGATTTTTCATTTTTTATTTTTTCAGTGACGAAAATTCCGACGGGATTAAATTTGATGGCCATCATGGGCTGAAACCAAAAAACTCTTTCATTTCCTCTGAACATGGCCAAACTAGGGCATATTATATATCAAAATTTATGGAAATGTCGACCCGGATCCAATGGTGAGGTCTATTTTTACCCAAGAGGTCATTTCTGCAAGCTATCCCCCAAAATCATCATTTAAATGAAACATCCGAAAAAATCTTTTTGTCCAACAATTTTATATGCCCAAATCTTTTAACATCCCATCATAACAGCAAACCCAAAACTCTCAGATCTGCAATAAATCATTCATATATCTTGCCCTTTTCTTTTATCCTCTCATGCATTCCTATGGATTCAATCTAGGGTTACAATAATAAAACCATAGCTCTGATACCAATTGTAGGGCCCATTTGTCATTGCACCAAAAGCCATGACTGCTAGTGAACATGGAACACCACATAATTAACCACCTGTGGGTAGGAAAGCGCATCGCATCACCCAACAATCTCCCCCTCGACGTGCATACCAGGTGCTTACGCGGGTCAGGAAGGCACCGGGGAGATTTGAACCCATGACCAGGCCAAAACTAGGCTCTGATACCAATTTTAAGGAAACTTGGCAACAAAGAATATAACCGTTTCCACATAACCCATAATAAATTTGAATATAAACATGAAATTAAAATCCACATGCAAGAGAATAGACAACATACCCACAAAATTGTGACACAAGATATACCCTGGGAAACCCTCATTGAGGGAAAAACCCAGCCTCCAAAAGCATCCATCACCATGTATTATTCAGCAAAAATACCATTTCCATACAACCATGGAAGCCTTCATGGCCATAGCCACAACCGAGCAAACTATGTGAACAAGCATGAACCCACACATCCCATGCCATTCTTTCAACCTTCACAAATGCTCCCTTGGCTAACCTGTCAAGCCTTGTCCCGCTCGACTCTTGCCTTTTGTCTTCTCCTTTTCACTCTTACTCTCTATACAACAACTACCCTTGTGGCTACTTATATAGTAGCAAGTCCCACAAAACCACCGAGTGGTATTACATAAACCATGTGCTAAAACCATGTGCTATCAAACCCATTGACCCCACATTTAATATTGGGCATTTAATTCTTTTCCCCAATATTAAATAATTACATAAAATATTTTCACAATGTTACAATACAACTCATCAAGAATATTCCATGGGAATCTTTACATGTTGCACGTCCATCTAGGTACAACATTACATAATAAAAATAAAATAATAAAATAACAATATTATGCAATGTGTGCAACACCCATTATCTCAACAGATTCACCCTTCTCATGACTCATGAAAGGGTTTTGGAAGGTCATGTGGTCTTCATTATTGTCGAGGCTATTCACTTCAATAGTTTTATTGTTGATTAATTTTGTATGACCCCTTTAAGGGCTTAACAATTGTTGGTTAAGTTCCCCCTATTTTAGTGGTAGGCACATAAGTTCTTGTCACTCCACAACTTTGGTTTAACTTGTGGTTCATAGGGCTTAGCCTCAAGGAGTACAATGAGTTCATTGGCTAAGAGCATTTGTAATGCACTTTTGTAAGACACCCCAATAAGTGTATATTCCTTAGATATATCAAAAGATTGGTATCCTCTTGGGGGAGGAGCTTGATTATAGGATACTTGTTGATATGATGTAGGAGTAGTCATTGTTGTCACTTAGGTTTGCACCCTTGTCCAAGGCCTAAGCGCGAGAACAACCTAATGAGACATGGAAATAACCTCCAAGCTGTGGGACTTGAACTACAAGGTTGAGTCTCTGGAGAAGGCCGGCTTCCTCTTACTGTCAGGGCACACCTATCTATTCTCAAAAGGGAAAAGGGGAAAGAGAGCATTAAAGAAAATCTACCTAGTCTAATCTAAGGTGGAGATGCACCAAAACAGAGTGTTCAGACTCATTCCTGCCCATATATGCACTACAAGACTAGGGTAATATACAAAATTCATACACGTCTAGACTTATATCGATCAATAGTCACATACAGATCAGAAGACCAACTGAATGACACCAGGAAAAGGAGATTTCACTTGTATATTATCCAATAGGCCAAAGATAGATACAGTATGCAGATCACTGATCTCAACAATACACCAATGGGAGGCAAAGTGATGCACATGCACACTAATGGCTGAAAGAGATGATACAGGATATTACATGGCTCAGAGACAAAGAGATTTTACACTGCAAGTCTGCAAGCAGTAGCAGAGAAAACCAGGAAGAGTCAACCCCAAGAATAGATCACAAAATTGCCTTTATAGCTTAGGCATAACTGAAGATTTTTGCATTACATTCACTTCTCACCTACTCGCATTAACTCCATACTGAAAATCCAATCAGAGATCTAATTGAATCCTGACTTGCATACCAAGAAATCTCATATCCTTCTGAGAAGGAGCCCGGAGGAGACAGAATGGCACCACAACATTCCCTGACAGGGTAGATGAGCCGACTGAATGGGTGGAGTGTCCTTATATCTTGCATTTATTCCTGGTAGGTCAGAAATGATCGCAAAGATCAGATCGCAAGATAACGTTGATCATCTCTGCTTCTTGGTTCATGAATTGACCTAGCCTATCAGTCAACCAGGCTTCTTATATATTGACTAGGCCATGCGGGCCAATCATATCTCTTTGTTTTGCCACTTGGAGAGTCCTTCCATGGTTGACCACCTTCATCAAACTAATCGTGCTACCTTTACCATCTAATCGTTGGCCGTTAGCTAACCACCACGTTGAAAACCAGACCCGCGAGGACACGTGTCCTCTGAGCGCTAACTCGCCATTGTAAAATCCGCACAGTTCCTCCATGGCGAGATAGCGCCGACCCTAGATCTTTGCAGATCTAATGGTGGAGAACCCACCCCTTAATGCGCTGGTCGTATCAAGAAATTTGGCCTCTCAACATATCTGTGTTCTGACTTAGCACACGTGGTTGTTTCTGATTTGCCATGGACCCTCTTTCCTGCTACTGGGCCCATCCGAATCGGTGCCACCTCAGTGATGCATCTAGTGAGACCTGACCCCACCAAATATGTGTCAATTGGGCACGATGTCGCCATGGTAAAAATCTTGCAGCTTCACTAAGGCAACATGGCACCTACTGTTGATCTTTTCTCATCTGACGGTCATAAATTTGACTTCTTGTGACCTTCCTTTTCTCATGATTTGTCGGGCCTGCGGATACGTGGCATCTGTCCGTTGGTTTGTTGGTCATCCAACCCTAACTGCTTCTGGCGGCATGAAATGCAGCCCTGCCAAGACACGTGGCACACGGGCGGTATGTCGCTAATGCTAAAGTCTGAGCAATTCTCGATGGTGAGATAGCGCCCACCGTAGATCT
Organism: Cupressus sempervirens; assembly: GCA_028749045.1. Taxonomy (NCBI): domain Eukaryota; kingdom Viridiplantae; phylum Streptophyta; class Pinopsida; order Cupressales; family Cupressaceae; genus Cupressus; species Cupressus sempervirens. The sequence goes on along the minus strand of CM053784.1, from coordinate 669,906,220 downwards.
TTGCAGATTTGACGATTAGAGTGACATCATACTTCACTCGCCATCCCTTCTGAAAACTATTGGGCCTGTGGTACGCCATGTTCTGACACATACACATGGCATCATCCGATTGGTTTGATGAACACCAACTGGCGAACCCGAGACTTGATCCACAGAACGGCCACATGGCGGATGGGCGCTATGTCGCCATGATAAAATCTGCGCATCTCTGCCATAGCGAGATGGTGCCATCCGTTGATGCAATCCAATCCGATGGTGGAGATCATAAACCTTGACTATGCTAACCGTACTGATAGAGACTCCAGCCTAGTTACACGTGGCTACTTCTGATTTCTCACCGCGACGCTGGGCTGACAAACTATACATGCAGAGTACCGTCTGGACCCACCTGTCTGGTCATTCTTCACCATGATGAACTTTTCTATGTGGGCACTATGTCGCCATCAGAAAATGCATTAGTTTTCCATTGGCGCCATGGCACCTCACCGATCTTGGGAACTTTCAGCCCGTAAAAACCCGTTGCCCGCCGACATGAGCATCTCCGCCGGGCGCTATGTCGCCATGGAGATTTTTTGGTCGGCGTGCGATAGCGCCATAGCACCTACGACATTGGAAAAATTTCTCGACCCACCCTCCATTGTAGCTAGCTCACCAGGTCCACCAGACACATGTCAATTGGGCGCGATGTCACTGATACTATCTCCCGTGCAACTTCTGATGACGAGATCGCGCCAACTGTCGATTCTTCTGAAATCTGATTTAAGAGAAACTTTGGTGGGTGAATGAATGATAACATTTCTGGCGACTCACAAGGGGCATGAGTCTGCTCAATGCATAAGACCAGTGCTTGCAAAAAACTCCATTGGGCTATAGGGTCGAGAAAAGGACCTGGAAGGCACAAAACTGAGAGCTACAAGAAAACCTAACCCGCCTGAGAGGAAATCAAAACGTTGAAGACCTTGAAACTCTAGCTCTGTTTTTGTGACTAGAAAAAAAGAATAGAACCTCCTCTGCGACTTGAGGCTGTCAAAACTTTGGAAACTGGAGATTCAAAAGAGAAACCCTGTGCACGCGCACTTATTGAAGAACAGGAATAGACAGAAGGAAACGAGATTAACTATGTACATAGATTCACAATCCTTTCAGAAACAGGGCTTCAGATGGATCCCATTGATTGGAATGGGAAGAGTTTCACTGTTAGGTCTGCTCAGTTGGAATGCATTTGCCTATTTGCAACTAGAGATCAAATAAGGGCCACTCCATAATGGGTCAAATTTGGAGTGCCTTCCTGGTTTTGCTCTATCTGAGTCCCACTTGAGAACTAAATCTCCCTCTCTCAAGATTATGGCCCTTGCCTTCTTGTCAAAACTCTTCTTCATCTGTTGCTGGTGAATCTCTAGAGTTTTCATGGCTTTGTTTCTCTTTTCTTCCAACTCAATTAGTTCTACCATTCTTACTAACATGGCATCATCTTCAACCAGTTCCAGCTGATGAGCCAACTCCAAGGATGGGAACTCCAATGAGTTTGGGAGTCTAGCTTCCCTACCATATACTAGCACAAAAGGTGAATTCCCAATAGATCTCTTGGGTGTTATCCTATCATCCCACAGAGCAGTCCTTAATTTCTTGTGCCAAGTCCTCTGATTGTCTTCTATTGTCCTCTTCATAATTTTGATTAGATTCTTGTTGGAAGATTCAGCCAAACCATTACCTTGAGGATAGTAGTTCGATGATGTGCTCAGGTAGATATTGTGATTCATGGCCCATGCACAAATTTGGGTTCCAACAAAAGACTTGGCATTATCTGAGATGATAGTAGAAGGAGCACCAAATCTAGATACAATTCCATCAAGGAATTCAACAACTGATGGCTCTGTGGCATCCTTCAAGGCAACTGCCTCTGTCCACCTAGTGAAATAATCAGTAGCAACCAAGATCCATTTATGACCTGCACTAGATGGAGGATTAATGGGGCCTATAAAATCCAACCCCCACTGGGTGAAGGGCTGATCCACCTGAATAGGATGAAGAGGAAGAGCTGCAAGTCTCTATTTGCCTGAGAAAAAAGCACATTTCTCACATTTCCTCACATACTTGTAACAATCATGGAACAGAGATGGCCAATAATATCTAGCCCTCATGATCTTCATGGCAGTTGTTCTTGTAGAGAAGTGGCCACAATCAGGGCCATCATGAAGTTCTTTAATCATCCTCCCAACCTGATCCTCTTCAATACATCTCAACAGGGTCCCATTAAAATCCTTTCTGAATAGGATGCTATCAATTACAACATAAGGAATGGACTACAATCTATATTGTCTTCTTTTAGTTCTATCCAATCCCTAAGGGTATCCATTCCCTAATAAGAAATTCTTCATGTCATTTATCCAGCTCCTTGGACCATTAACATTTCCTTCCTCTTGTTGCTCTACAATTACCATAGCAACCTCCTCATCCAACTCTTGGCCTAATAACATCTCTTTGCATAATCCTCTCCCTCTTACCAATTTGGTAACCTAAATATCAACCTCATATTCCATTACTCTAGTGATCCATCTGGCCCTTTTTTCACTAATATCCTTGCTCAAAAGGAAATCCTTTACACTAGCATGGGGCACCAACAAATGGATCTTGTTGTAGGATAAAAGGTGTCTAAATTTCTTCAAGGCTCTAATGACTGCAAGGGCTTGCTTCTCCACAAAGCTATATTTATCTTCATATTCTTTAAGCCCTCCACTAAAGAAGGCTATGGGCTGCTCCTCATTCTTGTCATTTGTTTGAGTCAAGACAGCAAAAATACTTGACTCACCACCTAAAGTGTAGAGGATGAAATCTTTCTCAAAATTTGGGTTCATGAGGGTAGGGGCCGATGCTATGGCTGCCTTGATCTTTTCAAAACTCTCCTTCCACTCCTTGGTCCATGAGAAGACCATATCTTTCTTGAGCATGGCTGTAAGGGGTTTCACCATGGTAGCAAGATTAGGAATAAACCTTCTTACAAAATTTATCCTACCAAGGAAACTTTGCAGCCCTTTCTTGTGTTTAGGGAGAGGAAGGGCAAGTATTGCTTTTGTTCTTTCTGGATCAATGGTTAATCCATCTTTAGATACAATGTGTCCCAATAGTTTCCCTTGGTTTGTAGCAAAGACACATTTGGCTAGGTTGAGAGAAACCCCAAGCTCTCTACATCTTAGAAATACCTGTCTCAAATGATCAAGATGATCTTCCATATTCTTGGAATACACAGTTATATCATCAAGGTATACTAAGACAAACTTGTCAATTAATCTTTTGAAAGCTACCTCCATTGCCTTTTGGAATGTGGCACCTGCATTTGTTAATCCAAATGGCATTTTGCAATAAGCATAGGTGCGCCATTTAGTAGTAAATGTTGTCTTGTATCTATCAGACTCTTTAACCAGCACTTGGTTATAACCAGAAAACCCATCAAGAAAAGAGAATCTCCTTGACCCACTGACCTTGGACAGAATTTGCTCCATAGAAGGAAGAGGATGGTGATCCTTAAGGGAAGCCTGATTGAGATCCCTAAAGTCCACACACAATCTGATTTCTCCATTCTTCTTCCTCACAAGGACAAGGTTAGCCACCCATGATGTGTGTTTAATAGGAAAAATTATGTTAGCTTCAATCAACTTGGATAGCTCTTTCCTCATCAAAGGTTCAATCTTGGGATTCACTGGCCTCTACTTTTGTCTTACTGGTTTGACCCTATCAACCAAATCTATGGTATGCTGAAACAAACTAGGGTCAAAACCTTTTAAGTCATCATATGTCCAAGCAAATACATCACTAAATTCTTGACATAGATGAATGAAATTTTCTTGCTCAGCTTCAGAACATACCTTCCCCATGTTAAGAGATTTTCCATCAGCAATAGTGACTGGGGCATGGTCATCCTTTTCTGTAGCTAGATTCATCCCTTTATCCCTTGACTGATCATCAGGATTAAAGACACTCTCCAAGGTAATGAGACCCTTGGGCATCTTGTTGGAACTGAGATGAATGATCTGATCACCATATTGATCTTGTAGTCTTGACTGATTTCTCTCTGAAAATTTTGCTTCATTCTGCAAGAAGCTCACAATTTGCTCATTAGACTCAAACACTTGCCAATGAGTATTATTATCAGGAATAGTAGGCCTTACCACTACCCTTATTTGTTGTTTCTTTTCTTCCTCAAGATTCCCTGGCACATCATAAGATGCACCCACTGCTGCAAGTCTATCAACATGTTTATTTTCTTTCCTAGGAATGCTTTGAATATTAAATGCTTGGAAACCCTCAAGAAAATCCCAAACTCCGTGTTTATAAGATTTGAGCAGGCCATTTTTGGTGATATTCTGATTTCTCACTTGGTTCACTACCAACTCACTGTCCCCATATACTTTCAATGCTTGAATTCCCCTCTTTTGGGCAAGTAGGAGACCTTGGATCAAGGATTCATACTTGGCCACATTATTGGTACAACTGAATTGGAACCTAAAAGAGAAGTAGTATCTTATTTGTGTAGGAGAGATCAACATAACACTAGCCCCTGATCCATTTCTATTCCTTGAGCCATCAAAGTACATACTCCATACTCCATTTATGTCATCATTAGTCCTAACAAGGTCAGGAACTTGAACCTCTTTCTCTATTATGCAATATGTACTAAGGCCTGTCTCAAGGGTTTCTGACATAGGCTCAAACGGACATGTATTTGCCCACTCATCTAAGAAGAAATCAGGAATCTCTACTATGGAAGTGACAGGCTCGTTTACTATGTTATTTTTGTCCATCTCTAGGATAGGGCAATTCATATTGATGAATTTGGGAGTGTAGGGTTCAGTGTGATGAAGGGCTTGAGGTTCTACTCTTATTGAAGCATTGGCCCCATATCTGGTCTTAAATGACATGTAAGACCAATCAGCAGATATGAATCCACCAATTTGAGCAGTGAAGTCTCTTGAAAGACAGATGGCAAAATAGGGCTTAACCTCAGCAACGAATATGTCTTGAATCACAGTACAACCAGGGCATGCATGTAGGGCCATTTCCACACTTCTAAGGATGCCTATGGTTTTGACAGTACTCCCATCTAGTTGTAACACATCCCTAACAATGGGCTCATATTTCATCCCTAAAGCATCAGCAACACACCTAAGCATTACTGAGCTACTAGCCCCCAAATCTATCATGCAATTATGGACTAATTTGCCCCCTATAATCAGAGAAACATAAAATGGAGGAGGTCTAACCTTTTTATTTGCCTCCACATCTCCTACTGGTTGTACTAAACTAGTGGCACTCTCCATGGTAGATGACTGATCCTTGGGTTCAATCCTTTCCAATTCTTGCTGCAGCATCTTCCTCTGCATTGGTATGGTAGCAACAGCATCCCACATGGAAATGTTTACATTGGTCTTCTTCATTTGTTCTACCACACTCAATGGTGTGCTAGGAATTTTGGTAGAAACTTTGGGGGCTGCACTTATAAGGGGTTGAGATGGGGCAACAAAAGGATCACTTGCATCCTCATTTCTTGGACCTTGCTTTTGCTGTTGTGAAGTGTTTGTCTGCTCATTTTCTGTTTGTGTATGAGGTGTAGGACTTGAAGTTGAGGCCTGATTGGGAGAAGGGGGGGCAGCATGTTCCATAGCTCTCTTCTTGCTTCTTGTGTTATGAGCAACGGAATCCTGGTTTACATTACAATGCTCCTCCATCTGGTGATTCATAAAAGAGCAATCACCCTGCCTCTGAACATATGAGGCCTCCTTGGGATGATCTTCCTTGTGTGACTGCTTTACTGTGGACTCCTGGATAGTTAGGGCCAAATAAGATTCTGCTTTCTGACATAGGTAGTAGGTATAAGAATAGTTACATGAGGGACAAAAATCTTGGTCTTGGGCCAAGTTATTTTGAGGGACTATAGCTCTATTTTGATTTGAGCTTGAAGCAGAAGCATGACTATTCTACCTATTCTGATCAAAAGAGCTATTCCACTGATTAGGAGGCCTACCACCACTTGGAGCCTGATATTGCAATTGGGGAGGCTTGCCACCTTGGGCCTGGTGCCTTTCTAAGGCCACCACCTTGTTACTCATCTTTTGTATTAGAGAAAAACTATCCTCTAATCTCTTCCCTTGGTCCTTCAACTCCCTCCCCTGCTCTTGTAATTTTTTATCCAGGGTCTTCTCTCTTTTGTCTGTGCTCAGCACTAGACCTTGGAGTATTTCCTTGAGTTCATCTGTTCCGTTTGAGGATGTGGAAGCTTGGGGAACTAGAGTAAGGGCTTGTGACGTAGGAGTTGTAGGAAGAGGGGCTATCGCTGGTTGGTGGTTGGGAACATCAGGAAAGAAAGGAATAGGAGGCCTTGGGGCCAACTTTCCACCTTGTGTTAGGATATTCTCAGCCTTTATAGCTGTCTCATAAGCATTTGGTAATGTATCTCCTCCCATAGTTTGGATTGTGGTGGCAATGTCACTGTTGAAAGCTCTAAGGTAATGCAAGAAGGCATTACCAGGGGTAGGTTTCACTATAGTAGGTATTCTATCCCATGTCTTTTGGAATCTATAATTAAAATCAGTCATACATTCATGGGGGGCTCTTTTTATTGTAGTCAGCTGCTTTAGTAGTGACAAATGGTCACTCTTATCCTCAAAATGTTTGCATAATCTTGCTCCTAGTCCATCCCAATCAGTTATGGAACCATGAGCTAAGCCTCTATACCACTGTAATGCTTTTCCTTTTAAAGATGAGGCTAGAAGTCTGACGGCCACATCATCTTCTGTAATACCATGAATATTGCAGACATTCGCTACCTCTTGGATATGCTCTAGGGGGGAAATAGAAGTTTCACCAGTAAAATCAGGTATGCTTTTTAGTGCAGTTACTAGTATATCATGTCTTTGGGCTAACAATAGAGGACTTCCACCATTAAAGGTGGCAAAAGCATGAACTCAAGGGTGTGCCATATACGCAAGTGTTCTATTGATGAGTGCTGATGGCAATCTAGGTTGAGTTCAGATAGTAGGAGGAGTAGAGATAGATCTTACAGGTATATTAACTCTTATTCCACCTCTAACTGGTGATAATGAAGCTCTAGCCCTCCTTCTTCTAGGACTTGAAAGTGAGAGTTCTTGATATTGAAAATTACCTCTAGAAGATGCCCTTGTTTCAGCTCTGGGCATGAATTTCTGCAACTTTGGCCTGAAACCAAATTCGTTGATGTTTAGAGTCGCCAAGTACTTGATGAATCAGCCTCTTGAAGGCTTGAATACTGAATCCAGCACTACTTCTTCAGCATTAATCTCAGAAACTCTTTCTTCTTTAGACACCAGTAGACATGAAATCTTCTGATATAGGTCCCACTGGGCATGCCAAAAACTGTTGTCACTTAGGTTTGTACCCTTGTCCAAGGCCTAAGTGCGAGAACAACCTAGTGAAACATGGAAACAACCTCCAAGCTGTGGGACTTGAACTATGAGGTTGAGTCTCCAGAGAAGGCCGGCTTCCTCTTACTGTCAAGGCACACCTATCTATTCTCAAAAGGGAAAAGGGGAAAGAGAGCATTAAAGCAAATCTACCTAGTCTAATCTAAGGTGGTGATGCACCAAAACAGAGTGTTCAGACTCATTCCTGCCCATATATGCACTACAAGACTAGGGTAATGTACAAAATTCATACACGTCTAGACTTATATCGATCAATAGTCACATACAGATCAGAAAACCAAGTGAATGACACCAGGAAAAGGAGATTTCACTTGTATATTATCCAATAGGCCAAAGATAGATACAGTATGCAGATCACTGATCTCAACAATACCCCAATGGGAGGCAAAGTGATGCACATGCACACTGATGGCTGAAAGAGATGATACAGGATATTACATGGCTCAGAGACAAAGGGATTTTACACTGCAAGTCTGCAAGCAGTAGCAGAGAAAATTAGGAAGAGTCAACCCCAAGAATAGATCACAAAATTGCCTTTATAGCTCAAACATAACTGAAGATTTCTGCATTACATTCACTTCTCACCTACTGGCATTAACTCCATACTGAAAATCCAATCGGAGATCTAATTGAATCCTGACTTGCATACCAAGAAATCTCATATCCTTCTGAGAAGGAGCCCGAAGGAGACAAAATGACACCACAACATTCCCTGACAGGGTAGATGAGCCGACTGAATGGGTGGAGTGTCCTTATATCTTGCATTTATTCCTGGTAGGTCAAAAATGATCGCAAAGATCAGATCACAAGATAACGCCAATCATCTCTACTTCTTGGTTCATGAATCAACCTAGCCTATCAGTCAACCAGGCTTCTTATATGTCGACTAGCCCACGCGGGCCAATCGTATCTCTTTGTTTTGCCACCTGGAGAGTCCTTCTACGGTTGACCACCTTCATCGGACTAACCACGCCACCTTTACCATCTAACTGCTGGCTGTTAGCTAATCACCACATTGAAAATTGGACCCACAAGGACACGTGTCCTCCGAGCGCTAACTCGCCATTGTAAAATCCACGCAGTTCCTCCATGGCGAGATAGCGCCGACCCTAGATCTCTGCAGATTTGATGGTGGAGAACCCACCCCTTAATGCACTGGTTGTATCAAGAAATTTGGCCTCTTGACATATCTGTGTTCTGACTCAGCACACGTGGTTGTTTCTGATTCGCCATGGACTCTCTTTCTTGCGACTGGGCCCATCCGAATCGGTGCCACCTTAGTGATGCATCCAGTGAGACCTGACCCCACCAAACACATGTCAATTGGGCGCAATGTCACCATGGTAAAAATCTTGCAGCTTCACTAAGGCGACATGGCACCTACCATTGATCTTTTCTCATCTGACGGTCACATATCTGACTTCTCGCGACCTTCCTTTTCTCGTGATTCATCGGGCCTGTGGATACGTGGCATCTGTCCGTTGGTTTGTCGATCATCCAACCCTAACTACTTTTGGCGGTATGAAATGCAGCCTTGCTAGGACACATGGTGCACGGGCGCTATGTCGCTGATGCTAAAGTTTGAGCAGTTCCTGATGGTGAGATAGCGCCAGCCGTAGATCTTTACAGATCTGATGATCAGAGCGACATCGTACTTCACTCGCCATCCCTTCTAAAAACTACTGGGCCCATAGTATGTCGTGTTCTGACACATACACATGGCATCATCCGATTGGTTCGATGAACACCAACTGGTGAACTCGAGACTTGATCCACAGAATGGCCACGTGGCGGATGGGGGCTATGTCGCCATGATAAAATTTGCGCATCTCCGCCATAGCGAGATGGTGCCATCCGTTGATGCAATCCAATCTGATGGTGGAGATCATAAACCTTGACTATGCTAACTGTACTGACAGAGACTCCAACTTGGTTACATGCGACTACTTCTGATTTGTCACTGCGATGCTGGGCTGACAAACTATACATGCGGAGTACCGTCGGGACCCACCTGTCTGGTCATTCTTCACCGTGATGAACTTTTCTATTTGGGCACTATGTCACCATCAGAAAATGGATTGGTTTTTCATTGGCACTATGGCACCTTGCCGATCTTTGGAACTTCCGGCCTGTGAAAACCTGTTGCCCGCCAACGTGAGCATCTCCACCGGGTGCTATGTTGCCATGGAGATTTTTTGGTCGGCGTGCGATAGTGCCATAGCGCCTACAGCACTAGAAAACTTTCTTGACCTGCCCTCCATTGTAGCTCGCTCACTGGATCCACCAGACACGTGTCAATTGGGCGCGATGTCGCTGATACTATCTCTCGTGCAACTTTCGATGATGAGATCACGCCGACCGTCGATTCTTTTGAAATCTGATGGAAGAGAAACTTTGGTGGGTGAATGAATGATAACAGTCATGTTGCATTAGTAAAATGGATGAACATCATCTTTTCTAGGTGGGTACTATATAGTATTCACATTGGTGTTATTGATGATAGGATACTACTAGTTTGGATGGGGTTGAGTTTGTGGTTTAACATGATTAGCTTCAACTACCCCATCATTAACTATGCTTTTTTTGTTATTTCTCCAACCCAAATTTTATTTATCGGTAGACCAATCAAATGTATTGTGAGTCTACTGGTGTTTTAAAACTACCAAGCAACAAAGTATTTGACACTAGGATTCAAAAAATAAAACTTCATCTAAGGGTTAGCAAGCTCCTATATTCAACTAAGAAATCTTCGGATCTAGATCCAACTTCAATAGAATCACAAGGATTCTCTACTCTTTAGTTTCTATAAAACCAAGGTGGGTGCACTGAAGGGATATAGGGACATATAAGTGATTTATAGTTCTTGACTTCATATGCCTATTAACATCATATTTCTATTTCACTTCTATCCCTTACAACAAAAAATGGTCACTTTTCTTCTATAATTTACAAATAACCCTTGAAAGTAGTAGCTAACAATGACATACAAGGGATTATTGAAAATAAGTGTTGACCGGTAGTTTAACTCTTCACACAATAAAGTAAAGATTGATTTGATTTATATTTTTTCTCTATACAATCCCATGAACTCAACCATTTGCATTCTAATTAGTGATCAGTGTCTTATCCATTGGTAAAGATAAAATCATACCAGTAAAATTTTGACCTATTTAAAATCCTTACAATTGAAACTATCAATAGTTAACACTAAATTCTCTTCTTATCAATATCCTCTTCTACACCTAGAAAACCTATCAATTCAATGAAAGAATTTATTTAATTCCTTGAATTAAGAGCAATCAATGAACATGCATACAACCCATCCAAGCTACATTAAAATAAAATAACATTATTCATTCACTCTCAAGTTTTTAGGCATATGAAACAAGAGGCAAAATTCAGAGACATTGATGTTTGCAGAACCTTCCTTTGTATTTATTTTCCTTGAAAATAATACATTACTAGCATAAAGTTCAAAATAAATCAAGATTAAACACTTAATCCTTCCATGTTCTAATTACTCTTAGGTATACAAAGATGAATACATAACAAAATTTACATAGAGACTACTGGACCAATTGTAAAAATATTGTAAGACTCAAGTTTTATAGAATTTTAACCCTTTCTCTAGCCTTGGGATCTCATTTATATAGCATGAGATGCAACAAGATTTAGGCTCAGAGAAGAAGGACAACTTTCTTGAAAGATAAAATACTTCAAAAACAAAAGGTCACTATCATAATAAGAGAAAAATTGGTGCTTTATTGGTTTCTTGCAACAAAACGTCTCTATCATGAATATTCTTGTTGTGGGGCCATTTTAGTTGCAGCTTAGATTATTACTGAGGAGTTTTATGTAATGATTGTTCTAAATGCATCCATTTTCCCTCTAATTATGGGACCACTTGATTTGCATGTGATGATTTAGGTTATGATACCTAAAATTTGATTATGATTCATTGCTCTCCCTCTAGATCATTAGATTGAACTACCAAATCAATAGTTATAATTGGTTTCTCTCTTGTTGAATCACTAGTTCAAACCTCCACATTTGTTGCTATAGTTAATTTCTCATATTTCCTTTCTTATATTTGAGTTGGCACATCCATTATTTTTAATTCATCTAGATCCACACAATCTTCATTAGTTTCTTCAAATATCAATTGATTTTCTTAAGCAAAATTTGACATCCACATGTTGAAAAGTGAATCATCTAGCCAATTGAAATTCAAAATCTCTTGTTTTTTCTTTAGGAAATTCTCTCCCAATTTCAAATTTTCATCAAAATCCATTTTGAAATAATCAAAGAATATTTGAACCTACACAACTTCCTTAGTTGTTTTGGTGAACCATATATGATCTTCTTCATTCATGACTTTATTTAATCTGATGTAGATTAATTCATCAAACTCCTTGGCCCATTCTTCTTTATTCTTCAATTAATGTATAGCCTTGAGTACATGAGGGGAAAGCCCAAAACTCTTATCAAGATATTTTGAAAAATAATTGATGTTTCTCCTCTAAAGTACAATTCTCTTATTATAAAAATTAGAGAGGACATTAGTCATAAAAAATGTTTTTTTCTATTTGTTTACAAGAAAGACTAATGATTCAAACAACATAAAATAGTGACATCACTATCCCTACTATTCCATTTTTTCACAATTGGCTTAAAAATAACCTAACTAGTTTTAAGCTCATTCCATATATCCATTAGTTTTGACAGTTGATCACAAAGTGTAGGGAAACCTTCGCTATCCACTAGATACATAATTATATTTTGTCAAAAAAAATAGTCCACCGAGATAACTAAGGGTGTGGGGGGGGGGCGCGAGGGGTGGTGGTTTAATCAATTATCTAACAATTAAAACACTTATCTTCTTTAAAAAAACTTAACCATTCAACCAAAGTAAATAGCTACCATACAAAGATGCACATAATAAATTACATCAAATATGTTGACTAGGGAAACCCTTAATTAGAGGCAAAACCCTAGTGGGAATGATGCCCACAAAATAATGTACTAATATGAAAATTCCTTGTTAGAGGATGGACCTTGTTAGAAGTCTATTACAAAATTTAGTACAATGAATCCCTATTAGGAGACTCCAACCCTATTAGGAGCTATGCCAAACCTGTTAGGAGTTGTAGTACAATGTATGCAAGAAGAGGACAGTACCCAAACATGCAATTCAACTACAAGAAGATCTCATTGCTCAAACAAATAGTTTACTATTATTTTCTTCTTTCCTTATTCTTACCTCTTTCCTATTAACTAGACCAATCACTATTAGACCTTGTAAACTAGGTCACAAACCTCAGATACAAATACCAAACCTTGGAACACTTAGCAAAACCTCAACAATGAAGTTTTCTTCACTTTCGCACTGCTCTACTCAACTTCACATTCTATGGTCTCTACTAATTTTTGAATATTCATAATTCACATATATCCACACCATGATAAATGAAAATATCCTTCCTTTATACCAATTCCATTAAACAATTAGTCCTTTTGAATTAATTATTATAGGACCATGTTAAGAACATGTTACATTTAGCGATAACACAAATATTTTTTTTTGAAACTTGAATAACTTTCTATACACATAATATTCTGATGAGTGAGATTAGCCACATCATCCTCAACATGTCTTCTCCATGTCCTCAACCTTGATCCTCAAGATATCAATTCTGCTAAGAGATATAACAATTTTACTAAAACATTCCTCTGTAAACTCTATCTTAGAATAGATATCACCAAAACTTACATAACATCTTCTAGACTTATCCTTTCTACTTCCAACATCAACTTCATATGCTAGATACTTAGAAGTATCTCCCATAGCCTTAGGTGGTTATCATGCTCAACTAGCCATCCATAGAAACTTGATCATTATGTTGTTCTTCTATCAAAAAAAATAGAACACATCAAACATGCTATGTTGACATCAATGAAAATCTTAGTCATGAATGTAACATTTCATCAACAAAATAATCTTCCAACAATCTCTCCAATCTACCTACATATTTCTTATCTTATCTTCATACTAAATATCCAATTCCACATGCATGGCCCATAATATATTCTTCTCTTTCCCAATCTCTTTAGCTATGTATAACTAGGTTCTTGTGGGATAGCTGGCATTTCTATAATAGGAGTTGTATTGAAAGGTGCAATTGGAGGATGAGGAGGGTAAGTAATTCTAGGTTTAATTGAACCTTAGCCTACTTTTCTTTTTCCCAATTGTCTCTCCAGTTGAGCAATCATTCCTTTTATCTAGTGTATTTTATTCCCTCTTTCCTCATATGCCTCTAGTACCTTTTCAAATCTAGCATTTAAATCTATGAATTTATTTTTGTCTTTAGCTACAACCACAGCTCCACATTTTACCATTTCCTTGGTCATCTAAGAAACCTTTTCACTATCTACCTCATCCACTCTATAAATCATGAGACTTCCTATGTCTTCAAAATCTGAAACCTCCTGAATCCTAGCTCTTTCTCTTTTCTCAATGGACCACATCACCAATGCCTAATGGTCATCAATATAATTTAACCCCTTATGGGCTTGTAAGACTTCTTCCTCAGTCTTAAACTAGTTATCATTTTCCTTCATCACTGAGTCAAAAATTATTACATTAGCAATGACCCACTTAGGTAATATTAAAACTCTCAAATTTTGCAGTAGCTACCTACCCCCTTCAAGGGTTATATGTGCCAATTCTTCTATAAGATCATCTTTGACCTATTCTTCAATTTGAGAGTATGCCTATCAGGTTGCTCTATTTTAATCATTTTGCATTTTTCGTTAAAATTGTTCTTCATAAAAATTGAGTGAAAGCTCTTAATTTAAAAAAACTTTCATTTTCTAAAAGCTTCTTAGATGCCTCCTCCACTATAGGGTCAATCTCTTTTCCTCTAAAATCTTCCATAGTGAGCGCTAATATAAGCACATGGGGCTCCTTCAAGACTCCTTCCTCTATATCTATTGTGGTGATTACTATGTCACTCTCCCCTCCCATTTGCTTTAGTTGTTTCCTCAAGGAAATTTTATTTTCTATGTGAAGGGGAGTTTGTTTGGGGGAACACTCTTTAGTTATAGAAGAAGAACCCCATTCTTATTTTTGTCTCTTAGAAGTAGGTGCAACAAGTGGGTTCTCAAAAAGTTATCTCTTATAAAGAGGTACTAGGTGTACACTCTTTTCCACCACATACCCAGGTCTATTTTGCAATATGTATTGGCCTAGTGATATGATTACCCAATTAGCCAATCTAGCTTCTACCTTAGATACCTTGTCTAGATAAGTTTGGGTCAGGATTGCTTTCTTTTCATTTAAGGCTTTCATAAAACCAACAAAATTTCTCTTTAGAATATCTATCCTAATACCCCAATGTTTCTTATCAACAAGGGGGTTATATTTTGGTTAAAGAGTATTAATAAACCCAAGAATCTTATTGTATACTTTCCACTTCTCTTTTCTGACTTCTTGTTCTTGCAAAGAAAATTCATTCCTAATTATATCCTCTAGAAAGTATAAAAAATCTTCATGGGATCTAGCCTTAGTCCTTTCTTTGAATATATCATAAAAGCCCCCAGGGTCTATAAAATAGGAATGAGATTGTGCCATCTGATATAGGATCATATGTTTTTGGAATCAAATTCAAGAGACCATCATCAAAAAATACCCTAGGAATTACTAACTTGCCAATGTCAAATTACCAAATATCACTCAATAGGTATCCAGATTTCTTTCTGAGAACCATTTTCTGAACAACTCCAAACCCCTGGCAGATGTCTTTGAATCCCTTAACTAGTTACTTTGTCATACAAACCCTCACCAATTTTCAACCTAGGTTTTTTTAGAACCAATTCCTTCTCGTTCACTTTTTCATTTGTTGACTAAGGTAATTGCTCTAAAATATCCTCATGCACATTTCTCTACTGATAACTTTCCTTCATAGAAAAATCTCATCATGGAGGCATTCTTAACACCTAAAAATATTTTTAGAGAACAAAGCCTTAAAAAATTAAAAGATGTCTTTACTCACCCACAAGATGCTTGTAATTCTAGAACTCAACACTTCACTACTTGAAGAAGAGACAATTTTTTGGATTCTTGTTCTACTCTGAAGGTTTTATCATTTGGTATTTGATAATTGATCAAAATTAATGTTTTATGCAACATTAACTCCACACAAACTAGCATTGACCAGCAAAATTTCTCATAGGTTGGGCCCCTCATGTACACATGGCAACATGTCATATTCTCACTTTTGTTAAAAATTATATAATTTCATTTTGTGAGAATCTAACAACCATGGATCTACACATGATCAATGGTATCCATGAGATCATAAAACCTTTATCCAATTCAATAGTTTCAACCAATTAGAACTTTTCAGTATGCCAACTCATTTTGTCATATTTCAACTTGCAACTCAAAGTTGACTCAAGTACCACCATGCTCCACATGTCAAAAGCTCACTCTCTTGATTTGGTTAAATGGTGTGCAACTGTAAAAAGTGAGAATATGATAGCCCTTGATCTTGATTTGATTGATAGCTCAAAAAACATACTCCATTATATAATTTTGAAAGGGACCTATTGGGACAGGTGTCACTTAGTCACTTCCTCACTCTTTTTAAATAATGTGCATCTTCCTTTTGTGAGAAAGTAACAATAATTGATCTTACAAGATCCAACAATTATCGACATGGTTTACTTTAGGTTAGAGTATCAAAGACAAAACATTAGGAAAACTAACCATAAGCTAAGCAAGGTTAGGAAAAGACTCATGCACCTAGGTAAAAGATTTTGAAAGGAATAAAATAAAAGGGCACATGAAAATTTAATAATAAAGGCATTTCTCAAAGTATTTTAGGGCTTTATTAGGGTTTTTCACATATATTTTGAAAATTTGAAACATGGTAAACCACACTTTGGACCTAGGGCATAAAAGAAACTATGGTAACATAAAATTTAGGGGTTTTACCTAGGGAATGCACAATTTAAAATACACAAACCCTAATTTTGAAGGTAAACTATATTTTCACTAAAATATTTCAAAAAATTTAACACATGAAAAACTAGGATATAGTGGCTCTATCTAGGTATGGTGGATAACTTGTATCCATGCAAGAATACAAATTTTTTGGCAAAATTAGACCACATACATGACAAAATTCTTTGATAACTTTGAGAGAGCAAAAAATAGAAAAAATACTATACAAGGACTTTACAAAGATTCACAAGAATTTGCATAATATATAAAAAATCTACATTATTGTTCATGGAAAAACAATTATTTTAAGAAAAATACCTCTTCAACAATTGTCCATGAACTAGTAGCTCAACAATATCACCTGATAGTTCTTTCAAAATGTACGAATCCTCTCCCCATGAAATATCAACTAGATAAGGACCCATCTATATAGGATCAAGTTTGTCATGTTTTCCTTTGTCTTTAATCCTAGCAGTCCACATTAAAACTAGGTCTTTAGGTCCAAACTTCTTAACCACTGTCTTTATGTCATACAACAGTTTGACCTAAAACCATAACTTTGCATTCTTGGTAGAGGCTTCTTTTCTGGTCTATGGTAGTCCTACCAACTCATCCATTCTTTCTTTCACATCATCAATAATACCTTCAATATACATTTGAATGTAGTTGTATTAGCCTATTAAATTATTTTGAGGCATTCTAGACTAGATTCCATATACGAGGTCAAAATGTCCAACACCTATAACTTTCTTCATTATTACTCTGTCAGCCCAAATTGTTAGTTGTAACTTAGAATCTCATGTTTTTTTGTTATCATCCAAAGCCTTTTTTATGACTTTCAATAGACTCTTATTGGTGCACCCAATTTGTCTATTCCCCTATGGATGATAAGGTGAGGATGTTGGTCTAGTTATGCCATATTTATCACAAAATTTCATAAATTCTTTTGATCTAAAGCACATTGCATTATTAGTCATAGTCTTTTGAGGGCATCCAAACCTTGTTATAATATTTCTTAAAAGAAAATTATTTACTACTTTGCTGGTATAATTTCTTATAGAAATAGCTTCCACCCATTTTGTAAAGTAATCTATTGCCACTAGGATCTAGGAGTAACCAATGCTAGATTTGATGGAGATCACACCTATGAAGTCCATGCCCCATTATTGAAGAGGTGCTTGAACTCCAACTAGTTTCAAAGGGTTATTTCTAGAAAATCTTATCTTCTCTACAAACCTCTGGTATGCATCACATTTTTTGACAAACAAATGTGCATCTTTAAAAAGATTAGGCCACCAAAATCCATCTCTCATTATATTGTGAGTAGTAGTTTTTTTCAATATACTACCTCCACATAGTCATGAATGCATGTCATTTAATATTTTCTCAGAATTATCCTGATCAATACATTTAATCAATATTCCTTCAAACTTTCTCCACCATAGACTATTTTTAACAATGATATACCTAATTGCATGCAATTTTGTACTTCTCTTTTCCTAATCTAGTACGTGGGGTGGGGATTCCATGTGTTTCAGGTAATATATAACATTTGTGTACCATGTTGGATAAAATTTTTCAATTGTGTGTTGTCTTTGATGTTACACAAATGTCATATCAATTGGTAGATAGAGTCTACTAAGCTCAGTTGGTCAGCAAAATGAATTCTAGAGTCTACCAAGCATTCCTCTGTGGAAATAGTTTCTACCAAGCTCACTCAGGAATTGAAGGATTTTGTGGTAGAAGTTAGTGGTATCTAAGCTCACAAGGTTAACAAAAAAAATTTAGTGTTTATCAAGTTCACTCAGTCTCCAAAGGATTTTGTAGAATTCACAGTGTTAACCAAGCCTCAAGTGGTTAACACTAGAAATTAGTTCTGGAACAGTGTTTACCGAGTAAGGCCGACCAATGAAGGATTTTATTATTTTGGGAAATAAAGTTTAATTATTTTATGTAATAATTGTAGCCAACTGAGGTAATAATTATTGGTAATTGTAACTTGTAAATGAGCTGAATTGATAATTTGTAAGGTATAAATAAAAGGTCAAGTTGAGAATTCTAAAGTAAGAATGAGTGAGCATGCAAGTGTATTGATTGTGTGAAGAAGAAACTATGAGTGAACTTTGAAGGATGGTCAATTATTCTTGAGGAGCAACAAAGATTTATTCAATCAGAGAGGATCTACTAAAGTTGAACAAAGATTTGTATCAACAATTCATTTGCATCTCATTCAGCTCATTTCATTATTACTTTCTTACCATTGTAGTAGTGATTCTTAAATCTCTTAACAGAGTTGGTTTAATAGCCATTTTGTAAATCCTCTAAAAAGGTGATAGTTCTATTGAATTGTTCTAAAGTCCTTTAGCAAGGCCACTCCTAACATTGTGATTAAATCCTCTAACAAGGTCACACCTAACAATGTGTTTTGTAACCTTTCACAGGGTTGGATACTAATAGGGCTCACTTTAGAAGAGTGAAAATTAGTAGCTAGTTACTTGGTGGTTTTTCCCATATTAGGTTTTCACGTTAAATCTAGTGTCTCATGTGTTCATGTTATTTATTTTATGCATGCATGATAATCACTGTGAATGTTTAAGTTCTTTCAAAGTTAATATACACTGCATCTACCAAGTTACAAGCTTTTTCTATATGGTTATTGAGTGATAGTAGTAACTAGTTTTATAAGACATCTAAGGGATCTATGGATTTGTTTTTGTGGTAATTGATTCATCACCCCTCTTAGTTACTCCAATTGGTATTAGAGCTTTTGGTGCTTGCAGGAAGTATTTCAAGGATCTAAGCTAAAGATCAGGATGTCTTACAAGAGGAAAATTCTAAGGCTCAAGAAGGATAACTTTTCAGCATGGCAAGGTCTCATGAGACTCCATTTGGCTTCCATTGGAGATACAAGATTGAAATATCTTGATGAAGAATATAAAACTCTTGCTAGTACATTATCTTTTAATGACATTGCTAAGAAAAAGACTCATAATACCATGATGATAGACATTGCATTAGCCCTAAGCTATGAAGAATTTGATTATATCAAGGATTACAAAACTGCCTTTGAAATGTCTAAGGGGACTATTTGGTCAGATGAGGAAGAGAGAGGATGAAAACATTGCTAAATATGTTGAAAGGGTCAAATTAAGTATCAGTACAATCAAGGCTTCTGGAGGAGATATCAAGGAGGAAACAGTTGTAAGTAAAGTTCTTAGAACATTACTTCCCATTTAAGCAATTAGAGTTTTTGCAATTCAAGAAAGAAGATCTGACACAAATCATAAGATAAATTTAGAGGCCATAGTAGGAAGATTGACTTCATTTGAGCTAGATAACTATGACAACTATTTTCTAGCCTCCAAGAACATTGAATCAGCATTTGAAACCAAGCTTTCACTCAAAGAAAAGGGAAAGAAGATAAAAGACAGTCAGTCAGAAAGTAAAGAAGAATTAGAAGAAAGTTTAGATAGTGATCTTGAGGTAGTCAAAACTCTACTTGCAAGGAAATATTCTAGAGGCAAAGGAAAATACAAAGGTAAGGTTCCTCTAATTTGTTTTTAATGTGAGGAAATTGGTCATAGTGCTATGAGGTGCCTAAACAAGAAAAAGAAGGATGAGAAGAAAGGTCATAAGTGCAATGGCAAGAAAGATTTCAAATCACTCATGGAAAAAGGTAAGAAAAAATGTTTTATGGCTAAGGATTCTAAGGATTCTGATAATAGTGAAGATGAAATTGTTTACATTGCTGTGAAAAATGAATCTGATAATGATGAGGAAGATAAGATAGCACTTATCTCTCATGTAAGAAAAAATGATACATGGATCATAGATAGTGGTTGTTCTCATCATATGATAGGTGACAAAACAAAGTTTGAACATTTTGAAGACTATGATGGTGGTAGTGTAAGGGTTGGTAAAAATGAACCTTGTTGCATAAAAGGAAGAGGAAGAATCTCGCTAACCAAATAGCTTGTATGTGATAATGACTATTGGGTTGAAGGATTAAAACATAATCTGTTGAGTTTGGCATAGCTAATCAATATTGGATTCAAGGTGGAATTCATGCATGGAAAGGAAGGACTACTAGATGACAAAGGAAAGCTGATTGGATCAGGCATACAAATAAAATTTAACTTGTTCTATCTTGAACTTGGTGAATGCCCATGTTTTATTGCTGAAGTTGAAGAAAGTTGGTTATGGTATAGAAGGTTATGTCATGTGAATTTTGATAACCTAGTAAAAATAAGAAAATTCAAGAAAGTAAGAGGCATTCCTAGTATAAAGAAACTTGATGTTAGTCTATGCAAGAATTGTCAAATTGGTAAGATGGGAAAGACTAGCTTTAAAAGTAAAAACTATGAGTTTGAATTTTTTTTGGAAATTGTGCATATTGATTTGTGTGGACCTATTGGAATTGAGAGAAATACTAGAGAAAAGTTCTTCATTCTTTTTGTTGATGACTACTCTAGAATGATGACAGTCATGTATCTAAGAGAGAAGTCAGAAGCATTTGAGAAGTTCAAATGGTATTTGGCTAGAGTAGAAAAAGAAATAGGGAAAAGACTAAAATATTTGAGATCAGACAGAGGTTGTTAATTCATCTCTCATGAATTCAATAATTTTTTTATTGAAAGAGGAATCAAAAGACAGGTATCAGCCCCTAGAACTCCCAAACATAATGGAATAGTTGAAAGGAGAAATAGATCTATCATGGATTGTACAAGAACTCTAATGATTGAAAAGAACATTGCTATCAAATATTGGAAGGAAGCTATCAACACTACAATTCATACCTTAAATTGAGTACAATTGAAGAAGGACTAATTCAAAACTCCCTATGAGTTATGTTATGGCTATAAACCCAATGTAAGTTATCTAAAATTATTTGGAAGTAAATATGATATCTTTAAAGAATCTAGAAAAGGAAAATTTGATGTGAAGGTTGATGAAGGCATATTTTTGGGATATTCTTGCAAGAGTAAAGTATATAGATGTTCGAATTTGTCTACTCACAAAATCATAAAAAGTGCACATGTGAAAGTTGATGAGTTTGCAAAATGGTACCAAAAGATTATAGGAGATTTATTTTCATTAAACCTGATATAGTACCAAATACACCTATCAATTAGGAGACTTCTACTCTCGAGTCTTTAGTCACTGAGTTGCAAGAACTAGAGTCACGTTCAGATGTTACTAAGCCAATGCCTACCAAGTCAGAGTAGCTAGAACCTAAAGTTGAAGTGCAAGAGGATGATAATGCAATTTGTTCAAAAGGCAAGGAGCCTGTATTGGCCAAGTATGTTAGGAGATATCATGCACCAAATCAAATAATTGGAGACAAATCTAAAGGTATTATGACAAGAAGTAAGCTAAAAGGTACTTTTTTTCTTGCTGATTTTGAACCTAGAAATGTCAAAGATGCATTGGAAATTGAAAGTTGGATTGAGGCTATGAATGAAGAGATAGAACAAATAGAGAAGAAAAAAACATGGACTCTTGTACCTAGGCCTAAAGATAAAAATGTGATTGGAACTAAGTGGGCATTCAAAAATAAGTTGAATGGTGATGGTAAGGTATCAAGGAACAAAACTAGATTGGTATGTAAAGGCTACTCTCAAGAAGAAGGAATAGACTATGGAGAAACTTTTGCTCCTGTTGCAAGCTTGGAAGGTGTCAAGACTCTAATTGCATATGCTACAAACAAAGTATTTAAGGTATATTAGATGGATGCCAAATTCACATTTCTCAATGATATTTTGGATGAAGAAGTCTACATTGAGCAACCTAAAATTTTTTATTATCCAAACAAAAAGGACATGATCTAGAAATTACACAAAGCATTGTATGGTCTAAAACAAGCTCCTAGAGCATGGTATGAGAGATTGCATAACTATCTTATTCAAATTGATTTTCAGAGAACTAATGATAGCAATAACTTGTACATCAAGGAAGGACCAAATAAAAAGATTATTTTGGCAGAAATATTTGTGGATGATACTTTATTTATAGGGAATGAAGATCTATGCAAAGAATTTTTAGAGAAAATGAAAAAGGAATTTGAAATGTCTATGTTTGGTGAGATTAAGTTCTTTGTTGGTCTTCAGATTCAGCAAAGCAAGAATAGTATCTATATCACTCAGTCTAAGTATATCAAGGAGATACTCAAAAAGTTTGGTATGGAAGATTCAAAACTAGTTGGAACTCCCATGTGTACTAGACTAAAGCTTACAAAGGATGATGAGTCAAAAGAGGTAGATTAGACCTTATATAGATCAATGATTGGAAAATTGCAATATGTAGTTCATAAAAGGCCTAATATTTCTCTTGCAATTGATATAGTGGCAAGATTTTTAGAAAAACCCATAGAAAATCACATGGTAGAAATCAAGAGGATCTTGAGATACTTGAAAGGCACTAAAGATTATGAATTGTGGTACAAATTTGGAGGAAATCTAGACTTGAAAGTGTTTACTAATGTTGATTGGGTAGGAAACATTGATGAAAAAAGGAGTCCAAGTGGTGGAGCATTCTTTCTTGGAAAGTGATTGGTATCTTGGACAAATAAAAAGAAAAATTGCACATCCCAATCTATAGTTAAAGTAGAGTATGTTGTAGCAGTAGTAAATTGTTCTAATATTGTTTGGTTCAAATAGTTGTTGGAAGGCATGAAGGTTGAAATCAAAGAACCAATTGTTATGTTTTGTGATAATACAAGTGCAATCAACATATCAAATAATCCAGTAATGCATTCCAAAACCAAGCACATTGCAATAGAGTATCACTTTGTTAGAGAATTGGTGTAGGATAAGGATATCAGATTGGAATATGTCCATACTAAAGAACATATTGTTGACATATTCACCAAGACATTACCTAAGGATGCATTCTTGTATCCATGAGGTAAGTTAGGGGTCATTCCCTTATCTGAAGCTCACTAAAATAAAGTTTTAGTGATGCATCAATAGGAAGCAAGTTGAAGATCTATTAGTTGATGCACCATAGTCATGAAAATATTGCATATGAATTAGTACTCAAGGTACATTGTTACACATTTGGTATGTGTTTTCTTTGGCATGTGTTGTCAAAGAGGAAGAGTTTACTATCATATCTTTCTAAAATTTAAGTTTGTTTGAAGGAAATTTTGCTATGTAATTCCTTCACAAAGGGAGATTACTACATTAGAGAATTTTGTGGCATAAAATTTAAGAGGGAGAAATGTCCTATCAGGAAAAGAATTGTTTTCAAATTTTATTGTGCTATGACATGTTGTGTTTCCATCAATTCCCAAGAGGGAGATTGTTGGATATAATTGTTCAATTGTGTGTTGTCTTTGATGTTACACAAATGTCATATCAGTTGGAAAATAGAGTCTACTGAACTCAGTTGGTCAGAAAAGAAAATTCAAAATTCTACCAAGCATTCCTTTGTGGAAATAGTTTCTATCAAGCTCATTTGAGCGTTGAAGGATTTTGTGGTAGAAGTCAGTGGTAAGCGAGCTCACAAGGTTAACAAATGAAAGTTAGTGTTTACTAAGTTCACTTGGTCTCTAAAGGATTTTGTAGAGTTCACAGTGTTAATCAAGCCTTAGTTGGTTAACATTGGAAATTAGTTCTGGAACAGTGTTTATCGAGAAATAAAGTTTAATCATTTTATGTAATAATTGTAGCCGATTGAGGTAATTATTATTGGTAATTTTAACTTTTAAATGAACTGACTTAAAAATTTGTAAGGTATAAATAAAAGGTCAAGTTGAGAATTCTAATGTAAGAATGAGTGAGTATGCAAGCATATTGATTGTGTGAAGAAGAAAGTGTGAGTGAACTTTGAAGGATGGTCAATTACTCTTGAGGAGCAACAAAAATTTATTTGATAAGAGAGGATCTAGTGAAGCTGAATAGAGATCTATATTAGTAATTTAGTTGCATCTCATTCAGGTCACTTCATTGTTACTTTCTTGCCATTGTAGCAATGATTCCTAAATCTCTTAATAGAGTTGGTTTAATAGCCATTTTTAAAATCCTCTAACAAGGTGACAGTTCTATTGAATTGTTCTAAAGTCCTCTAGCAAGGCAACTCCTAATAGGGTGATTAAATCCTCTAACAAGGTCACACTTAACAGTGTGTTTTGTAACCTTTAATAGGGTTGGCTCGTAATAGGGCTCACTTCAGAAGAGTGAAAATCAGTAGCTAGTTACCTGGTGGTTTTTTCTATATTGGGTTTCCACATTAAATCTAGTGTCTCATGTGTTCATGTTATTTATTTTAAGCATGCTTGATAATCATTATGAATGTTTAAGTTCTGTTAAAGTTAACATACACTGCATCTACTGAGTTACATCATTTTTTTGTATGGTTACCAAGTGATAGAAGTAACTAGATTTATAAGACATCTAAGGGATATGTGGACTTATTTTTGTGGTAACTGATTCACCCCCACCCCTCTTAGTTACTCCATCTATATTTCCAACATACCATTCACAATGATCCATGTCATAAAGGTCTAACCTCAGATCTTCTATTTCCATGTTTATTTGGTTGGTATCCAAGTTTAACTAAGGCATTAATTTTGCTAATGGTCAACCCCTCACTAATTTAGTAATTTAGATGTCAATATTGAATTCTTGAATTCTATTAATTCACTTGCACCTCCTAAAAGACACCTCCTACTGAGAGAAAATATCTTTCACAATTGCACTTGGCACAAATGATATAATAGTAGCACCTACAAGATAACATCTAAAGAATTTGACAACATTGACTAAAGCATTAGCATGCTTTTCATTTATCTCATATTTTAATTTTGCAGGTTGAAGGGTGTTGTGATGTGGATCCTAATCAGATTCGAAGGTTTATTTAGTGTGGTTTTCTCCCCATATTATTTCTATAGGGGTTTTGGGGCAGCACCCACAAGATGAGGTCAAGGGACAAGCCAAAAATGACCTTATATTGTAAAAGGTGTTGGCTACTAATTTTTCATGTTGGCTACTAATTTTTCTATTTTTCTAGCCCCAATTTTGTAAGAGAATAAAAGCTTTTATAAAAAGGCTTAGGGTTAAGGATTTTTATAATGCGTGATGCAAAATTGGTTCTTATAGTGGTATTGAGCTATAAGGGATTATGGATTGTCATCAGGTTGTAATTACTAAATAATAATAATATTGGACTTCTTGTTGGTGGATGTAGACTAGGGATTGGGTGAACCCTGTTAAATCTCAGTGTTTTCTATGTTCTTATGTGTGATCTACTATTTACTAATATTGATTATATTTACATGTAACTATTATTTTTGTCTGAGGTTAATCCTAACAAGTGGTGCCAGAGCAAGACTGTCATCTTTTTTTCTTTTTCTTTTTTTTTTTGAGCCAAAATGTCATCATTTTTTTAGTGATCCTCTACAAGAAGGTCTCATGGTTGAGTAGGAATCTTATAGTTTAGTGGAAGTGATGGTAGACAAGAGTAAGCTAAGGGTTGACAAGTTTAATAGGAAAAATTTTTAGTTATGGAAGATGCAAATGAAGGACTATCTCTATTAGAAGGATTTATGGAAGCTGTTGGTAGGAAAAACTAAAAAACCAAGGAATTATGACAAATGAGGAATACAAGATTTTAGAAAAAAAAGAAATTGGAAGCATTTATTTATGCTTGGCACTATCAATGACATTTAACATTACAAAAGTTAAGATGATGGAAGAGTTGATAGAAACCATAGCAAAATTGTATGAAAAGCCCTCTACTTCAAATAATGTATTTCTGATGAAGCATTTATTTAGTATGAAAATGATAGAAGGTGGATCTATTGCAAATCATTTAAATGATTTTAATACTATTACTAGTCAATTATCTTCTATTGGTATTAATTTTGATGAAGAAATTAGGGATCTCTTAATTTTTTGGTTCTTTGCCTGAAAGTTGGAATGGCTTGGTAATGGTTGTGAGTAATTCTATTTCTAAATGTAGTACCCTAAAATATGATGATGTGATTGGTGTTATTTTGAATGAGGAAATTCGTAGTAAATACTCAGGTGGATCTACATCAGGAAGTGATTTGAACACACAAAGCAAAGGCATAATGACTGAGAGAGGAAATAATTCTGGAAATTTTGGTAAATCAAGAGAAAAGTCAAAGGGAAAGAGATCTCGATCCCAAGGACTAAGAGATTGTTGGTACTATGGTAATATATAGCATAAGAAGTAAGATTGCTGGACTTGAAAGAATAATGGAGATAAACTAGAAGGGAACAAGGAGGAAAATATGGTAAGTAACAAATCCAAAGAGGATTCTTTGCTTTTGTGTTTATAAAATGTTGATGATTCATCAGGTTTAGATTTTGGTGCTTCATTTCATGCTACACCTCATAGAGGTTATTTCAGTGATTATGTCCAAGGGAATTTTGGGCTTGTTTATTTGGTGGATAATGAACCCTATCAAATTGTTGGAAAGAGAAAAACTAAGATTAAGTTGTAGAATGAGAATCATTGGCTAGTACATGACATAAGACATGTCCAAAGCTGAGTAGGAATTTAATTTTAG
This sequence comes from Cupressus sempervirens, assembly GCA_028749045.1. Lineage (NCBI taxonomy): Eukaryota > Viridiplantae > Streptophyta > Pinopsida > Cupressales > Cupressaceae > Cupressus > Cupressus sempervirens. The sequence goes on along the minus strand of CM053784.1, from coordinate 669,879,228 downwards.
TAGGGAAACGTGGTGATGAGGGTTATCTAGTTACTTTCAATGATAAAAAATAGAAGGTTTCAAAAGGTTCCCTTGTAGTAGCAAAAGGTGTGAAAGTAAAGACCTTATATCTTTGTACATGTCATATCATTCCTTTTAATTTTCTTATTTTAGAGAAAAATAAACATTCAAGAATAGTCATTACAGTTGAGTAGGGAGAACAAATAGCTGCTATAGATTCTGATACATCATTGTGGCACAATAGACTTGGGTACATGAGTGAGAAATTTATGAAAGTACTTCATTCAAATAAATTTTGACTGGGTCTAAAATATTTTAGTATGGATTTCTATGAAAGTTCTGTGAATGGAAAACAAAAGAGAGTGAGTTTTGTAAAGACTAGAAAGGAAAATTAAAGTGAGAAATTAAAGCTTGTGAATATAGATGTAAGGGAACTAGCTCAAGTATCTTCCTTTGGTGGCTCTTATTATTATTTTTCATTTATTGATTATGCAATTAGAAAAGTATGGGTTTATTTCCTTAGATAGAAATCTGATATATTTCAAACTTTTTAGAAATGGAAATGTTTGGTTGAAAATGAGAGTAGAAAGAAGTTAAAATCTCTCAAATTTGATAATGTCAATGAGTATTGCAGTCATAAATTTGAAGATTTATCCTCCACTAATGGTATTCATAGACAAAAAAATGATCCAAGGAATCCATAGGAAAATGGATTGGCTAAACGAATGAACAGGACAATAATGGAATTGCAAGAAGCATGAGGTTGCATGTAGGGTAGCCCTTAAACATGTGGGTAGAGGTTATAAATACTATTATATATTTGATTAATAGAGGTCCATCTACTCCTTTGGGTTGTGGTATTTCAAAGGAAGCATGGACTGGTAAGAAGGTGAGTTATTCTTTTCTCAAGACCTTTGGTTGTGAAGAATTTACTCATAGAGATTTTGAAAACAGAACCAAGCAGGAAGCTAAGTTAAAGAAATGTGTATTCATTGGATATGGTATTAATGAATTTGGATATAGGCTTTTGGATTTTGAAAATCATAAAATTGTAAAAATTAGGGATGTCATATTCAATGAGCAAGTGTTGTAAAAAGATTTATTGAAGCAACATGAGAAGAAAGATAATGATTATGTAATGTTGGATGATACTTTAAAAGTTGATGTTTCAACAATTCTTCATGATAAACAACAACTACAACAACAAATACCACACACCCCAGTGAATGTTAGATGATAAAAAAGGCCAAGTAGACCTCTAGAAAGAGTTTCTCCTTATATGCTATTTTACTTACTAATATTGGTGAACCTAAATGTTATTATCAAATTGTGTAGGTGGATACAAAAGTTCAGTGAGAGTCTATAATGAAAGAAGAAATGGACTCTTTGCTGAAAAATAAGACATGAGATTATGCAAGTTGCATGTGGGTAAAAAGGCTTTGCAAAATAAATAGGTCTACAAATTAGAAGAAGAGGATGGAGATAAGAAAATATTTAAAGCCAGGTTAGTTGCAAAATGATTTGCACAAAAAAGGGGCATTGATTTTGATGAGATATTCTCTCTTGTTGTTAAAATGACTTCTATTCACACTATTTTAACTATTGTGGCTAATGAAGATGTGCATTTGGAGAAGCTTGATGTTAAGATATCATTCCTTCATGGTGATTTGAATGAAGAGATATAAATGGAATAACCACAAATATTTGAGGTCAAAGGAAAGGAGAACTTAATGTGCATTTTGAAGAAAAATTTATATGACTTGAAGCAAGCACCTTGATAATGGTATCTAAAATTTGACAAATTTATGCATGAGAATGGATACCCTAGGTGTCATTTAGATCATTGTGTTTAATTTAAGAGGTTGGATGATGATAGCTTTATTATTTCATATTTATATGTTGATGATATGCTTGTACCTAGGTCTAACATGGATCATATTAAGGGGTTGAAACACTAGTTAGCACATGTATTTTCTATGAAGAATTTGGGGGTAGTAAAATAAATCCGTGGTATGAAGATTTGTATAGAGAGGATGAATATGACATTGAATTTATCTTAGGTTGATTATATTGAGAAGGTGTTGAAACATTTCTCCATGGAGAATGCTAAGGTTGCCAGCACACCTTTACCTAGTTATTTAAAGTTGACTATGGAGATGTGTCCAGAGACACAAGAAGAGGAGGATAAGATTTCCAAGGTACCTTATGCTTCAACTGTGGGAATCTTGACGTATGGTATGGTATGTACAATGATAGATATTGCACATGCAGTGGGAGTTATTAGTAGGTATATGAGTCATCCAACAATTGAGTATTGCAACGTAGTTAAATAGATTCTTAGATATTTGAGAGGAACAACCAGTAAGTGTCTACATTTTTGAGGCTCTACTACTAATTTACAAGGACATGTTGACTCAAATTTAGCAAGGGATATTGATATGAGGTAGAGTACTATAGGTTATGTATTTACTATCGGTGGGGTAGTAGTGACCTAAGTTTCTAGGTTACATAAGGTTCATGCTTTATCTACTACAAAGGAAGATTATGTTGCTACTACATAGGTAGCCAAGGAGATGATATGACTTTAGTTCTTCATGGAAGAATTGGGACACCTACATAGGGATAATTATTTATTCACAGATAGCTAGAGTGACATTCATCTTACAAAGAAGTTGGTTTTGCATTGAAAGACAAAACATATACAATTGTGCTACCATTTCATTTGGTCAATTTTGGATGAAGAATGGTTAAAGATGGAGAAGATGCATATAGATGAAAATATAGCAGATATATTTACAAAGGTAATGATAAGGGAGCAACTAAACTCCTCTTTAGTTTTGGTTGGTCATCTAGACTAAACAAAATAAAAGAATAATAGAGTCCAAGGCAGTTTGGGTTTAGTAGTGCTATGATCAATCTCCAAGTGGGAGATTGTTGTGATGTAGAGCCTAATCAGACTTAGAGGCTTATTTGGCATATTTTTCTTCCCATATTATTTCTACAAGGATTTTGGGGTAGCACCCCCAAGATGGGGTCAAGGAGCAGGACCCGCAAATCCAAAAATGACCTTATATTGTAAAAGGTGTCAACTACTATTTTTTCTATTATTTTAGCCCTAAATCTATAAGTAGAAAAAACTTGTATAAAAAGGCTTAGGGTTAGGTATTTTCATAGTGTGTGATACAAAATTGGTTCTTGTGGCAGTACTAAGTTGTAAGTGATTACAAATTGTAATCAAGTTGTAATCACTAGATAATAATAATATTGGACTTGTTGGTGGACGTAGCCCAGGGATTTGGTGAACCATGTTAAATCTTGGCATCTTGTGTTCTCTTATGTATGATCTATTATTATTTTCGTTATTCATATCAAAGGGACTTACTAAAAAATGAAATGGGTTGTTTATATCCTTCCTCATTTTTCTACAACAGGACTACTACCACAATATTAGAAGGTGCAAAGGAAAAGATATGCATTGGCTTTGCATAATCTAGTGTTCTAAGAATTGGTACATTTTTAATGGTAGTTTTAATTTCTTGAAAAGCTTCTGTAAACTCACCTTCTCAATTGATAATAGCTCCTTTCTTGAGCATTTTAGATATTGGCCTGCTAACCTCAGCAAAATTAGTAACAAATCTTAAAAGATTTACTTGACCAAAAAATGATTATATTCCTTTTAAATTTTTAGGCTTGAGAACTTTATCAATTGTTGTCACTATCTCAAGGTCAATTTTTACCCCATTCTTTGATACTATGTGACATAGCAATTTTCCTTGTCACTCCAAATGTGCTTATCTTTGGCTTCAAGGAAACTCCATATTCTAAGGATTTAACAAAAAATTTCTCCACGTGTTTACAATGGTCCTCAGCCCTTTTTGAATATGTTGTAAAATAATCCTAGTACACAACCATAAACTTATCAATGTTCTCATTAAAAGCTACATCCATGCCATTTGGAAAGTTTCTCCTGCATTGATTAAATTGAAAGACAATCGTATATAAACATATATGCCCCATGGCATAGTAAAGGTTGTTTTAAATTGTTCTTTTTCATTCACAAGAACCTAGTTATAACCTAAAAAACCATCCATCATGGACATTAATTTTGAAACAATTACTTGTTGCAGCATGGCCTCCATATTAGGTAAACCATAATTATCTTTTAAAGAAGCAATGTTTAAGTTTTTGAAATCCATGCAAAGCCTTATATCTCCATTTTTCTTCTTAACAAGTACTAAATTTGATACGCATGTAGAATGTTTGATTGGTTTAGCTATTCCTCCATCCCTTAGCTTCATTAGTTCTTCTTGCATCTTGGGGGCTAGGGTGGGATTTATAGGCCTTTTCTTTTGTTTGAAAGGTTTGACATTCTCTTTAAGTGGTATGATATGCTGAAATAAGTCCTCTCTATAAGCTTTGAGGTCATCATATGACAATGCAAAGATATCCTATATTTTCTAAGTAGGTCAATTAAAGGCCTCCTAATTTCAGTAGATAAATTCTAACCAATATGCACCTTTTTTAGAGCTTTAGAAGTATAGAGATTTATTTCTTCAAGTTCTTGTGGCTTGTGATCCCTAACCTCTAACTTCACTCTATGTTTCTTATCAAACATACTTTCTAAGACTAAAAATCCCTGGGGTACTTTTTTTATTTTTAAATGCAAAATTTCCTAGCCAAAGATTGTCTCTTTCCCATTTGTTTTCTCAATTAAAGCACTAAAGCCAAGTTCCTTACCATAATACTTGTCTTCATTTCACAAGAAATTTAGAATATCTTTATCATCATCAAAAACTTGCCAATTTCTATATAATTGAGAAGTAATGGCTTGTTTTGTATTTTAATCTATGAGATACCAGCAAAAGATATATCTTGAGGTTTAATGGCTAAATTAGTTAACATATTAAATATCTTATTATTAGTTCATTCCATAAAAGATATGTCAAAGGAACCAAATAATTCAATTTGGTCCCAAACAACATTCTTGTATTGCTTCAACCTTTTTTTCTTGGATGCATATAATTTTCTTACTTGAGAGATGCCCAACTAACTTAGAATCACCAATAACATGCAACCTTTTTATTCCATGGCTAGTTGTAACTCTTAATCCCAGTAAGAGTGCTTCATATTCAATTATGTTATTGGTACATGAAAAATTTAGGGTAAATGAGTATCTTAATGTATTCTTTTCTAGAGATACGAACACTACCCCAACTCCTAAACCTTCCCTAGAACTTGTTCCATCAAAGTACATAGTCCATAAAATTTATGAATCTATGAAGCATGCTACCTCTTGTGCAATTAATGGTGGGAGCTTCTCAACTTCTTGAATAATAAATTCTTCTCTGAATGCATTTACATTAGTGTCTAAGAAACATGTGGACTCCTTGTCAATATTATCACCAAAAATATAATTAACCCTCGACTCCCTGCCAACCTTGATAGCTTTGTCACCTATATGAAAGGTGTCATATGATAGATCAAATTTTAGGCTACCCCCAATTGCAAAACTCCATTTTCTGCATAGTGGCATTCCATAGTGAGGAAGAATATAAACTACAAGAACTTACATTGTTAGCTCTACATTAGGATAAGTAGCTAGTTTAAAAGTTAAGGCATTAATAGTGCTTATAATAGGCACTTCCCTTGTATCCATGGCCCTACACCTTGTAATGCCCCGTCAAGGAATCCAAAGAATCAACCTAGTATTTCACTAAGTTTGGTAGCATTTTTCTTTTTTTAAAAGTAATTACCACTTACAACTTATGCACAATAATGGAAGCAATAGCAATGTCCATCTAAAGAGTAAACTTAACATATACAACAGATTACCTTCTTTAAGATCCCCTTAACGTGAATTACTTACATGAATCCATCTAGTACAACATCCACATGAAATAATATGATAAGTCCAATGTTCAATTATTACATATCCAACTGCTCATTCATCCATCGTACATGTCATAGGGTAAGAAGGCTTAAAAGAATATACACATGTAGAATAAAGTACATCATCCTATTCTAACCATGATACATCACATGATACTCATGATACATCATCATAAAAGCTGTTTACATCTATCAGAAAGATCAAATAAATAAACTAAGTGCACGGTTCCTCCCAACCATTAATAGCATGATTAGACCATCGTGGATCCTAGCCATCCCTTCGTGCGTAACATTCCAAGCACCGAAGAGGTCATCGGTATTATCATAGTAGGAATGCCACTCCTAACATCCTACTAACATAAAAAGTAAAGAATAAGATATCATCATCTAACATATGCTAATCATCAATGAAAGGATACATATCCACCATCACGAAGGACGCATTATCCACAAAGTCTCAACGAATCTCAAATGATAAGAGTGGAAAATGCACTACCACCCGACCGCGTGGTACCTAAGTGGTCCACTCCCACCGTGCTGAGGAGATAATCTCAAGTCCCAAAATAGATTATAAAAACCACATAGCACACTACTCTAAAGTCCAGGAATCCTAAAAGTATACTAACTCAAAGGTTCCAAACACAAAACAGACATCTACTTCCCAGAGGCACACAATGACATGTAGGAACCTACTATGCAAGCGGGAAAGTGTCATCGCATTTATCTCGTACAAGTTACCCTGGTAGTTAGCTAAACTCCACGGGTCCATACAGATCTCATGCGGCCACTAGTATCCTTTCATACTGACAAGGCATATTATGGAATGCAAGGTCGCAACCATGTGTTCTCTCTACTCCCATCCTAGCCTATACAAGCACTCAAGGCATGGGCGAGAACCAAAACTCTTATCTTTTTAGGTTCATTCAGTTAGTATTAAGTGTGTGAATGTTATCACTTATTAACCAACTTACAATGAGTTACCCTGGTAACCTCTTAGGGCCCCGGCCCCCATTGCAAGCCACTTCCCAACACTACATGCAGATATCCTACCCTAATGCTCATGGTATCATAATCATAAAGAAAGTCCACAAAATCACCATAATAAGGAATCAACAAATATCCATGATTAAAAATTATTAAATATGCATAAAAGCATCAAATCACCATGAGCAACATCCATAGAAAATCATGAACACAACAGCTCTCTATTGGCAACTGAAGTATCACTGATAAATAAAATATCCATTGGTTCTCAATAACCAAAATATATCTCAAAATCATATTGATCGAAGACTCCAAAATGGTTGAGTCAAAACATGTCACATCATGACATCATCAATAATAAATCCACATATTAGTCCCATCATGGCGACTAGAATATATCCAAGGATAATTGATCGATGACCAAAATAATGGTTAAGTCAAGGGTTCTAGACATAAGAAATCTCAACTATAACAATCAGTATTCACAACCAATTCATAGAGCATTCCATCACATAATCATGGTTGAGTTTATAAAGATCAAATGAAAACATCATCAAGACATCACATTCACATAACCCCCAAGCCTCTGGTAGACATCCTATATCGGTCAACACTAGTCAACCCAAAACCCAAAACATTAGCATGATGAATACACAATGTAAACACATGTTTTTGGTTTGCTAAGTTTTCAAATTTGAATTCATATGCATAATCTCAGTTTTTGTATTCCAAGAACATTTTCCTACGTTTTTCCATGTATTTTTTTTTTTGGATGGATTAAAAATTCCCTCTAAACTTTAGTTTCCCAATTATAACATTTAAAAGATGTTTCCACTAACTAAACTTTCATATGCTTCATTTATCTTATGATCTTAAACTATTAATTCCTCATAGTTAAAACTATAAAATTACAAAACTATTCATCATTAAAAAGAGATGAATTTATAAATCTTTTATTAACAACTTTAAATCTTTTAATATATATATATTACATATATACATATATATATATATATATATATATATTTATATTTAAACATATACATACGTACATATATAATATAATACTTAATATATATTTTTTTGCATTTTATAAAATACGGAACCAAATTTTATTAAATCTGATTCATAAAGGAAATTGAATTAACAAGTTTCCTTAAACCAGAGCCGAATCGATGTACCGTCGGCTGTCACTGTGGCGACCTGATGTAACACCCCAACCTTGCTTCCAAACCCCAAGCTCTCTCTCAGGGCTACCTTAGGTCATTCACTAGACCCACTAGGGCTTCTTCACACCCTATAATTACTAGGACCTTTCTCAAGAGATCCTAATCCTTCAGTTGGGGGTACACCAACAAAGTAACATCAAATTTCTTACTAGACGGCTCCAGTCCGCTATTAACCCTCAAGTCCATCTATAGCTCCAAGGGTACCAGTTCTTCATCTAGGGTTTTTTTAGACTCCTTCTAACATCCATGAGCCTAAACAATGCTGATTTCATAGGCGCATTCAATCTACTAGGGAAGATACACCAAATTGCTCCAAAAAGGCTACTAGGAATTAACCCTCCTAAATAGTTGGAAACAAGATTTCTTGAAAAACTTCTTAACAACCCTAAAAAAAAACTATATTTTTGGATACCCTTTTTAGAGTACTTCAAGATTCTATAATTTTCTAGCCTCCAAACTTTCCGTACAATGAAAGTACAGTTTTAGGCCAAAAATGAGGATTTCAAGTGCTTTATCGCTGTTGTGATGGAAAACCACCTTAGACACCTTTCCAAGACCTCTCCTTTGGATTGGATCAAGGTTAGACCTTCTCATTACTCGCTGTGCAGCCAGATTAAGGTATTTGTACACTCAATCCTCTCCATAACTCATTTTCCAACTGTGATTCCTAGCCAAGTTGCATTTGGCTTGCCTAGGGCATCACCTTAAAAATGCTTTCTGATGCTTTCAAGGGCCCTCCTTCTTGATACATAATGTACATGGATCCTAGTTCCAAATCCCAAAATACCAGAGGTTTCCAATGGTGGGAAGTGGCCCTAAGATCCCATTTTCTAAGTGCAGCCCTGTTCAGATCAGCAACTTGCCAAGAACAAAAAGATTTTTCTACACTAATGCAAACGAATTAAAATGATCAAATCAACACTACAAAAAGATTAAAAAAAATATTTCAGAACTTTTCCAACACAAAAATCAGGCCATTCAATCCTCCTCTATTAAAAATGCCTTCAAATGCATAAAACCGGCAACAAAATACTTGCTCAATTCGTACAAAATGCAAAACCAACTTGTCCAACCCCCTGAAAATGGATGTCCTCACATTTTTAAAGGCTCCTCCATCAGTTCCATAACTTTTCTAAATAGTTAGGACGTTCTAAACACACAAATGCCAAAAAGTTGCTTTTTGCAAGAAAATGTTGTCATGACAACATGACAACATTTCAGCAACTTTTGTTCTACATGGAGTTAGACCTCCAAATTTGGCACAAAAACAAAGTAGACATATAATATGCATAAAATGACTTCAAATAAACAATTCAAAGCCATTGGAACCTTTCTAGACCATTTTAGCCTTTTTCGGACCTAAGTCACCTAGTTGACAATAGTCGGCAACTTCTAGCAACTTGGTCACTTTGGGTCTTGCCAAGTCTCCTAAACACACCTAAGGACCACATAGGACCTATTATTAGAATAGTGATGTGGCTAGCATCACTACAAGCCAAAAATAAATAAATACCTAGGTTTCACACTTAGCCTACCTAGGTGCTCCTGCACCATACTCCCCCCTCCAACAAAGAACTCAAGGTGGATCAGTTTGCAACAAATCTAGAGGTATGCCAACCTTCTTGAACTCTGTCTCAGCAACCCATGTAGCCTCTGAAATTGGTTTCTCCTTCCATTTTATGAGGTGTTCCATGTAAGCCTTGTGCCTTGTAGTCTTCTTTACCCTTGAATCTAACACCTTTTCTACCTCCAACTTGTTGTTTGTAGGTGTTGAAGCAAGTTCAAGATCTTCATGAACATCGAGACTGAGTTGAGATGGGTCACCTTTGTATGCCACCAAGTCTTGCACATTAAAAATAGGGGATATGCCCAAATCGGAAGGTAAATCTACCTTATAGGCATTTGCTCCATATTTAGCCAATATTTTGCAAGGCCCTACCCTCTTCATCTGTAACTTAGTAGGAATGCCTTTTTGAAGCCTTGCTTTGTTCAAATGGACCATCACATAGTCCCCAACAGCAAACTGAACATCCTTCTTCTTTTCATCCACCTTGGCTTTGAGTTTTAGAGTGTTGTCTTGAATAGTCTTCTTGACTTGCTCCTGAATCTCCTTCATGGTTTGTACAAAGTCTTCAGCTTGACCACTAATCTGATCCATGTTTCCAAGACACCTTAGTTCACACACACCTCTTGGGTGCATGCCATAAACAATTTCAAAAGGACTCTTTCCGGTAGTCCTATTCTTGCTATCATTGTAGGCATATTCTTCTTGTGAGATGATAACATCCCAAGTCTGACCATACTCCTTAGTTAGGCACCTAAGAAGGTTACCTAAAGTTCTATTAACCACCTCAGTTTGACCATCAGTTTGAGGATGGTAAGCTGAACCAAAAGACATGTTAGTGTCAAGCTTCTTCCATAAAGTCTTCCAAAAGTGACTCATGAATTTCACATCTCGATCCGACACAATGCTTAATGGAAGTCCATGAATCCTTACAACCTCTTTGAAAAACAAATGAGCTATATGACTTGCATCATTAGTTGTCTTACATGGAATGAAATGTCCCATTCTACTGAATCTATCAACAACAACATAAATGCTATCATACCCTTGCTTAGTTTTAGGCAAACCAACAATGAAATCCATACTTACACAATCCCATGGTCTGCTAGGAATTGGTAAGGGCTGGTAAAGACCTGCATTGCTCATTCCTCCTTTTGCCTTCATACACACCATACATTGCTCCACATACTTGGTTACATATTTGACCAATTTAGGCCAATAATAGAACCTTTGCACTAGTTCTATTGTCTTGCTGATACCAAAATGCCCACTCAAGCTGCCATTATGCTTCTCTTGGATTAGATTCTCTCTCATGGAACCTCTTGGTACACACAACTGGTTACCCTTAAATAGCAACCCATTTTGCAAAGTGTATTCTGAAAATCTGCTATGAAAGTGGTTTCCAAAATCCATGCATACCTTATAGGCTTCAGCAAAGTCCTCATCATTCTTGTAAAGATTCTGAAAACTCTCCACTCCAATGCTATGGAGCTGAATCTCTTGGACTATTAAAACCCTTCTACTTAATGCATCAGCAACCTTGTTCATTTGTCCTTTCTTATGCTTGATTGTAAAGGTGAAGGCCTGCAAATATTCCATCCACTTCAAGTGCCTGTTGCTCAACTTCTCCTATGTGTTGATGTAGCTAAGAGCTTGATTATCTATAAACACAAAAAATTCTTTTGGCAACAAATAGTGTCTCCACTTCCTAAGACACTGGACTAAGGCATACAATTCTAGATCATAGGATGAGTATTTCTTCTTGGCCTCATTTAGCTTTTCACTATAGAAGGCTACTGGTCTACCTTCTTGACTCAACACCCCACCCACTGCTAGGCCACTTGCATCACATTCTAAGGTGAACAACTTTTCAAAGCTAGGAAATTTTAGGATGGGTTGAGTAGCTACTTGTTTTTTTAACATATCAAATGACTTTTCAGCCTCTAAAGTCCACCTAAACTTGGACTTGACTCCCCCCTTTATGGTATCAAGAAATGGTGCATAAATACCACTAAAGTTTCTAATGAACTTCCTATAAAATTGAGACAAACCGTGGAAACTTCTTACCTCACTAGATGTGGTAGGTGTAGGCCAACTTAGGATAGCAGAAACTTTCTCCTTGTCCATCTTCAAAGTTCCTTTAGACACCACAAAGCCTAGATACACCAACTCTTGCTTGAAGAAGTCACACTTCTCAAGGTTGATAGATAGCTTCTCCTCATGAAGCCTCTTCAAAACCACTTCTACATGCTTGACATGTTCCTCTTTGGTCTTGCTGTAGATGAGGATATCATCCAAATACACCACCACAAATCTACCTGTGAAGTCTTTGAGCACTTCATTCATGAGCCTAATGAAGGTGCTAGGGGCATTGGAAAGACCAAATGGCATCACAAGCCATTCATAAAGACCATCAGTAGTCTTAAATGCTGTCTTCCATTCATCTCCCTCCTTTATTCTAATTTGGTGATACCCACTTTTCAAGTCCAGCTTAGTGAAATACATAGCACCTCCTAGACAATCCATAAGGTCTTCAATTCTTGGAATAGGAAATCTATACCTGATTGTAATGCGGTTAATGGCCCTTGAGTCAGTACACAACCTCCATTTTCCTCCCTTCTTGGATGCCAAAACCACCGGGACTGCACAAGGGCTTATGCTCTTTTGGATCAAACCTTGGTCCATCAACTCTTGGACTTGTCTTGCCACTTCAAGGTTCTGATCTGGGGTTAACTTGTAAGCTGCCTTATTAGGTAGTGAGGCACCTGGAACAAAGTCAATTTGATGGCTGATAACTCTTCTTGGTGGTAGGGTAGCTGGTGTACCATCACTAACAATCTCCTTATACTTTACAAGCAACTCTTGTACCTCTGCTGGTAAAGGTTCTTGGACTGGCTTTTCTTCACTTGCAGCCTTTAGTATGACTACAAATCCTTGGCTCTCCTCATGCTTGAGGTCTCTAATAAACTCTTTCTCTCCACATAGCAGCACATTAGGCACCTTGGACTGTGGTTCATCCCTTTCTAACAATGACTAAATTTTGAAGGTCTTGCTTCCTTTCTTAAATGTTATGGTATTTTCCTTGCCATCATAGACCACTTCCCTATCAAATTGCCAAGGTCTCCCTAGCAAAAGATGACAAGCATCCATTGGCAAAATATCACATAATAAGCGGTCTTTATATCCTGCAATTGAGAAGTCCACCCATGCTTGTTCATTCACTAGGATGCTTTGCCCTTTGTTAAGCCATGTGACTTTGTAAGGGTTGTCATGAGGTATCTTCTTCAGTTTGAGCTTTGTAATAGCCTCCTATGATATTACATTATCAGTTGATCCAGAATCAACCACCACCTTGCATACTTTTCCTAGGATCTTGCACTTGATCCTAAACAATGCCCTTCTATGTCTAGGCTCATTAGAAGCTGGTTGCTTGATCAGCACCCTCCTAAACATGAGGTTCTCACCTTTTTCAGACTCAATATGGTCTATGTCAACATCCTTGCAACTTCTATTATCTTCTTGTGCATATGCTAGCCTTTTATCTTGGCTTGAGGAAGAGGGTTTGTCCGGGCACCTATAGGCAGGATGGCCTAGTTGACCACAATTGTAACACTTCATTGTTGCAAAGTAAGAGCTGCTCCTACCTCCTCTACCCCTACTTGATCCTCCTTGATTGCCTCTCCCTCTATTATAACCACCTCTTGAAGAGTGGTCAATAGTTTGCTCCATGGGTTTGCTTTCACTTTGGCTCTTTTGATCACTACCTTTGCCTTGGTAGCCTCCTCTTTGATTTTTTTGATTTCTGCCTTTGCCTCTATCTTTGAAGTTAGAATCTCCTTTCCTCTTGTTCTTTTCTTCTACCTTCAAAGCTAGCTGATGACATCTTTGGATAGTGGTAGGGGCCCATAAGCTAAGCTCCTCTTGAATGTTCCACTTCAAGCCACCAAGATACCTTGCCACCTTGAGTGACTCCTCTTCTTGCTTCTTGGATCTCAAACACAACCTCTGAAATTCTTCAGTGTAGGAGGTCACATCAAGATCTTTTTGCTTCAGTCCTTGCCTCTTTTTATGGAGTTGGATCTCAAAGTCTTCAGGTAGGAAGTTCTCCTTGATTTTGTTTTCCATAGCACTCCAATTTGTAATTGGATTCTTGCCCATGCTGACTCTTTCATCTTGTACACACTTCCACCATGTTAAGGCTGAGCCTCTAAGCCTTGACTTAGCAACCTTAACCTTCTGTGCCTCTGAGATACCCTCACACTCAAAGTGGTTCTCCATACCCTCTAACCAATCCATAACTGCATCAATATCCATCTTACCACTGAAAAGTGGCACTCCTTCCAAAGCTTTACCTCCTAAGGCTTTGATTGCCTTCAAGAAGGGCTCTTCTTACAAGATAGGATCAGGTTCAAGTACAATATCTTCCTCTGCTACCTTTTTACCATTCCCATCTTCTTCTTCATCTCTTTTCTTGGCTGCCTCTACAACTGCATCTATTTTTTGCTTCACCTCTTCTAGTGCTTCTTCAAGAAGCTGATTTCTTTGCCTTTGCTCATCAACTTCTTTAGCTAACTCCACATTTGTCACCATCATGGATTCTCCTACTGATTCTTCAGCGGCTTCCAACATTAACTACCTTTCCCAAATCTTTAACTGGCTCTGATACCACTCTGATGTAACACCCCAACCTTGCTTCCAAACCCCAAGCTCTCTCTCAGGGCTACCTTAGGTCATTCACTAGACCCACTAGGGCTTCTTCACACCCTATAATTACTAGGACCTTGCTCAAGAGATCCTAATCCTTCAATTGGGGGTACACCAACAAAGTAACATCAAATTTCTTACTAGCCGGCTCCAGTCCGCTATTAACCCTCAAGTCCATCTATAGCTCCAAGGGTACCAGTTCTTCATCTAGGGTTTTTTTAGACTCCTTCTAACATCCATGACCCTAAAAAAAGCTGATTTCATAGGTGCATTCAATCTACTAGGGAAGATACACCAAATTGCTCCAAAAAGGCTACTAGGAATTAACCCTCCTAAATAGCTGGAAACAAGATTTCTTGAAAAACTTCTTAACAACCCTACAAACAAATTATATTTTTGGATACCCTTTTTAGAGTAATTCAAGATTCTGTAATTTTCTAGCCTCCAAACTTTCCGTACAATGAAAGTACAGTTTTAGGCCAAAAATGAGGATTTCAAGTGCTTTATCGCTGTTGTGATGGAAAACCACCTTAGACACCTTTCCAAGACCTCTCCTTTGGACTGGAGCAAGGTTAGACCTTCTCATTACTTGCTATGCAGCCGGATTAAGGTATTTGTACACTCAATCCTCTCCATAACTCATTTTCCAACTATGATTCCTAGCCAAGTTGCATTTGGCTTGCCTAGGGCATCACCTTAAAAATGCTTGCTGATGCTTTCAAGGGCCCTCCTTCTTGATACATAATGTACATGGATCCTAGTTCCAAATCCCAAAATACCAGAGGTTTCCAATGGTGGGAAGTGGCCCTAAGATCCCATTTTCTAAGTGCAGACCTGTTCAGATCAGCAACTTGCCAAGAACAAAAAGATTTTCCTACACTAATGCAAACGAATTAAAATGATCAAATCAACACTACAAAAAGATTAAAAACAATATTTCAGAACTTTTCCAACACAAAAATCAGGCCATTCAATCCTCCTCTATTAAAAATGCCTTCAAATGCATAAAATCGGCAACAAAATACTTGCTCAATTCGTACAAAATGTAAAACCAACTTGTCCAACCCCCTGAAAATGGATGTCCTCACATTTTTAAAGGCTCCTCCATCAGTTCCATAACTGTTCTAAACAGTTAGGACGTTCTAAACACACAAATGCCAAAAAGTTTCTTTTTGCAAGAAAATGTTGTCATGACAACATGACAACATTTCAGCAACTTTTGTTCTACATGGAGTTAGACCTCCAAATTTGGCACAAAAACAAAGTAGACATATAATATGCATAAAATGACTTCAAATAAACAATTCAAAGCCATTGGAACCTTTCTAGACCATTTTAGCCTTTTCCGGACCTAAGTCACCTAGTTGACAATAGTCGGCAACTTCTAGCAACTTGGTCACTTTGGGTCTTGCCAAGTCTCCTAAACACACCTAAGGACCACATAGGACCTATTATTAGAATAGTGATGTGGCTAGCATCACTACAAGCCAAAAATAAAGAAATACCTAGGTTTCACACTTAGCCTACCTAGGTGCTCCTGCACCACGACCATTGTCGCGGGTACCCTGTTGTCGTAGGTACCTTGTGACCAATGCAGTCGCGGGTACATTGCGCAGTAGGTACCGCGCGCCCCATAAATACATGGGTATGGGGTGCGACTTCTGCCCCCACCCAATATGCATAAGTTTTTATGAAATCAAACAATCGCAGCGCGATTTAACAAGTTGCGATTCTGCCGTAATAAGGATACCATTATATAAATACATATCATATATATATATATATATATATATATATATATATAAAACAAGGTTTATGTATATATATATATATATATGTATATATATATGTATATATGTATATATATATGTATATATATATAATATACAAAATCTCAGATTTTTTATAAAATTACAAGCTTTCATTATCAGAACCTCTCTATGAAATTGTTCTCTTAAGAATTTCTCTGATGACTAATTTTAATGGATTTGTCCATGAATTTGCAACCCTAGTCCATATTATTTTCAGATCTAAACATATAGAATTCTTAAATAAACTTAATTTTCCCAAATTGAAAATGCACAATGAAGACATATGGAAAATACGAAGAAGACAGGGAAAAACAAGATGCAGAAGTATCATAATGAAATCACAAGAATCTACCCGAATTCTGATGCTAAACTCACTTATCCTCAGACAACCCGCAGAGCAAGCTTCCCTTCTTCAGAATTTTCTCGAATCCTCCAATGCCTCAACTATTCTCCATGCTAACCATACTATCCACGCTATGTCCCTGCTCTCTCTCAAGGCTATTAAGGAATGCCCGAATATAAAGAGCTTTCGGATAACCCTAGAATGCTTCTAGAATCAGCTGGAAGATATCGCCAACTAAGCATGGACCTATTTCCAGCCTTTTAGATAAGCCCTAGGGTTGTAGACACCATGTGCTTAATTGATGCACTAACCCCCGTGTTGTTGACACATGAAAAATAGGGAACTGCATTATTTCCCATGCAAACTTATAACTCCAATAACTTTTAAATTAATTTTCATTTAAATATTTATAACTCCCACTTTAATCTTCATACTTTTATTTAAATAATTTAAATAAAAATTTTTTTTATAACTTTTATTATTAATATTTGTTTATTAATTAATTAATATTTTATAATTTATTATTTATTTTAATTTCTAATTTTCTTTTAATTTAATTCTCCTTTAATTAATAATCAAAATATCAAAATCATGATATTTAATCCCTCAAATAATTAATTGGTTAATTAAATCTATTTATTAAAACTTAGTTAATAGAAAATTCACCATGGACCTTCATGATAAAATATGAAAACCCATCATAGAACAATTCATACCAAATCAGTCTAAAAGATTAAAAATTCCAAAATATGTCATCCGACACATTTAGTGGGTACTCAACTCAGATACTTGTCCTAACTCACTAGGACAAATGGTTTTAGGGTTCGGGATTTGGACTTGAGAATTTATCTCCCCTCTCTTATCATTGAGATAGTATAATAGGGTACGCTCATCCTGGCAATTCAGGGAAGTCGATACCCGGTACCTACAACCTGCAAAAAAATCCATGCATGTACATACAAAATATATATATAGTGCTAAGCTAAACAGGCAATGGCAGGAAGTGGTGCATCGTGTACATCCTGACTAAGTAGGTGACTACGACTCCCTTCCTTAACCACATTAGAAACGCCATACAATAAGAAAACACGCACACCATACACATGCAAGTATGGGGTAAGTATCCATAATAAAGCACATGAGATAAACAACCATCTAACTAATCATCAACGATAATTGGAAACAATATAGTGATCATCATACATACATGAAATATATAGTCTAAATGATCTCATCACATGATAACTGAATCCATAATATAATGCATGATAGTGTCAAAACAATACCACTAATCCATCTATATAAACTAGTCCATCAAAGTCTGATAACAATAGCAATAATATGTCCAGAGAAGATGTGAATGAGGGTAGGCACTACATGCCTACCCTACATGGTATCTACCTCTAAGCTAATAGATTCCATGAATTTAAGAGGTAATATGGTATTATATGTTGATCAAATAAGTAAGATTGATAAATGAGTGTCAACACACTTAACCATTTTCACTATATATGCCAAGTATACAATGGAAGCCAAGCTAGAACTCTAACACATGCTAAGTTACATATAGTGCCAAGTAGACT
Organism: Cupressus sempervirens; assembly: GCA_028749045.1. Lineage (NCBI taxonomy): Eukaryota > Viridiplantae > Streptophyta > Pinopsida > Cupressales > Cupressaceae > Cupressus > Cupressus sempervirens. The sequence goes on along the minus strand of CM053784.1, from coordinate 669,861,121 downwards.
AGAAGATAGTATGTTCCAATCAAGTCATAGTAGGTGCCAAGCAGATGAAACCAATATGTGCCAAGTAACTCAGGATCCAACAGGAGCCGAGCATTGTGAAGTTAATAGGAGCTGAGTGATTCATGAATCAGTAGCAGCTGAGCAATGCAGAAAACTAATAGGTGATGAGTGACATAATAATTCTATAGGATTTGAGCAACTAGGAAACACAGTTGATGCCGAGCAATCCAGAATAGATGGTGTTGAGCATCAGTATTACTTCATGTGTCGAGCAATGTAAGATTAGCATAAGAGTTTGTGCAATCGCAAACCATGATGTGAAATGGTTATGCATGACTCATGATAGGATAAAAGGATAAGATCAAATCCTCTCAAGTTCCTATGAAATCCTCATGCAACCAATCAAAAAATTGGAGACTGCATGCAGTCAATAGGTGAATTTCAAGGGTTTGAGCAGGAACACTTGAATCAAGGATGCATAATGAACCACTAATCTTTATAAGGGAGTCTTGATGCCATTGAACATAGTGAGAAGAGTAGAGGAGTGGAGTCAAAAGAAGAAGGAAAAGAAGAGCCTATTATTAAGGTCACTATAGAACATTGGTGTCAATAATTTAGTAGAAAGGACATTATTTACACATCTAGTTTATCAGAATAGAACAAGGAACACAATTAGCAGATCATATCTAGCAAAGATTAGAGATAGAAGAGCAGATCAAGGGCCTGAGATCAGCATCAAAGATTACATTAGATTAGGTGTATTATTCTAATACTCTCTCACAATTGTATTAGGAATTTGGAAATCCTATTGAATTAGGTGGGTCTAATAGATCTATGTAAATCTTTTAATAGGGTGGCATTCTAAGTAGAATGTTCTTAAGTCCTCTAACAAGGCACACTCCTAATAGGGTGTAGAAATCCTTTAACAGGGTCACATTTAACAGTGTGTTGTAGCCTTTAACAGGGTAGGCCTTTAACAAAGCAAACCATCAGAAGTGGTTGAAATCAATTGTTGTAGTAGTTTTTTGGGTATCATCCCCACCCTAGTTTTATCTTCTTATTCTTGGAGGGTTTTTGGGTCATCAAAATATCAAGTGTTATGTGGTGAAGCATGTTTGTTTCTCATGATTGTTTAATTTTTATATGCATGCATGTTAATTTTAGTTATATGTTATTAAGGATTTAGAACAAGAGAAAAATGGTTAGTACTTCTGATTCAGCCAAGTTCTCTCAAGAAGAAGCCTAATAGCTTGAAGGAAAAGATCTAAAGATGGAAATCTTCAAACTTGGGACGATCATTGAGAACCGAGTGATAGATGTGCATCTCACTCTACACAAGGTAGAGGAAACTAGAGAGGAATTAAAAAAATCCTTAAAAATAAGGAAGGAAATAGCTATAGTCAAAAATGATATTCACTACAAGGAGATTGACACCACACAAGTATTTTCCAAAGGATATTTTAAAGAATTTGATGTAGCAATAGCAGAACTGATGGAGAAAAATAGAGTTCAAGCAGAAGAGATAAGAACTCTCAAGATGGAGCATGAATCACAAGCCATGATGCTATCTAAAATCATTGAGCAAAAGAAAAGAGTAGTTGAAGATAGAATCATGATGGAAGATAACAAAATAAATCTTGCAAAGAGACTTAAAGAAAAATGTATTGAATTCAGGCCAATCACACAAGTAGCATACAAAAATGATCTCGCAAGTGCATTGTCTATGATCCCTGAAAAAGTTGTTATGGTCCAAGATGTGCATAAATGTTATAACTACAAAATAGGAGACATAGGAGACCTAGAAATCTTCAACACCTATGATAAATTCTGTGATAATGGTATATTGAAGGATGAATTTTCAATTATAGGGAAGAAGGGTTTAACCAAAGCCCTAGTTTTTCCAATCATATTCAAAACTAAGTGGATACGCATAATACTTAGTAAAATTCATGATGGATCATTATAGTTAGAGCAAGGACCAGTTAAAATTACCAAGAAGATGGTTCATAGGGTTACAGGATTTCCAACCCTAGATCAGCCCAAGACATTGAGAAGTGAAAAGAAGGAAACAATAGAGAAAAACATAGGTGCAAAATGGAATAAAAGGGGAATGACAATTGCCATAGTAAAAAACCCCCTATTAGATTTTTTTGTGAGGATCATATCACACAAATTTTATCAGTCCAACAGATTGAATAACATGCCTTGTATAGTTGTTGATGTTGCATACAAACTAATAAAGAAGGATCATACATACGACTTTGCAGAGCTCATGTTGCAGTAGATTAATGAAAATCTTGGAGCAATTAGAAAGTCCAAGGGAGCACAATGAAAATTTGGGTCAGTTTTAGTTTGTATGTTCTTCTATGTAATGAAGGAATTCCCTTCATTTGGCAAAGTCAACTGGAATCAAAATAAAACAATTGTTGATCAAATAAATGATTTTATTGCACAAATGTGAGATAGATTTGATGATCAAATGACTATCTATTTTGATGATTTCAAGAATGCAATGAAGAAAAGAATGAGGATATCAATCTCATTGGTGAATCAAAATGAGTTTGACATATGCTTTCTAGTTGACATTCATTATACTTACATCCAAGCAGTCATCCCAAGAGTAAGATGGCTCAAACCATTGGGATATGAGCTTGATGTTGATCAATCTTCTATAGCTATTACAACATTACTTGTAGAGGAAATGGACAAATCTGCCAAGGCATTTGGAACTTATGACACTGTCAAATCAAGAGTCATTACAGAACTCAAGATTTCCACGACAGTAAAGAAGAAAGAGAAGGTGGAAAATAAAATAAAGAATAAATTTGGTGTTGAAGCAAAAAGTGTAGTAAGAGAAGCTGAAGAAATTAGTGAAGATGAAGAGGAAGGTGATGATGAGAAAGATGAGGATGAGCTAAAACAAGGGCCACTTGAATTGACACAAGGCCAAGGTGACGACAAATATGAGAGTGTTGAGGAAAAAGGAGCCAAGGAAGCACCCATCAAAGGCAAGGCCATCAAAAGGAAGGCAATGACACCTCCTGCTTTTTAGCCTACATCAAAGATAGCTATCATGCCAACATCCAAGAAGCCAACAACTAGAGCTACATAAAGGGCCACCACACAAAAAGCCAAAGAGGAAGCTAAAAGGAAGAAGAAAACAATCAAGAAGGCACAGGAAGAGCCAAGAAAAAGGAAAAGATGTGGCTCAACTTGATACTAATGAGGAAGATTAGATTGAAAAGGTAAGTCATCCTCCTAAGTCTTAAGTTGACATATTATGTGAAAAGATTAGGAATGGAGACTTAAGTAAAATGAAAAAGATTGATTTCAATAAGTTCACTAAAGAGGAACAAAATAGAATAGAAGAATAAGTCTATGTAATGATGGCACAGTTCAAGTATACACCTCTTGAACTAGATGGACAATTGCCAAAGGAATTGTCTAAAATTGTAGAAGACGGATGGCATTTCTATTTGAAAATGGAGAAAGAAATGAGGGAATCAACCCTAGCAAGTATACTACCTAATTTGACAAAGGAAAAAATAATTAAAGAAGTCAAAAGGCATAATAAAAGGTTTACACCAAAGTATAGGGCATTCTCCATTTTTCAAAATAAAATTGAAGAAGTTGTACAAAGGACAACAAGATCATGGAAGAATTTGTATAAGAAAATTGAAGATGTCCTTGAAGAGGAATATAAAGAATAAGCCATAGCTAAACCATAAGAGAGAAGAAAGAGGAGAGAAGAGAAGACAAGTACAAAAAAAGGTTGAAGAGGAGGAAGAAAAAGATGAAGACAAGGGTACTAATGAGTAGCAAAGTGTGCAAGACACACAACTTCCACCTCCTTGTCCTCCTCACTCTACCACCACACCTATAGAAATCATAAAGATTAAGGATTTTTTTGACACCTCAAGTCAAAACATCAATCCATTAACTATAGAGGATCTCACTAAGATCCTTGACCAAACAACTCTTCAAGCATAGTTGTGTACAATTCCCATATTGGTTAGTGTAGATGAGCTCCAAAAGTCAGTAGATAAACTCAAAGAAGCAAAGGTATCACCACAAGAAGCACCTCAAATCACTCAAATTACTGGACTTTCATTTCTACCATGTCAATCACCACCAAGAATAGCCATGCAAGCTCATCAAGAGCTGAGTGCACTAGTAGGGGAAGTCATAGGTACATCAATTTAGATAACAAGTACACCCCCAGTAGCAATGGCACAAGAAGAGGATAAAGAAGAAACATAGGATAAGGAGGAGTCTACAATACAAACTTTGGTTGAATTGCCAAAAATAGGAACTCCTACCAAACCTATTCAGTAGCCAAGTACTAACAAGTTCACCTTACAAGTTAGTACGCCAAGCTCAAGTTCTACTAGGATGGCCAGGACCATTCATTATGGTATTCTTGAGGTTGATGAAGAAATCCAAATACCCTATTATGATTCAAGCACTCTAACTAAGGAAAAGATGAATGAAATAAAAAGTGTATTGGATAAAAGAAGGAGGCAAGAGGCAATGAGAAAAGACTTCAAATACAACTAGACAATGAATGAAATCAAAGATATATTCATGGATGCCTTCAGCCTACAACCTCCAGATTCAAGCAGGCCAATCCTTGAGCAACTATCTAATATAGTTGACTAAGTGAATAATGAAGACCATGATACAAATTTAAAACTAATGGAATGGTCAGAAAAGAAGTTTCTAAGCAAGGTCAACCAAAATATAGCTAGTAACATTATTTTTGGATAGGTTGACCTAGCTAAGAAATTGGATAATGTAAAGATTGTGTTAGGGAACATCTTTTCCCTTTATAGCAAATTGTGTGATTTTTCCATGTTCACACAAGAAATAAATCCAAAAGTTTTGAACCTTGAGAGCAAACTAAAGCTCTCCAGCATGCAACTACCCTCAAATCCTACACAAAGTGAAAAGCATTTTTCTCAAATGCTTCACAGTCAGAGGGAATTAGCTGCATTATTAGTAGAAGAGGCCACTATTAAAGAAAAGCTTACGCAAATACAAGCCTCTAAAACTCCCCATTTGGAAGTCTTACACAAGGAGCAAATGTATGTAGAAATAGTCCTAAAGAAGGATCCAAATATTTCTACACATGAAGGACTTATTGAACTAGCAGAAGAGCTTGCAATCCAACACAAGTCATTGGATATTGCATTGAATAATTGGGATGCAACTCTCCAAATTCTCCTTAAGGTAAATAAGACATTTTTGGCCAAGCATGGCATTACCATTTAGAATCCTTTGACATAAGTGTCAACAAGGGGGAGAAAATATTCAAAGGGGGAGATAATGTAGGAGATAATATTTTAAGGGGGAAATATATTAAAGGAGAAGAAATGCATAATAGGATCAAAAGGCAAGAACAAGTCAGAAACAAGTCAAAGAATAAAGTGCATCAAACACAGTGGTACAAGACATCAGAATTCATGACATAATCAACTCAGGGGGAGTCATAAGGTATATTGTTGTTCACAATATCTTTTTAAAATTTTTTAAGTGAAGAATGGACACATAAGGCTTAGATCATGAATGATCAGTTAAGTGTTTTTGACACTCATGTCAAAGGGGGAGATTGTTGATCAAATAAGTAAGATTAACAAATGAGTGTCAAAACACTTAACCATTTTTACTATACATGCCGAGTATACAATGGAAGCTAAGATAGAACTCTAACACATACCAAGTTATAGATAGTGCCAAGTAGACCAGAAGATAGTATGTTTCAAGCAAGTCACAGTAGGTGTCGAGTAGATGAGACCAATATGTGTTGAGTAACTCAAGATCCAATAGGAGCTAAGCATTGCAAAGTTAATAGGAGCCGAGTGATTCAGAAAATAGTAGAACCTGAGAAATTTAGAAAACTAATAGGTTCTGAGTGACATAGTAATTCTATAGGAGCCAAGCAACCAAGAAAGACAGTGGATGCTGAGCAATCCATAATAGATGGTGCCGAGCATCAGTATCACTTCATGTGTTGAACAACGTAGGATTAGTATAAGAGTTTGTGCAATCACAAACCATGATGTGACATGGTTATGCATGACTCATGATAGGATAAAAGGATAAGATCAAATCCTCCCAAGTACCTATCAAATCCTCATGTAGCCAATCAAAAAATTGGAGATTACATATAGCCAATAGGTGAATTTCAAGGGTTTGAGTGGGAACACTTGAATCAAGGATGCATAATGAACCACTAATCTTTATGAGGGAGTCTTGATGCCATTAAACATAGTGAGAAGAGTAGATGATTAGAGTCAAAAGAAGAAGGAAAAGTAGAGCCTATTATTAAGGTGATTGTAGAACATTGGTGTCAATGATTTAGTAGAAAGGAAAACATTTACACATCTAGTTGATCAGAATAGAACAAGGAACACAATTAGCAGATTAAATCTAGCAAAGACCAGAGATAGAAGAGTAGATCAAGGGCCTAAGATCAGCATCAAAGATTGCATTAGATTAGGTGTATTATTCTAATACTCTCTCACAATTGTATTAGGAATTTAGAAATCCTATTGAGTTAGGTGGGTTTAACAGCTCTATGTAATTCCTTTAACAGGGTGACATTCTAAGTAGAATGTTCTTAAGTTCTCTAACAAGGCACACTCCTAATAGGGTGTAAAAATCCTTTAATAGGGTCACATTTAACAATGTGTTCTAGTCTTTAATAGGGAAGGCCTTTAACAGGGAAAACCATTAGAAGTGGTATAAATCAATTGCTGCAGTAATTTCATCAGTATTATCCCCACCCTAGTTTTACCTTCTTATTTCTAGAGGGTTTTTGGGTCATCAAAATCTCAAGTGTTATGTGGTGATACATGTTTGTTTCTCATGATTGTTTAATGTTTATATGCATGCATGTTAATTTTAGTTATATGTTATTAAGGATTTAGAACACGAGAAAAAAGGTCAGTACTTTTGATTCAGCACCCCCCCCCCCCCCCCCCCCCCCCCCGCCTCTCAGAAGCACTCTTCCCATTAAAATATTCCAACATTATATGCCCCTAAATCTATCATACATTTTTTAGAGTTCTACCTTTTATGACTAAGCTGAGGAAAAAGGGATCAATATCTTGCAATTAGGCTATATATGAGTTGTCCAAATACATTTGAGGTATTTGTGATATGATTCCAATATCTTCTACTATAACTAGCATCTACTATATGGATTTTTTCTCAACAATATTATTATTACCTACCCCATCCAACCAAGATAAATCCTTATTATTATGCTCCTCTATTCTAAACAATTTAGATAAAGGAACTTTTACAGTTATTTGAGATAGCATAGATACCATGTCAATTGTATCACACATAATAGGTTTCATAAGAATACTTGGAGCTAGGAGTGTTTGAGTAGTAGGCACTTCCACTTTCTTGGTGGGACCAAGCTTTGACTTCTTGTCTTGTCTATTAGCTTTGACTACTTTAACATTCTAAAACAAAACTTTCTTCTTGGGCTCCCATTTCTTGTTCCTACTATCTTTAACCTTTGTTGTCATTGTACTCTCTTTCTTACTATCATCAGTCATCTGGCGAGTAATATATTTTATGAAGATGTCAGATGGCTTACTAGTATCACTTTTGATAGTCCTATTTCTCATATTATAATTATTGTGCTCTTGAGATGCCATCTCTAATGTAATCCTATCAATCTCTTCCTTAGAAGGCTTTCTCAAATTTATGTGACCAGTGTCTGAAGATGTAGGGAAAACCTTATCTTCATCACAATCTTCATTTTTTGAGAATACTTGTTGATGATGTAATTGGTAAACATTTCTTTCATTAGCAATATCACTTCCAGGCTCTTCTAAATTAGAATCCTCATAGTCATCTCATAGATTCACCATGTTGCAATTGATATCCTCATGAAATTTTTCTTCTTCTTCGTCCTCATTTTGAACATGCTAATTTGCAAAAATTGATTGGGCTATTGCACAATAATCTAAGGAATGAGGTGATTGGCATATGATGCACCATGGTACATCATCTATCATATTGATAGAATTTCTTTGTAGAGGGTTAGGGGTACCTTTATCCTTGATATTTTGAGTCAAGTTAGTGATAGGTTTTTCATCTTTCCACTAAGTAGTGTATGGATAATTTTTCATTCTACACTACTTATTGAAATGATTATTGTTCACTAGATTTTTCTCATTAGCATTAGACTTGTTTGCATTGAAAGTTGGTGGATTTATCTTTTTTAGAAGATTTAACACTTGATCCATTGTGTCATCCTCATGCTTCTTACTTGCAATAGGTTTATCACTTTATTTTAATTATTCCTTAGGTTGAATAATTTGGGGTTATCTCTTCTTCTTAACTTACTAGAGGTCTTTCTATTTTTTTCAGTATTAATTATCATCTTATAAGCATCTCTTCAGGTTTTAAGACCCTTGTCTCTTAAAGAATAAGCCATCTTACTATCAAATGCATTAAAATATATAGTAAGACATACATCATTGAGTCTCATCACTTGGAAGAGCTTATACATTCCCTTTTGAAATCTTACATTGAAGTCAAAAGTGGACTCACTAGGGCTCTTTTTTATTTTGTTGAAATCATTCAACTTTAAAAGAACATTAGTATTATCTCCATATTGTTCTTTAAATAACTTTTTCAATTCATTCCATGAACTAATGTTGTCATCTGGAAATCTTCTAAACAAGTCCCTTACACAAACAAGTTCATGACCACATCTTCATAGTCTACTTCAAAATCATTGAGCATGTCTACAAATATCGTTAAGTGTTCTTCACCAGTGACAACATTGTTTCCTAAAAACTTTACAACCTTATCTCTAAGGTCAAAGGATATAGGATGTGGGAAACTAGGGATACCTAGAAATGACATTTTTCTATATTTCTCCATGTACATGGGTTTCTTCTAAAAACCAATAGTATTTAATGTGCTTGCTACATTTATTTGGTTTTGGATAATGCTTTGAGGTTGTTGTATATGAACAATAGGAATCTAAATATTGGTGGTGGAAGATGATGTAGGGGTTGGCTGAGATGTATTTTGGCTTGGGAATATTGGTCCATAAGTGGGAATAGAAGTTTTGGTTTGACTAGACATATTAGGCCATGAAGATAAGGTAGAATTAGAGTTAATGAACTAGATTTTCCTTTGTGTCTCCATTGTCTATACCTCATTCTCAATTTTCTCAAGCTCCTTTGCTAAATCTTCTATCTCCTTTCTATCCTTTTCTAAATCCAAATCTAATTTAGACATAGGAGAATTCGTAGACTTTTTTGGGATAGCTTGAGGTTCATTTATTTGAATCCCTACAACCTTTTTCTTTCTTTTATTAGTAGGTATTGTAGTCATATCTATGAGGTTTGGCTAAATAGGCTTGTAGGTTTGGACCTACGATATGATAGGTTATTGTCTCTAATTTAGGAGTTTTTCTTGTTCTTGAACCTTAGACCTTAGATTTCTACATCTCCAAAGACATTAACATGCAGAATAGAAGTTCTTTCTTCTAGTTTCTTGTTTTTCTCTTTCAAAGTAGCCATCCTTCTAAGAAAGTTATCTCTCTTAATGAAAGCATTCATGGTGGCTTGCTCCTTTTCATTCTCCAAACAAATGTGTTTGGCATCCTCTTCTACAACACATTTCTTAAGGACTTCAATATCTGAATACACCTATTTTGAGTTTGTAGAAGTTGCTTCTGAGTCAAATAGATCATCAAGATCTATGAGGATTGTTTCTATATAGGGAACTTGCCTAGGATTGAAAATATTATCTATAGCACTCCTATATTCCAACATGTGATTTATTTATTTTATCACATCTAGTCTACAAAGCACAGTGTCCACTGAAGACACATTCTTATCATGATATGCTCATTCTCCTTGTAATGGGGTGTTGAAAATTCCTCCTAAGAGTCTAGTAGTTTCTGATTTAGAGCTCAAAGAAGAAGACTCTCTCTCTACCATAGGCTGGTATTAAGAGTTCACTGACACACTACCTCTAGGTTTCCAAGTAGGATTTGGTTCTACTTTTTTTTTTTTTTTTCTCTCCTACCTACTTGAGGTAAGTTAGTATATAATGACACTTCTGGATTGGCTCGTGTATAGGCTCACATATTTTTTCTCTTGTCCTCCATTTGTAGAATCACTTGTAAGTAAGCACTAGCTTGAAAACTTTGACCAAGTTTCCACCCTATTCTAGGGAAAATATAATAAGAAATAGCTTTGGAAATTGAGAAAAATGTCATAGGAAAATATAAATTAGATCTGACACACAAAGGGGCCAATTAGAAAGACTTTTGGAATTGCAACTCTTACTTGGTAGATAAGACACTTTTGCAAGGGTGGTATATGTTAGTATTCCCTTGTAGTATTGGAAAATTTAGAAATTCACAAGGTTTATCACTATAAAAGTCCAATACATACATGGGAAATATTTTAAAGAAACTAAAGATAGATGTTTAATAATAACACCAGAGACTATAGTACATTTTACACAACAACATGTGTTGGACAACTCCATAGTAGAGTCACCATTTTGTTGGTGTTTCAAAACTACCAAGCAACAAAGTACTTGATACCAAGATTCTGAAAGTAAAACTTGGTTGAAGAGTTGATAGGATTAATCTTAGAGAGAAATAATAATTACATGAAAATATAACCAATACCATAAAATAGTAGATTGCATAAAAGAGAACACAAAACACCAAGATTTAACATGGTTTACCCAATCCCTATACTACATCCACCAACAAGTCCAATATTATTATTATTTAGTGATTACAATCCACAATCCCTTATAGCTCAATACTATTCCAAGAAGCTACACTATCACCATTACATTATGAAATCCCTAACCCTAAGCCTTTTTTATACAAGCTTTTACCTCTTACAAAATTAGGGCTAGAATAAGTCATTCAATAGGAAAAATAGTAGTTGACACCTTTTACAATATAAGGGCATTTCTAGCTTTGGGGGCACTACCCCCTAAAATCCCTACAGGGATGTTGCCCCTTGACCCCACCTTGTACTGCAATAGGGAGCACACTTGAGGTGCTATCGCAAGACCCCACAAGGGTGCTACACCTTGCCCTCATCTTGGGGGAGCTGCCCCCAAACCCCTGTAGAAATAATATGGGGAGACTAATCTCCCACATAGAGACTAATCAGACCCCACAATAATGACCTCTGACTTGGAGACTAGTCATAACACTTCTAAACCTATAGCTCCCATTGGAATATCAAATTGCCTTGGACTTTGTTGTTCTTTTATTTTGTTTAGCCAAGAAGACCAACCAAAGCTAAAAAGGAGTTTAGCTTCTCCCTTGGTATGACCATGGTAAACATATGTATGTACTCTTCATGGTATCAATATCCCCTACCAAATTTGAGTCAACATATCCATGTAAATCAATAGTAGATCCCTCAAAATGTAAACACTTACTAGATGTTTCTCTTAAATATGTGACAATCCATTTAACTACATTCTAATGCTCAATTCTTGGATGACTCATATACCCACTAACAACTCCCACTACATGTAAAATATCTAGCCTGGTACATGTGATAGCATACATCAAGCTTCCTATAAATGAAGCATAACATACCTTGGAAATCTTATGCTTCTCTTCTTGTGTCTTTGGACACATCTTCTTAGTCAACTTCAAATGAATACGTAAAGGTGTGCTAACAACTTTAGCATTCTCCATAGAGAAACATTGCAAAACCTTTGTAATATAACCAACTTGAGATAATGTCAATTTCTCATTCTTCCTATCTCTACAAATCTTCATACAAATTATTATTTTTTCTACCCCCAAATCCCTCATAGCAAATGCATGTGCTAACTATTCCTTTAACCCCTTAATGTAATCCATTTTAGATCTAGCTACAAGCATATCATCAACATATAAACATAAAATAATGTAGTTTTCATCATCTAACTCTTAAAACAAACACAATAATCCGAACAACACCTACTATATCCATGCTCATGCATAAAACTATCAAAGTTTAGATGCCATTGTCAAGGTGCTTGATTCAAGCCATATAAACTTTTCTTCAATATGCACACTAAGTTCTCCTTATCTTTGACCTAAAATCCCTATGGCTGTGCCATATATATCTCTTCATTTCAATCACCATGAAGAAAGGTTATTTTAACATCAAGTTGCTCCAAATGCAAATCTTCATTAGCCACAATACTTAAAACTATGTGAATAGAAGTCATTTTAACAATAGTAGATAATATCTTATCAAAATCAATGCTTTTTTTCTATGCAAATCCTTTTACAAATAATCTAGATTTAAATATTTTCTTACCTCCATCCTCTTCTTTTAACCTGTAGACCCATTTATTCTATAAATCCCTTTTACTTGCAAGCAACTTCCATAAATCTCATGTCTTATTTTTAAGCGAAGAGTCCATTTCATCTTTCATTGTAGACTCTCACTGAATCTTTGTATCCACCTACATAGCTTCACCATAACATTTAGGTTCTCCAACATTAGTAATTAAAATAGAAAAAAAGGAAAGAGAAAATATTTCTGGAGGTCTACTTAGCCTTGTTGATCATCTAACATTCACTAGAGTGTGTTTTATTTGTTATTGTAGATGACGAGGAACTACTAGAACATCATCTTTTGGAGTATCATCCAACACTACATAATCATTTTCTTTCTTCTCATGTTGTTGCAATAGATCTTTGTACAACACTTTCTAATTGAATATGATATCTTTGCTTCTTACAATTTTATGATTTGCAAAATCTCGAATCCTATAACCAAATTTATTAATGCAATATCCAAAAAATACACATTTCTTTGACTTAACTTCTAACTTGGTTCTATTTTTAGAATCTATATGAGCAAATTCTTCACAACCAAAGATATTAAGAAAAGAGTAACACACCTCCTTCCTAGTCCATGCTTCCTTTGGAATACCACAACCCAAAGGATTAGAGGGACCTCTATCAATAAAATATATAACTATATTGAGAGCCTCTACCCACATGTTTAAGGGAAACCCTACATGCAACCTCATGCTTCTTGCACACTCCATTATAGTCCTATTCATGCATTTAGCCACTCCATTTTCTTGTGGAATTCTTGAAATAGTTTTCTATCTACAAATACCATTAGTAGAGCAATAATCTTCAAATTCATGATTGCAATACTCACCACCATTATCAGATCTAAGATATTTTAATTTTTTACTAGTCTCATTTTCAACCAAGCATTTCCATTTCTTAAAAGTTTGTAATACATAGGATTTCTGTGTAAGGAAATAAACCCATACTTTTCTAGTTGCATCATCAATAAATGCAACATAATAATGAGATTCACTAAGGAAAGATACCTGAGTTGGTCCCCATACATATGTATACACAAGTTCTAATCTCTTACTTTTCTTTTCCTTTACAGTTTTCACAAAACTCACTCTCTTTTGTTTTGAATACACATAACTTTTATAGAAATCAATATTAACACATTTCAGACCTGGTAAAACTTTCTTTGAATGAAATACTTTCATACTTTTCTCACTCATGTGCTCAAGTCTATTTTGCCACAAGTCTTTATCAGAATCTAAGCAACCATTTATTCTCCCTACTCAACTGAAACAACTATTCCTGAATATTCATCATTCTTTGAAGCAGTCAAAGTAAAAGGAATAGTATGACTTGTACAAAGATATAAGGTGCCCACTTTCACACCTTTTGCTACTACAAGGGAACCTTTTGAAACCCTCCAATATTTATCACTAAAAGTAACTACACAACCCTCATCACTAAGTTGCTTTGTTGAACTTAACTTCCTACTCAGCCTTGGAACATGTCTTACCTCATCTAGTAGCCAATGATTCCCATTCTACAACTACAACTTAATCTTAATCTGACAAGGTTCATTATCCCCTAAATAAACAAGCCCAACATCCCCTTGGACATAATAAATAAAATAACCTCTATGAGGTGTAGCATGAAATGAAGCACCAAAATCTAAACCCATGAATCATCAATACTTTCTTAAGAAAGAAGCAAAGCATCCTTTTCAGATTTGTTACTTACCACATTTTCCTCCTTGTTCCCTTCTAGTTTATCTCTTTCATTATTCTTTTGAGTCCAACAATATTTCTTTTTATGCCCTAGTTTACCATAGTACTAGTGTAATACCCTAAAATTGGCTCATTGCCATTATACAAATTCTGGTCTATTTCTAATAATTTCTAAGTCCTATTCTAATAGGCAATTCGCATTCTACTATTCGCTACTTGACTTAATTGTCAAATGTAGAAAATCCTAATCTGCATTCATCATATTTCTTATTTAATTCCTATAGTATTTACTCATATTAGTCACATTAAACCTACTTGATTTAATTATAATTTAATTATTAAGTATTTATACTTTAATTAAATTATAATTATATCTTAAGGCTAATGTACTATGGAATTAAATTTATTTAATTTAATAAATACGCCTATCTTGATTAATTAAATGTAATTATTTAATTAAATGGAGTACTTACTTCTAATTAATTAAACAAAGTTATTTAATTAAATGGGAAGCCATTCCTGATTAATTAAATGAAGTTATTTAATTAAATAAGAAAAGTGTCTTTAATTAATTAAAGATTATTTAATTAAATAGAAAAAGTAATTATGAGAGCATATCTCATTTTATTAAATTAAATATTTCACCAAAATCTCTCTTCAGTTCAAAAAAGGGAAATTTCTAGTTCACTATTGATAAAAAATGAGTTAAATCAGTTAACTCCTTTTTCTACTCAAATTGAATCAGTTAACTCCTTATTTTACTCAAATTAAATATGTTGACTCCCTTTAATTTGGGAATCTCCCTTTATGACTGAACTTCACCTTTAATCTTAACCATTGATTGAAATCGATCTCAACCGTTGATGGATTCTAGAAAAGTCTATTTAAGAGACCCTCATCTCTTCATTTTGGGAGGATGAATTTGGAGAATTTGCATCGAATTGCTGCTGGAATTCATACTCACGTTTGCTCATATTTTTACATACATCTTGCATTCTTAGTTTAAATTCATCTAGCTTAATAATGCATACATTTTTAGTTTAATGTCTTTCATTTCTTAGATTAATTGCTTGCACTTCATCTAGATTACTTGCACATTCATATAGCTTAAATTGCATTCAAATCCTTCATTCTCATAGGGTCTGGTTGCTTAAACACCTTGAATCTGAGGATATCTGACAAGCAATTCCCTTTAGATAGAAGACAGCAAGTCGCTTTGCAGGCTGATTTTTGGATGAATAATCCAATGTTCATTTTAGAATGAATCAACACTACATTAAAGGGGAGGGGTCTACAGGACATAAGCGTTAAATGCTCCACAAGGCAACCCTTTTTGTGCTTTCTAGAACTCATTGGTTTTTGAGTTGTGGACTCGTGTTAGCTTGTGTGAGGGGTTAAATGTTCCACATATTTGGACTCACCTCACATTAGTTAAAGCGTTAAGTGTACCACCTTGTGCTCTTTGGTTGCTTTTGGATAGATTTTCTTTTGAAAATTAACATCTGTACACACATAGTAATTAAGCCCCCATGAACACTATTTGTGGATCTTGAGGGAGTGGGTTCCTAATGAAACTCCTCTCTAAGATGGATTCCTTGTAGGTGGGGAGGATACTTTGAGCATCTTGTAGATAGATGAATCTTCAACTTGTTGATTAAGGCATCCTTTTCTTCGAAGAGATTGATAGATCACTAGGAGATGATATCATAGATCTTTAAGAGATAATCTTGGTTTAGCGTGTCAGATTAATCTATTTGCTTTGATTGGGCTAAAGGTGAAAAGGTGTCAAAACCTTGAATCTGGAAGCTAAGTCCCCTTGTGGTACACTATTGTTAGTTGGTCACCTTTAGAGAGGGTTAACCGTAGCAAACAATCCCTCTACAAGGAAAACTATGTTGACAAAACCTCAAGCGGTAATAGACATTTTTGCCATGGTAGTGACAACTGCTATATAAATGTCCTTGTGGAAGAAATCTCCATGGGTGTGGTTCGTTGTGGGTTGTCAGATCTCCCTAGTAGCTCTTAAAGATTAAGTTCTTGAACTATGTCAAAACCTCGGTGCGCCAGGATTGGAGGTCAACCCTGTGAGTCATAAAAGTTGCAGAGTCAAACCATTACTAAATACCTTAGAGAGGCCAATTTTTTTTAGAGATGTATGCGTGATTGCAAAAATCTTTGAAAACATACACAAATAGCTCTCTTAGGGATTAGCACAAACTAAGTCACTTGATTATTCATGCACAAGGTTTCCTTTTCCCTTGCTCATTATTTTCAAATGTGCTTGAAATCACTTGCTTGCTATTCTACGTGCCTGTTTATCTGCCTGGTTATTGGAATGATCAAAATTTTTGTTAAAATTAGTCACTGTTGTGAAACTGTTCTGCCCTTTCACGCAAAATCATCTGGCACTCACACGAAGCCATTTTGTCCTCGCGCAAAATTAAAATTCTATTGTGCATCTTCATGCAGTCCTGTAAACATTTTTGCACGAAATTAAACTACTATTACTGACCTTTGCATGAGACAAAAACATCTTTGCGCAAACCATAAAACTTCTTTGTGAGACCCGTAAAGGTTTTTTGCATGAGACTTTGTATCAACATTACCAATTTGGGTCTGTTCTAGCTATCTACAGCCTGCACGCTATCCTTTTCTGCGTCCGTTTATCACTCTCTATTTGCAAACAGTCTTGAAACGGTGACACTTTGCTTAGCTGAAGACTTGTGTCTTATAACTTGACTAGTCTCGTCTCATAAGTAATTTTGGTCCTCGTCTTAATGCTTGTCATACTTTGTGTCACAATGGTCATAATCTTTGGCTGTTCTAGCCTTTAAATCATACCATTTGTGCCTTAGTCAACAAAATTCTTGCTATTATCTTGTCCTTTTTGAGACTCAGTCTTAGTATAGTCCTTGTCCAGGTTCTAGCTTCTTGTCCTTGCCTATGACTATCACAACCAAAAGTGGCAACGTGTTTTATCCTGATAACCTTAGACGTGGTCGTGCTAGGGTTCGTAATCATGGTAGAGGTAGCTTACCTTTCACTATGCAATCTATATCCAGTTTGGCTAGTGAGGCATCTTCATAGTCTTCCTCCCTTGCCAGGTCATCTCAAGTTCAATGAACATTTTTCAATTTGCAACAAATTAAGAATCCTTTTTACTGAGAGGATACTGAAATAGGTAGAGGTCCTACATTCCCAAATACAATGTATGATCCTTTCTCCATAGACCCTTTTGAAACACAACGTACAAAAACTAAACACATTCCTATAATGACTAATCATGAACCTAAATAGGGTAGTCATAGTCGATATCAAGAACAACCTAGGGATGATAAGGAGAAAGAGAAAGAATATGACACTGATGAGGAACAAGAAGAGGTGGAAATCCTTCTTGAAACATAGAAAAATGTCGAAGAGACAAAAAATTTCAGAAGGTCATGGGAATCCTACTCAACGAAGAGAAAGAAAAGTACTTTCTCAAACTTTCCCAAGAGGGAGCTAAATTGCCCACACATTTCAATGTGGAGACCATTATCACACGTGAAGAAGAAACTGAGACTACTAAACTCCAAAAAAAATTGAAAATAATGCAAGACCAATTGGCTCAGATGATGCATGAGAAAGAGAAACCCACAAAGACATACACATTGGACACTCTTTGTTCATTCCCATTTGACAAAAGTATAAACATGCCGCCTTTCCCATGAGGCATAGAACTACCCAGATATGACAAGTACTTTGGTACTACTAATCCCCAAGATCACTTGCAGGAATTTGGTGCTTTATCTATGGAGTGTATACACATTCAAATGTACCTTATGCATTTATTCCCTAGAAGCCTAGGTGGTCAGGCTTTGGAGTGGTTCTCACATTTACCTCTTGGTATCAAGACGTTTGATGAAATTACTAATTCATTTGTTCAGCAATATTCTCATAACATTCAACATCCTATAAATATTTGAGATCTATGCAACCTTAAATAGAAGGTTGGTGAGCCTTTTCTCACTTTCCTCCAATGGTGGAGACAACTTTACACTAAGTATTCTTGTAAAATCCCAGAAATGGAGAAGCTCGACATTTTCACTGATAACCTCTTACCTGATTTTGGGTATAGAGTCCAACTACAAGGTCCACGTACCTTTGAAGACATGATTACACAGGCTATCCATATCGAAGAATTTATGGTCAAGAAAGGTGAGCTCACTCTTCAGAGAGACACAAAACAAGGTTCCACTTCCAACAGGGATAAAACCAAACATGTCAACAAGAACCGAGAAATTCTACATGATGGGGTTGTTGATAATGTCACACCCAAACCTGCTAAAGTAGCATTTAATCTCACAGATTGCCTCAAAGTGGCCAAAAATGTTGAGAAGCCTCCTCTTAACAATAAGGCATCTGGGAACAAACTGAGAAACTCATGGGCAACATGACCCAAGCGAGAGTATACGCCTTTAGGAGAACCTTTGGATGTGGTTTACAAAACATTGCTACAACACAAGCTTATCTCACCAATGGATAACCCTCGTCCCTATGATCCACAACCACATCCACCATGGTGGAATGAGACCTCATTTTGTGAGTATCACCAAAATAAGGGACACAAAACCAGCAACTGCATAAACTTGCATCATAAAGTCTAGGACATGATTGATGCTGGTGAACTTGTGGTAGATGGACATAGAAAAAACTCAGACCACAAGGTGTTCAAAGATCCTTTCCTAGCTTATGAAAAAGGAGAGAATTTGAAACCAGAACCCTACAATAAGGTCAACTATACATATTCCAATGATGACAATGTCATTCTCATGGTTGAACCTATAGGTTCTGAATACTGCGACGTTATTACCATAAAGGAGAGGCAAGATAATGATAAACCCAAGACACCATTTGTCTTGAGAGGCCCTACTTCCAATAACATGGATAATGTGTCTTTGCAACACTGTGCTAATGCTATTGCTTGCTCTCATGCGAAGTTGGTACTCAAAGGCCCTACGCCTCCTACTTCAAATCTTGAACAATACAAGGACAAAACCCTTGCTGGTCCATCCGATAAAGGTGAAAAACACACAAAAAACTTGTCTACAACCAGTTATAGTGTTCTAGATCAATTGAAATGAACCAATGCTCACATTTCCATATTTGAGCTACTTAAAATCTCACCTGCTCACAGGCAAATTCTGCACAAAGCCCTCACTGAGGCAAACATTCCTCAAGATCTTGATCTTGAGCGATTTCAATCTGTAGTAGGTCACCTAACCTCACCTCATCTTATGACCTTCTCCAAGGAGGATGACAACTCATTGAATCACCCACACAATCAGCCTCTACACATTGAGGTTATGATCCACTAGACACATGTTTGTCGGGTACTCACTGACAATGGTGTTGGCCTAAACATTGTTTCTGCTACTCTGCTTAGACAATTGGATTATTTTGAGGACTCTGTTGATCCTCGACAAAAGATCACTATTAAAGTGTACAATGAAGTAGAATGAAAGTCACTAGGTATTGTGACTTTACCAATTCGCGTCGGTCCTGTCAAAAGGGATGTCACCTGTCAGGTGCTTGACATTCCCTTAGCCTACAAAATTTTGTTGGGATGGCCATGGATACATGAGATGCACGTTGTGCCATCCGCATACCACCAATGCATTAAATTCCCATTTCATGGCTCCGAAGTTACTATTCCTACCACTACTAGCTACACCTGCAATATGCTCAAAGCTGCTAATTCTTTTGTCCCTGCTAATCGAGAGTCTATTGATTATCACAACAATAAGCTGAAACAAATTGAGTAGTCATTTAAATTGAAAGAAACTAGTATGGGAGAGTACCACATGGAACCAGTGTTGTCATTAACATCTATTCCAGAGTCCCCTCGACATTTTGGGAGACCCTCAGAAGCAAAGAAGTCGTTCGTGTTGACACCTCAGACCAACTTTAATGGCTATTTTGTCAAAGCTACAGTTACCTTAGAAGATGAAAGTGAAAATAGAGCCATTGCTACATGGCTTTATGAAGAAGAGGCTCCAGTAGACCTAACAGAACAAGCTCGAGAAATCACTCCTAAGAAATATGGACTTGGTCTTAAGCTTATGAAGTGTTTTGGTTACAAGGGAACCAGCCCTATTAGGTGCAATAACAATGGTTTAATAGATCCTATCAAAGAAACAGCTCGAAGCAATAGTGACACAAATGGCCTAGGGTTTAAGAATGTCCCTTTCCATTTGGGATCCAATAAATTCATACCCGTACCTGAGAGTTCATCTGAAAATGAGTCACAATCTAAGTCAGGTACTCGAGAGGAAGAATCTGATCATGAGGATTCTTACCCTCATCCTATTCCTTATGATCTTGCTAAATTCTTTGCTGAGCCAGATGACTTTGTGCCATGTGTTAGCACTATGGATGATACTAGTGATTCTTCTGAGGACAATGCTGAGCAACTCAAATATCATTCAAAAAAGGGAGAATCTAGTTAGTCATGCCATATTGAGTATTTGTGTAAGAATCCAGAGGCTGAAGGAGAGTATGTCCCTATCACTGTTGGGGAGTTCTATAGTCTCTCACCATGTAGCACCGATTCTCATGAATATGAATTTGACAATCTTTCAGAAGTGACTACTAATAAAGACATTGACCAAGTGCATGTCTATGAAAATCAAATCAAAGTGAGTGAAACATCTAGGGATAGGTCACGGGGGTCTGATCCAACTAGTGTCCTAGAGTTTTCAATTACTAACATTCATACTCCAAGGTGTTTGAATACACCTGTGGGTGAGGTCACCGTAGGTCTCAAATTGATGATCCATGCATTTAATGACTATACTGTGAATGAAATTAAACTAGTCACTACTCTCTCACTTGCACATCTTGAGTTTATAGAATGGAACCCCAATACATCTAATGAAGTCCCCATGTTCCAGAATGACTATGCTCTCACCTATTACCTAAACACTATTGAACCTATAATGTCTTCCACCAATGAGCAGAGTATCAACATGACTAAAGCCGACATCAAATATCTCAATCACATAATTAAAAAGAAAAAATACAAGAGGTTCGATGGTGAAAACCACATTGTGGCAGTGTCAAATCCCAAAAAAGTAAAAACAAAAGGCATATCCAAGGGTGAAAACCTCTTTGAGGTGCCCATGGATGAGATATTTGATATCCTTTCCAATCACTTTCAGGAGAGATCATTAGTGTTAATAGAGCTGACACAACCAATTAACCTGGGTACAGAAGAACATCCTCATGTGATACATCTGGCTCAGTCATTGTCAACTAAAGAAAATGAACAATTCATTGCCTTTTTCAAGGAGAAGGAGATAAATTTTTCCTGGACATATTCTGACATGCCAGGATTGGATCCTGATCTTATTATACATCACTTGTCCATAGCACCAGGCATCAAACCAGTTAAATAGAAGCTTCAAAAAATGTATCCTCATGTTGCATTGCTAGTCAAAGCCGAATTGGAGAAACTTCTGAAGGCTAGTTTCATTCGTGCAATTGATTATGCTGAACGGATATCCAATATTGTCCTTGTGTCCAAGCATGATAAGTCTATCAGAGTTTGTACAGACTTCCATGATCTTAACTTGGCATGTCCTAAAGATGACTTTCCACTCCCTAATATTGATATGATCATGGACATGATGGCTGGCTATGAGATGTACTAACTTATGGATGGTTTTTCTGGATACAATCAGATAAAAATTGCACTAGAAGATCAAGAGAAAATAGCTTTCACATGTGCATGGGGAACCTTTTGTTGGAATGTGATGCCATTTGGTTTAAAGAATGCTGGAGCTACATATCAGTAGGCTATTACTACAATTTTCCATGACATGATGAATAGAACCATGGAGGACTATGTTGATGATACCTTGGTCAAAAGCACTAAATGCAATACTCATTTGCATGATTTGGGACCAATCTTGGATCGTATGGAAAAGTTTAGTCTTCAGCTCAATCCTAAGAAATGCGCATTTGGTGTGACATCAAAAAAATTGTTAGGATATATTGTTTCTGCAAAGGGAATTGAAGTAGATCCATAAAAAGTACAAGCAATAATGGACATGCCACCACCTCAAAATATCAATTAGATGAGAGGAATATAGGGGAGGCTTCAATCTATTCATAGGTTTATTTCACAATTGGCGGATAAATCACAACCCTTCACAAAGACCTTACATAAGGGTGTAAAATTCAATTGGCGCTAGGATTGTGAGCAAAGCTTAACACAAATAAAACAATATCTTGTCAATCCACCAATCCTGATGCCTCCTATGCATGGGAAGCCTTTGCTTTTATACATTTTAGCCACTGAAACATCTTTGGGAATCCTGTTGGCTCAGGAAGACAATGACAACAAAGAAAGAGCTATTTATTACTTGAGCTGAACATTGGTCTCTTATGAGAAAAACTACAACATTATTGAGAAAGCTTGCTTGGCAGTTGTCTTTTCTTCCCAAAATTTGAGACACTACATGCTTGCCCACACTACATGGCTTGTAGCTAAAATAGATCCATTAAAGTACTTTCTCAGTAAGGCAGCTCTCATAGGAAGATTGGCTAAATGGATCATGATACTAAGTGAGTTTGACATCCAATATGTTGAATGCAAAGCTATAAAGGGATAGGAAATTGCAGACCAGTTGGCCAAGGCACCCATATAGAGTGTTCTACCAATAAACATTGATTTTCCAGATGAGTCAATTCTAACACTCACTCACCATACATGGGTTATGTTCTTTGATGGGTCCTTCACACAACAAGGAGCAGGTGTTGGATTACTTTTCATCACACCACAGAGATACTCATTGCCCAAAGCATACACGATTATGTTTCCTTGTACAAATAACATTGCTGAATATGAAGCTTTGATCAATGGTATGAAAATTGAAATTGAATGGAGAGTAGATCAGTTGGATATCTTCGGTGACTCTCAGCTTGTCATCAACCAAGTAAATGATGTGTATCAAACAAAGGATGAAAAACTAATTCCTTACAAATGCATAGTTGATGAATTGACAAAATATTTTGCACACATCACCTTCCAACAAGTTCCACGTGCAGATAATAAAGCGGCTGATGCCATGGCTCCCTTCTACAAATGCCAAAAAATGATCTCCGACACGAGTTCTTGGTGGAAGCGTTACACTACCCAGCCTATGACACAACTGATTCCAGGATGATCTATTTTATTATAGGACAAGAATCATCCCGCTACCATCACATCTATTCCTATCTTCATAATCAAACCATTTCAGAAGGTCTGACCTGGAATGAGAAACGTTACCTAATCCATAATGCTTCACATTATGTTATTATTGCTAATGATCTATATAGGAGAGGTCTCGATAGAACACTCCTTAGGTGTTTAGAACTCGACGAGTCCAAACACGCACTAATTGATGTTCACGAAGGCATTTGTGGATCTCATTCCAATGGCCTGACACTAGCTCGCAAACTCCTTCATGCTGGTTACTACTGGCCTAAAATGGAGCAAGAAGCTATTAAATATGTTAGGTTCTGCAAGCAGTGTCAGCTACACGAGAATCTCATTCACGCTCCAACCAAAGAGCTGATTCTCTCTACTACAACATGGCCATTTCAACAATGGGCCTTTGACTTGGTGGGGTAGATTCACCCAACCTCTTCCAATGGACATAAGTTCATTATCACCACTACAGATTATTCCATGAAATGGGTAGAGGTAGTCCCTCTCACAATTGCTGATGGCAAAACTATAGCACTTTTTATCACAAACTAAATCATCTGTAGATATGGTATACCATCCTCAATCATTACTGACAATGGAGGACAATTTAAAAATAAAGACCTCAAGGAACTATGCAAGAAATTAAAGATTACACAACATTGGTCTTCCATTTATTACCCTCAGGGTAATGGCCAAGCTGAGGCATCCAATAAGGAAATCCTCAAAATTCTTCATCACACAGTCAGTAAGTCAGGAAGAGATTGTAATCTCCAGATCAATCTAGCCCTGTGGGCATATAGGACAAGCATTAGAACTGCAACAGGCACGACTCCTTTTGCATTGGTATATGGGGTGGATGTTGTGCTTCCGATAGAGGTCAAGATTCCTACCTTGAGAATCTCTATGAAAGGCCTTATCACTGATGATGACTATAGGATAGCTCGACTTCAAGAGCTTGTGTTGCTAGATGAATGATGACAAGTGGCCTGTGATCATCTACGAGCATATCAACAAAGAATGGCACGAAGCTACAATAGAAAGATCAGGCCACATGACTTCCAGCTGGGTGATCTCATCCTAAGAGAGAACCCTAAGAATCAACAAAAACAAATGCAAAAGGAAAAGTTTGAACCAAACTAGCTAGGTCCTTACATCATTACTACAATATATGGATCTGGCGCCTATCAGCTTTCCACAACCGAAGGAGAAGTTCTTAAAGAGCCTATGAACACTCTCCACCTGAAGCGGTTTTACAGTTGATTTAATCTCACCAAGCTCTCTGTACATATCTAAATGTCCTGAAAAAAATCAAAAAATCAAAAAAAAAAAAAACAAAAAAAAAAAAACTTTCCAAGAAGGTGAAAACCTGGTAAACAGGCACCTTTTGTTCCCAATGCTCAATCTTGCAGTGCATCTTCTGGCTATTCTATATAGTCACTTTTATGCTTTTGATTTCCTACTTCCTGCTCATGTATCCATGGATTGAGTCTTGTCATAGCTCTAGGGCATTCCCCCTTAGTGTCACTATTTTTGAGATTCTCATAGAATCTCCTTCGTGACAGTCACTAGTGGTCCTTACTATGTCTGCCTATTGTCGCCAGTGTCAGTCTTTTAGAGATTCTCATAGAATCTCCTTCACGATAGTCACCAGTGGTCCTCACTATGTCTGCCTACTATTGCCAGTGTCACTCTTTTCGAGATTCTTCTCATAGAATCTCCTTCGCGACAGTCACCAGTGGTCCTCACTGTGTCTGCCTACTATCGCCAGTGTCACTCTTTTCAAGATTCTCCTCATAGAATCTCCTAAGCGATAGTCACCAGTCATTCTAACTACATTTTCCTACTGTCACTAGTATCACTCTTTTTGAGATTCTTCTCATATAATATCCATCGCGACAGTCACCGGTCATTCTGACTGCATTTGCCTATTGTCACCAGTGTCACTCTTTTCGAGATTCTCCTCATAGAATCTCCTATGCGACAGTCACCAATTGTTCTAACTATGTCTGCCTACTATCACCAGTGTCACTCTTTTTGAGATTTTCCTGATAGAATCTTGTACATGATAGTCACCAATCATTCTGACTGCATCTGCCTACTGTCACCAATGTTACTCTTTTCGAGATTCTCCTCATAGAATCTCCTATGCGACAGTCACCAGTTGTTCTGACTGCATCTGCCTACTGTCGCAATGTCACTCTTTTCGAGATTCTCCTCATAGAATCTCTTTTGCAATGGTCACCAGTTGTTTCCACTGTGTCTGCCTACCATTTCTCGGGTCATGTCTCAAGATTCCTTTATGGAAGATCCCTTTTGTGTCAGTCACCAGTTGTCCTGGCTGTGTCTGTCTACTGTCGCTTAGTCCTTCTTAAGTTCTTCATCATGAAGATTCCTCTTTGACCTCAGTCACCAGTCGTTCTGACTACATCTACCTACTGTTGTCATCCTACTAAAGAGATTTCTTTCTTACATGTTCTGGACATTAGCACTTGACATCAATCTCAAAAATATTGAACTAAAAAAAAATTGATATACTTGTTTGGATATGCTGAGAATTTTCTTTGTTTGCATTGTTTTTCTTTATCATATCTCCTCGAGCAACTTGATGATGTCATCTTTGACTAGAGAAGTAATGACTGGGGGCATGATCTTTTTCTTTTCTTTTTGTTTGTAGTTTAGTTCCAATAAGTTGATCTATTCCTATAAGAGGGGTGTCCACTATAAGAGCCTCTATCTCATATTGGACAGCCATGTGTACCTCGACTCCTTTTATACAGATATGTCAATGACATTGGTTCTTCTCCTTTTTTTTGGAGTGAACTCTTCATGCTATAGTACATACTGATACTCGTCCTATTAAGTGAACATATGGGTGACTGCGAGTATATCTAGCACACTTCTGTCTTAGGTTATGAACACAAGGGTCATTGCGGATAGAATGAATATTGAATACTTAGCATAAGAGGAATCTCTCATGTGTTTGGTGTGCCTATCATGCAAGCAACATTCAGGTCATCCTAGTGTTTATGCTCTGATGCTTATGTTAACTTGCTATATTAAAAGGGACAAATGTTCTGGTCATTTTGGCTTCTTGTGCCTCGAATGCTTACATTTAATCTCAACATCCCAATAACGTATGTTATATTCATAATTTCATGATTGCAATGTCAGTGAGAGTTGTATAACATACGAGCTTTATTTTATATCCAATGATGATAAATCGTCGAGGCTTGGTAACCAGACCTAGGGTTGCATTTAACATAGTCTTGCATTACATACTTCATTTTCATTAGCACGCAATTCGATGGTAATTCTATTCATACTTCACATGCATCAGATTCCTCCATGGTTGCACAAGCATTTGGTTCGTCAATTCATGCTTGTCAATGGAATACCTATGACTGTCAAACAAAAAAATACGCAACACTACGTAAGATGTCAGTTCATGCATATGCATTCTATCATACATCTCATGTACATCAAAGCAAAACTAAAATAGACAATGACATGTACACAGGAATACTTGGCTCAAAATCTCATATATATATATATATATGTATCAAAGAATGGGTTAGTACAAAAATGGGCGGTACTCGAGTGAAATCGATCAAAAATGATACATGCGGTGCTGGCACTCCAATTGATACATAGCCAGGGATCAAAATAAAAAAAATCAGACACAGAGCATCTAATTCTATCCTAAACTCTCACCTCCAGGACGAGCAGGGGCAGCAGGTGGCGGAGGCAGTGGTGGCATATCCGGCCTGACAGGAGGTTGTGCGCCTCCACACTCTCGCACATACTGAGAGAATTGTTGCACCTGCAATGTCTCATCTGGCATGGCATTGGTGTATGCAGCATAGTAATATGCAGCCCGAGCAGACTGGAAGCAGATATCATCCTACGTAGCTCTAGCCTCTGCTCTACAATCTCTGTACGCTCCCTCTAAAAATCTATCTCCCGCTGTCACTCTACCAGCTGCGCATCCCAGATCGCCACTGCAATCTGCAACTCTCCAAACTATTAGGAGGCTTGATGAACCCGCTCGCAATACTGTTGCACCATGTCCTACAACCCACCTATCGGCTGATCTGGAATGTCCTCATCTACCATCGCAAGTGCTTGCTACGGTGGAGGTACCTGTGGCTGAGGCACCTACTGCTATGGGACCTCCTGCTAAGGGGCTTGCTCCTCTATCCTCTGCCTCCTCTGCTGACTATGTCCTATCCTACTGCCCCCAGCACCTAGGTTTGATCCCATCTGACATGGGGGAATAAGCATCTATTGTACCTAGTGCTGGACTTGTGGTGGCATCTATGGTTGTGCCTGCTACTGTTGGGGCACCTGTCCCTATCCCTGTACCTGCCCTTCCATCCCTAGTGGATCTGTGAAGCGTGGGAATGGATGGCTGATAAAAAATGCCTAATATGCAAGCGTCATCCCTATATCTACTACCTCTGGTAGGTAGTCCCACTGAACAGTAGCTAAACTATGGATATCTATCATGGATCACCCTAGATCCATCCGTGGAGGCCATCCCCACTCAATATCCTTCTGTACCCTACCATAGGCATAGTACTCAAGTGAAATGTCTTGTAGTCAGCCATACTGCCATCGCACTCATGAGATCACAAATCTCTCAATCACTGATTTTGTCCTGCCTGCCAGTGATCGAGAACTAAACATCCATGGAAGCTCTCTGGGGGCATCATCCTAGTCCTCTATCTCTCTCTAGGGTCACCATACAACGAACACTAGGTCATCAAAGATGTGCCTGCCAGTGCTCAGTCTTACCTAGGTGGGCCTAGGTAATATGCCCTTGATATCTACATATGTAGGGCTCCATAGGCTCCTAGGCATCCTTAAAAATTGGCCTACATACAGGGAGATGCTCCTAGGCCTAAATTTGTAGAACATAAACTCCTGTTGCCATGGTCTTCTTCTCATGGAAGATGACCTCATGCATCTCATGGAAAAGGTGGGCCAACATGCACTGACCCCATCCAAAGATCTCTGGTGCCTCCAGCATCCTGCAAAGCATGATACTCCATCCACACTCCAACCCATGTTGTCCCCTATCAAGACATAGGAAGCAGCTCAAGAATATACCCAACACAGATGCCAACCTATGTCTGGGTCCATAAGTATGCATCAACTCATCCTAGTTGATGGCCCTGCCTCTCGGTAGCTCTCTCTCGAATACAATGGAAAGTGCCTCTATTCCTAATTGAGGCACTGTATCATAAACCACTTCAGTGTCATGGAAAGGAATTCGCAAGATCCTCCAGATGTCCTCTAGTGTGATGGTCATCTCACTCATCGGCAAGTGAAAGGTGTTCGTCTCCAAATGGAAATGCTCCACCAAAGTTGTGAGTAAGCTGTGATTCACCATCATGGCTAGAATCTGGCAAAGAGAAGACAAACCCAATCGGGCAATGTGTGCCTGATCTACGTCATCCAAACTCCGCAATAACTCTCCATATGGCAGATAATGAGATCTAAATGAAACATCTCTGAAGACCTCCTGCATGCACAACAAAAAATGACAAACAAACGATTAGTATCAAGTTGAAACGAAGCATCAAAATGAAATAAAGTGCAATTTCTAAGTGCAAAATCACAAAACTGTCAAGAAATTTCATGCGAGATTTGTGAAATCTTGTGTGAAGACATTTAGTTTCACGCGAAATAATTCTTTCTTTGCGTAAAGAATCTAGCCTTCGCATGAAAAAAGATCTCCTCATGTGAAGATAGAGCTGCCCGAGTGAGAAAAGAGATTCTTGCGCAAAACACGAATTGCCTCGTGTGAAGAATCCCCATCCTTGTGCGAAACCAAAATTGTCCCATGCAAAGATCCTCTAGCCACACGCGAAGAAATAGCACATCCTATTTCTTTGCGTGAAGAAAGAAGATCTTTGCACGAGAAGAGATCGGTCTTGTGTGAAGAAAGAATTGACAATCCTAAAACATGCTAAAAATGTGCAATAAATAACCTCGAAATGCATGAAAACAAAAGTACGAAGATGAGAAATCGATGACTCATCGGTGGTCCATAGTTTGCTAGCTGGCTATGTCATCTGGAGCACTCAAAATGATGATATCTCACATTCACTGCCATTTCTCTATCAGAGCTCAAAATCACTACAGGACAAAAGCACAAATGAATTGAAAATGACCCTTCAAGCCCTTATATAGGTGTTGATCAAAATTTTCAAAGTGCTCGAATTTGCGCAAAAATCACACCCTTGGATAATTGGACCATTTTGGATCCATTTTCGAGATCAAATTCGAAATCTGACACACCTAAGAGCCTCAAAAATGCATTTCAAAAGTTTGGGGACTGACGTGATCAAATGCTTGTGTAGCCCAAATCTTTCTGATGCTTTGTGATTCTTGGAATCCTTTCAAATTTACACTCTTCATATTTTCAAAATTCTTTTTTAAAATAGTCAACCCAAGTCAACTGTGGTTAAATTTGGTCAACTTTTGGTCAAACTTGATCTTTGCAACTTTGTAATCATTTCAAATCAACCCTAAATCTTCTTTAGATCATTCTGATCTCTTTTAGCTTTTGTTGAATCTCAAATTTCTTTTATATCTCATGATATACTACTTCAAATCATATTTCTAGTGTGTCATCTTTCAATTTTGCTCCCGAGGAGGCAGGATGATTACATCATTAAATACTTATTGCTCGGGGCATCTGGTTCCCATCTTATGTCCTTATCACTTGGGGCATCTCATGACTCGGGGCATTTTTGTTCCCTTCTATCTGGCATTTTTGCCATCTATCTTATCTTTTCATCAATTGATCAACCTTATAACAACTCTTCTCAGAGTTTGATAGACAGGTATTGGGACAATCTAAACCCTGACTCCTGAGAATCAAACCTCGTTCTAGGGATGATTCTATGACTCATGATTGGACCTTGTTATCTTGTTTCAATCTTAGGTATCTAGGTGTTCTATCTGGATCCTTGAAGGTTAAGCTCTATTCCGGAGATAGTCTTCTAAATGCTTTCAATCTTAGGTATCTAGGTGTTCTATCTAGATCCTTGAAGGTTAACCTCCATTCTGGAGATAATCTTCTAAATGCTTTCAATCTCAGGTATCTAGGTATTCTATCTGGATCCTTGAAGGTTAAGCTCTGTTCTGGAGATAATCTTCTAAATGCTATCAATCTTAGATATCTAAGTGCTCTACTTGGATGCCTTAGGATTAAGCTCTATTCTAGAGATGGTCCTTAAAAGCTTATCAATTGGTCTTTGTATCATCACCTTTGGAACCAATCTCATCTTCACATCATGCTTTCTGATTTTCTTTGAATTGAACATGCTGCTCGCACATTCATTCAAAGAGGGGCAAAATATAATACCCCAAAATTGGCTTATTTCCATTATACCAATTCTGGTCTATTTCTGATAATTTCTAAGTCCTATTCTAATAGGCAATTCACATTCTGCTATTCACTACTTGACTTAATTGTTAGATGCAAAAAACCCTAATCTGCATTCATCATTTTTTTATTTAATTCCTATAGTATTTACTCATATTAGTCACATTAAACCTACTTGATTTAATTATAATTTAATTAGTAAGTATTTATACTTTAATTAAATTATAATTATATCTTAAGGCTAATGTACTATGGAATTAAATTTATTTAATTTAATAAATACGCCTATCTTGATTAATTAAATGTAATTAATTAAATCCTGATATTCACATCACAATTTGACTAGCTGTGGAAATCATCTCCTACTTATCAATTGATGAGCTTAAGGGGCTTTCTAATGAATGGTTCATAAAGCACAACACTTGGTGAAGGTTTTGCAAATGGGGTTGCAAGCTTTGGGTTTAACTATGGAGGAAACTCCGTAGTTAAGCGCGCTCAGGCTGGAGTAGTACTGGGATGGGTGACCTCCCGGGAAGTCCCAGTGCTTCACCCCTGTGAGCATCACCTAGATCCAATGAGTGCTAAGTGTTCCATTTATTCTCATGAGAGATGGATTCATGTTGAATCACTACTCATGAAAGATGGGTCATCGAGTTTGACTCAAAATCACACAGTTAAATCCTGATATTCACATCACTAAATGTAGTTATTTAATTAAATGGGAAAGGTATTTCTAATTAATTAAACAAAATTATTTAATTAAATGGAGTACTTACTTCTAATTAATTAAATAAAGTTATTTAATTAAATGGGAAGCCATTCTTGATTAATTAAATGAAATTATTTAATTAAATAAAAAATTTGTGTCTAATTAATTAAAGATTATTTAATTAAATAGAAAAAGTAATTATGAGAACATATCTCATTTTATTAAATTAAATATTTCACCAAAATCTCTCTTCAGTTCAAGAAAGGGAAATTTCCAGTTCACTATTGATCAAAAATGAGTTAAATCAGTTAACTCCTTTTTCTACTCAAATTGAATCAGTTAACTCCTTATTTTACTCAAATTAAATCTGTTAACTCCCTTTAATTTGGGAATCTCCCTTTACGACTGAACTTCACCTTTAATCTTAATCGTTGATTGAAATCGATCTCAACCGTTGATGGATTCCAGAAAAGTCTATTTAAGAGACCCTCATCTCTTCATTTTGGGAGGATGAATTTGGAGAATTTGCATCGAATTGCTGTTGGAATTCATACTCACATTTGCTCATATTTTCACATACATCTTGCATTCTTAGTTTAAATTCATCTAGCTTAATAATGCATACATTTTTAGTTTAATGTCTTTCATTTCTTAGATTAATTGCTTGCACTTCATCTAGATTACTTGCACATTCATATAGCTTAAAATGCATTCAACTCCTTCATTCTTACAGGGTCTGGTTGCTTAAACACCTCAAATCTGAGGATATCTGACAAGCATTTCCTTTTAGATAGAAGGCAACAGGTCGCTTTGCAGGCTGATTTTCAGATGAATAATCCAATGTTCATTTTAGAATGAATCCACATACAATGACCGTGTTGAAGTGTGTGTGTTAGCAGAGGCCACATATTCACGCATACAACTAGCACTCTCTTTGTCCTCTGGATTGAGACCTCTTCCCCTTTGACTTTCCTCTTGATTTCCCATAATTTTTGGAATTATTTCCTCTATCAGTTGTTATACTTCTACTTTGTGCATTCAAAGCACTTCTTGATGTAGATTCAAATAAGTTTTTCCTATGAGTTTCCTCACTCAAAATAACACTGATCACATCATCAAATTTTAAGGTACTAGATCCAGAAACATAATTACTTACATCCCTTACCAAGCCATTCTAGCTTTAAGGCAAAGAACACAAAATCAAGGGATCCCTAATTTCTTCATCAAAATTAATACCCATAGAAGATAATTGACTATTAATAGTATTAAACTCATTTAAATGATCTCCAATAGATCCACCTTCTATCATCTTCATATTAAATAAATGCTTCATGAGAAATACCTTGTTTTAAGTGGAGGGCTTTTCATATAGTTTCACTAGGGTTTGCATCCACTCTTCTATCATCTTTGCTTTTGTAATATTAAATGTCAATGATGGTGCCATGCATGATCAAATGCTTCCAGTGCCTTTCTATCTAAAATCTCCTAGTCCTCATCTGTCATAGTTCTCTATTTCTTGGATTTTTCTTCCAATGGCTACCATAAATTTTTCTAATATAGTCCTCCATTTGCATCTTCCATAACTGAAAGTTCTACACATTAAACTTCTCCACATTTAGCTTACCCTCATCTTCCATCACTCCCACTCAACTATGGGAGCTTCCTGTAAAGGATCGCTAAAAAAATAAAATGATGATTGTCTAGCATTGATACCACTTGATAGGATTAGCCTTAGATAGATATAATAGTTATATACAAATATAACTAATACTAGAAAATAGTAGATCACATAAAAGAGAACACAAGACACCGAGATTTAATGTGGTTCACCTTGTTGACAATTGTCTAATTTTGATATGTAATTGTTGTCATTAATGGAAACAACACACAGTGTACATCTTGATAGGAAACCTCAAAAATAAAGATAATTAGTGTTTGGTAATCAAAAAATTGTCTAAGTATAGAATTTGGTTTACAGTAGTATATTGTTTTGTTTATAACATGTTGCGGACACCAAATTATGAATAGAAAAGTTACATGGAGATAATATGCATGTTTATGATGATGTGTATAACCTTGGAATTTTGTATGGACTATATAAAATAGAGATAATCATGTTTTGATGATGAAAGATAGTAGAATTGAAGGAAAGAATTGTTTTTTACACAAAACAACTACTTGTCCAATTAGGGCTAACATCCTAGATGTTTACTCTAACTTGGAAAAGTGAATTGTGATCCTAGCTGACCTAGTAGTAATTTATGTAAAGTCATGATATTTATGTAAAGAACTTCTTGCTATGAGGAGTGTACTTTTGATTGTGAAGCTATGCGAAGTGACAAAACTTTTGTGAAAGTGGTATATACAAAGTTTTGTATGAGCTATCTGGTGTTCCTAGATCAAGTCAATTATCAAAGATTAGACAAGGAAGAAAAATAATGTAAATTAATTTTTTGAGAAGTAAGCTCTTCTTGTAGTTGAAATTTCATGTTTGGTTAGTGGACTCTTCTTGCATACATTGGACTACAACTCCTAACAAGGTTGAATCTCCTAACAGGGACTCAAAGTCTCCTAATAGGGACTACTTATACTAAATTTTCTTATTGACTCCTAACAAGGTCCATCCTCTAACAAGGAACTTATATATTAGTATATTATCTATTGGTGGGGTTTCCCTAGTTAACAAAATATGGTGTTATGATTTATCCTTGTGCATTACTATTGTTATTGTTCAACATTACTTTATTGCTTTGTTATGCATGGTTTAAAGTAATTAATAATATCTAGTTGGAAACTAAAGTTTGTAGATTACTAATTCACACCCCCCCTTAGTAATCCCTATTTCTAACACACCCAATCCATGAGCTACATCCACCAACAACAATTCCAATATTATTATTATCCAATGATTACAATCTACAATCCCCTACAACTCAATACTACCACAAGAAGCTACAATATCACAACTACATTATGAAATACCTAACCATAAGCCATTTTTATAAAAGATTTTGTCACTTACAAAATTAGGGCTAGAATAAGTCATCCAATAGGAAAATAATATTTGACACCTTTTACAATATAAGGGCATTTTTTCTTTAAGGGCATTGTCCCTAAAAATCCCCATAGGGCATTTCCCTCAGCTGCACCTTATACTATGAAAGGGAGCACAATGGGGCACTACCCCAAGACCCTATAAGGGCATTGTGCCTTGACCCTATCTTGGGGGTACTACCCCAAAACCCCCATAGAAATAATATGGGGAGAAAATTGTCCCAAATAAATCTCTAAGTCTAATTAGGCTCCACATCACAACAATCTCCCACTTGGAGACTAATCAGAATCCGCAATAATAACCTCCCACTTGAAAACTAATCATAGCACTACTAAACCTATAGCTCCCAATAGAATATCAAACTACCTTGGACTCTATTGTTCTTTTACTCTATTCATTTGAGAAGACCAACTAAAGCTGATGATGAGTTCAACTTCTCTCTTCGTATGACCTTTGTAAACATATGTATGTACTCTACCTAGTGTCAATATTCCCTACCAAATCTAAGTCAACATGTCCATTTAAATCAGTAGCAGAGCCACCAAAATGTAAACAGGCCTAGTAGGGGTGCTTCCCCTTGACCCTGTCTTGGGGGCACTACCAAAAAACTCCTAGAGAAATAATATGGGGAGAAAACCATGTTGAATAAACCTCTGAGTTTGATTAGGATCCACATCATAAAAAGGGTTAGCAACCTCCTATATTCAACTAAGAAATCTTCAGATCTAGATCCAATTTCAATAGAATCATAGGATTCTCTACTCTTTAGGTTTTGCAAAACCGAGGTGGGTGCACTTGAGGGATATATGGACATAACTAGTTTATAGTTCTTGATTTCAATATATTCTTATTAAAATCATCTTTCTATTTCACTTTATCCCATACAATAGAAAATGGTCACAATTCTTCTATACTTTACAAATAATCCTTAACAATGACCACTAACAATGAAATATAAGGGATTATTGCAAATAAGTGTTGACCAAAAATTTAACTATAAAATAAAGTAAAGATTGATTTGATTTATATTTGTTCTCTATTCAACCCCATGAACTCAATAGTTTTCATGTTAATTAGTGATCAATGTCTTATCCATTAGTATAGAGAAAATCATACTAGCAAAACTTTGACATATTCAATTGCCTTACAATTGAAACTATTAGTAATTAAATCTAAATTCTCTTCTTATGAATATCCTCTCATACACATAGAAAACCTATCAATTTAATGAAAGCATTTATTTAATTCCTTGAATCAAGAGTAATCAATGAACAGACATACAACCCATCAAAGATGCAATAAAATGAAAAAACGTTATTCATTCATTCTCAAGTTTTCAAACATATCAAATAGGAGACAAAATTCAGAGACATGGATGTTTGCAAAACCTCCCTTTGTATTTATTTTCCTTGAAAATAATACATTACTGGCATCAAGCTCAAAATAACTTAAGATTAAACACCTAATCCTTCCATGTTCTAATTATCCTCAGGTATACAAAGATGAATACATCACAAAATTCACATAGAGACTATTGGACCGACTGGAAAAATATCCTAAGACTCAAATTATACAAAATTTGGACCCTTTTTCTAGCCTTGAGATCTCATTTATATAGGATGAGATGCAACAAGCTTCAAGCTTAGAAAAGAAGGATAGTTGTCCTTACAGATAGAAGATTTTAAAAGAAAAAAGTGATTGTCATAATAAGACAAAAAATTGGTACTCCCTTGGTTTCTTGCAATAGAATGTCTCTAGCATGAAGCTTCTTGTTGCTAAGAAGTTTCATGTGATGATTGGTTTAGATGCTTCCGTTGTTTCTCTAACTGTGGGACCACTTGATTTGCATCTGATGAGTTAGGTTTTGATATCTAAAATTTGATTATGACTCATTTCTCTCCCTCTAGATCATCAGATTGAACTGCCAAGTCAATATTTACAATTGGTTGCTCTCTTGTTGAATCTCTAGTTTGACCCTCCACATAATTTGTCGTAATTAATTTCTCATCTTTTCTTTCTTCTATTTGAGCCAGTGCATCAATTATGTATAATTCATCTAGATCCACAACATATTCATTAGTTTCTTCCTATATCAATTGATTTTCTTGAGAAACATCTTACATCCAATTGTTGAAAAGTGAATCATCTAGCTAGTTGAAGTTCAAAATCTCTCATTGTTTCTTGAAGATATCCTCTCCTAATTTCTCTATTTCATCAAAATTCTTTTTGAAAGAATCAAAGAATATCTAAACCTAGAAAAATTCCTCACTTGTCTTGGCAAACCATATATGATCTTTTTCATTTATGACTTTATTTAATCTAATGTAGATCAGTTCATCTAACTCCTTGGTTGATTCTTCTTTATTCTTTAATTCATCTACAACCTTGAGTGCATGAGAGAAAAACCCAAAACTCTTATCAATATATTTTGAAAAATAATTGACTATTCTCCTCTAAAGTGCAATTCTCTTATTATCAACATTAGAGAGGGCATTAATCATATCAAATATTTTTTCTATTTGTTCACAAGAAAGACTAATGATTGAACAACATAAAATAGTGACATCACTATCCCTACTGTTCCATTTTTCATAATTGGCTTAAAAATAGCCTCATTAGTTTTCAACTCATTCTATATATCCATTAGTTTTCAAAATTGCTCAAAAAATGCACGTCATCCTACCCTATCCACTAGATACATAATTGCATTTCTTATCTTATCTTCATACTGAACATCCACTTCCACAAGCATGGCCCATAATTTGTTCTTTACTTCCTCAAACTCTTCAATTGTGTACAATTGGGGTTCTTATGGGGTAGTTGGCATTTCTTTAATAGGATTTGTATTGAAATGTGCAATTGGAGGATGAGGAGGATAAGTAATTATAAGTTTACTTTACTCTTCTCCTACTTTTCTTTTCCCCAATTGTCTCTCCAATTGAACAATCACTCCTTCTATAGAGTGTATTTTATTCCCTATTTCTTCATATGCCTCTACCACCTTTTCAAATCTAACATTTAACTCTAGGAATTTATTTTTGTCTTTAGCTACAACCACATCTCCAAAGTTTACCATTTCCTTGGTCATCTAAGAAACCTTTTCACTATCTACCTCATCCACTCTATAAACCATGAGATTACATGTGTTTTTAGAATCTAAAACCTCTTGAATCCTAACTGTGTCTCTTTTCTGGATGGACCACATCACCAAGGCCTGATGGTCATCACTATACTTTAACCCCTTAAGGACTTGTAAGACTATTTCCTTAGTCTTAAACTGAGTGTCCTTTGCCTTCCTTATTGATTCAAAAATCATTGCATTATCAATGTCCCACTTAGGTAATATTAAAACTCCCAAATACTTCAATAGCTACCTACACCCTTTAGAGGTTATATATGCAAATTCTTCTATAAGGTCAGCTTTGACCTATTCTTCAATTTCATAGTCCAACCCATAAGGTTTCTCTATTTTAATCATTTTGTATTTCATGTCAAAATTGTTAATATTTATTCTCCATAAAAACTAAGTGAAAGATCTTGATTTAACAAAAATTTCATCATCTAAAAACTTGTTAAATGCCTCCTCCACTATAGGGTCAATCTCTTTCCTCTAAAATCTCCCACAGTGAGGGCTAATGTAGGTATAGGGGGCTCCTCTAGGACTCCTTCATCTATATCTATTATGGTCATTACTATGTGAGTCTTGCCTCCCATTTTCTTCAGTTGTTCCCTAAAGGACATTTCATCTTCTATGCAAAGGGGAGTTTGTGTGGGGGAATACTCTTTAGCCCTTGAAGAACTCTATTCTATTTTTTGTCTCTTGGTAGTAGATGCAACAAGTGTACTCTTAGAAAGGTGTCTCTAACAAAGAGGTACGAGGTGTACACTCTTTGCCACTACATAACTAGGTCTTTTCTACAATGTGTATTAAGTTGGTGATATGATTACCCTATTATCCAATCTAGCCTCTACCTCTTGTCTAGATAAGCTTTGGTTAGGATTATTTTCTTTTAATTTAAGGTTTGCATAAAGCTAGAAAAATTGTTGATAAGTATATCTATCCTAATACCCTGATATTTCTTATCAACGAGGGGTTTATATTTTGGTTCCATAGTATTAATAAACTCAAGAACCTTACTGTATACTATCCACTTCTCTTTTCTAACTTCTTGTTCTTGTAAAACACATTCATTACTAAATATATCCTCTGGAAAGTATACAAATTTCTTATGGGATCTGGCCTTAGTCCTTTCTTTGAACATATCATTGTTGACCTATCAATCAAGTTTGTTATTAGTGACAAACTTATTTAGATTGTATATAGCTATTGAGTTCATTGTATAGTTGACAGTGTTTGCCATGTATTTTGGTTGCCACCAAGTTCTATAGTTGCTACTGAGTGCTTTGGATGCTTTGGACAAATCTTAGTTACAATGAAGATCAGCAGTGTAAACCATGCACCTCAGTGTATGTTGAGTTTTCTAGTTCAAGCCAAGTTGTGCAGTGTTCACTAAGTTTGTAGTGTAAGTGATGCAAGTCTAGTGTTAACTGAGATTCCTATTGTTAACCAGGTGACTCAGTTTGTACCAAGCTTGAGGAGAGAATGTTTAGCAAGTCATGTCATGGTAAACAAGTGATTCGGTTTATATGACAAGTTTCACAATATCTACTAAGTCACTAGCATAGATTGAGTTCAAGACTACTTGGAAGTGATCAGTATGGACTGAGCTTCTATGTCTATCAATTGCATGATGATGCCAAGCATTGGTAGTGGATGTTGAGTATTAGAACCTCGTTGAGTTAGTCTTAAAAATCTAAATGTCTTCATGTGGGTCAACTTTTTAATATTTGTGGTAACTTGTATTGTGGCTGACTTTGTAATTTGTATAATTAGATTGATATATATGTAATGCATTGTATCATATCCAAAGTATTTATGAGTATGAAAAAGGTGTATGTATGTGAGGAATGAATCAAAGAAGATAAAAAAGAGCGAATTACAAAGGCTATAGTAGTATAAGAAGTAGCAAAGTCATATATATCATAGCAAGGTGATTAGTACTTAAAGGAATCTCATTCAATAGATCAAGTTGTAGATTAGAGATCATCTACTATTTCATCCTAACAAGTGGATTAGTCAAATCCTTTCACAAGATAGACCTAATAGTCTTTTGTAAATCTCTTTACCAAGTGCATACTTAATTGTATGTTTGTAAATCTTTTTACAAGGTGGACCTAGTAGTCCTTATTGCTCCTAATAGGGCAAATAATTAGAAGTGATCAATGTAAGATTTAATAGGATAACTTTATACTATAGTACTAAAGTTGTGGGTATCAACCCCACCATAGTTTTACTCTCTATTTGGAAAGTTTCTAGGTCACCAAATTCTTGTGCCATAGTGTTATGAATGCTTTCATATTTTTAGTTTCTTATGCATGCAAATTAGAGTATATATGATGGATTAAATGCTAATTGGATTAAGAGTTGAAATTGTTGAAGTTTTAGAAGTTACTAGTTCACCCCTCCCCTCTTAGTAACTTAGCTTAGTCTTGAATATATCCAACAATTGATATCAAAGAAATATGGTTCTTTGGACAAAGCTTAACAACTTGAGCAAAGATCAAGGCTACAAAGATATTCAGACCTGACAAATCTATTGATAATGAGAAGCTAGATTTAGAAATGGCCATTGCCCAACTCAAGAAAACAAAGGAGCAACTGTCTCAATCCCTAAAAAGAAGAAAATAACTTGCAATTCAAATGAATGATCATTTCTACATTGAAGAAAGAATTGAAGACCTTCATTCAATAAATTCAGATGAAGCCAATGGAGCAATCAAAGAACTCCTATAAAAGAATGGATCTTTGTAAGAAGAAGTAAGAAAACTAAGAAGAGAACAAGAAATTCAATTAGTAAGGTTATATGAAGTCAAGGAACAAAGAAACAAGATAAAAGAAGGAATAGATGGAAGGAACAATGAAATGTAGAACCAATCCCTTTAGCAAGCAAACCTTATTGATCAGCTCTCCAATGCAAATGAAGAAATCATGAGCCTAAGATTTGAAAATGAAAGAATAAGAAATGATCTAATTTTTGAAAGGAAAATCAATGAAAGGATGAGAAATGATCTAAAATTTGAAAGACAAATCAATGAAAAATTAAGGAATGATTTAAACTCTAAGAAGAAAATCAATGAAAGAATGATGAAATCTGAAGCAGACATGAAATCAATTGAATGAACAAAACCTATATAGGAAAAAAGGAAAAGTAGCAATTGGATATACAGAAGAAGGAGAATCATCCAAGCAAGGAGCTCAAAAGAACCAAAGACCTACTTGAAATCATTATAGTAAGATAGATCATACATCAAACAAATTCTAGAGTAATGGAAATGAAAAATTCAATGGAAAATGCTACAATTGCAGCATGGTCATAAGGCTAATGAATGCAAAGAGAAATCAAGATTTGAAAGAAAATGTCACAAATACAAGAAACATGGACACAAGCAATCAGAATGCAAAACCAAGGTATTTTTTGGACGGTCATTTTGCACAAGGTCAATGACAAGAATCCATTGTGCAATTTCTCTCATGAAAAGCTAATCTTTTGGGGATCAACTCCAAGGTTTAGTATTTGTCTTGCAACATACCAAAGCCTACTTAGTTGAAGATAAATGTGATCGTTCATGATGAGGCCTTTCTTGGTTCTAATTATAATCTCAAAATGAAGTAAATCTATTTTCTATCTCAAAATAACACACAAAAGAACAATACTTTTTTTATTTTCTGGTTTTTCAATGAATGCAGTTCTAATAGTGCAACTAAAATGAGTTCCTATTCTAACAAGGGGTTAGCAAAGAAAATAACAAAACTAAAATTAAATAACATGAAATTGAAATAACTTGAAATTGAAATACTAAATGGACATAGGCTATAGAAAACAACATTTTGTGAGTTAAACATTCAAAGAAATTGGTAGGAAACCAATGAAAATAGGAGCAACGCTTCTTATAATCCACTGATGCAATCATTGATGAGAAAATTTAATAATCATATGATATTTCAACTTTCATCAAATCGCAAGGCCATAGAAAGTGTTCTCATGCAATACAAAAAGCTATGTAGACATAATTTGATTATCTCTTCTCAAGCTCATTACATTAGTAGAATTCATAAATTTGTAGCAAACACTAGAACAAAAAGATTGCACAACCAAAAAAAATGCAATAAACTTTTGGATCAATCACAATCTCATGAACAAAATTTACAAAAATATGACACATTTAGGAAAGAATCACTGTACTCCAAATGTGAGCACCAAAAGTATAATTTTATTACATAATAATGATAGCCCTTGTTACATTTTACAATGTGGTATTTATAAGAAATTGTCTCCTCAATTTGTGTTGAGAGTGAGAGATATTATTCATACAATAAAATGCTTTTAACAAATTATATATATATATATATATATATATATATATATATATATATATATATAACAATTAATCTAGTGCTTAGAGGAACTCCATCCATTTTTTTTCATTCATTGGATGCATGAGCCCTTTACATGTCAAAAATAGAGAAAACATGAGAGAGAAAGTAAGAGGAAGCCTTCAATCAAAGTAGGAGCATTTGGAGGTGCCAAAAATAGAAGTTGGTGCTTCACTAGGTGTGTCAAAGTTAAACTACCATCAGAATGTGTTCCGATTGCATG
Organism: Cupressus sempervirens; assembly: GCA_028749045.1. Classification (NCBI taxonomy): domain Eukaryota; kingdom Viridiplantae; phylum Streptophyta; class Pinopsida; order Cupressales; family Cupressaceae; genus Cupressus; species Cupressus sempervirens. Next base: position 669,818,947 of record CM053784.1, on the reverse strand, counting down.
GAATGTGTTTATTTTGGAACAAGCAGCTAACTATCAATGCACCTCTAAATTGTAGAGCAATGAACCTTCGTACCTATACACTTGTGGACCTATGGAGTTGTGGGGCTATGGACCTTAACAGGGTTAAAATCTCAAAATTTTACTAAGTGTAAAAATTAAAATTTTGGCATCTAGATTTTGTTCTTATTCATCCCAAAGCTATGTTTAGATGTTTACGCTTGAATTTCTCTATCATCTTAGTAATCTTAGCTGCATCTAGAAGATCTAAAGCCTCATATTTATCCTTGAACTTTTTCTGTAGTTGTCCACCTTAATTCGAGTTTCTACAAAATGTCTGAGTTTGGTGTCCAACTCTAATAGGGCTTCTTCTATCTTGAAGGCTTGTTAAATGTCTTCATCATCGGAAACCTCCAAAAAAATCTTCCTAAAATTTTCCACTACTATCTCTATAGGTAACAATTTCTCTCTTCCTCATCTTCAAAAATATCCAAGCATGCATCACTATAGTGTCTTTCTATTTCCAAAATTCACTCTCAAGCTTGGTCCCTGAGCTAATGAATCTCCTCATGTAATGTCTCCATTACTTTATTGCTATCCACTATTTTCTCTATCCAATCATCAATCATGTCTATTTCTTCTCTGGTATATACATCAATCAAAACACAATATCTTTGGCCCTTTATGGCTTGTAGAGTCTACAAATCCTTACTCCAGGAATGTACCTCATCCATGATACTGAAGTCCTACTTTAAAATTGCTATGATCTTATTCACATTCTCCTTTGTAGCTTGCAATAACTTTAGATTCCCTGTAATGATTGTAATACCTTTCTCCTCAAAACATTATCACCACTCTTGAAAAGCTCTCAAAAAAAATCTAATTGTACACCTCCCCCTTCTCTAAGTGCTCAAAGTATGCTCAGGGTGTTCAAAATCAAGAGGACCAATGACTTTGGCTAGATATCCCTTTAGGATCTCAACTTGCCTTTGAAGTGCTTTGATTTCAATCTCCTCTTGTACCATGTACTTGAGGACCTCTTTGAATCCCATAGTCACCATATGTTTGGCTAAATCTTGTGTAGGCCTTCCCAACATACCATCCTTTAACTCATAGTCTTCGAGACTAAGGCCTTCCAAATTTGTGCCTTCAAGAGGGAGAGACACTTGTGCAAATAAATGCTAGTTCCATATGGTGGTGACAAATGGTATCGGAGACTCTAGTTTGTTCAAGATCTTTGCAATGTCACAAATGTCTTCCTCTAAAGCACAGGATTAAGGCTTAGTACTCCTCATTATCTCCTTTTGGATCCATCTAGGGATGTGTCCTACTGAGGACCTAGCTCTTGATTATGAAGGAGTATGTTGTACAACTTCCTTCCCTTTGTTGCTCCTACTAGGAGTTGTATCCTATTGGGAGGGCTCTTCTTTCATAACCTCAATCTTAGTAGACCTGGTAGCCTAAGCCTCAATGTCATGGGAAAGTGGTTGAGAATATTCCAATAGTTGTCCTTCTGACACTTCTTTGGTCACTATTTGTTCCAATCTCTCCTCTAATAATGGTTCCTTCTGAACATGCTCTTCCTCTCAACTTTGAGGTGGAGGAGTCACCGAGCTCCTTTCTATCACTGTAACTCATGGTGGAGATGGAGGAATAAGATCATAACCCTGTATATCTGGCAAATTTTTTTTCTAGTCTTCCTATTGAGGTTATCCTATAGGGGTGTCCCTAATCTTATCCCTGATCAACTCTGTACCTATAGGCATGACATTGAGAAAACATCATCGCTTTCTTCATTTTTCTCATCCACCCACTACTATACTTCATCTTCCAAAGAAGAGAGCTCTAAAGGTTCTACTTAAATGGATGGTGGGGTACCCATGGCACTTTTTCTCCTTTGCAACTCTTTGGCCCTAACTAGCTAAGTTCTTCCTTATAGGAGCACTTATTCATCTTTCTCTTCTAATTCTTCTTCTTCATCATCTTATCTCCTTTTGGAATGCTTTCAAGAATAGTTGGATTAGGCACTAATCTTTGACTAATCCTTTGCCTCTTCTTAATGCTCTTCTTTTGTTTCTTGGAGGTAGAAGGAGAAGCTAGCTCTTCTTGCATAGGAGGAATGGAGAGTTGGAGAATCTCTCACTCTTCTGGTTGAGTAGACACAATGGGAGGCAACTATGGTTCATCCTGGACCTGAGTAGCTCTAGTATCTTGGGACCCTTGTGGGCTCCATTCCTGCTACTGGGGAGACACCTATTCTATCTAAATGCTCTAAGGAGAGGTCCTCTTTCTTTTATTATTTCCCTTCCTTTCAGGAGGGTGATAATATCCAACTGAGCAATCAAGTTGGTACACTATTTCTAACCTAATAGGAGTCTAAGCTACAAAGGTAAGAATTGTTACTTTCCTTCCTCTACCTCTTTTTGAGTGAGCATGTGCATGGAAGATCACTATGTTAGGAATTGGATCAAGTGGAAAAGGTTTCTTGATCTAATCCTTTGTCATTCTAATGACATGCCTCACTCAATGATTAATATCATTGACCTCCTCCCTATAAAATTCAACATTCATAATGGGTCTTTCACCAATTTTGTTAGTGTTGAACAGGGGGTCTAGTAACTCCTTAGAATCGTATTGCTTTATCTCCTCTGGGATGTTCAACTAGAGAGCATTTTCTACTAGATACAAAGTCATCTAATAGTACTCCCTAATGCAGACATCGTAGTCATTTGTGGCATTCATCCAATGATCTTGAACAACATCCTCATGATGGAAGTCTCTTCCTACCAAACTTTTCGCTTTCCCAACATTGTCAAAGTATGGTCGAGGAGAGTTATATTCTTCAAGGGGATAGTTCTCCCATTCCCATTTGAAGGATGGAATGTCATGTTTCCTCTTAATGTGATATGCTCCAATGACCAATGGCCATGCCCAGCAAGGTCTTCATTGTCTCTTTATCTTCTCATAGGCTGACTCAATTTGCCAAGATATCTCCAAAAGCACCAATTTTTCACTTGGGTATCTCGAGAGTTTCTTAGGATTGATAGAGGCACCAGCTATTGGTAGATATGTGAACATTTTGAACTGGATGAAATAGGCTTCGAGAGCTGTGATTTATGCTTTTTCTTCATTAGATAACCTCTTTCCATAATCTCCCTTGGTGAATCAAATGATTGCAAAGATGAACACATTATTCACAATTCTTTATTCTTTGCTCTACCATGAGAGCTTCTTCTTCACCAACAGAGGGTAGACTATGTATGGCCATGCATTTGGATCTTGCATACTACCTCTAGTATACAAACTAGGATAGTTTGTGACCCTTTCTACAAGTAGGTACACCATGTAAGAAATCATGTAAAACTTCTTCTTATCCTTCACTATCCTCAGTTGCTCACACAATTTTTCACTTAGTGTGGTGGCCCAATCCAGTGGTATCTTTGTCTATCTGACGGTTTCAATGAAGTTGACCATAAATGTACTGAGGTGCCTCACTGTGGGTAAGCCCATGACTCTACTCAAGAGAATTATGGCATAACCAATATCCCCCTTCATATATCCTCAGCTCATATCCACTTTGCCTATTATCTTTCCCCTTAGGTGCTTCTCAATGAAGTAAGAAGATTGTATAATGTCTATGACCTCGTGGTGATGCTCCCTATACCATCTCTCTATTGTTTTATATGAGAGTTAGATGAATTGGTCTACTCTAGGAAGATGGAAGACCCTCTCAATGTTTTTGGGTCATAAATCCAACACTACATCTTTGATGACACTCTTGGCTACCCTTTCATTAGGAAAAAAATGTTGTGATAGGGCCATGATCAGCTCAACTAATTGTATTGACATAGGATGTGATGCTACATTCACCAATCTAGAATAGATCAATGTAGACATCATGGCTGACCTCTTTGTTGGCTTGTTGCAAATCCTTAAGAATTCACTTAGATCTCTATGTCCAAGGTCGATATCTCTGATCTCAGCATAATCATCGTGGAATCTTGACTTTGAAGGTACACCTTGGAATTTGAATATGATAAGTTTGGGTACTACTCTAGATGTGGACACCATTTGATTACCTACACATTACGATAGAACAAAATAAATGTTAGTTAATTAATGACCAAAAACTAATTGCAAAAGAAAAAAAATGTTTAATTAAAATCTTAAAAAAAAGTCCCAATTGGTTTATTCCATCTCTTTTATCATTTTTTAAAAATCTATTTATTTATTTATTATTATCTTTTTTTAATTAATTTTTTTTGTTTTATTTTTTAAAATTTAAATTAAATAAAGAAAAATAAAATTATGTGGGGTTTTTGAGAGGCGCGCACAACTCATGGAAGTGCGTTGAAGACACCAAAGGTGTTACATGCAATAATGGTGGTGGAAGGTAGTGCCATGGACATGATGCATGCTATGGACTTGAAAACTTAAAGCATTGCACATGGGATAAGGTGTTGCCATGCAAGGCATAAGGAGCAGCTACAGGTGCCAAAGGCACCATTGTGCACATTGCATAAAGGGCACCACCACTATGAGGGTGCAACATGCATAAAATAAAGTACAATCGAGGATGCCAAGGGTGCCACTATGCATAGCATAAAGATAATTTCTGGTCCAAAGGGTGCAACATGCATAAAACAAAGTGCAACTACAGATGCCAAGGGTGCCACTATGCATAGCATAAAAGGTGTCGCCACACACAAAGGGCATAGTGTGCATAAAACAAAGCATGGCCACAGATGCCAAGGGTACCACTGCGCATAGTATAAAAGGCATTTCCACTCGCATAGGGTGTAGCATGCACAAAATTAAGTTTGGTCATGAATGGCGAGGGCACCTGTGCATAGCATAAAAGTGACCACCGCTTGCAAAGGGCACAACACGCATAAAATAAAGTTCAACTATGGATGCCAAGGGTGCTGCCACGCATAGCATATAAGGTGCAACACATGTGTCTTACCTTCGCACTGGAGTGTCAAAGTTTGTGAATGAAAAGAGTTAAGGAGGGGGGTGGTAGAGGGGGGTTTATAACCCCCTCTGTGATTGCAGTTCGGGTAAGCGATTGCATGGCTTGCATTTGCATGTGTCTACGCGCAATTTCATTTTTCATTTTCTTTTTATTTTTCCAATATTTTTTTTTTTTTTTAATTTTTTCTAATTTTCTAATTTTTTTATGTTTTGAAATTTTCTAAATATTTTTTGTTTGTTTGTTTATTTTTTCTTTATGACTCTAGAATTTTAATTCTAATAAAATATCTTCTCCTAACTCTTGAACTGTGAGTCTGGGAGTTGAAAAGAAGTAGGGGGTCCCCATTCCTAGTGAGGAATGGGGCATGCATTGTGGACACCACAAAAAATAGGCTTGAAAAAAGGAAGAAATGACCAAGGCATTTCTTCATTAGCAAACATTCTTCCAATGCTAGTCAAACACCAACCAAACTTTGAACAACTTGAGCGTCTTTCAAGTGATTTAACAATCAAAATCTCAAAATTTGAAACCTTCAAGCCTAGTTTGTGCATTTTGTATTCATTCCCTTTGATGCCTCAAGATGCCATTTATCAAAGTTTTCTGACAACTTAAAACAATCTCCCATTCCTCCCAACCCATTCATTCAGAATCTCCATGAAGGCTTTTCATCAATCAATTGCTTGAGCAAATGAGAGAATCAGTTTGAGGGCTCTTAGCGGGATGCCACATTCTTTTAGCTTCTTGAATAATTACTCTAAGTCTTTCAGAATATTACTTTTGAAGAAGAAATATTTTGAATACAAGATACTTTGTTTTAAGAATTTATCTTTTGCCATTTCAAATCTTTAGAATCATTCAGTCTTAACACCATACTTTTCTCTTTTATTTTCTTTCTCCTTTTTTTATCTTTTGTATCTTGACTATGCTTAGACTATGTAGTCAGGGCATCGATGCTATTTCTTTTATTTGATCTCTTGTGAACATCCCCTGGATTTCTCTTTTAGAACTCTTTTAGAAACTCTCACACCAATTAATGATCTTAGCAACCTTTCAAGGAGACCCCTCCTATTTGAACTAGTTGAAGTTTGGATCATCTCTCATCATCTTTGACTTCAATTCAACATCCAAAATGATCAAATTTTAAAATTTGCAAAGTGTTGAGAACTTGTTGGTCTAGAGTTCTAATTTCCTAACTAAAAATCCCTTATTTCCACAAGAAATGTCCATTGCTCAGTTGGTATAAGAAACACAATATACAAATATTTTGACAAAGAAATACCTCTTCCTGAAATTGAAACCAAAGAGTGGTTAGTAAAATCTTGAGAGAAAATCTCAAATACACCATACCCCCTAGGACTTACACAACTTTGAAAGGAAACACACAACATGAAAGCAAACACACTTGTAGAAATAAGCACACTTGTAGGAATGGAAATATAAGTTAAATACATAAATAAAATCTAACTAATTTTATTTTTTGTGTCTTTTAGGCTTCAAAATAATGCTTTAGAAAATGCCCATTTATAGGTAAGGGAAGAAATTCCCCCTATAAGGAACTGAGCCTAGAAGTGTTTTCTCCAAGAATTTTTGATAAGAGCATGTCCACAAGCATTGAAACTTGGTATAGTTGCCTGACTTTTCTTTCACCTTATCCCAGAGTAGAACAAGGTTAGAAATCCTAAATGATTTGATCATGGCCCTTTTGTCAAACCATCTTTTGACAATAGTTTGATGTTTAGCCATATGCTCTAACACAACTATTTGTTTCTCATCCATCTCTAATAGATTCATTAATTTGATTTTTTTTTTTTTGGCATCTTCAGCATACCCACTCATGAAAATATGGAGAAGTTCCCAAAGCATTTTTTACTCTCACTTGATCTATCCATAAGGCATATTTGAGTTGTATATGCTAGTCCCTAGGATTCTCCTTCAACAATTGTCTTATTACTATGATCAAGTTATTGTTTGTAGATTTTGCTACTCCATTTCCTTGTGGGTAGTAATTTGAAGAGAATTTGATAATGACTTGATTTTTGAATGCCCACTGGGTTAGAAATGCAGATGCGAAAGCAAACCCATTATCACACATAAGGGTGAATTGCATTCCAAACCTAGTAACAATGTGTTCTTCCAAGAAGTCTATCATCACCTTAGTAGTGCAATTTTTGAATGTTTATGCTTCTATCCATCGTGTGTAGTAACTATAGTTGTGAGAATAAATGCATGTCTAGTTGATGATGGTGGGTTGATTGGACCAATGAAATCTAGGCCCCACTTTGTGAAGGGGTGTATCTTGTACATAGGCTATAAGGGTATTGCCAAATTCCTTTCTCTATTGGCACTATTTTGATAGATATGGCAGGAGTGCGCATGCTCAAAAATGTCTTTGAATATCGAGGGCCAAAAATAACCAGATCTTAAAATAATATGGGTCATTATTTCTACCAAATCATGTCCTGTACCATACTTATCATGGAAGTGTTCCAAGACTTCTTTTGCTTCCTCATGGCCTAAACACTTCAGATAAATCCCTTCATAGTTTCTCTTGTACTACTTGTTGTCATGTAGCATATAAGATTCAAACTTCATTTTAAGTCCCCTATGTTGTCAATTGTTCATCCACTTTGGGCATTGGTCTTGTAGGAGATAAAAAAATAATGTCTTGATACCAAACATCTGTCACTACTCCCTGATTAATGTCAACTTGTGATACAACCATCTTCTTCTGATCATCCTTATCTATTTCATCATCAAACTTAAATTCCATTTCATTTCCATCTTGGTTATCAGCTATCATCTTTGACAAGCCTTGACCTTTGACTAATCTCATAGATTGAATTTCAAGATTGAATTCTTGAAGGATGGCCATCTACTTTCCTCTCCTTTCATCAAGTTCATTCTGCATCAAGAGTGTTTTTATTGTCAAATTAGGTACAATTGAATACACCTTGCTTCTTAGTATGTAATGACAAAATTTCTTTACTGCCTTGATGAATGAAAAGGATTTTTTTATCAAGGTTTGAATAATTCAACTCTGTGTTCTTTAAAGGACAACTCATAAAAGCAATTGGTCTTTCATCTTCCTTCTCCCTCTTCTATGTGTGGATCCTTGCACAAGAGTGTTTGAAAGAAAAGGAATAGATCCTAAAAGGTAACTCATAATTAGGACTCACCAGGACTAGGGCCATAGAAATGGCCACCTTGATATCTTCAAATGACTTCTTTATCTTAGGCACCCATTCTGTTTTAGCCCCCTTTTTGAGTAAATCATTAAGGGGATGAACTATTTCTGCAAATCCACTTATGAATTTTCATACAAAATTTATCTTCTCTAAGAAAGACTTCAATTCCTTTTGACTATGTGGAGATGCTAACTTCATAATGGATTTGACTCTATGTATATCAATGGATATTCTACCTTTAGAAAGAACATGTCCCAAGAGCTTTCCTTTAGTAATGCCAAATGAACATTTCTTGGGATTGAGAGATATGTCGTATTTATGACATTTATTGAATACCTATCTTAGATCAACAATGTGGGTTTTGAAAAGATAGTCAAGTCATCCATGTAGATGACTATACATCTATTAATCAATCCTTTGAAAGCTTCATCTATTTCTCATTGAAATGTAGCTCGTGCATTAATTAATTCAAAGGGCATTCTTCTATAGGAAAAAGTTCCCCACTTCATTGTGAAGGCCGCTTTTAGCCTATCTTCTTCATCAACCATTACCTGATTATATCTTGAATATCCATCTAGGAAAGAAATCATTTTTGAATTTTTTACGATTTGTAGGACCACATCAAATGAGGGTAGAGGATAGTTTTCCTTTTGAGATGCCAGGTTCAAGTTACAAAAATCAACACAAAGATGAATATCTCCAGTCTTCTTCCACACAAGAACCAAATTTTCCACCCATGTAGAATGGTGGATAGGAAATATGATCTTAGCATCTAGTAGCTTCTTTACTTCTTTCATGATTAGTTGTTCTATGAGAGGATTTACCAGTCTTTGTCTTTTTCAGAATGGTTTGGCATTGGGTTTCAATGTGATGTCATGTGTGATAATCTTAGGATCATAAGTCTTCAACTCTTCATAGCTCCAAGAAATGACATCCTTATACTCAATGAGTAATTTGAGCATGTCTTCCCTTTCCTATGAGTTGCATGCTTTTCCTATCTGTACCATTCTTGGTTATTCATCAATACCCAAATTGAATGAGTCACATTCTTCGATTCCCTTTTCTTGGGTTTCCCTTATATTGAGTGTTGATTCATCACAATCAAAGATGCATTCTAGTTCAACCATTCCTTTTGGAATAGTGTTAGTTTTTAAATTCAGAACTCCATCTTCATATTCAATCCCATCATCTTTAGGTCTGTCATCTAGTGTATCATCAATTTCTTGTCCCTCAAAATGGTGACTGCACATGATAAACTCAAGTATATGTTGATCATCTTGAAAGACCTAGAAGTTTGTGATATTGTTAGGAATGGATGGAACAAAAACTAATTCCATTGAAAATCTTTTCAATTTGGTTCTTTCAACTGGCTATAAAGCACTTGCTAAAATGGTGAGAGCATCTGCTACCATATTCTTTCTCCTTGGAATGGATTTTATGTTTAAAGCTTTGAATTCATTCAATATATACCATACCCTTTTCTATAAGCAGGTAATCTTTTATCATTGCAAGAGTATATGGATTTTACTTGTCATATAACCAATTGAGAATTCCCTTCAATTATGAGAGTTGTGACTCCTTTCTCCAGTTCAAAGAGAAGTCCTTGAATTAATGTCTCATATTCTGTAATATTGTTAGTACATCTAAAATGTAATCAATATGCATCATAAAAAGACCTACCCTTTGGGTTGACCAATTTGATACCTACACTGGCTCCCATTTTTCACCTAGAACCATCAAGGTAGAGTGTCCAAACTACATTTTCCTTAGGTTTTATGACTTTATACTTATTTTCCCTTAACCTCTCTTTCACTTGAGCCTTGAATGACTATTTCTTAGGAACCCATTGTAACTTTCCTTGTATAGGACTTGATGAGTCCTCTTCATAATATGTAGATAGAGGAAGTGCATGTTTTTCTTGTTTGTCTTGAATCTCCCCTACCAACTCTTTGATTTCCTCAACTTTAGGTTCAAGATGAATGATTACTAAATTCCATCCTTTACCTTTCACATATTGTCTTCTTCTTTGGACTTTAATCATCCTAGGAGGAGGAGAAGACAAACCTCCACCATTTAAAGAGGTACCACTATATGGCACATTTAAATCTTCAATTTCTTCTTGGATCTATTCAACAAGGTTGGATTTCTTCTTGTTTTCCATAATGTGTGTCAGTATATTTGCAGCTGCTTCTTGACATGATGAGCATTCAAACTCAGAGTGACTGACTTAGTGTAATAAACAAAATCCTAGAAGGAGGAGGATGCTAGGATCAGCATCCTCTCCTAAACATTGTAAATTAGTCACCATATTGTCTATGAACTATGTCATGGTTTCACTTTTGGGTACTAGCACCTTAGGTTCTTGGTTTTGATCTTGAGGTGTATTGTTTGGAACTATATCTAGTACCATCACTTTGTATGAACCCAAATCTGATTTTAAGAATGCTATCTCATTTAGAGAATTCTAATCTATGATCATTGTTTTCAATTTTGGCTGAGCATCTATCTTGATTTGATTTTTCAATCCTTTCCATGGCAACCACAATTGAGTGAATTCTGTCGAAAACCATTCTCTCAGACATTTTGTCCATTCTTTGCTTAGAAGCAACCCATATGTTTTTTGAGATATCAACCACATGTATGTCGATAATGTCTTGAATCTAGGGTTCAACTATTAACTATATCCATAGATCTTTCAATACACCAATGACTTTTACCTCTATTTTATCCAACTATATCACCACTCAATTAGAGGGCTAAGGATTAATTACTAACCTTTGAGCTATCGACAATGGCATTATGTTACATGAAGCTCCTAAATCAATGAGGCAATTGTGAAGATTCTTCCCATATATCCTAATGCTAAGCAAGCACTAGGGTACCTCAACTTTGTCTTTGAACATAGTGGGCATCGCTTCTGCAACATTTACTTGTTCAGATACTATCTTTTGAGGAATAGTATTCGTATTGTGGGAAACCTTTGTATGATCCAATGTCTTCATAAGAGCTTCTCATTGTTGGGGACAATTCTGTAACATGTCAAACATGGACATATTAGCCTTAATCATTTTCAAATCCTCTACTGCATTGTACTTTTTAGTGGACCAAGTGGGATTCTTCAGTATAGTTGGTACATTAACTGGGTTCTCATTCTATTGTCCTCCATACATGGGTGTCACCGGTGGTGGATGTTTACTTGCTCTTGGATCTAGTGGAGTTGGTTGTAAACCTAGAGGAATCCCATCCATCAAAGGTTCCTTTCTATTTATGAGATTGTATGTATTCTGATTATCATTGTGAAAAGAAAACATCTCATCATGTTGAATATCAGGTTCTTGACTAAATCAGAATGATAATTCCTCACTTGCTAGTTGTTCCACTTGTGTATTTTGTGTAGAATCATAGGATTCCAATAGCATAGCATTGAATTGTATAGGAGGAGGACTGTCATTTACCTATAAAATTTTGATTCATCTCCTGATTGCCATTATAGTAAGAACCATCATTGTTGAGCATATTTTGGCTATCATCATACTGATTGATATCAGCATATTGAACATTGTTGTTGTTGTTATCAATAGGAATGCTTCCACTAGTCAGATGAGTGTTCCATTGCTAGTTCTATCTTTGGAAGCCATTATTTCGATCAGGAGGATTGAAGTTGTTTCCTCCATTTTTGTTTCTTGCATTATTGTTGTTATTTTTCCCATTGAAATTCATGTTGTAATTCTAACCAAAATTATTGTTGTAGGGGCCAACGTTGTTTCTTTAGAAGCTTTTATTTGATCCTTGTGACAATCTAAGACATGTCAATTCATTGTTTATTTGTGACATAATCTTCTTCATTTGACAAACTTCTTACATGAGGTTATTGTCTATTTCCATGGGAATTGTACCTTCTATTCAAAGAAAGCTATTTTTGGAGGCTCATACCCTAGATATGTTATCACCTAATTTTGTGGAGTGGGTGTCTACTCTAATGGAACTAGATTCATAGGTATGAATTGGCTAGGTAGAGTGGGTGCTCCCATGGGGTATTCTAGTATTGTAATGACTACTTGCATTGGAAGCATCATTCCTCTTCCATTAGAATTGGCTTTGTTTGTGAATGTGATCACTTCTACAAAGAGTTTATCCAATGTGTCAATATTTTCTACAAGAAGTCTTCTTAAAAAGATCACAATAAGATCGTCCATAGAATTTAGATAAATCTAAATAGTGGCTTTAGTCGGTATGGTGTATGTTTTTTCCAACTTGTGATAGGACATATTAAAGCAATGGTTGAAGTGGGAAATTTTATTAGCCGGGTTCCTTTTGATTCATATGAATTTTTGATGTATCATACTGGATTGATGAATGTTTTGAATTATTCCATGAATAATTTTTTGAATGTATCCCAATCTCCAATGCATCCGGGTGGAAAATTGATGTACCAATTGAAGGCAATTTCCCCCAAAGAGTAGGGGAATAAACAAAGAACCACATCCTCTTTAGCAACCTGCTTGTAGTTGCAAATTTCTTTGAATACCTTGAGATGATCTTCAACAGTTCAAGTCTCACCATAGATGAATTTGGGGCAAAACTTCTCAGCATTCTTAGGGAGGTCATGAAGTGCACCTCTCAAGTTTATTGGTGAGTCTACAACATTTGAAAAAAACTCCATTGGAGGGTTTTGAAAACCTAATAGTGGTTTTTGAGGAGTAGCTATCAGAATATGTGGTGGTTCACTAGGTGGTTGGAGTGGAGGTGGAGTTGAAGAAGATAATGAAAGTTTGAATGGAAGTTGTTGAACTCGAGATGTTCCCTTGTCACTACATTTTTTTCGGAAGTGGGTAAGCTTGAGAAACTCATGTGCGCTTGGCATAGACCTTAATGCTAGCTGAAATGGGGATTTTGGATCAATATCCTCTATCTTACATCAATTCTAGAAAGAGTGCACCTCTCTAGAGAAGTAAACTTTCTCCTCTTTCTAAATTTTACAGACCTACATTGCTATGGATCTATAGACCTATGTACTTGTGAAGCTGCGAACCTGAATTTGTCAAAAACTCAAGAAATTTTATGAACTTTTGTGAAGTGCAAATTATTGTACAAGTCCAAAATTTTGAAAGTTAGATAAGCTTTCTTCCTTTCCAGGAGTCTAAAGAGGCCCTCCTTCTAGCACCACTTTTGTTGGGTGGTCATTTTGCACAAGGTCAATGGTAGGAATCTATTGTGCAATTCCTCTCTTGAAAAGCTAATCTTTTGGGGATAAACTCCAAGGTTTAGTATTTGTCTTGCAATGTACCAAAATCTTCTTAGTTGAAGATAAATGTGATGGTTCATGAGGAGGCCTTTGCTGGTTCTGATTATAATCTTGAAATGAAGTAAATCTATTTTCTATCTCAAAATAATACACAAAAGAACAATATTTTTTTATTTTCTAGTTTTTCAATGAATGCAATTCTAAGAGTGCAACTAAAATGAGTTCCTATTCTAATAAGGGGTTAGCAAAGAAAATAACAAAACTAAAAGCAAATAACATGAAATTGAAATAACTTGAAATTGAAATTCTAAATGGACATAAGCTATAGAAAACAACATGCTATGAGTTAAAATTTTGAAGAAATCAGCAGGAAAGCAATGAAAATAGGAGCAATGCTTCCTAGAATCCACTGATGTAATTGTCAATGAGAAACTTTAACAATTGTATGATATTTCACCTTTCATCAAATCACAAGACCACAAAAAGTGTGCTCATGAGAGACAAAAGACTATGTAGACAGAGTTTGATTATCTCTTCTCAAGTTTGTTATGTCAGCAAAATTCGTAAATCTATAACAAACACCAAAACTAAAAGATTGCACAACTAGAAACAATGCAATAAACTTTTGTCTCAATCATAATCTCATGAACAAAATTCACAAAAATATGACACATTTAGGAAAGAATTACTACACTCCAAATGCAAGCACCAAAAGCATAATTTTATTGCATAATAATGGTAACCCTTGTTACATTTTACAGTGGGGTATTTATAAGAAATTGTCTCCTCAATTTGTGTTGAGAGTGAGAGATATTCTTCACATAATAAAATGCTTTTAACTAATAAAACAAGATAAATATATATAGACTAATAATTAATCTGGTGCTTAGAGGGACTCCATCCATATTTTATTCATTAATTGGATGCATGAGCCCTTTACATGTCAAAAATAGAGAAAACATGAGAGAGAAATTAGGAGGAAACCTTCATTCAAAGTGGGAGCATTTGGAGGTGCCAAAAATAGAAGTTGGTCCTTCACTAGGTGTGTGTCAAAGTTAAACTACCATCAGAATGTGTTCCTGTTGCATGGAAAGTGATATCTTTGGAACAAGTAGTTAACTATCGATGCACCTCTCAATTGCAAAGCTACGAACCTATGTACCTATGGACTTGCAGAGTTGTGGACCTCGACAAGGTCAAAATTTCAAAATTTTATTGTGTCAAAAGTGAAATTCTAACATCTAGGTTTTTTTCTTCTTCATCCCAAAGCTATGTTTGGATGTTTTCCCTTGAATTTATTTATCATCTCAATAATCTTAGCTGCATCTGGAAGATCTAAAACCTCATATTTATCCTTGACCTTTTGTCTATAGTTGTCCGCCTCAATTCAAATTTTTGCAAAATCTCTGAGTTTGGTGTCCAACTCTAACAAGGCTTCTTCTGTCATGAAGACTTGTCAAATGTCTTCATCAATAGGAACCTCCACAAAAATCTTCCTAAAGTTTTCCACTACTGTCTCTATAGCTAACAATTTCTCTCATTCCTCATCTTCAAAAATATCCAAGCATGCATCACTGTATTGTCTTTCTGCTTCCAAAATTTGTCCTAGGGCTTGGTCCTTGAGTTGATGAATCCCCTCATGTAATGTCTCCATTACTTTATTGCTATTTGTTGTTTTCTCTATCCAATCATCAATCATGTCTAGTTCTTCTCTGACATATACATCATTCAAAACCCAATATCTTTGGCCCTTTATGGCTTGTAGAGTCTGCAAATCCTTACTCCAAGCATGCACCTCATCCATGATACTAAAGTCCTACTTCAAAATTTCTATGATATTATTTACATTCTCCTACGTAGCATGGAGTAACTTTAGATTCCCTTTGATGATTGTAATACGTTTCTCCTCAAAAATTTATTGCCACTCCTGACAAGCTCTCAAAAATGGGTCTAATTGTACACCTCTTTCTTCTCTAAGTACAATGTTCAAAGTATGCTCAAGGTGTTCAGGATCAAGAGGACCAATGACTTTGACTAGATATCCCTTTAGGATCTCAACTTGCCTTCGAAGTGCTTAGAGTTCAATCTCCTCTTGTTCCATGTACTTGAGGACTTCTTTGACTCTCATAGTCATCAATTTTAGGGTTGAATCTTGTGTAGGCCTTCCCAACATACCATCCTTTAACTCATAATCTTTGAGACTAAGGCCTTCCAAAATCTATGCCTTTAGGAGGGAGAGCCACTTGTGCAAATAAATCCTAGTTTTGTATGTTGATGATAAATGCCAATGGCGCTGCCTCATGTGATGGAGACTCATGTTTGTTCAAGATCTCTACAATATCACACATTTCTTCCTCTAAATCATGGAATTGAGGCTTAGTAATCCTCATTATCTCCTTTTGGATATATCTAGGGATGTATCTTATTGAGGACCTGGCTCTTGATGATGAAGGAGTATGTTCTACAACTTCCTTCCCTTTTTGGCTCTTGCTAGGAGTTGTATTCTATTGGGAGGGCTCTTCTAATATAACCTCAATCTTAGTAGACTTGGTAGCTTGAACCTTGGTGTCATGGGAAAGTGGTTGAGAATATTCCACCAGTTGTCATTCTTACACTTCACCAATAGCCATTTACTTTAGTCTCTCCTTTGATAATGGTTCCTTCTAAATATGCTCTTCCTTTGAACTCTGAGGTGGAGGAGTCATCAAGCCCCATTCTACCATTGTAACTCATGGTGGAGATGGAGGAGTAAGATTAGGACCTTATGTATCTGGTAGCATCTGTGTCTAGTCTTCCTACTGAGGTTCACCTGTAGGAGTTTCCCTGATCAACTTTGTACCTAGGAGCATGAAATCAAAATCTGACATTGAGAAAACATCATCACTTTCTTCATTCTACTCATCCACCCATTGTTGAACTTCATCTTCTAAAGAAGAGAGCACTAAAGTTTCTGCTTGAATGGATGGTGGGGTACCCATGGCACTCTTTCTCCTTTGCAACTTTGTAGCTCTAGCTAGCTGAGTTCTTCCCTATAGGGGCACTTGTTTCACTTCCTCTTATGATTCTTCTTCTTCCTCCTCTTTGTCTCCTTCTAGAATGCTTTCAAGAATATATGGATTGGGCACTAATATTCTACTGATCCTTTTCCTTTTCTTTGTCTAAATCTTAATCCTCTTCTTTCATTTCTTGGAGATAGAAGGAGAAGCTAGCTCTTCTTACACAAGAGGAATGGAGACTTGTGGAATCTCCCCCTCTTCTAGTTGAGTAGACACAATGGGAGGCAACTATAGTTCATCCTGGACTTGAGTAGCTCTAGTATCTTGGGACCCTTGTGAGCTCTATTCCTACTACTAGGGAGACACCTGTTATGTCTGAATCCTCTAAGGAGAGGTCCTCTTTCTTTTGTTCTTTCCCATCCTTTCAAGAAGGTGATAATATCCAACTGGACGATCAAGCTAGTATACTATTTTTGGTTTGATAGGAGATTGAGATGCAAAGGTAGAAATTGTTACTTTCCTTCCTCTACCTCTTTTTGGGTGAGCATGTGCATGGAAGATCACTGTGTCTAGAATTGGATCAAGTGGAAAAGGTTTCTTGATCCAATCCTTTATCATTCTAATGATATTCCTTGCTCGATGATTAATATCATCGACCTCCTCCCTCTCAACTTCAACATTCATAATGGGTCTTTCACCAATTTTGTTAGCATTGAACAAGGGGTTCGGTAACTCCTTAGAACCCTATTGCTTTATCTCCTCTAGGATGTTCAATTGGAGAGCCTTTTATACTAGATACAAAGTCATCCTACAATAGTCCCTAATGTGAACATCATAGTCATTCATGGCATTCATCTAGTGATCTTCAACAACATCCTCATGATGGAAGTCTCTTCCTGCCAAACTTTCCACTTTCCCAACATTGTCAAAGTATGGTCGAGGAGAGTTGTATTCTTCAAGGGGATAATTCTCCCATTCCCACTCAAAGGATGGAATTTCTTGTTTCCTCTTCATCTGATACACTCCAATGACCAATGGCCATGCCCAGAAAGGTCTTCATTATCTCTTTATCTTCTCATAGGCTGACTCAATTTTTTGAGATATCTCCAAAAGCACCAATTTGTCTCTTGGGTAGCTCAGGAGCTTCTTAGGATTGATAGAGGCACCAGCAACCTATAGATATGTGAACATTTTAAATTGGATGAAATAGGCTCTGAGAGCTATGACTTGTGCTTTGGCTTCATCAGATAACCTCTTTCCATAATCTCCCTTGGGGAATCAAATGATTACAAAGATGAACATATTATTCACAAATTTGTATTCTTTGCTCTGCCCTGAGAGCTTCTTCTTCACCAATTGAGGGTAGAGTACATATGTCCATGCATTCGGATCTTACATACTGTCTCTCCTATACAAAATGGGATAGTTTGTCACCCTTGCTACAAGTAGGTACACCATGTAAGAAATCATGTACAAAATTATTCTTATCCTTTACTGTCCTCAGTTGCTCACACAAGTTTTCACTTAGTGTGGTGGCCCAATCCAGTGGTATCTTCACCTGTCTGATGGTCTTAATGA
This sequence comes from Cupressus sempervirens, assembly GCA_028749045.1. NCBI lineage: Eukaryota > Viridiplantae > Streptophyta > Pinopsida > Cupressales > Cupressaceae > Cupressus > Cupressus sempervirens. Next base: position 669,800,971 of record CM053784.1, on the reverse strand, counting down.
AGTTGACCATAAATGTACTAAGGTGGCTTGGTGCTAGTAAGCCCATGACTGTACTCAAGAGAATGATGAAATAACCGATATCTTCCTTCATATATCCTCAGGTCATATCCACTTTTCCTGTTATCTTTCCCCTTGGGGGCTTCTCAATGAGATAAGAAGATTGTATGATGTCCATGGCCTCTTGTTGATTCTCCCTATACCATCTCTATACTGTTTCATATGAGAGTCAGATGAACTGGTCTGCTCTAGGAAGGTGGAAGACCCTCTCAATGTTTTCACATTGCAAATCCAACACTACTTCTTTGGTGCCACTCTTGACTACTCTCTCATCGAGAACAAAATGTTCTGAAAGGGCCATGATCAATTCAACTAATTGTATTGACACAAGATGTGATGTTGCATTCACCAATCTAGAATAGATCAATGTAGACATCATGGTTGACCTCTCTATTGTCTTGTTGCAAATTCTTAGGAATTTTCCTAGATCTGTGTGCCTGAGGTCAGTATTTCTGGTCTCAACATAATCATTGTGGAATCTTGACCTTGAAGGTACACCTTGGAATTTGAATATGATAGATTTGGGCGCTATTCTAGATGTGGATGCCATTTGATTACCTGCACATTACGATAGAACAAAATAAACATTAGTTAATTAATAGACCAAAAAAAATTGCAAAAAAAATAAAATTATTTAATTAAAGTCTAAAGAAAAGTCCCATTTGGTTTATTCCATCTCTTTTATCATTTTTTTAATCTTTTTTTTGTTTTGTTTTGTTTTTTTTTAAAAATTTGAATTAAATTTAAAAATAAAAAATGTATGTGGGGTTTTATAGAGGTGCGTGTGGCTCATGGCGGTGTGTTGTAGACACTAATGGTGTCATGTGTGATGATGGCAGTGGAAGTTGGTGTCGCTGGTGTAATGTGCACAGTATAAGGTGCCACTATGCAAGGCATAGGAGTGGCCATAGGTGCCACCACGCACATAGCATAAAATGTGCCACCACTATGTGGGCATAGCATGGTCCTGGATGCTAAGGGCATCACTACGCATAGCATAAAGGGAACCACCACTCCAAAGGGCACAGCATGCATAAAAAAAAGGATGGCAGCAGATGCCAAGGGCACTACTATGCATAGAAAAAGGCACCACCACTCACAAAGGGTGTAGCATGCATAAAACAAAGTGCAATCATGGACGACAAGGGCGCTACCACACATAGCATAAAAGGTGCCACTACTTACATAGGGTGCAATGCACATAAAATAAAGCACGAACATGGATGCCAAGAGTGCCACCGTGCATAGCATAAAATGTGGCACTTCTTGCATAGGGTGTAGTGCACATAAAATAAATTGTGATCATAGATGCTAATGGCACCATCGTACATAGCATATAAGGCATAGTGGAAAAGTCTTACCTTCCCACTGGAGTGCCAAAGTTTATGAATGAAAAGAGTTAAAGAGGGGGGTGATAGAGGGGGGTTTTATAAGCCCCTTTGTGCTCGCAGTCACACGGGTGTATGAGTGCACAGCTTGCACTTGCATGTGTGCATGTGCAAATTCATTTTTCATTTTCATTTTTTTTTTCTTAATATTTTTTATGTTTTTGTGTTTTTTGAAATTTTATAATTTTTTTTTTTTTTTGAAATTTTCTATTTTTATAATTTGTTTTGATGACTCTAGAACTCTAATTCTAATAAAATATTTTCTCTCGACTCTCGTACTGTCAGTTTGAGAGTCGAAAAGAAGTAGGGGGTCCCCATTCCTAGTGAGGAATGAGGTGTGTGTGTGGACACCACAACAGTTTTGAATCTAGTAGAGAAATTTGTGAAAGTAATATTTGGTTGAGATTGCAACATCTAGTGTAGATGTCATTACTATGGAGAATTTGGACACATTGGAATAAATTGTGTAAAACATCATTTGAGGAAAAGAGATACCACTAAAACATGTTTCATCTATACAAAACTTGGTCACATTTCCATGAATTGCATGAATACAAGTAAAATTGAAGATGAGAAAAATAAAAAAGCTTAAAACATCTAAAAATAGATGAGACAGTAATGGGTTCCTAAGTCTATCAAGGATACAAGTCAAAGTAATGATCAAGTCACTCAAGAATTGGGTGACTTTATCATTTCTACTTGAGTTCTCAAAGGAGAAATTGGAACTATGCTATTAAAGAAGCCATCAAAAATAGTTCTAGATTGAAAGAGAAAAATGATCCAAATTAGTATCTAGAAACAAAGGGATCACTAAGTACAAGTGTCTACTGAGTTATCTTCTCTATCGAGTAAGGTTGGGTCATAGACTCTATTGAGCTAGGTTGAGTGATAAAGATGTTCATGGTTACCAAGTCACAAAAACTTTGCTGAGTGTTCAATGCAAGAGTAGTGGATGATAGTCTGTCAATGTGATGTTAGTCAATCTACCTTCATACTAAGCATTTATGGAGAAATTTTAACAAAAGGCATGAAATCAAAGTCATTTCTTACTGTGAAATTTTGAATGCTATTGCAAAAGTGTGATCTTCGAAGCTTCCAAGTGATTTGAGAAAATTTCCAATGAAAGTTTTAAAATTCCCTCAAACCTTACCAAGTGACGATGGCATCTAGTAGTAGCAAGGTCAAGTGAGGATCTGGCATGGTTTTTGGAGTGGAATAGAAAGCACTTGATTTCAAGCTCACTCCTTTGATCACCAAAACCTTAGATCTAGGTGGAGCTCAATCTTAAATCCCTCCAAAGGTACTTCTGGTTAATGATATTTACACTCATTTAAAATGTGTTATTCAAGAAATTGGTACATTGGAAATGGATGATACCCTAGGTCAACTATGTGTAAATGGAGTTTTGAAACCTAAGTGCCAACATCTAGAAACTAAAGGGTTAACTCATATCCCTCACATGCCCCATGAATTTCAAGTTAAACAGATTAGGTTTATCCTCTGTTGGGTGCATAATGGTAGGTTGTGATTAGAACAACTAGCGTTGATAACAAAGAAGATGATTCATTGAATTAATGGCCTCCCAATGCTAGCCAAGGCCAAAACAAAAAAAAACCCTAAGTCGGGTAGTGTTGGATAAGAAAATCCTAGTAGAATGGGATAGCAAAGGAATGAAAATCACCATGTTTTTTATATTTGTAGAGTTGTCATTTTACACGATGCTAAATGACAAGAATTCTTGCAAACTCCTCTCTTGAAAAGTTGATCTTGTAAATTGAATCCAAGGTTCTTGGGTGATCTTGCAACCTAATAGAACCCACTCAATTGATGATAAATGTGAATGTTCATGAGAAGGCCTTTGTTGGTTCATTTTGATTTTGGATGGAATGTAGAATCTGCACACTATTTCAAAAATAACACTAAAAGAAAACTATGTTTTTGTATTTTATGTTTTTTATAAGTGCAATCTAACTGTGCAACTAGTATGAAATCCTATTCTAACAAGGGGGTTAATAAAGAAAAATACCAAGAACTTAAAGAAAATATCATGAAATTCAAAAGAAAATAACATGAAATTGAAATCCTAACAGACATAAGCTACAAAAAACAACACACTGTGAGTTAAGCTTTCAAAGAAATTGGTGGATAACCAATGAAAATAGGAGCAACACTTCCTAGATTGCACTAATGTAATTGTTGATGGAAAATTTCAATAATCGGATGATGTTTCATTCTTCATCAAATCGCAAGGCCACATGAAGTGTGCTCATGTGAGACAAAGAGTTATGCAAGCACAATTTGGTGATTTCTTCTCGAGTTTGTTACATCAAAAAAATTTGTAAATATATAGCAAACACAAAAACTAAAAAATCACACAACTAGAAACAATGCAATAAACCTTTAGCTCAATCACAAACTGATGAAAAAAGTTCACAAAACAATAACACATTAAGGCAAGAATGACTACACTCCAAATGCTCGCACCAAAAGCATAATTTATTGCATAATAATGGTGGCCTTTGTTACATATTACAATGGGGTATTTATAAACAATCATCTCCTCAATTTGTGTTGAGAGTGAGAGATATTCTTCATGCAATAAAATTCTTTTAAATAATAAAACAAACTAAATATATACAATCTAACAATCTAACTGGTGCTTAGTAGGATGCCATCCATATTTTATTCATTAATTAGATGGATGAGCCTTTAAATGTCAAAAACAAAGAAATTATGAGAGAGAAAGCATGAGAAAGCTCTAAGTCAAAGTGGGAGTGTCTAGAAGTGCCAAAAATAAAAACTGATCCCTCACTAAGTGTGTGTCGAAGTTAAACTACCGTCAAAATGCATTTTTGATGCATGGAAATTGCTATTTTTGGAGCAAGTAGTTAACCATCAATACACCTCTAAATTGCAGAGCTACAAACCTCTATTCCTGCACACCTGTGGAGCTATGGAGCCGTGGACTTGCTGACCTTGACAAGATTAAAATCTCAAAATTTTATTAAGCGTCAAAATTTAAATTCTAGCATCTGGGTTTTGTTCTTCTTCATCCCAAAGCTATTTTTGGATGTTTGCCCTTGAATTTCTCTATCATCTTAGTAATTTTGGTTGCATCAAGAAAATCTAAAGCCTTGTATTTATCCTTAACATTTTGTCTATAATTTTCTACCTCAATCTTGGTGTCATCAAAATCCTTGAGTTTGGTATCCAATTCTAACAATGCTTCTTGAGTCCTGAAGGCTTGTCAGATGTCCTCATCATCAACAGCCTCCACAAAAATCTTCTTGAAATTCTCCACTACTATCTCTATAGGTAGCAACTTTTCTTGTTCCTCATCTTCAAAAATATCCAAGCATGCATCACAATATTGTCTCTCTGCTTCCAAAATTTTCTCTCAAGCTTGGTCCTCGAGCTAATGGATCTTCTCATGTAATGTTTCAATTACTTTATTGCTATCTGCTATCTTTTCTATCTAGTCATCAATCATATCTAGCTCTTCTCTGTTATATACATCAATCAAAACCTAGTACCTTTACCCCTTTATGGCTTGTAGAGATTGCAAATCCATACTCTAGGCCCATACCTCATCCATAATATTGAAGTCCTACTTCAAAATTGCTATGATCTTATTCAAGTTTTCCTATGTAGTATGCAATAAATTCAAATTCCTTGTGATTATTTGGATACCTTTTTCCTCAAAAATTTCCCACCACTACTGACAGGCTTTCAAAAATGGATCAATGTGCACCACTCCCCCTTCTTTGAGAATAGTATTCAAAGTCATCTCAAGGTGATAATGACCAAGAGGACCAACTACTTCGGCTAGATATCCTTTTAGTATCTCAACCCATCTTCAAAGTGTTTGGAGTTTAGCCTCATCTTGATCCATGTTCTTGAGGATCTCATTGACCCCCATGGTCATCATCAATCAAGCTAAATCTTGTGTAGGCCTCCCCAACATAACATCCTTCAATTCATAATCCTTGAGACCAAGGTCTCATCCATCTGTGTCTTCAGGAGGGACATCCACTTGTGCAAATAATTCCTAGTTTTGTGTGCTAGTGACAAACACCAACAACATTGCCTCATGTGATGGAGACTCAGGTTTATTCAAAATATTTGTAATGCCACAAATGTCTTTCTTTGAAGCACGGAATAGAGGCTTAGTACTCATCATTATTTCTTTCTCGATCCATCTAGGGATGCATTCTACTAAGGACCTGGCTCTTGATGATGAAGGGGTATGTTCTACAAATTCCTTCCCTTTGTTGCTCCTACTTAGATTTGTCTCTTGTTGGGAGGGCTCTTCTTCTATAGCCTCATTCTTAGTAGACCCTATAGCTTGAACCTCAGTGTCTTGGGAAGGTGGTTGAGCATATTCCACCATTTGTCTTTTCAAAACTTCATCAGTCACCATTTGTTCTAATCCCTCTTCTTGTGATGGTTCCTTCTAAACCTATTCTTCTTTTGAACTTAGATGTGGAGGAGTAACCAAATCTTTATCTACCACTATAATTTGTGGTGGAGATGGGGAATCAAGATCAGGACCCTGTGTGTTTGGGGGCATCTATGTCTAGTCTTTGTATTAAGGTTCACCTATAGGGGTGTCCTTGATCTTATCCCCAATCAACTCTATCCCCACGAGAATAAAATAAAAATTTGATATTGAAAAAATGTCATTTCTCTTTTCACTCTACTTATCCACCCACTACTATACTTCATCTTTTGAGGAAGAGAGTTCTAAAGGTTTTGCTTGGGTGGATGGTGAGATACCCATGGCACTCTTTCTCCTTTATAACTTTGTAGCTCTTGCTAGCTGAGTTCTTCCCTATTGGGGTACATTTTCCTCTTCCTCTTCTAATTCTTCTTCTTCTTCCTCTTCATCCCCTTCCATAATAGTTTCAAGAATAGATGGAGAAGGCACCAATCTTCTATTGATCCTTTGCCTCTTTTCCATCCAAATCTTAATCCTCTTCTTTTTTTTCTTGGAAGTAGAAGGAGAAGCTAGCTCATCTTGTGCATGATGAATGGAAATTTGTGGAATGTCTCCCTCTTCTAGTTGGTTGGGCACAATGAGAGGGAATTGAGGTTCATCTAGGACTTGAGTAGCCCCAATATCTTGGGACCCTTGTGCACTCTCCTCCTGCTGTTGAGGAGGCGCCTATTCTTTAGCCTATTCTATTTGAATCCTCTGAGGGGAGGTCCTCTTCCTTTTGTTCTTTCCCTTCCTCTCTAGAGGGGATAGTATCCAATAGGGTGATCAAGCTAGTATACTTTCTTTGGCCTAATAGGAGGCTGGGCCACAAAGGCAAGAATTTCTACTTTCTTATCTCTACCTCTTTCTAGGTGAGCATGCACATGGAAGATCACTATATCAGGTATTGGATCAAGTGGGAAAGGTTTCTTGATCCAATCCTTTTTCATTTTGATGAAATGCCTTGCTTGATTATTAATATCATCAGCCTCCTCCCTGTCAACCTTAGCATTCATAATGGGCCTTTCTCCTATTTTTTCTGAGTTGAATAGGGTGTCTAGTAGCTCCTTCAAATCCTGTTGCCTTATCTCCTCTAGGATGTTCAACTGGAGAGCCTTCTCTACTAGATACAAAGTCATCCTACAATAGTCCCTTATGCAGACATCATAGTCATTTGTGGCATTCATTCAATTATCTTCAACAGAATCCTCATGTTGGAATTCCTTTTGTGTGCTAGGCTCTCTACTCTCCTGATATTATCAAAATATGGTTAGGGAGAGTTATACTGCTCAAGGCGATGATTCTCCCATTCCCACTAAAATGACAGAATATCTTGTTTCTATTTGACTTGGTATGGTCCAATGACCAAATTCCATGCCCAGCAAGGTGTTCACTATCTCGTTATCTTCTCATATGCTAACTTAATTTTTTGACCAATCTCCAATAGCACTAGTTTGTCACTTGGATATCTTGGGAGCTTCATAGGATTGATGGAGGCACCAGCTACTCAAAAATATGTGAACGTCTTGAACTAGACGAAGTAGGCTTCGAGAACTATAATATGTGCTTTGGTTTCATGGGATAACCTCTTTCCATAATCACCCTCAATGAATTGGATGATTGCAAAGATGAACGCATCATTCACAATTTTGTATTCCTTGCTTTTTGTTGAGAGCTTTTTCTTTACTAGCGAAGGGTAGACTATGTATGGCTAGGCATTAGGATCCTTCATACTGGCTCTCCTATACAAATCGAGATAGTTTGTCTCCCTTGCTGCAAGCCGATATACTATGTTAGAAGTCATATAAAAATTCTTCTTGTACTTTACTATCCTCAATTTCTCACACAAGTTTTCACTTGGTGTGGTGGCCCAATCCAATGGTATCTTCACTGCTGTAATGGTCTCAATGAAGTTGACCATGAAAGTGTTGAGGTGGCCTACTGCAAGTAAAACCATAACTTTGATTAAAAGAATAATGGAATAACTAATATCCTCCTTCATGTATCCTCAGGTCATATCCACTTTTCCTATTATCTTTCCCCTAGGAGGCTTCTCAATGAGGTATGATGATTGTATAATTTCTATCACCTCCTACTGGTGCTCCTTGTACCATCTTTCTGCTACTTCATATGGAGTCTAATGAACTAGGAGATGGAAGACCCTCTCAATGTTGTTAAGTCATAGATCCAAGACAACCTCTCCAGTGACACTCTTGACCACCCTTTCATCAAAAACAAAATGTTGTGCCAGTGTCATTATTAGTTCTGTTAATTGTATTGATAGAGGATGCGATGCCATGTTTACCAACCTGAATCGAATAAGTGAAGATACTAGAGCTTATCTCTCAGTTAGTTTGTTACATATTTTGAGGAATTCTCCTAGATCAATGTGCCCTAAATTAGTATCCCTAATTTTCATGTGCTCGTCATGAAATCTCAATTTGGCTAGTATGCCTTGAAATTTGAAAACTATAGTCTTGGATGCCATTCTAAATGTGGATGCCATTTAGTCTCATGCACATCATGAGAAATTTTTTTTATTAGTTCAAAATAATAAAGACTTGAAAATATAAAAAAATAAAAAATTAAATTTAACGAAAAAAACATAAAGAGCAAAAATAAGACTTCCAATTTTGGTGCTTTTGATTTAACTTTTAAAACCTATTTTCACTCTATTTTATTTATTTATTTATTATTATTATTATATATATATATATATTCAATTTTTTTTGGGTTTATTGGGCATGCAAGAAAGGCAGAGTGCACGGTGATTTATGATGCTAAGAGGTGGAGTGCACATGATTTAGGGTTTTGAGAGTAGACTAGGTAGCACAACACACAAGCAAGCAACACCATTTTTCAATGGGTAGGTGGCATGGTGCCACCAAGAAGGGTGCGCATGGTGCATTTATGAGCACGACACCACCAAACAAGGAACAATCCATGTTATGTGTGTGGCACCAACAAAAAAGGCACAGGCAGTATTATGTGTGCAGCACCAGAAAACAAAGTACAGGCAATGTTATGTGTGTAGTGCCACCAAACGAGTTGAGTGTGGCACTATTGTGCATGGCAGCACCATCAAACAAGGGAGCCTATGGGTAGTGGTTATGCATGGTAGTGCCATCAAACAAGGGTGCTTGCAGGTAGTGGTTATGTGCACGACACAAAACATAAAAGGAACATGATTAGCATTGACAGGGAGGTGTGAATGGTGCCTTCACAAAGGGTGCACATAGTACCACCAAGGGGAGCATGTGACACCTTCACAAAGTGCACGTGTAGTGTCATCAAGGAGGAAGCACATGGTACAAAACATAAAAGGGGTGCAGTTTATTATTTTGGGTGCTTACCTTTTGCACTCAATAAAAAAAATGATAAAGTAGAATGGTGAACTGAAGGTAGGAGTTGGGGGTTTTATAACCCCTTGCCCACTTGTGGCCCCATGTAGGTGCACACCTCTCATACGTGTGCGCGCAAAAAAATATTATATATATATATATATATATATATATATTCCTAATTTTTATTTTTTATTTTTATTTTCTATTTATTTATTGATTTATTTATTTTTTTGACTTTTTCAAAATTTCAATTTTTAAAGGTTTTTCAATTTTATGACTCAAACATTTTCTTAAATCTCAAACCATGAGTTTGAGAGTCCGAAAAAAGTAGGGGGTCCCCATTCCTAGTGAGGAATGGAGCATGAATTGTGGGACCACAACAATATTGAATTGAAGTTTGGTATTCATGTCATCGCACATAAGATTTCTAGCTCTAGTAGGTTGAATAGTGTGTCATGTGAAGTTGTGGACTTGGCATACAAGGTGGTAAAGAACAATTTGTTATTTGACCTTGCCGAGCTATTCCTGAGATAGTTCAACAAGATCATGGAAAGGATAAGGAATTCAAAGAATAACCCATGCAAGTTTGGTTCCTTGTTGACTTGTCTATTCTTTTTTGTTTAGAAATTCTTTCTTCAAAAGGCATTGTTGTATGGAGAAAAGATGTGCCTGTGCTTTATCATATAAATGAGTATATTGCAGAAATGGGTGAAAATTATAATAGTATCATGGATAATTATTTTGATGTATTCAAAGAGAAAATGAACAATAGGTTTTGAATCCCCAAGAAAATAGTTGAGGACTATAGGGATGATGTATGTTTCATGGTGAATTGTGACAAAGTTTACGTTCATGCAGTTAAACCTAGAATTGCATGGGTAAAACCTCTTGGTTATGAGGTCAATATTGATGAAACCAAAGATATTATTGAAGCCCTTGTCAATGAGCTAGTTGATCCTAAGGCTACATATTTTGGAACATATGATCAAGTAAAATCTAGGATTGAAATTGAGATAAAGCTTCCTTAGAAGGTAAACAAAGAGAAGAAAAGAATTGCAAAACTGAAATCTAGTTCAACCCTTTTCTTAACTAAGAGTAAAGGAGAAGATGAGGAAGTAGAGGATATGGAAGTACAGGAGGTAGAATCTGAGGAAGAAGAGCCATTAAAGAAGAAAGGAAAGGTAATTATTACCAAGCCAACCAAGCCACCCACTATAGTTTTCACAAGGAGATCTTCGAGGAAGAAGTTTGACAAGGAATGAGGAGAAATTTTATTTAGAAAACCTTAACCCACCTTCCAAGATAGATTAAAAAATTTGGAAGTAGGAGCAGACATACAAAATTTCAAATCATTAAATTATGAGATTAGGACAGCAGAGCAGTGGAAGCAGATTGAAGATCTAGTGATGAATAAAATGGGTAGGTGGAAATACTCACTAGACCAACTTGCCTCTCAAATTCCAAATGATTTGTTGGAAAAGATAAAGCCAAGATGGGATTTTTCCATGTAAACTATCAAAGACATATATGGGCAAACCTTGAGGTAGCTATTATCGAGCATATTAGATGTTAAGGTAAAAGAGTCATTAAAGAAAAATGAAGAAAAATTGACTCTAAAGTTTAATACATGTCTAGTTTTGATTAAGGACATTGAGCATGTTGTAAGGAACACAACAAAAAATTGGAAGAATATTTATCTATTACATAAACCAAGTGATTTTTTGATCAATTTCAAAGATGATGATGATGAAAAAGATAAGGAGAAAGATGAAGAGGAGAATGTTAAAGAAGCAACTCATTTTGACAATGAAGAAGATGAAGAGGATCAAGGACAAGAAGCTATCAAGGAAGCAACGTTAGATGATGAGGAGACTAGTCCAGTTTAGATAACTACAATAGTCATTGCCTTAGTTCCTCACTCTCCAAGAAAACCAGTAATCACATCAAGCATGGAGACAACCCTAAGAAGTTTGATTGTGACCACCGGTGCCAATCCAATCATCCAATAAATCTTTGCTCATACTCATCTTAGCACGTCATTTATAGAAGTGACCTCCACTTCATCTATCAAGCTATAAATTCCTCCTTCATCTACCAAGTTGAGTACTTCAGTTTTGACATCTCTAGTTTTGAGCACACCAATTTTGGATTCTTTAGGTATTTCTATAAATATTCCTTCAGTAAGTACAACATCAATTTTTGTAATAAGTCCTAGCATGTCTACCATTATTTCTATTCTAGGTGTAAAAGAAATAAGTGTAAGGGCAGTTGATCCCAAGGTTCAACTCAACACAAAAATTTTGAGTAAAGGAAAAGAGCTAGAGGAAGATATTGATTTAGATGAGGAAATTGTTATCCCAAATTGGGACATTTCCAAGCTTACCGTAGACCAAATGTAGTTATTTGGTGAACTCCTCTAGAAAAAGGCTAAACAATAGAAACTAAGAGAGGAGAGAGATAAGGAATTTAAAATAAATGAAGATGTAAAGAACATTTTGGTAGAAGCCATAGGTATTGAGGTTGACTCTTCTCAACCAATTTTATATCAGCTAGCAGAGGTAGTGCAAAAATTTAATGAAGACATCAAGGGACAAGAAAAATTAGTGCAAAAAGTAGAGAAGAAGTTTGATAATAAAGTTTTGGAGCACATTCTTAGCAAATAGCCATTCATCAAGTAGAACTTTCTATAATTTTTGGCAATTTAGAAGCATCTTGTACAAATGTGTCATCACTTTTTGGAAAGCTTTGTGATGTCTTTGAGTTTACAAAAGAAATAAAGGACAAATTGTCCAAAATAAATGAAGATTTGAAAGTTAGTTCTCAGTAGTTGCAACTTTACCCTAGTTCAAGCTCTATACATTTTCAAAGGATAAGATTTTTGTCAGATATGTAAGTAGAACTACTTAGAGAAGAAGCAAGGATTAGATCCACATTGATAGAAATTCAAAACATAATTCTTCCCATCATGGATGCAAGATAGAAACATCTTGTACATTCAAAAACTCTCATCCATGACAAAAACTTCTCCATTGTAGATCATATGATAGAATTATTAGTAGAAATCCAAATTGCACTTCACACATGCAAGATTCTGCAAGACAATTGGGATCACATCTTGGCGATCATTCTCAAGGTATAGAATAAGTCTTTGGCATTAATGTCAAAAAGGGGGAGAAAAGATACATGTATGTAGAAAATCATATGTTATGGGGGAGATCGTGCAATAAGTTGAAAAATCAATAAGGGAGTAAGACATGTATAGAGAGATATATTTTATATAGCAAGAAGATGTATAGTATATTGTATGAAGGAGCCTTACCATGTACAGATATATCCCTTAAAAAATCAATTTTGAAAAATCTCAAAAATAGTATACTCTACCAAGCTAGTATTGCAAGAATGGATAAAAGGTATTCAAGAAAATTTTTGAATTTAGTTTTGGCTGATAAGTGTTTTTTTCACTAATGCCAAAGGGGGAGATTGTTGAAATATCATTCAAGTTTGTTATTAGTGACACACACTTATTAAAATTGTATATAGCTACCAATCTCACTTACAGTTCACAGTGTTTTCCATGTATTTTAGTTGTCACTGAGTTCTATAGTTGTTACTGAGTCCTTTGGACAAATCTTAGTGGTTACTGAGCAATCATAATTACAATGAAGATCAGGAGTGTAAACTATACATCTCAGTGTATGCCAATTTACTAGTTCAAGGCGAGCTATGTAGTGTTCACCAAGTTCATAGTGTATGTGATGTTATTCCAATGTTAACCAAGTGACTCAGTTTATACTGAGCTTGAGGAGAGAATGTTTATCGAGTCATGTCATGGTAAACAAGTGATTTAGTTTATATGACAAGTTTCATAATATCTACCAAATCAGCAATGTAGATCATGTTCAGGACTACTTGGAAGTGATCAGTATGGACCAAGCTTCTACATCTACCAAGTGTATAACAATGTTAAGCATTAATAGTGGATGTTAAGTATCAAAACCTCACTATGTCAATCTTTTGAACCTGAATGTCTTCATGTGGGCTAACTTTATAATATTTGTGGTAACATGTATTGTGATCAACTTTGCAATTTGTATAATTGGATTGATATATATGTAATGCATTGCATCAAATCCAAAGTATGTATGAGTATGAAAAATGTGTATGTATGCAAGGAATTAATCAAAGAAGATTAGAAAGAGTGAATTACAAAGGCTACAATAGTATAAGAAGCAACAAAGCCATATCTATCACAACAAGGTGATTAGTAATTAAAGGAATCCTATTCAACAAACCAAGTTGCAGATCAAAGATCATCTACTATTTTATCCTAACAGGTGGATCCGTCAAATCCTTTCACAAGGTCAACCTAACAGTCTTTTGTAAAGCCCTTTACCTAGTGCATACTTAATCGTATGTTTGTAAATCCTTTCATAAGGTGGACCTAGTAGTCCTTATTACTCCTAATAGGGTAGATCATCAAAAGTGATCAATGTAATCTTTAACAAGCTAACTTTATACTACAATACTAAAGTTGTGGCTATCATCCCCACCCCAGTTTTACTTTCTATTTGGAAAGTTTCTAGGTCACCAAAGTCTTGTGTCATAGTGTTATGAATGCTTTCATATTTTTAGTTTCTTATATATGAAAATTAGAGTATATATGATGGATTAAATGCTAATTGGATTAAGAGTTGAAATTGTTGAAGTTTTAGAAGTTACTGATTCACCCCTCCCCTCTCAGTAACTTAGCTTGGTCTAGAATATTTCCAACAATCATAAAAACCCTTAAGGGCTATAAAACAAGAATGAGATTGTGCCATCTGATATTTATCCAAAAAAATTGTAAAGTGCTTCCATCCCCCTTTACTTATTACAAAGTTATGAACAACAGTGAAACCTAGGAAATTTTTACCTCTTGATCATCCTATGAACTCCACCTCTTCAATTCCTCCTATTTGGCATAGGATTTTTGCGATTCCAATTTTAAGGGCACTTGGTAAGGTAGAACATGGAGCTTTCCATGGAAACTATATATTCTAAAAATAGTTGGCACTGCATATGGGATTATGTCTCCCCAATTGTGACTTACCTTCAACCCTCTTGCATAATTTTTTGGTCTAATCAGTTCTAATAATGATTGAGGTATTCAAGGACTATTTGTAGCCAATAAAATCCTCATCTTGGATGCAAAAAATCTATCAAATATTGTAAAGCTATCATCTATAACCTCCCATGTCATATCAACAGTCCATAGTTTGACTGTTAATCTTTCTCCATCCCTCTTAGTCTCAAAATTCATTTCTTTAGAAAAAGTAGAATGACCTTTATATAGAAAAATGTACATGAGCATGGAATACTAGTAGTAAGGCTTTTCTACTTTGGCCTTACTTATACCTATCAGCCCATTATGAATCTTGTTTGCTGAATAGGTGGCAAAATCAAAGATTGAAATTATACTATATTGTAGTGTCTGAGCCATAATGAAAAAATAGAGCCTTGGATGTGATCTTGTTCATCTGTTCCAAATATTTTGTAGAAAAAGAAATGTAATGCTTATGCTCTGGGATTAAATTATTTTATCAACAATGGCTCTAGAGTATTTGGTGTAACCAAAGATAATTGTCCTATCTTGACAAAATGTTCTTACAATGGCCCCTTCCTTAAATACACCTTTTGAGCCTCATACCTAGTTTGTAGGTCTTTAAAATTGATTGATTCATGTAACGCTTGATTAAGGTTTAAAATAAAAACTTCCCTAATTAGTTTTGTTGTAACCTTGAATAAATTTTTCCCAGCATGATTCTTGACCAATCTATATAGGATCATATCTTTTTTCAATCAAAGTCAAGAGATCATCATTGAAAAATACCATAGGAATTACTAACTTGTCGATGTTAAATTGTTAGACATTACTCAAAGTGGTATCCAAATTTCTTCTTGAGAAACATTTTCTGAACAACTCCAAACCCCTGATAGATGTCTCTGAATTCATCAATTAGTTGGCTTTGTTATACAAACCCTCACCAATTTGCAACCTAGGATTTTTTGGAACCAATTCCCTCCCTTTCACTTTTTCATTTGTGGACTAAGATAATTTCTCTAAAAAATCATCATGCTCATTTCTTTGCTAATAACTTTCCTTCCCAAAAAATCTCATCCTAGAGGCTTTCTTAACACCTAAAAAGAATTTTAGAGAACAAAGCCTTGAACACTTAAAGAATATCTTTACCCACCCACAATATGCTTCTAATTCTAGAATTCAACACTCACTTCTTGAAAAAGAAACAATTCATTGGATTCTTGTTCTAGTCTAAAGGTTTTATCATTTTTTATTCGATAATTGATCAAAATTCATGTTTTATGCAACATTCCTTCCACACAAACTAGCACTGATCAGCATTGAACTCTATAATAGTTATATTTTTAGACACATTCTAACTTTGAAATCTGGTCATAGATTTGTTATGATCAAATGGCTCCATTTTAAAATTTTAACACCTACACCATCCCTTTTGAAATATGCCACATGTCATCCTATTACTTTCTCACCTTAGTTAAAATGTATGCAACTTTATTAGATGAAAAAGCGTCAATGCCTAAATCATCCCTTTTGAAATATGCCACATGTCATCCTTTTGCTTTCTCACTATAGTTAAAAATCATGCAACTTTATTATGTGAGAAAGTGATAATCATTGATCAGATGTTCGATCAACAACTAAGAAAATTATAGAACGATTGTATAAAACCAAGAAAATTTCTCATAACTTGGGCCCCTCATAAACACATGGTGACTTGCCATATTCTTACATTGTTTAAATGTTATGCAATTTCATTTTGCAAGAAAAAGACAGCCATGGATCTACACATGATTAATGGTATCCATGAGATCATAAAACCTTTGTCCAATTCAACACTTTCAACTAATTAGAAACTTTTAGTACGCTGACTCATTCTATCATATTTCAATTGGTGGCTCAAGGCTGACTTGGGTCCTGCCATGCTCCATGTGTCAAAAACTCTCTTTCTCACTTTGGTTAAATGGTGTGCAACTGTAAAAAGTGAGAATGCGATAGCACTTGATCTTGATCAGATCAACAACTAAGAAAATATATTCCTTTTTACAATTCTAAAAGGGACCCACTAGGATTAGTACCACTTAGTTGCTTCCACATTTTCTTTAAATAATGTGCATCTTCCTTTTATGAGAAAGCAACAATTATTGATCTTCCAAGATCCGATGATTATTGACATGGTTTACTTTGGGTTAGAGTAACAAAGACAAAACATGAGGAAAACTGACCATAAGCCAACCAAGGTTAAGAAAAGACTCATGTTAAAAGATTTTCAAGGGAATAAAATAAAAGGGTGCATAAAAATTTATAATAAAAGACAATTCTTAAAGTATTTTAGAGCTTTACTAGGGTTTGTCACATATATTTTGAAAATTTGAAACATGGTAAACCACATTTTGGACCTAGAGCATAAAAGAAACTATGGAAATATAAAATTTAAGGGTTTTACCTAGTGCAATCATAATTCAAAACACACAACTCCTAATTTTTATGATAAAATGGATTTTCACTAAAATATTTCAAAAAATTTAACACATTAAAAACTAGGCCAACAGATTCTATGAGAAGTTTTCTGAGAAACCCTTACCATCATTTGATAGCTTGATGATATCATTGTTTATTAGGGTCTCTTCTACTTTGGCTACATTTTCTAATGTAGTTTTAAAATCCTTAGGACCTTGAATTTGTAGCTAGTAATTCATTAGTTTGGAGAGACTATTGATGAAGATGTCTATCTTCTCCTTATCTGGGATGTCTTTGTGGTACTTTGCAAAAGTATGTCTCCACCTTTGCAAGAAGACTTTGAATGACTCTCTGGGAAGTTGTTTGGTATTGCACAAATCAATCATGGTAAATTCCCTTTTGATATTATAGGAAAATTGTGCTACGAAGACTAAGGCCATTTGATCAAAGGACTTAATGTTGGAAGGCATCTTGGAGAACCATTCCATGGCTTTCCCTCCTAGGCTTCTAAGAAACAACCACATTAGGTAAGTTGTGTCATTGACTAATTCTATACTTAGAGTATAGAATTGTCTAAGGTGATCCTAAGGATTAGATGTACCAAAATACTTATCATATTTTAGTAGTTGCACATTCTACAAGAAAGGTGTGAAGTTAATACTTTTGTCAAATGGAAGGGGACACACCTTCTTGAGGCTGAATTTTGTGGGTTGGATTTTCCCTTTTTTTATCCTTTCCATTTCTAGTTGTAAGTCTTGTAATTTTTGTGTAACAAAATCCAATAGTGATTCTTCTTCATCCTATTTTAGGTTTCTTACATCAGAATTAGATGGCAGTTTCACACCTTGTTGTGCTAATGCTAGCAAGTAGCATTCTTTATTTATTTCAAGTATCTTGTCCATGATATCAACAAGCTCAGGGTTTTGTTGAAAACCTTCAATTGTAGTTTCGATGCTCATCTTGTCCCATATGTTGGATGAACCCATTTTGGAAAAGGAGCCTACATTCTAATTGAACAAGGTTGATTCATGGGTAGGTGTAATAGGCTTGCTAAGTTTTGAAGATTGTGTATATTTGATGGTTTTCTTAGCTATCTGTGCACTTACCCACACATGTGAACATTTTGGTTTTGTGACTACACTAGTTTAATGTAATGGCATGAGATGTAGGTGGGATTCCTCTAGTTCTTTTGTATTTTGGAAATATAAGGGCTTGTTTTAGACCATGGTTGTTTAAGCAACAAGTTGTGTTTGAAAAGAATGTTTGATAGTGTTGATGATGGTAAAATTCAATCTCTCAAAGTTAGATAGGGAATGCATGTGTGTTTCCAATTCATTTTTAACTTGATATGTGAGGCTGAAGTATGAACATTACTTTTTTGAAAAATGGTGATGGTTGACTTTAGAATCTCTCAGTTTTTGCCAAATGTCAACAAGGAAAAAGAGTATCCAAATCTATTGTTCATTCATGAAAATTGCACATGTATGTAGCCTCTATATTAGGATTTTCCTTAAATGTGCTACATAAAGTCATAGATGCACTATTTCAATGATTATATGTGTAATTTCACAGTTCATTAGGCAGTATTCTATAGGGCATATGCACTATTTCATTATTCAAATGTATTGTTGTTTTGGTCATAGGCATTATTTCAGGATGCAAATGTGTTATAGGAAATGTCAAATGCATTATTTTAAGGATTTTATGTGCTCTTTTAGGTTATTCAACATTTTTGAGCTTGGTTTTATATTGGTTTGTAGTTGCATCTTCTTGGGAGGATTGTGATTTGATGGATTATCATTATTAAGTATTAAAGTAGACACATCTCAAACATAGTTGGAGTAGAAATTATAATGAAATAAAATCACACACACACACACACAGAAAATGAAAGAAAAGGCTTCCTAACAAGGTTATCTAAGGTTGGTGACTATTGAGTTTTAGTGTTTACCCAACAATGTTTGAATTTATCTCTTTATGATATAGAGCTTCCCACCAACGCTAAGGAGGTTTTGCACAATCCCTTGTGAGACTACTGAAGGAAGGCTATTGGTATAAATAACTATTTACTTATTACACTTCACTTAGTTCAATGCATTATTTTATTATTTATTAGTTTGACACCTAGGAGTTTGCATACTCTTATCAGTTTTCATGTTGACAACATAGGAGTTGTTGACCTAAGATTGGTTTTGACAATTGAGTGTCAACACACTTACACAAATTACTTAGTTCATGTTGAGCTAGTAATATATGCTAAGTATAGTAGATGTCGAGTTGTAATGAGTGCCTAGTCACTCATGTGTCGAGTGAATAGTAAGTGCCAAGCAAATAGATAGAGTCAAGAAAGTTTCAAGTGTTGAGCTAGACAAAATTATAGTATGTATTGAGCATTAGTATTAGCAAGTGCCAAGTAACATAGAATTGGCCCAATTGTTTGTGATGGCACAAAAAACTATGCAAACCATTTTTGAGCTGACATATGGATATATCTCAAAGCTTTAAATATAAGATCAATTCTATTTGGATTCCCTATGCGATCAACATGCAACCAATCAAAAAAATGGAAAGAATTGAGTGGGAAAAATGGATGAATCTCAATCATAGATTCATACCTAACCCTAAGCCACCAAATTCTTTTTAAAGGAGATGAAGCCCCATAATTCAGTATGTGAGAGAGAATGCATGTGAGGAGGAGATACTAGCAAAGATTTGAAGGAAGTGAAAGGGGTGAATTGATCAACATACATTTAAGGTTACTTAGAAGAAGGATAGAATTACATAATTAGTTAGTAGAATAGAGGATCAAGGTTACAACAATTTCATATTAGACCAGAGAGGATTGAGATGAATTGAATTGGGATCTAAAATCAATAATATCAGATTGTAAGTGTATCAGATCAAACATTCTATTGTACTTTCTAAAAAATGTATCAATAGGATGAAATCCTTGCTATTAAGGTTGACTTAATAGTATTGTGAAATCCTTTAATAGGGTGACATTCCAAGTGAGTGTTCTAAATTTCTTTAGTTAGGCACATTTTTAACAAGGTGTTAAAATCCTTTAATAGGGTAAGATCTAACAATCCTTTGTAAGTCTCTAATAGGGAAAACCTTTCACAGGGAAAATCATGAGAATGATCAAATTATGTAAACTTAACAGGTGAACTTTATTGCTGTAGTAGTGAAGAATTGTGGGCATCATCCCCAGCCTAGTTTTACCTTCTCATTGGAGGGTTTTTGGGTAATCATATATGGTGTCAAGTGTTTGTGTGAATGCATTTACCTTACATGTTATTTCAATATGTTTATGCATGCATTGTTTTAAAGTTAAAAATTTTATTGGTTAGAGATTAGTATTTTTAATTCACATCCCACTCAGAAGTACACATCTCCCATTTTTATTTCCAACAATTGGTATCAGAGCTAAGTTCTCATCAATAGAAGCCTTATAGCTTGGAGGAAAGATCTTGAGATGGAGGTTTACAAGTTGGGAAAGACCATTGAAAATCAAGAAATTGAGATACATCTCTTATTACAACAACTGAATGAAGCCAGAGATGCCTTGAAAGGTTCACTATAAAGAAGGAAAGAGATTTCTATAGCAAAAAATGACACACAATACAAAGAGATTGACACCACAAAGTTATTTGTAGATGGTAATTCTTGTGAATTCAATGTAGTAATTGTAGATCTCATGGAAAAGAATAGACAACAAGTAGAGGAGATCAAAAATATCAAGTTGGAGCAAAAATCACAAGCAATACCGCTAGTGAGGTGATTGAACAAAAGAAGAAATCTATAGAAGACAAGGCCATGATTGAAGAAGATAAAAGAATCTTGGCAAACATATTGGAAGAAAAATTAGTAGAGTGGTCTAGGATCTCAAACATGCAATTTGACACCCTAAGACAAATGATGAATGCCCATCATGAGTTGAATGTCAAGGACATTGGGATAACTACATTGAAGTTGCAGAATAAACAACTACAAAATGACCTAAAAAGAGAAAAGGGATTTGTAGAAAGTTTCATCAAGCCACATGAAGCCATCAAGTACTTTGAGTAGCTATTGAAATCCCCTAGATCTAGTAAAGAGACATCAAGAGTGGGCTACACAAGCACTAAAGAAGGAGAAACATCCAAAGTAGCTAAGGAAATAAACAATAAAGGTAAGAACTCTAAACCTACTTGTCATCATTATGGAAAGAAAGGACACAAAGAAAATTTTTGGAGGAGCAAGAATGCTAGTCAGAATGCCAAGCCAAACAAAATGACATGTTGTTACAAGTGCAACAAAAAAAGTCATCAGGCACATGAATGTAGAACAAGGACCATGCATGCACCAAGATTTGAAGGACACTGCTACAATTGTCAAAAGTTTGGGTACAAAGCCTTTGAATGTAGATCAAAGTCCACATGGTCATAAAACAAGGGAAGAAGTCATGAAAAATCCTACATTTGGGATTAAAATGCAAGACATAGCTGCCATTATTGTCAAGAGTATGGACACATCCTTGAGAATTGCATAAGAACACATTTTAGTGGTAGTTAAGTTAGTTATTTGAAGACTAGCCATATCAGCAAGTATTTCCCAACAATGACAAAGGCACTTAACATAGAGTTCAATAAGGGGAAAGAAAAGGTAGATGTTGAGCACATCAGAGGAGAGATGAACAAAACATGGAGGAAGAAAGATGGTTGTAGCACATCAAATGAAGGGATCACTTCACCTAAAAGGTCAAGTGATCACATCTCATCAAACAAAGAAAAAGAGGTATGTGGGACTAATATTTAAATTCCTTATCCTAAATTAGTTCTAAGATAAGTTAGTGTTGAAAAGGACATATTAGCATGGTTAAAGATGCAAGTCAACAAGGAAAAATTGAGGTAAAATATTTAAGTTTTTATCTTACTATAGACTGAGAAGTTCTCTTCAATTGCCTAGTAAATTCTAATGTGTGTTGAGTTGTTAGCCAAAGTTAGTTGAAGTCAAGTCAGTAATAGTTGTTGAGTGAAGTAGAAATTGCATAGAAGCCTTGTTTACAACTGTACATGCACCATGCATTAAATGTGATGTTTTGAAATGGTATAAGGAAAATTTTTTCCCATTTTTCATCATTACAAATATAAAGCAAGAGCAAGTAGAGAAAAGAAGCAATTGATGAGTAGAGATTGAAACTTTTCCATAGATTCCAACAAAGATCAAGCACCATTTCATCGATGAAAAGGTATTCCTCATGTGTCAAGTTATGCAGCTACAAATTTTACTATCTATTGAAACCATAGTTTTGAAAAATGGCCTCTAGCTCTAGAAATCATAAGGATAAGGAAACTTTTGAAGTTTAGTTGATTATTAATGAGGTTAAGCAACTAGATTTTAGGTCTATTCCTAAAGTTGCATATAAGAGTGACCTAGTAGGAGCATTGTTAATCATTCCACCCAAGGTTATAATGGTTTTGGATGTAAGGAAGTTTTATAATTGCAAGGTTGGAGCAATTGGAGACATGGAAATTCATCATGTACATGATAAACTATGTGAGAATGGAGTGTTGAAGGAAGAATTTAAAATTGTTGAAAGGAAGGGCTTAACCCATGTCCTAGATTTCCCCAGTTTCTTTAAGATAGAATGGATACAAATTGTTTTGAGTAGAATCCATGATGGATGCCTATGGTTAGAAGGAGGGCCTATCAAATTATCAAAAAGGATTGTGCATAATGTTATAGGATATCCAACCCTAGAATGGTACAAAACCCTAAGGAGTGATTCTAAAGAAGCAATTAAGAAGAATACAGGGGCAAAGTGAAATAAGAGGGGAATGACCATTGATACCATCAAGGATCCACTTCTTGAATTAGTACTGAGGGTCATATCTCACAAATTCTATCAGACAAGCTGACTGAATAGTATGTCATGCATTGCAGTTGATGTAGGGTACAAAATTGTGAAGAAAGATCATACTTATGATCTTGTAGAGCTATAGTTGTAGCAAATCAATGAAAACCTAGGAGCAATAAGAAGATCAAAAAGTATTCAATGCAAATTAGGTTTTATTGTGATATGTACATTTTTCTATGTTCAAAATGAGTTTCCCTCTTTTTGTAAGGTAGGATGGAAGACCAATAGGTCTGTAGCTATACAAATTAATGAGTACATAGAGAAAATGGGACACAATTTTGAGTTTATGATGACTAGTTACTTTGAGGATTTCAAACAATCCATGAAAAAAAGATTGAGAATCTCAATTTTCCTAGTGGAAAAGTACTACAATGACATATGCTTCTTAGAAGACATTGATTACACTTTTATCTAGGCTGTAGTACCTAGAGTGAGATGGCTAAGGCCTTTGGGGTATAAAATCAATATAGATGAAGCATCAACAACCATCACTACATTACTTGTAGAGGAAATTGACAAGACAACCAAACACTTTGGTAATTATGATGTTGTCAAATCCAAGGTTGAAATGGAGTTGAAAACTACCTCAACTCTAAAGAAAAAGGATAAATTGGTAAAGAATCTTAAAGCCAAATTTGGTGAGGGAGTTGAAGGTGATAATGAAGATGATGATGAAGAAGAAGAAGAATAAGAATAGGGAGAAGAACATCTTTCCCTAACAAAAGGAATGGTAGAAGATGAAGAAGAAGGTGTTGAGGAGGAACAAGCCAAGGAAGCACCAAAAATACTAGAACTAAGGAAGAGAAAGCCTAAGTCACAACTTGCAACTCAACCCAAGGGTAAAAATATTTCCAAAACAAGTCCTACAAAGCCTACTTCTCTAGCCACAAGAGAAAACACAAGGTCAACTACTCAGAAGGCTAAGGCGAAAACAAATGAGAAGAAGAAGGCTACTGAGCAACCAAGTTTAGTGTAGAAGAAAATAAGGAGGAAATATATTGCACAACTAGAATCTGATGAAGAGAGGACCGAGTCAGAGGACACATGATAGTTCAAAGTGGTAATTCATGCATCAAAGTCTAATATTAGAAAAATTTGTGATAGTATTAGGGATAATGCAAACTTGACTAGTTTTGAGAATATTGATTTCAATAAATTAAGTAGAGAAGATTAGAATAATGTTGAAGAATCAGTATATGCCATGATGGAAAAATTCAAGAATACCCCTCTTGAATTTGATACTACTATGACATTATTTCCTAAACATGGAAAATGAAATAAGAGAGTCCACATTGGCATAAGTGATGCCATAATTGTTTAAAGGGGAAATAAAAAAGCAAACAAGAAACATGATAGCAAGTTTGTACCAAAGTATAGAGCCTTTAGCATACTTCAAAACAAGATTGAAGATGTTGTCAATAAGTCCACTCAAATGTGGAAGCTAATATATTGGCTAACTATTGTTAAGGAAGGAGAGGAGGATCCCTTTGAGGGAAGAAATAATAGAGAAGAGGAAGATAATGACAAGAAAGGAGAAGTTGAGAAAGAAAAGGCAGATAACATAGTGGAGGAGGCACCATAAAAAGGAGAAGAAGTGGAAACTACTAAGGAGTAACAAATAAATCAAAATATGTAGGACACATAATTTCCACCATTAAGCCCTCCACATGACACAAAAACACCTACAAAGACAATCAAAGTAAAAGATGTTCCTGACAGCTTAGTTTAGAACATCAACCCACTCATTGCAAAGGATCTAAAGAAGATCCTTGACCAATCCACTTTATAGGAAAAATTGTGTGACAATCCAATGTTGTTCAGTGTGGATGAGTTGCAAAAGGTAGTAGTTGACATAACTAGGGACAAGGTGAATACACAAGAACTACCTTATGCCACCCCTATAGCTACTAGTGGTCAACCTCAAGAGCACACATTAGTAGATACATCAGCTAAGGTTGACACTATAGTCAAAGTTGCTATGATTTTTTAGGAGCTCACAAAGGAAAAAATAGGACAGATAGAGGTATATATTCCTACTGCATAAACACAAGGTGCACCACAAATAATTGTGATTGATCAAGGAGGATCACAAGAAGAGAAGGACATTCTAAAAGAAAAGGAGCAAGAAGTCATCCAAAAATTGGTTAATTTACCAACTACTAGCACTCCTACAAAATTCCTTCAAAAGTTGAGCACTGAAGTAATGCCACTTCAAATTTCAGCACTAGGTTCAAGCTCCACAAAGGTTGCAAGGGTACTTCACTATGGAAACCCAACACTAGATAAAGAAATTTTTACACCAAAGTATGATTATGAAGCCATGAGAATTGAATAGATAAATGAGATGTAGGAGGCATTGGAAAGGAAAAAGAGCCAAGAAATACTTAGAAAGGAGTATAATCAAAGGCAAGCACTACATGAGATAAAAGACATCTTTCTAGATGCATTCAACTCCCAAACACCTAATGAAGCCAAGACAATATTGGAACAACTATCAGAAATTATTGAATAGGTGACAAATGAAGACTAGGAAAGCAATGCAAAACTTATGGAATGGTCTGAAAAGAAGTTTTAATAAAAAGATAACTAGTGGAATAGCACTATCACAAGTGGAATTGGCTAGAAGAATAGAAAAACTAAAGAAGGCACTTGAGAATATATTCTCACTGTACACTAAATTGTATGATACCACACTCTTCACACAAGACATGAGATAAAGGATTTTGAGTCTTGAGAGAAACTTGAAAATATCTATTATGTAGTTACTACAAAACCTAGCTCAAAGTGAGAAGCACTTTCATTCCATACTTCACACATAGAAGGAATTAGCTATATTAATAGCAGAAGAGTCTAATACTAGAGCCAAGTTAGTTTAGATTCAAGCCTTCCTAACCCCTCACATGGAAATCCTATAGAAAGAACTAGCCTATGCTGAAATACTACTAAAGAAATATCCTAATCTTTCAACATTAGATGGCTTAGTTCACCTTGCAATTGAGATAGCTATCCAAATCAAATCACTAGATGTTGCAATAGACAACCGGGATGCTGCTCTCAAGATTGTAATGGAAGTTAATAAGAACTTCTTGGATAGATACACACTTAGTGTATAGACCTTTGAAATTAGTGTGAAAAAGAGGGAGAAATATTTATGCAAGGGGGAGACATGTGAAAGGGGGAGTTACAAAATTTTGAGGTAAGAAAAAAAAAGGGGAGCAAATCAGAAATGCAAACAATGGGAAATAGTAGGGAACACATCAGATAAAGAGTATTAGAATGAAGACAAAGACTATCAGTAGAGCCAAATCTACTTAGAGATATTTTGTATATAGAAAAGACATATAAACTTAGGGGGAGTCACAAAATTTTTGAGGTATATAGTTCCTTACAAAATCTTGAACAATTTTAAAGTTTTGTATATATGTTGAGCTAGATGTATATTATAATTGAGGAGATTAGATTCATCATGTATAGTTAAGTGTTATTGCTACTCATGTCAAAGGGGAAGATTGTTGATCTCAAATTGGTTTTGACAATTGAGTGTCAACACACTTAAGCAATTTACTTAGTTCATGGCGAGCTAGTAATATATGCCAAGTATAATAGATGTCAAGTTGCAATGAGTGTCGAGTCACTTATGTGCCAAGTGAATAGAAAGTGACGAGTAAATAGATAGAACTAAGAAAGTTCCAAGTGTTGAGTGAATAATATATGCCAAGCAAGTTTCAAGTGCCAAGCTAGACATACTTATAGTATGTGCTTAGCATTAGTATTAGCAAGTGTCGAGTAACATAGAATTGACCTAGTTGTTTGTGATGGCACAAACAACTATGTAAACTATTTTTGAGCTAACATATGGATAGATCTCAAAGCTTTCAAGATAAGATCAAATCTATTTGGATTTCCTATGTAATCAACATGCAACCAATCAAAAAAATGGAAGGAATTGAGTGTGAAAAATGGATGAATCTCAATCATAGATTCATACCTAACCATAAGCCACCAAAGTCTTTTAAACGAGATGTAGCCCCATAATTTAGTGAGTATGTGTGAGAGAGGATGCATGCAAGGAAGAGATACTAGCAAATATTTGAAGGAAGTGAAAGGGGGTGAATTGTCAACATACATTCAAGGTGACTTAGAAGGACAAAATCGTAGAATTAGTTAGCAAAATAGAGGATGAAGGTTATAGCAATTTTATATCAGATTAGAGAGGATCGAGATGAACTAAATTAGGATCTAAAATCAGTAATATCAGATTATAAGTGTATTAGATCAAATATTCTACTATAATTTCTAACAACTATATCAGTAGGATGAAATCCTTTGTATTAAGGTTGACTTAACAGTCATTGTGAAATCCTTTAATAGGGTGATATTCCAAGTGAGTGTTCTAGAGTCCTTTAGTCAGGCACTCTTTTAATATGGTATTAAAATCCTTTAATAGGGTAGGATCTAACAATCCTTTGTAAGCCTTTAACAGGGAAAGCCTTCTGTAGGGAAGATCATGACAATGGTCAAATGATGTGACCTTAACAAATGAACTTTATTGCTGCAATAGTGAAGAATTGTGGGAGTCATCCCCACCCCAATTTTACCTTCCCATTGGAGGGCATTTGGGTAATCATATATGGTGTCAAGTGCTTATGTGAATGCATTTACTTTACATTTTATTTCAATATGTTTATGCATGCATTGTGTTAAGGTTAAAAGTTTTATTGGTTAGAGATTAGTACTTCTAATTCACACCCTCCTCTCAGAAGTACACATTTCTCATTTGTATTTTCAACAGGAGTAAAAAACTCTAATTTAGCACATGGTGTCTACAACACTAGAGTTTGCATAATTAACTAAGTTTTCATGTAGACAACACAATAGTTCACACTCTTATTTTAGCACATGGTGTCTACAATATAATTTTACATGCTACCCCATTGTAGGATTATCCTCTTATCATCACACCTACTCCTGTGCTCAATGGAGGGTAATCCACTCCTGATGGACATGTGCTTGGTTGTAAGACTTATTAGTGTGTTGACTCCTAGTCATTCTAGAAGCATTCTAGAGGCCTTTATATTTAGGCACTCCTGGTGTGTATGTACGTGACATTACATCAATTCATTTTGATATTATTATTTTGATCATAATTTCGTCTATTATGTGATTGTTCTTGAGTTCTTTGACCTTAGGTGATGTTTCCCTAAGGCATATTCTTACATGGCATTAGAGTTGAGGGGTATTTTCTTCACATAACCATTGGAGACCATTTTTATGCTTAACCTCTCCAAGAACCTTTACCTAGATCTGGAGTATCATAGTTATTGGGAGCATCTAGAACCAAAGAGAGCCTTGTCATTACGTACAGAGCATCGATTCGATGAAATTTGATTATAAATTTGTCTACCCTAGGCCATTGTTGAATTTGAGGAAATTTTTTTTTTTGCAAACTAACACCCAAAGTCCCAATTTGCAAATTTGGTATGATCATTTTTTAGATCTGTAAATTTATTTTTAGATTGGTGTTATTTTCCCTACAATTTTGGTTAGATTTTATCTCCATTTTTTGGAGCAATTTTCTAAAATTCTTTTTAGGCCTACTAGGCCTGCAAAGAATTTTTTTTTGTGGGAACTAGGTGGTGAAACCCTGGCCCATGCAAGGAATATTCCCTATTATTTTGGGATAAAAGCACCAACCTATGCCACCTTTTATAAAGAAATGGGATATTAGAATGTGACAGTTCAACATTAATGACAAAAAAAATAATTTTTGTGTTTAGAATATAAAGATGATGTAAACTGATGAAATGTGTAGAATTGGATGAATTTTATGCCTATAATTTTTATAATTTTTTTGAGTAGGAATTCATTCATTTAATTTTATTTTGAAGTCCCTTTTTTAACTATAAAAAATATAGAGTGTAGTTCTTGTCAAACAAGTATATGCAAATCATCTTTTTTTGTTCTAATTTGAAAATATCTTATAGATGACATGTATAGCTAGGGAACAAAAAAAGAAATAATTATTTTTGAAATATATTTTCTTTGTTATAAGTACTCAAGTTCGACCTTATCAGAATCCAACAATTTTTTCCTCCCATCAAAACTTCCCTATCAAATATTTATCTTCTTGGAAAAAAAATTACATATTCGTGAAAAGGATTCTCTCCTCTTGAGATAAATATGATTTTTCAAATTTTTTGATATGATTTACTATTTTTTTTCCTTTTTTGAGGGAGCATCTTCTAAAATGTTGAAATATCAACCTATAATATTTTGAGATTATAACATATTATAAGTAATCAAAACACTCAAAAATTTATATAATGATGATATTGAATCTGAGATCTATAAAAGGGTATTTTTAGTTTTTGAAAAAAATTGAGTTTTGATAAAGAAATGAGATTTGACCAAAATAGGTTTTGGTATCCTAAATGGTGACACAAATCTATGCTTTTGCCCTTTGGAATATTCCATCGGCATCATTTTTGGCAATTTAACCAGTAGACTGCATTCAAATTCTAGCCAACACATCCAATAGCTAACTAGTGCCATCTTTCGATGGCCTTGTCTTTTGTTACCAATTGGTAGCAATTTTTTTTAAACCACATCACCTAATTTTACCCACCACATATGGGACAAATTTGCATTGGCTCCTTGCTAGTATTTAAAACTTTTTGGCTACCATTAAATTCTTTTGGCTACTGGTGATCTAACTTTGGCTTCCTCTAAACTCCTGTCTCAGTGACCACCAAAGATCACTAATCTTCTTGCCGATGGATTAAATTCTCCTAACATGGTAGTATACCCAGTCACTGACTTCCATCAAATTTGACCACCAGCTATTAATAGTCACTACTAAATGCTACTTCATTACCACATTCATGCATAGTGCTAATTCAACCTCCTCTAGTTACTACATGTGGAAGCCCACTGAACAACCTTCTACCACATCAAGAGAGTAGAATCAGCTACCACATGGCCCAACCATAAATCACCACATGTCTTTTGTGCCAAGATAGGAGACCCCATGTCAAACTACCACATTACCTATAGTTGTATCCCATCCAGGCATCTATGTAATAGTGGTTGTACCTATTGTACATTGCCACATCAGCCACCCTACATTTATGTACTACTGACATCATCTGCTACATCACGAAGGGGCAATTTTTTTCTGATGTCAACATTTTACTGTTCTAAATTTGATAGTCTTATGACTATCATTTCCAAGAAAAATAACATTGTTGTGATAGCTATTTGACCATCAAATTTAACCCAGTGTTTTACTACCCAAACCCCTCTCCAAATGCAGTTTTGATTTGACAGTCTAACATTGGGAGGCCATGACTCAGTCATCCAAACTCCAAATTAGGTGCATTTTTTTTAATTTTGGGTAGAATTTCCTATACTCTTTTGTGGTGTAGTTCTCTTCTAGTTTTGGTGAATAGATTTTTTAGAAATTGCATTTTTTGGTGATTGTACCTATCCAATCTTACATTTTGCAACTTCAAATGCTCTATACGTGCTCATCTAGACACATTTTCAAGTTTCATTTTTGTTGAAAGTACTTAATTTTTTGTCTACTTTCCAGATCTATAATCAGATCATAGGGTTGTGTGGACAAAAATATCACTTTTAGAATTAGATCTTTTTTTGCATTATATTGCTTTGATTACTCTTCCAAATTGTTGTACATCTAAGCTACAGTTCCTAGTACCAAATTTGAACCTAAAAAGGTAGTTTTAAACAACAAAATTAGAAGTCCACTTTGTACATTTTGATAAGTGGCCTATTGTATATGCACTACATAGAAAGTGCCAAAAGCATCATTTTTGGGGGGGTTCTTTGATTGAGTAAATGGGGGGGTGTTTCTTTTGTTTTTTGTCTCTCTCTTTTGTGTTCTTTTAATTTTTTGCATTATGGGTTCACCTAAAACTCCACTTCTAACTTCACACAATTATTCTACATGGAAAGATATTGTATGGAGTAGATTAATGGAAAAAGGTTTAGATCTATTTATTGATTGTACAATTACCAAACCCATAGATACTACAATTTTATTTGATTGGCAAATTAAAGACAATCAAGCTTTAGGAATTATTAGGAGTTGTGTTCATAGAGATCTCTTCTTCCACATTTTCAGCTTCAAGGAAGCCAAAGCTGCTTGGAAAAAACTTGAAGGGTTATATGGTAAGGTGGATGAGGAAAAGGGATAACAAATTGAGGATGAACTTCTTCTACTAGATCCTAAGAATTTTGACACAATTCAAGATTATATCAACAAAGCCAATGAATTGAGAGCACTACTTAAAGATTGTGGTAATCCCATGAAGGATTATTGATTGATTCATCACATATTGAAGAGGTTACCTTTAGAGTATGCATCTTTTGTGTCAAGTTACAACACTCATAGGTTGCCCATGGGGAAATTCCTTCACTAAGCCTACATTTGATGCATTTGAAAAAATGTTGATGTTGGAACAATCCAAGTTGATAGATATGGGAATTCTCAAGTCATCAAAGACCAAAGCATTGGTGGCTACTAATGAGAACTAATCAAATCAAAGTGGCAAAAGTTCTATCAACGACAAGAAAATGTAGTGGAATCAAAAATCATAATCAGAAATACAACAATCTTCCTCCTCACAACAAGGCAATTCTTCTTCCAACAAGAAAGGAAACAATGATAAGAAGGATAAACTATTTTGTGCATATTGCAAGAAACTAAATCATGATGAGCATCATTACAAGACTAAGAGAATTGATGAGTTGAAAATGTTAGAGTAAATAATTATCATTTATACTTTACTTAAGTTTACTTAGATAAATGCATTATTTATTAGTTGTCATCTAGGAGTTAGCATACTTTTATGTGTTGACTTGTTGATAAAATAGGAGTCTACACCAACCTTTTCATACTTATCGTCTCATGTACGTGGAGGATAATCCTCCTTTTGTGGATGTATGTTTAGTTGTCATGCTTATCTCCTAGCACTTTCTAGATCATTCTAGAAGATTCCTATAGGCCTTTACATATAGGCTCTCATAGTGTACTTGTATAGCAATTTCATTTTTCATTGTTTGAATATATTTTCTCTCACAGTTTTTAGATTCTCCAAGCCCTATCTTTCCTTCTTTGGTTTCTCTTCAACAAGTTACTTGCAAGCAGGTGGTCTTGGCAATCTGTGAAATTGGATTTCAACACTTCTATAGGAAAACCTACTTAGGAAGAACAAAATCAATGTGCCAGATGCTTCCAAGGAGACTCAGGTGACTCATATCATATGGGTTCTTCAAAAGGAGACTTTTCTTCATTGAAGCAGTCTAAGGTACCACACATCTTTATAGGAGATTATAAAAAAATGGAAGTTAAAGGGAAAGGACAAATTGAGATGGAAAATGGAGAGTTTAAAGAAGTTCTCTATGTTCCCAACCTTAGCTGTAATCTCCTTTCAATCTACCAAATCACTCACTATGGAGATGGTAATAAAGTTGAGATCCTTCCTAATTCAATAATGGTGCACAATCTTAAAGATGATTCAGTGGTTATAGTGGGTAAATTCAATGATCACAAAAGGCTTTATTCTTTCTCCCACTTTGTGCCTAAGTCTCCTTCACATACCTTGTTGAGTTGATCTCAATCACAATTCAAATTATGGCATGAGTGGTATGCACATCTTTCCTTTCACTATCTTCATCAACTTTGCTCAAACAATATGGTCAAAGGTCTACCTATAATCAACTTTTGTAAGGGTGAATGTTTAACTTATTCAATGAATTTACATCTACAAGAGAAGATTGATAAAGTGAAGTCTTGGATAGCATTAGTCACTCTTGAGTTGGTTCACATAGTTCTAGTAGGTCCTTTTGTAGTAACATTAGTTAGCAAGGGTTGCTATGTCCTCACTTTCATTGATGACTTTTCACACTACACATGGGTCTACTTTCTTGATCACAAGAATGAAGTGTTTGATAAGTTTCTAGCCTTTAAGAGTCATGTTGAAAACTAATCAAGGAAAGCCATCAAGGTTCTTCACATGGACGATGAAAGCAGATATGTGAACTCAAGACTTAGAGACTTTTGTGAACTTGAGGGTATTGATCCTCAAAATCTACTAGCATTCAGTCTGCAAAAGACAAATGTTGTAAAAGTGAGGATTAGAACTATTAAGCCTATGGAAAGTTGTATGATTGAAGCCAAGTCTCTTGATCCATCACTTGAAGTCAAAGCTATAAGTAGCTCCAATCACATACTTAATAGGTCTCCTCATAATGCCTTAGGTGGAAAGAATCCTTTTGAGGCATGGTGCAGTAGAAAACCAATTGTGAAATACTTCATAGTTTTTGGTTGTCTAGCATGGGAAAATATATCTTCAAGGTAATGCAAGGCATCACTACTAAGGCCTTGTACTTTCATTGGATATGAAGACAGTATTAAGGCATATTAACTTATGGATATTGAGACTCATGACATCTTTGTTGGTGTAAATAAATATTCACTATTTACACTTACTTAAGTTTACTTAGGTCAATGTATTATTTTATTATTTCTTAGGTGAGACACTTAGGAGTTTGTGTACTCTTATGAGTTGTCATATTGACAACATTGGAGTAAGAAACTCTAATTTAGCACATGATGTCTACAACACTAGACTTTGCATAATTAACTGAGTTGTCATGTAGAAAACACAATTATTTGCACTCCTATTTTAGCACATGGTGTCTACAACATTATTTTGTGTGGTACACCTTTCAAGCTTATCCTCTCATCATCACACTTACTCTTGTTCTTAATGGAGGATGATCCACTTTTGGTGGACATGTGCTTGGTTGTAAGACTTATCATGTTGCTAACTCCTAGGCATTTTAGAAGCATTCTAGAGGCCTTTATATACAAGCACTCCTAGCATACTTTCACATAGAATTGAATATCATATTGTCATTTTGATCATACTATTTTTGTTAGAAATGATTGAAAAGATCATGAATGAAGAATAATGGAACTGGTAAAGAATGTTTTCAATCATTGTTTTGTCATTGATGTCAAACTTGCTACTTACAGGGATGACAATTTCTTAAGTGATCCAAATACTATCAAATGGTTGATTGACAAGGAGGAGGCAATCAATAAGATGTAACTAGAGCACCTAGGGAAAGGTTGAAGTTATGATGTTTTAATGAAGTATAAGGATCAGCTAAGCCATTGATTAAATAGTGTATTGATGACATACTCTAAGAGGATGGACACACTAAGAAACATCAAAGATGTAAGGATTAACTAAGTCATTTGTAAAGCCTAGCTAAGTTCATTTGAGAAAGTCGAGCAAGCTAGTTAGAGTCGAGAAAATTCTTAGTTGAAGCCGAGAAAGTTCAACTGCAATGTGTGTTGATCAATCCTTCAGGTGCTGGGTGATTGTTTAGGTGCTGAGTAACATAGGATTGTTCAGGTGTCGAGCATTAGTAAATACAGTAGAAGCCGAGTAACACAAAAGGTGTCAAGCATCAGTAAATCAATGATGTGGAG
This sequence comes from Cupressus sempervirens, assembly GCA_028749045.1. NCBI lineage: Eukaryota > Viridiplantae > Streptophyta > Pinopsida > Cupressales > Cupressaceae > Cupressus > Cupressus sempervirens. Next base: position 669,766,745 of record CM053784.1, on the reverse strand, counting down.
TTGATGCATTATTTGTTAAGTCAAAAGATTTGCCAGATCAGTAACGATAAGTTTGTTACATTGAATTTTTTGAATTAGTTGGATGATAAGGATGATGAGTAGATGTCATAAAATTTTATGTAAAGCATGCAAACCAATTCAAGGTGAATGCTAGTGGACTTATCATGAAGTTTCTAGAAGAAGCAATTTGGAGGGAAACTAATGTCATTTTCTCATATCAAATCAAGATTTGAGCAGGAAATGAAGAAAAAAACTTCTTTATAAGGAGTTATAGGTTAGAGATCAAGTGTGCATGTAAGAGGGAGTTGATCATAAGAGTGGTCATGCGAAGAAGCCAAGAGAAGGCTAGTGTAAAGTGTCAAGAAGAGGACACAGTGAGGAGTAAGCACAAACCATCAAGACTTTGAGTTGATCAAGTGACCATAGAGTGCATTGGTATAATGAGTGGAAGAACACAAGGAGATAGATCTTGAAGGGTGAACAAGCTATCAGTACTGCAAGGGAGAAAAGCCAAGCAAAGAAAAGAACTGAAGAGTGATATGCAATCTGCAAGGTTAAAGTTGCAATCTTTATTAGGTTAAAACATTTCTAATACTCTCTTACCATTGTATTAGACATTAAAATCCTACATCGCTAGGTTAGCTTAATAGCTAGGTGGATAAGCCTCAGGAAAAGGATAGAAGATCCCTAGGAGAAGGATAAGAGATCCTTAGGAGAAGGATAGAAGATTCTTTTGAGAAGGTGACTATAAATCCCATGGACTTTGGTGGGCCTTACAGCTCTATGTAAATATTTTAATAGGGTGGCATTCTAAGTTGAATGTTCTTAAGTCCTATAATAGGGCACACTCCTAACGGGGTGTAGAAATCCTTTAATAGGGTCACATTTAACAGTGTGTAAAGCCTTTAACAGGGCCAACCATCATAAGTGCTTGAAATCAATTGTGTACTTATTTTGTGGGTGTCATCCCCACCCCAATTTTACCTTCTTATTCTTGGAGGCTTTCTAGGTCATCAAAATCCTTTCTGTTATGGTGTGATCCATGTTTACTTCTCATGATTGTTTAATGTTTAATTGCATGCATGATAAGAAAGTAAAAGGGGTATTACTTCTGATTCATCTCTGTTTTATTAGAAAGTTTGGATTGGACATTATTGGACCTTGAATAACTGATTCACCCCCCTCTTAGTTATTCTAAAAGAATTCTAACACTTTTGGTCAACTATTGTGCTTGTGTTTGAGTTCCTTGATCTTGGGTGATTTTTCCCTAAAGAAAATTCTTACATGGTATTAGAGCTTGGGGAATTTCTCTTCACATAGTTGTTCAAGACCATTCTTGTTTCAACACCTCAACCTGGATCCAAATTATCCATAGACATTGGGAGTGTCTAGAGCCAAAGGAGACCTCACCATTATGTCTAAAATGTCAATTTGGTGAAAATCAACTATAAATTCACCTATATTAGGCCAAAGTCAATTTTGAGGCAAATTTTTTTGGCAAACCAACACCTAAAGGCTCGATTTGCAAATTTAGTATGGTCATTATTTAGATCTACAATTTTATTCTTCTCTGCAATTATTTTCAAATTTCTATACTTTTTTTAGAAATATTTTAGCCCATCGAGCTTGTAGAGAATTTTTTTTTGCAGGAATCGGGTGGTGAAACCTTAGCCCCTACAAGGAATATTCTATTTTATTCTAGTGGCATATTTCTCATTTATACTAGCAAAATCCACATTCGGCATTGGCTTAGCTCTATAACTTCTGGCACACATTTTTAGCTGAGACAATTGATCGAACAATTTTTTTGGCATCGGGCTAGTCAACCAACAACCAAGCTCTAACCACCGATGGACTGTATTTTTCTTTGAAACCATAGCCTAGGCTTTTCAAATCCATTCACATCTCTTCTGTTCAGCAATGTGGGACTAATTACATTGATCCCACCCACTGCATGTTCAAATGCCACTGACTGTTAAACAAAATCCTGCCCTTGGTGGCTTCCCTCCAGTTGTCGATGATTGTTTAAACTCCAATACCTGCCTATTCCCATTGCTAGCACAAAAAATAAATTCCTAGTGCCTGTGCATTTAGAGTTGCATATTTTGGCTTTGTGAAGATTTTGGCTCATTGCATGAACTTTGACAAGCATAGTCAAATGTTTTGGTGACCATTCATAGGAGCCCACATGGTGATCCTACCACCTTAGCCACCAACCTTCCCATCTGACTTAGAATATAGTTAGCAATATCCACGTCACTAGATCTATACTCCATGTAGATAGACATGCAACCCCTTCCATACAAATTGTACCTATTCATACAATTGTAATGTCGCCATGTCAGTGTGCGACCCTACTACGTTTCCCAAGGAGGCATTTTTTACTGACATAAGAATTTTGCAAATTTAAAATTAATGGCTGTTTGACCATCATTACCAAGAAAAATTGAATTACTATGATAGTCGTTTGACTATCAAATTTAACCTCGTGTTTTCCTCTTTAGATTCATTTCTTATTTGACAATCTGACTTTGGGAGGCCATAACTTAGTCATTCGAACTCCAAACCTGTTACAATTTTTTAAGTTTGGCTAGAATTTCCTAAAAAATTTAGTGGTTTAGTTTGTTTCTAGTTTTGGTGCATGGATTTTTCAAAAATTGCATCTTTTGGTGATTGTATCTGTCCAATCCTGCATTTTGCAACTTCAATTTCTCTGTACAGGCTCATCTAGACTCAAAATCAGGTTCCACTTTTTTGAAAGTGCATTATTTTTTGTCTACTTTCTAGATCTACAATCAGATTATAGGGTTGTGTGGACAAAAGTAACACTTTTAGAAATAGGTGCTTTCTTTACTTTGTATTATTTCAAAAAAATTGTACATTTTAAACTTCCAAAATTGTACTCCATAAAGAGGTTGTAGAAAACAAAATCAAAAGTCCACTAAGTCCGAAATTGGCAAATGGCCATTGTAAACACACTAAGTATAAAGTGCCAAAATATTTCATCGGGGGGGTTTTCTTCATTGACCGGGGGGGTAGGGGGGTGGTGTTTATTGGTGTTGTGTTCCTTTTTTCCTATTTTTTTCTTTCATTTCTTGCATCATGGGAAACTTTAAGTTCCAAAATTAACACTACATAACTATGCTACATGGTCTATTAAAATGTAGTTTCAATTAATGCATAATGAAGTTTCTCAATATGTAGATAGTACCCTTCCTAAACCAACAGGTGATCAAGTATCTAAAAGTGATATTAATTCTTGGGAATCTGTAGATAGGAAAGCCCTAGGTGATATTTTGTTGGGGGTTGGAGATAAAATCCTCTATTATATTGAGAAGTATAAGACAACCAAGGATGCTTGGGATGCCCTCAAAAACCTATATTGTAAAGTGTCTAAGGAGGATGTTACAAAATTGAAGATGAGATTGTCTCCCTCGATCCTAAGACATTTGATTCTATATAAGATTTTATCATAAAGGTGAATGAATTAAGAACAAAGCTTGATGATAGTGGTAGTCCTATTAAAGATGATAGGTTAGTCTATCTCACTCATAATAAGCTGTCATCTAAGTACTCCACATTTGTTTCTTCTTACAACACCACAAAGAGTACATTAGCGATTGCCTATCAGAAAGTCATGTTTTATCATTATGCTCAACTATTGGATGATGAAGAAAAGAAGTTGTAGTCAATGGGGATTCTCCAATTGTCCAATTCTAAGGCATTGGTGGCCAATAATGAGGGTTCTCGAAATTTAGCTAGTCAAACTTCAAATAAAGGAAAGGGCAAGAAGAAGAAGCAAAAAAATAACACACAAGAGGATACAAAAAAAACAACACCACCATCAAATCAATAAGGCAAGTCCTCCTTAAATTCAACCAAGAAGGGGGACACTAATAAGGAGAAGAAAAAGTGTACCTATTGCAAGAAGTTGGGTCATGAAGAACATGAGTGTTATTATAAAAAGATTGACGAGTTAACAAACATCAGAAGAAACACAATGTTCTATTGCCTAATGCTTATAAAGAGTAGGGATCTTCATCTTCAGATTCAAAGGGCAAAGGGCAAGCACTTATGGAAAACTCAAGTTCTTCAGCATAATGGATTCTTGACTCAAGTGCCTCATATCATATGCATTCTTCAAAAGGAGACTTGTCTTCATTGAAGTAGTCTAAGGTACCACACATCTTTGTAGGAGATAATATAAAAATGGAAGTTGAAGGCAAAGGACATGTGGAGATGGAAAATAGGGAATTCAAATATTTTCTCCATATTCCTAAGCTTAGCTCTAATCTCTTCTCAATTTACCAAATCACTCACTATGGAGATGGCAATAAAGTTGAGTTCCTTCCAGATTCAGTAATGGTGTGTAGTCTGAAAGATAATTCATTGGTTGCAACGAGGAAAATTAATCATGACACAAGGTTGTATTCTTTCTCCCACTTTTTGCCTAAGTCTCCTTCACATGCCTTGTTGACTCAATCTCATTCACAAAGTATATTATGGCATGAGAAATATGGCCATCTTTCCTTCCACTATCTTCATCAACTTTGCTCAAACAATATGGTCAAAGTTATACCTACAATCAAATTTTCTAAGGGTGAATGTTCAACATGTTCAATGGATTTGAATATAGAGCATAAGTTTGATAAATAAAAGTCTTCAAGAGCACCAATTCTATTTTAGTTGGTTCACATGGTACTAGTAGGTCCTTTTGTAGTGACATTAGTCGGCTAGGTTCACTATATCCTCTCTTTTGTTGATGACTTTTTATGCTACACATGGGTCTACTTTCTTGATCATAAGAATGAAGTACTGGATAAGTTTCTAGCCTTCAAGAGTCATGTTGAATAGCAATAATTGAAAGCCATTAAAGTTCTTAGAATGGACAATGAAAGTAGATATGTGAACACAAAACTTAAAGAATTTTGAAAAATTGAGGGTATTGATCTTTAGAATCCACCAACTCAGTCCACACAAGATAAATGTTGCAGCACTAAGTTTATGAACTCTTAAGTCAAAACTATAAGTAGTGCTAATCAAATACTTAATAGCTCTCCTCATAATGCCTTAGATGGAAAGACTCCTTTTGAGGCATGGTGCGGCAGAAAACTAGTTGTGAAACACTTTAGAGTCTTTGGTTGTTTAGCATGGGCAAACATATCTTCTAGGGGATGTAAGGCACCACCACCTAGGCCTGTACTTTCATCAAATATGAACATGGTGTTAAGGCATACATACTTATGGATTGTGAGACACATGAGATTTTCATAAAGAGGAATGTTCACTTTGAGGAAAGTTCACTTAGCTTATCCTCTAATCCTCTCCACACTTCATACATTCTGGAAATTGATAACGACACAAGCAATAGTGATTCAATAGATTCAGCTATGTGAGATCCTATTGACAATTGTAGTTCATAGTCATATCATAAGCACATTCTACATGCATATATATCCATAGTGATAGGTCTAGAACAATAGGGTACTCCTTGTCTTCTAGTTCTAGCCTCAAGTGATGACTTCTTGATAGATATTTTAGGTTTGTTCACAAAGTCCTACATAGTAGATTTGGGAGACATAATTTTTGATGTACATCTTCTCTTTGATGAAGAAGAATCTTCTTTAGTTGTCATGAGGGCTCACTCTAACCCTCCTATCCATTCTCTACATGATCAATCTTCAAAGATTGATATGATTGTGGATCCTTATGTACAACAGTTGCAAGAGGTCTTTTTATTATTTGAGGAGATAGTTGGTTCTTTGGGACAGGTTTTGCATTCATCCTTACTAGATCTAAACCCATTCTTTTTAGTAGTATTGAAAGGGGTGACAGTTGGTATCAACATAGGGATAGTTGAGTAGGTTTCAAAGGCATCATTGATCATCGGGATTATTTCTACACATAGGGGAAGCACCTCATTTGTGCCTATGATAATGTTTCTTCCAAAGGGGAGGAACATTATTCAACAGTCCTGGATCAGCTTCTACATCAAAGCAGCTATCACTGATTGACACTCTACATTGGGGGGGGGTTTTCCTTGTCTCTCTTCTTCTTCTCTTTTATGGGGGGGGGGGGGGGGGGGGCGGGGCAGGGCGGGGGGGAGGGGGGGGGGCTTTTTCTTCTTATGGGTTTTTCTCCTTCTCATACTTCTCTATTGTATATACTTGATGTATGTCATCATGGAGGGTCTTGATTACTCCATCCATCCATGCATCTTGGTTTTCATCTCTCTTTTTGGGGGAGGGTTTTTCCCATGAGGTTTTCCCTCTTTCTCTACTTTATGAGAGATTGCATTGGACTTTTGTACATCTCGTACCTAATGTGGCTTAGTAGCTAAGATCCATCTTGCATTACATCCTTGCTTTTGTAAGCTTAAGTGCATTCCCCTAAGTTGCACTTAAGGGGGATTGTTGGTGTAGATAAATATTCACTATTTACACTTACTTAAGTTTACTTAGGTCAATGCATTTTTTTATTATTTCTTAGGTAAGACACTTAAGATTTTGTGTACTCTTATGAGTTGTCATGTTGACCACACTAGAGTAAGCAACTCTAATTCAGCACATGGTGTCTACAGTACTAAAATTTGCATAATTAACTGAGTTGTCATGTAGACAACACAATTAATCACACTCCTATTTTAGCACATGGTGTCTACAACATAATTTTGCATGCTACATATTTGTAGGCTTATCCTCTTATCATTGCAATTACTCATGTGCTTAATGGAGGATAATCCACTTCTGTTGGACATGTGCTTGGTTGTTAGACTTATCATTTTGCTAACTCCTAGGCATTCTAGAGGTCTTTATATATAGACACTTCTAGTGTACTTTCACATAGAATTGAATATCATATTGTCATTTTGATCATATTCTTTTGGTCTACTATTGTGCTTTTGATTGAGTTCCTTGATCTTCCATGATTTTTCCCAAAGGCAAATTTTAACAATCTTGATAGAGAGGAATTTTCACTTTGAGGGAACTTCTCCAAGCTTATCCTCTAATGCTCTCTATACTTCATACACAGTGGAAACTGATAGTGACAGTAGTGATAGTGATTCAATAGATTCAGATATGTGCAATCCCATTAATAGATGCAGCCCAAAGTCACAATATTAGCACATTCCACATGCATGCATTGCTATAGTGATAGGTTCATGCCATTCAGTATAGTTAGGTGCACCTTTTCTTCTAGTTCTAGTATTAGTGGATGACTTCTTCATAGACATTTCAGGTTTTTTTTTGGAGTCATGCATTGCATATTTGGGGGACATCATTGATGATATAAATCTTCTCTTTGATAAAAAATATCCTTCTTCAGTTGTTGTGAGGGCTCATTTTGACCCTCTTGTCCATTCTTTACATGATCAGTTTTTCCAGGTTGATATGATTGTGGATCTTTATGTACAATGGTTGTAGTAGGTCTCCTTATCATTTGAGGAGACACATGATTCTTTGGAATATGTTCTATGTCCATCCTTGCTAGATCTAACATTGTTCTTTTCAGCAATATTGGAAGGGGTGACATTTAGTATTGACATAGGGATAGTTGAGTAGGTTTTAGAGACACCATTCATTATCAAGATTCTTTCTATACATTGGGGAAGAATTTCATATGTACCTATGATATTGTTTCTTCCAAAGAGGAGGAACATTATTCAAAAATCATAGATCAGCTTCTACATTGGAGCAGTTATCATTGATCAACATTCTTCATTTGGGGGGGTGAGACTACCTTGTCTCCTTTCTCCTTATTCTCTTATGCGGGGGACCTTTTCCTCTTTTGGGATCATGTTCTTCTCATACTTCTCTATTTTATACGCATGATGTATGTCATAATGGGGGGTCTTGATTACTCCATCCATCCATCCATCTTGATTGTTTACATCTCTCTTTTTGGGGGAGGCATTTTCCCATGAGGTTTTCCCTCTTTCTTTGATTTATGAGAGATTTCATTGCATTTTGTACATGGGTACTTAACATGGCCTAGTAGTTGCAACCCATCATGTATTTTCATCTTAGCTTTTGTAAGCTTAAGTGCATTCCCCTAAGTTGCACTTAAGAGGGGGTGTTGGTGTAAATAAGTATTTAATTATTACACTTTACTGAAGTTTACTTAGGTCAATGCATTATTTTATTATTTATTAGTTTGACAACTAGGAGTTTGCATACTCTTATGAGTTGTCATGTTGACAACATAGGAGTAAGGAACTCTAATTTAGCACATGGTGTCTACAACACTGAAGTTTGCATAATTAAGTAGGTTGACATGTAGACAACATAGTAGTTTACTCTCTTATTTTATCACATGGTGTCTACAATATAATTTTATGTGCTACACCTTTGCAAGCTTATCCTCTCATCATCACACTTACTCCTATGTTTAATGGAGGATAATTCACTTTTGGTGGATATGTGCTTGGTTGTAATACTTATCATTGTGCTGACTTCTAATCATTCTAGAATAATTTCAAAGGCCTTTATATTTAGGCACTCCTAGTGTGCATGTACATGACATTACATCAATTCATTTAGATATTGGTATTCTGATCATACTTTGGTCTATTTTGCGCTTGTGCTTGAGTTCCTTGATCTTGTGTGATTTTTCACGAAGGCAAATTCTTACAAAGGCAATATTTCAAACATGGTTCACTTGCATTTGACTAAAACTATAAGATTGAAACCCTCTTACTAACCTTACTAAGGAAAATCTCGAGGGGTATCCTTTCTACAACTAACTAATTTTGCTAATAAAAAGAAAGAAAAGAAGAAATTGAAAGCATGTTTGGGAGTTTGATCACTCTAGACAAGTGAGAGCATATACCTACTACTTTGATCTCCCAAACATGATAGACAAGGTTTTTTCAATTTTGGGCCCTTAACTACAGAAGACAAAGGAGCTTCTAATTAAGCTAGTTATTTTTCATTCCCTTTTTTATTGTTACTAACCTTCATAGAAGGTTTGGCATTCTAATCAACTCTTGTGAGTTGAAAGCATAGGCCTACTTCCAATTAGATCAGCAAGATCAAAATTCCTACTTAAATAAGATTATGGATTTGGAAATTCCACAATCTAATTGATGAGGGTCTAGGTCTACTTACCTAGTTCAATACTAAAAAAAGCTAGGCACATTTTTGAGGCTCTTCATTCTTTCCTCACAGTTTTAGTAGCTTGAGAGTTCTTGTCAAACTAGAAGAGATCTATAAACATGCCACAATCAGATTTATAAGTTTTATATGGTGTTTGACAACTCTAATTGGATGTGCTACATAAAATAGCATATGTATTATAGAAAGATGCAAATGCACTACAAGATTAGTCAAATGGACTATTTAAACATGCAAATGTACTACAAAATCAAGTAGATGTGCTACAAAATATATAAAATGTGGTATAGAAAAGTTTAGATGCATTATAGAACACTTCAAATGTGCTAAAAGACTATGTGGAAATGTTAAAAAAATGTTTTAAAATTGTTGCAATGTCAAGAAAATTGTAGATCTAGTCTTTGTGAGCTCAAGAATATCTTTCAAGGTTTTTTGTTCCTATTATGAAGCTTCCCAAACATTTTAGAACTTGCAACTAGTCAAATATGCATAAGAAACTAGAGAAAAATACATATCTATAATAAAAATGGAATATTAGCAAAAAAACTTAAAGAACAATGAGGCTTTAAGATGAAGCCCCATGGTGTGTGCCAATTTCTACATGGTAGATTCATATATTTATGAGACCTTAGAGAAAAGTGCAAATAGAATGACAATGAACTAATCTAGACCCAAGAAATCATTGTCAAATAGAGACTCTACAAACATCCCATGTTTCCCTAACTACAACTGCTAAGATTGCTCTCAAACCAACATCTTAGTGACAAATTCTAGAATAGGAGTATGCTATGAATACAAATCTACAAATATTTATGCAAGATCTATGTGAGAATGCAGATTATATATAGTAACCCTAGAATGCTATGATATAAGTATGTAATAGACTAAAAATGTGTTAAATGATACCAAATAACATGAAAAGAATGCTAAAATACTATCAAAATGACATGAATTCCTTATAATGACAATACTAAAAGATGTTAATGCAAAATGTGCCTATAGTATAGATTCCTAAAACTTGGGTCCTTTTGCTCTTGAATTTCTCTCCTATTTATAGGATTTCAAGAGGGGTTGGGATAAAGATCAATATTTCACTTTTGACTAGAAGGTAATGTTGATTTTGTAAATATCTCATAAGGCACCAAGAGGAAGAGTTGAACAGACTTAGTTTTTGAGGATAAATGAGGATTTTGTAATTTTTTTAAATGTAAAAAGGAGAATTTTTCACTTTTGTGAGGATAAATGGCTTTATTGATTTAATAAATGTTCCATTTATTTTCAAATTTTGTCTTTTTCTTTTTTCTTTTCTAATTTCATTTTATGATTTTGTGAATTGTTTTTCCTCTTTCTAAAGTTGATTTAGGTCCTTTTCTATTTGATAGGTAATTTGATTGATTAATGACCTGATGTAACAATTAATTTGAAAGTTTGTTGTTTTCCTCTAATTTTATCCTTAATTTTGTATCATTTGATCAAAATTGCATTGTTTTAGGTCTTTGCCAGTTTTAGGTTGTTTATAGTTTCCATTTCTATTATCTTTGAATATATAACATTTATTTCCAAATATTTTGAAATATTTCACATTAGGAGCATATCCATACCATAGTTAAAAAGGTGTAGCATTTTTATCTTTATTGACATGTGCTTTATTTTGGGTATAAACAACAATACTGATAGCTTCTCTCCAATATTTATGTGATATATTCTTCTCCATCATCAATATTCTTGCACAATCCATTATTAATTTGTTTCTCCTTCTAACTATCCCATTTTGAGGAGGGGCCTTTGGTGTTGACATCAATCTTTTAATTCCTTTGTCATTTAAGAACATGTTGAACTCATTGGAAATGAATTCACCACCTCTGTCAAATCTCAAACACTTCAGACTCTTCCATGTTTACTTTTCAACTTTGTCCAAATAACACTTCAATAACTTAAAAGAATTAGATTTAGCTTTAAGAAATTTCATAGTCATCATCCTAGAGTAGTCATTAACAAAAAAAATTAAATACTTATCTCCTTAATAGCTTTTAACATCAATAGGTCCACAAAGGTTAGTATGAACCAACTCCAAAATATCACTAGATGTGTATGTTTTTCTCTTGAAACTAGACTTCGTCATTTTTCCCAATTGACATTATTTACACATAGCATTGTCAGGCTTCTTTAGTTTTGGAAACCCTCTTACTTTCTTCATTTTACTAATATTCACCAAATTGTCAAAGTTTACTTGACATAACCTTTTGTGCCATAACCAAACATCTTCTTGTTGTACAAACAAACATGTCTCATTAGATAAATCTAGATAGAACAAGTTATCTCTTGTTTGATCACCACTTCCTATCAACTTACCATTGGCATCATATATATTGGCCTTTCTATGATGGAATTTAAATCTCTACAATGATTTGTTCAGCTATGAAATACTTAGCATATTATAGTTAAGTCCTTCCATCTAATAAACATTGTCACACTTGATTTTGTCAGTCAATTAAATAGTTCCTTTACCTTTTACAACACATGGAATATCAGTACCAAATTTAACACATCCACCTTTGTATGGTCCAATTTCTTCAAATTTATTTCTATCACCAATCATATGATTAGAAATCTACTATCAATTCTCCATCTATCGCTTTTGTTCACATATGAAATTAATGTAATTTTCTTATCTTCATCAGAAACTATTTTCACAGAAACATAGAAAACTTCATCATTTTTGGTTAACTATTTTCCCCCTTATCTTTTTCATTTTTACCTTGACTCTTAAATTTCCCAATGGCTTGTGGAGAAAAAATAAGTTAACAATGGAATGGGTTAGGCTAGTAATCTATCAAAAACCCCTGAATTGAAAGGTATAGTGCCCTTTTGAATACAAGATTTGCAATTAAATTTATTTTTTGGATTTTGTGGCTATGCTCTTAACCAAAGAGTAGAAGAGGTAAAAACTAGATAGCTCAATAATGTAAACAACCTAGGCAAGTGAAAATTAGGACTAACTCTTGAAATGCAATATATTCATATCTAAATGCAAAACATGAAAACATGCATGACTGATTATGATAGCAAGAAAGTAAGAAGGATGGAAGAATGAGAAATTCTTAGATTACAAAGTTAACTGATATTTTGACAATACCTAGATTGTCTATCTTTCAACTACTCCATTAGTTAGTTTCTAGCCCTCTCATGCAATGAACTACACTACACACATGAACTACAACATATAGCAAAAAGAACAAAAAGATGTTGAAGAAAGTAAGGCATACAATCTACTCAACAAAGGAAATAAAACTAGGTTCATTTGCAATCATTCGATTTTCAACAATAGCACATTCATTCCACATACTATACTAAAACTAAATGAACACCAGAACTAAAAATAAACTTAGAGTCACACACAGTAGTCTCAAGTATAGGGTTTTTTTCCAAAAGTAATTTTTTCAATGTTATTAACTTATCAAAAATTTACATATATAGGCCTTCTCAAAATGGGTAGTTACAATAGATGATTGTATCACAGAGCATCTCTAAATAGAATAAACTAAAAATAGGACATGATTGAATCATTTTCCATTATAGAGATTGGAAGAATTCCATGAATGGCTATAAAAAAGGAGAGAGAGAGAGAGAGAGAGAGAGAGAGAGAGAGAGAGAGAGAGAGAGAGAGAGAATAGTAGATGTCTAGAAGAATGTTAGAGCATCACGCCTTCTTAGAAGTAACTACCTTAGTTCCATAAGATTTCATTATATTAGTTACTTTGTCCAACTCCTTGACACCTAGGATGATGATAGTGTAAGCTCAAATCATCTTGTAGTCATACATTTCTATGAGCTCATCCACTTCATAAACCTTTGAATGGAACTTCTCTAATGCCCTCCTTATGGTCAATTTTGTAGATGAGAGCTCCTAAATCTTTAACATCTAAAAATTTAGTTGATTAATAGGTTCATCAAGAAATGCTAAAAACTTCAACTTCATCCTATCAACATCCATGAGATTTCACTTAACAGATACATAAGACTCTATATGTAGCACTTTTAGATATTCAAATAACTTTTAAATGACCTTCTACACCAAGTCATGCATGTCCTTTAGCTCATTCATGAATGTCATAGATATTTCTACTATGAATTCCAAGGATTGTTTCCAATGAAACAATTTCTCTTTCCTTATTTTGAGGATCCCATGAGAGATGGAAATAATGGTCTTCATGTTGATGACCTCTTGTAATAGGGTCATCTACTCTATTGAGTTATCTACTACCTTCAACATGGCCAACTAATGGCTAGATGTGACTTCCCTCAACTTTTCAATATACAATAGAATACCTCTCGAGTTTTCAATTAATGGGGGACCTTGAGCCTTCATTCGATCTACCCCTATTAGGCCAATCTACCGAAATTGTATCTCTTGTTTTAGCTTTAGAAGTAGATTTTTGTTCTCCTATGAATTCAAATCAAATTTTTTGTTTGAGGTGCTCTCAAGTACATATATGATATATTCCATCAACTCTTTGTTTGATACCTTGAGGACCACATTCTCCACTCTTAGCTCTTCTAGTCTATACTCCTTTATGGGAATTCCAAACATAGACTACATTAAGGATTTTTTGATTGAGAGGAGGATGGATTGATCAAGAAAAAAGATTTTCTTTGGTTATCACTTGTATCTCTCAATACATCTCCTTACAAGCTCTAGTGCTTGTATCTCCATGGGAAAACTAGCTCCTTCTATCAATCCACTCTCTTTTAGCTTTTGAGTGATAGGGTGAATTGGCTAAGAGTTTAGTCTTCTATGGAGATCACCTAAATCATGAAATTTGAATGATGTATTTGTTAACTTTTCCAATTCACTCTCTAGGCCAGGTAACCTATCATGACCCAAAGCATTGATTTCTATTTGCTATGATTGCATAGGATACAATTCTTGATAAATAATTTTTGCAAAATAATTGGAGAAACAAATTTCAAACAATTCCAATGAAAAAGGTATAGGAATCGAAATATTGGTGCCACAAGAACAAAATTAATTCTAGCCAATAACTATAATGGCAAGATTTGCATTTAATTCCATAATTAATGGTTATTTAAACTTTCCATTTTCTTGCAGATAAAAACTCATAACCTTGGAAGCCTTTTCACTTTACTTAAAGGAAAATTCTTTAGTTTGACAGAAAGTGCCTTGTTTTGCTTCATAATTCATATCATAGATATATTTGATGACTTAACATATGTAGGTGATAGAGAGAAACTCAACTTTTCATAAGCCCACTTCCCTTAGATTCAAAATTAGAGTGTTGGGGCTGATCCTTTGATAGCTAGTGCATTTTATTTGTGTACTTTTTGTCCTAAGTATTTGACACTTGGTTTCCATTATGTCAAGGTTGCATCTTCACCAGTGACTTTTGTGGAACTATCTTTTAATAATTTTTGGAGAATATTCACACTTTTAAAGTCTCTTATCTTTCCATTCTCAAAGCCTCTGGAAAAGTGATATTTTTCATTAGCTAGGGATGGAAAACCCCTCTTTGAGCAACATTTTTTAAGATGATGTAAACCAACACCACCTTACCATTTAATCTCAAACTGATGGCTACAAGGTTAGATATCAAGCATGCCTAACTAATTATGAGCCCAAAATAGCACATTTAACATCACCCTATTTGTACATAATGACTTAGATTTGATATAAGCCATATTAGCTTTAGATGTAAGGAATAATCCCTTCACTTCCATTAGTAAGTAGCTGAAAACCCATAGACTCGCTCCTCATAAAAGTGGACCTTTATCTCTGCAACTTGAGTGTAATTCTTCTTGGCTTCAATTTGCAAATTTATGGGTCTTTCCATCATGACATAATTAGTTTCATAGTTTGTTTATCATTTCCATGACTTCACTCTTTAGGAACACTCTTGATGAAGTTCTCCAAAGTGGAAAATTAGCTCAATTGCTTGAAATCCATAGGAAATAGAATGTTGGGGCAATATAGTAGTCATTAAAACATGGAAAACTTACTTCTCATTAGGAAAATGCCCAAACACATCCCAACCATACCTAAGTCACCTAGACATCAAACAGATTAGAAAAATAGAAAATCTATATGGAATAATTAGGTAAAAGAGATGCAAGGAAGACCTAAAAAACATAACAAGTGAGATACTCAAGAAAGACGAGAAGTAAATAGCCTAAAGGATACTTGGACATCAACTTTGGATAGAGAATCATTTAAATACTAGTCATTTGAACTTGACAATAGAATAACTAAAATTTTGCAATAGTTGGCTTTGACTAGGGACTTAGGCATTACACATGCCTAAGAAGGGGCCCATAAATCTTTGATTTTGTATAGCTAGAGCAGTGAACTACAATAGGCAAAACTAAACTATGCACACAACAAAAAGGAAAACTAACTTAGGAAAGTAGGAAAGAAAAGCAAGGAAGAATGCAAAAGAAAACCTACCTAGATTAAGACTAACTAGAGCTTTTTTTGCTTTCAACAATAAACCTAGTAAAGCTTTAGATCTTGGGCATTATAGGATAATGGCAGAATCTCTCTAGAGGGATATGTCAGAATGAAAGAATTATTCTAGTTTACTTGGATAATATTGAAAGGACCTTTCCAAAGGGAGTCAAAATTATGGTGCATACCTTTGGGTTCATGCCTCTTATCCCACAACATGACCAAATCACCCATTATGAACTTCCTTAGTCTAGCATTCTTGTCAAAGAATGTCTTTACACACTTCTAATGCTTTGTAATGTAATCAACCAATCTCTCATGTTCTTCTTTCAACTTAGTTAGGTACATGATGTGCTTCTCCAAACTATTTTGGAATAGTGGATCTTTAATCACTTTTGCAGCTTATAGATGGATAGTTCTAATGGGAGTGGAAGATTAGCCTCAACTTTGATGGCCTTCTTGGGAGTTTCTCTATCTGCCTTGAGAGCTTCATGTAGTCTTTTATTTCAATCCTTCTAATTTTAAGAAACTATTTTATTCATGATAATCAAGTTTTTATTACTTGATTTTGCTTGACAATTCCCTTAAGGGAAGTAATCTAATGAATGACTGAGGTGTATTCTTTTGTTGTAACAAAACTCTACAAACTCTACAAAAGAAAATTAAGAGACATTATCCATGACAACCTTTAATGGCACCCCAAATATTACCAAGATATTCTCTTTGATGAAATTATAGATGACTTCAAAAGTAGTTTTCTTGGTAGGCTTGGGTTCCACCCATTTGGTGAAATAGTTTATAGTGGTGATGATATACAAGTGACAAGAAAAAAAAGGATGATTTATTGGACCAACAAATTCAATTCTCCATTATTGAAAGGGGTCTTCTATTACAACTGTCTTAGGAGGTAGGGCTATTAGTTGAGGCTTTCTAGAAAACATCCTACATTTGTCACAATTGGCCACCAACTTATAGCATACTTGAACATGCTAGGCTAGTTGTAGCATTGCCTCAAAATCTTGTATGTTGTAAGTATGGATGAGAAATTCCCACCACAAGCCTCATTATGGAAGGTATGAAGCAATATTTCTTTTTGGGGTTTATCCATGCATTTTAAGAAGATTTCATCTATTTCTCTCTTGTAGATTTGGTCATCATATATGACATAGTTGATTTAATCATGAGGTCTCTTTTCTCCTTGTATGTAAATCCATCAGGACAATCTTTGTTAGTTAGAAAATAGGAA
Source organism: Cupressus sempervirens (assembly GCA_028749045.1). Taxonomy (NCBI): domain Eukaryota; kingdom Viridiplantae; phylum Streptophyta; class Pinopsida; order Cupressales; family Cupressaceae; genus Cupressus; species Cupressus sempervirens. The sequence continues at coordinate 669,749,926 of CM053784.1, read as the reverse complement.
ACATTTAAGAACCAAGGGTCTTGGAGACTAACCATTAGTGCTCCAGAGAGTTCCTCTTCTTGACTTGGGTTCTAATTTTCTGCAATCACCTTGTACAAACCATTTCCTTGCACTAATTTTGTTGGCTTGACCTATCATATTCTTGGACTTTGGCTATCCATGCACTTCTAGTGTTACATCCTATTTCTTTCTTGGTTAATATGCTCTTAATAGCCAAATTAGGCATGTATACAATAGAATGTGAGTGTAAGACATAGAACCTAAAGTTCTTTAGTGCTTTCACCACTACATAAGTGTGCTTTTCCAATCAAGAGTATCTCAACTCATGTTCCTTGAGAGGTGTACTCATGAAAGTGATTGGCACTTCGATGCCTTCTTTTTTTTCTTGCATGAGTATTGTAGATTGCATGTGGGCTGAGGCATAGCAATATAGTATGAACTCCTAGGTGTAATCTTGATGGACCAGAATGGGTTCTTTGGCTATGGCATCCTTAAGTTTATTGAAATCCTCTCTCCTAGATTCATTCCATTTGAAGCTTTGCACACTTCCCTTCATCATATCAACTATGCATTCGGTGATTTTGAAAAAATTAGGGATGAAGCATCTTAGAAAGTTCACCTATCTAAAGAATGACTTGACTCTAGATTTCATTTTTGATAAATTCAATTGTTGGATGACTCTAACATGTTATGGTACAATACTAATGCTTTCTTGGGAGACTATATGACCTAGTAATTTATCTTCAGTAATAGAGAAAAATGACTTCTTGGGATTGAGTGAGATCCCATGCTCCCTACATCTTCTTAGCACTTTCTCCAAGTCCCTCAGGTGATTTTCTCTTTTCTTGGAGAAAACTTTCAAATCATCTAAGTATTTGATGATGATCTTATCCTTGAGGTTAGGAAAGGAGGAGTTCATGGCCCTTTGAAAGGTGACTTGAACATTAATGAGCCCAAAGGACATCCTATTATACACAAATGTTCCCCATGGGGTGGTGAACATTATCTTAAATTGATTTTCTGGATTTTCCTCAATTTGGTTGAAACTCAAAAATCCATCTAACATGGACATCATTTCTAAGCTAGCCACTATTTATAGTAGATGATCCATGTTGGGCAAGGTGTAGTTATCTTTTAGAGATGCTTGATTCAAATTTTTGAAATCCACACAAATTCTAATCTCCCTATTCTTTTTTTGGACAAGGAAAATATTAGCTATCCATGTTAAATGGTGTATGGGGTAGATGATTCCTTGTTTCAGCATCTTGTGAACTTCTTTAGAGATGGCATTTGAGACCATAGGGTTACAATTACACTACTTTTTTCTAAAGGGAGTGGCTTCAAGCTTGAGGGGGATTTTGTACTTGAATTCACCATCTCTAAAGGTCTTTAGGTCCTTATATCCCCAAGAAAATACATCTTGGTATTCTGAAAGAAATCCCTTAGCCTTATCACTTTCTTCATTTGAGTAGCTACTACTAATATTAACCATCTTAGGTTTATATTTGGTGCCAATGTTCATCCCTTCAAATTCTCTAGAAGTTCGACCTTTCCTCCCCATTTCCCTTCTAATAAATGCATCATGCCTATTAAAAAAAATTTCAAGGTAAATGAGGTGTCTAAGAATCTTGTTACCTTTTAAGTTGTTTAGCTCCAAGCTCCAAATATTTCTTTCTATCAGGGAAGAAATCTATGTAGACATTTTCACTTCCTTCAAAGTACTAATCAATGAAAGCTTCAAATCCTTCCAGGAAAGATTGGATCTACTTATTATTATTGAAGATTTTTCATGTTTCAACAATTTTAGGAATGTTTGTTCTAAATAAGACTTCAACTTTGTACTAATTATCTATGAAATATGGATACAAAAGTAGAAGCAAGGATGAGGCAACTAATAATTTTTTCCTTGGAGGATTTTGATCCATTGGAACAACTTGTATTGAGAAGGCATCTAGGCCCTTAATCTCATAGCAAACTTTGTTTCTATAATTCCTCAATCTTGCATTTTTCATAGTGTACTAGGCTCAAACTTTCTTCACTATAATCTTTGTATCTCCTTGAGCTCTTTGTATTTTCACCCCTCTCTACTTTGCAAAAGTGATACTGTTGGTAAACAAATTGTTCTATTTTATTTAACCCTAGGGGGCCCAAATTTTATGAACAATATTCGGTTAAAATAGTTGGAGAATTTCTTCCAAGAAGACAATTTCCTCTAAATTATTAGGTATAGCCCCCTATTGTAGATTTGCAATGAATTATGTTTGTTCCTAAATCTAAAAAAAAGGTTATGCTCTTAACCTAAGAATAGGGGAGGTAACCCAAGACTGACCTATATAGGATCTAACTCAGGCAAGAAAAGATCTTAAAAGATAAATTAAGTTTATGAACTCATACATCCTATGAACTCATAAGACTTAAAGATTCAAAATTGTATAAAAACTAATGCTAACTAGACTAATGAGAATCTTTTTAAAATGGATGAAGAAAGATTAACTAGAAGAGAACATCTAAAGGATCTTTCCTAAACCTATGATGATAATAATTATCATATTCAGTTCATTGCTTCAAAATAGGTGACGAAGCTCTCTTCATTCCTTATTTTAATTCAAACAAAAGAGAAGAAGGAAATAGATAATTAACAACTAATAGAATGGAACAAAAAATAATTGATACAAAATACCTTTTCATTAACTCCGCAACATCAAGTATTTCACACCAAAATTCTTTTGACCTTTTATTAATCTTTCATTATCATACATATAGGGTTCTGGGATGACCATTACAAAGGAAGTTCAATTGGTTCATCTCCTCAAAAGTAAAAAAATGGCCAGGAGCCAATTTGTCTATTGCAATGATTACATAAAAATATGAAAGAGGTAGAATATGAATCACTTTACATTCTTTCCTTTTTTTGCCTTTGCCCTATAGGCCTTAGCAACAATAATGATTGGAATTAGCTCTTTGTGCTTATGGATGTGTACGTTAGTGTATCTCAAGAGCCACTTAGAATGCTCTCAGGTCAGATCTTTGACAGTGCCTAGTTGGTCTTGTAATTCTTCCATGGCAACATGCACACATCTACCAACCTTCTAAAGTTCAAAGACTCTATTCTAGTGACTAGAAACTATTCCTATTAGACCATCTATGAAATTGGAGAATTTTTTTTGCATGATAGCTACTCCAATGATCACTTTTCCTTGCCCACTAGACTATGAATATGTGTGAAAACCTCTTAATAGCTCATAATCTCTATCTTTCTCCTTCTTTACTTTGGCTTTAGTTTCTTTAAATCCCTCTTCTATTTCCATGATTATTTTGGACTTGAATTGCATGCTCTCAAACCACTCGACTAAGGTCTCATCTCATTTAGGAAATTTTTTTTGCTTCAATATCCCCCTTTGCCTTCATGTGGATGATCATCTTCAACAAAGAAACACAATCATTGCTCTTGGTTTTCTTTATGGCCAAGGTGGCTCTATTTGATGATATGTTATCTTTCTCTATTTCCAATCTCAATATAGCATTACCAATCTTCTCTATTATGGAGAGTCCTTCCACCTTGACTTTCTCACTCCACTCTCTATTGATGTGCCCAAAATGCTTATCTTCCTAGAGCTAGGAGATAAGTGCCTGAACATCCACAGTAGTGGGATCACTAGTAATGGACATCTTGGAGATGCTTTCCAATAGGGCAACCAATTTCTTGATGAAGCCATTCAATTCCTCTATTTATACTTTTATCTAGACCTTTGACAACTTAAGGCTCTCTAGTTGTCCTTTAATCACCTCATTTATTGACTTCCACAAGCCAACTTTGGTGTCATGTCTAGCCTCCACAAGAGCTAATGAATGCATAGTAAAATCATCAATGGACATATACTCAACCCTTCCCTCCTTGATAGGCTTTGCTATCTCCATTTCTAGATGCCCTATTTTAGGGTCTTATATGATGATAGAAAAGGTCTTTTGCTTCTTGACCTTACTCAATGCTGACCTAGAGTGAACCACAAGAGATAAGGTATCTTTGTTGGGGGCACCCTCATATTTCCATTTTCTCTTCCTATCCAGAATATCCTATATCCATGAATGTATACTTATCACTTTGGAGGCTATCCTAAGAGAATCTATGCTTAACATTTTCCTTTTGACCAGAGTGACTACTTTCATGGTCGAAGAGAAGGGACTCTTTTGGGCTTATGAAATGAGCTTCAAAGAATCTTGGCCTTTTTCTGCATTTGAATTCTTCTTGTTTGCCCCATCAAATTCATTAGATTCATTATCACTACTTCCTCCATCTCCTAAATCTACTACCTACACTTAAGGACTACTTGGATAGAGAAGTGTAGCCCTTGCAGATGGAACTAGACTACTATGAGGTGAGTAGACTGGAGCAGTCACATTATCTTTAGGTTCTTTCACTTTCTTCTTCTTGGCTTGTATTTGAGTTCCAATCATCGAGAGGGATCCATCATGACAAGTCTTAGCCAAAGGAATATTCTTGTCAAGAGGTTGATCACCTCCTCTTGATACTTGAGCTAGTCCCTGAGTGATGGCCAGGGTCACACCCGATGCACCTCCTTGAGAAGAAGGGGTTATTGCAACTACTGGAGAAGCTTGAATAGATGTACTTTTACTTTGACTTCTTCTAGCTATGGTCCATTTGACCCACTTCCCAATTCATTTAATAATCTAGGCCATCATGATATCTAGCTCTTCTCTAGTATCCTCATAAGGTTATGAGCTAATAGGAGTATTCCTTAGCTTTTTTAGATAGGTATTACTATACATATTTTTTCCATCATCTTCCACTCCCTTAAGATTCATATCAACTTTATACATCTTTACTTGATCTACTATGAGTCTGGCAAAAGCATGATCATGGCTCTTGAATTCATCTTTACAATCAGCCTAGTAGTCTTCAATGATGGTGATATGTTTGATAACACTTCCAATCTGCAACATCTCCCTTGCATATCCATTTGGATCAAACATAGGTCTTAAGACCTTATACATCTCTAATTTATATTTTGATTCAAACACTTTTAGCATATTCTTTGCATTTGAATGAGACTCATAACTATAAGCTCCCACCTTCATAGGGAACTCATACCCTTTCTTCTTAAAACTCCCACTTAGTACATTTACCTAAATTTCTTGTCACACAATCTCGATCAGCATGATCATATCACTAGGATATCTCAATGGCTTCAAGGGAAATCCATCAAACACTACAAGATACAAATATGAAAAGGATGAGAACTGGATGAAGTAACTCCTAGATTGGCAAATGGTTGCCATAGCTTTGGGATTGAATCTCCTCTTTGGACATCCCTAGAGTTCCCTAAAAATTCTCATGGTAAATGCATCATTAACTCTAATATAATCCACATAACTATTTTCAAATTGTAAACATGGGTAGAATTCATAAGACTTCACATCATCAAGAAAAATTTCCACTCTTGGGAGGCCTACCCATAATTGTAAAGAAGCTATGTAAATGAGGAAGTAGGACATGTAGAATGCATTGTACAATTTTATAGCACTAAGAGCATTAGACAAATTCTCACTTACCATGTAGGCCCGATCAACATATTGGGCATCAAAAGATATGACTTGCACCAAAAAGAAATATTTCTCAATAAAGTTTAAAGCTTCAACCTCACCTTTCAATCTATGTAAGAGGACCATGATGTTAATAATCTCAAGTTTGAGATTAGTCCCAAATAGAGTTTTAGGAACCTTACTCTTGGCACCCCGTGGTTTTTGGAACCATGATTGCATGATATCTTTTCTCCAAATCATCTTCTTCATGGAGAACTAAGAAATAGCTCCTCCAAATTTCAAATCTAAGAATTCTTCCCACTCTAGGACTCAGAGGCAATTCACCACAATTTTTCTATCAATGGAGATCAACACTGTGTCTCCGACAATACAATCTGTCTGGTGTCTGGGTTGTAATGGTTTATGCATTCATATATTAATTTTGAGGCATGGACTGTAATAGGAAAGTTGGCTACCTCAACGAACCTACATCCTCAAAGCTTCTCAATAATGACATGTATTGGCTATGATCTCAATCTCTTCTAAAAGTCTTGCATATCATAGAAATTGAGAGAAGTATCTGTTAAATTTTATAGTGAAGAATTAATTCCATTTAACACATTGAAGCCCATGAATCTGGTTTCCATTTCTATTTGAGAGTGAATTTTGAATCAAAAGTAATGAAAATAATAGAAAATGTACAGATATTAGCTTTTTGGAAAAGGTGTGCAATTTTAACAGAATAATAGTTCAAGAAAGAGTGGTGGTTTTTTTAACTATTCATGTTTTCATCTATATAGGAAACTCAATTCATCTGTTAATCTTTAGGATTCAAGCTACATGAATGAATTGAAAGAGTGATCTATTGAGGTAGTAAATGCATGGTTTCAATGGATATCTCTGTGTCTTTTCACTATTTTGTTGGACCAATGGTAACTTTCTATCTTCTCATACTTACTTTCTCATTTCCCTTTAAGTTTTGGGAAGTTGCAAATAGAGTACTCCATGAGAAAATATCTGTTGAGTTGAATTCTGACTAATAACTCTTTCTTACAATAGTTAGAATATGTCCTATCCTTATCTTGAGAATTTTTGTGCACAAATTATAGGTCTGATCTTTTCGCATCTTGATTTTCTTCAAAATCCAAAAAATTGTCTTCATGGGTTGAAAACCCACCAAGGAGAAGACAATATCTATTTTTCTACCTAGGCATCCATTTTACTTTATCTCTTGACTATTATTTCCTTCAGGTTTGGAGATGTTCAAAAGGAGTGCAAAAATTCATTGGGGACCTACCCTTTGTTTCCTCTCCTTCAAAATTTCTTTTTGTAGAAAATTAACTTCATGGGTTGAAAACCCACCGAGGAGAAGTCAATTTTTAGTTTTCTACCTAGAATTATTATAAGAGTTGTGATGAATCCTAAACATTCCCTAAGGTAGATATTATAATAGGAACATTAATTTTCCATGGGGCACCCTATTATCTTCTCATTTAGATCTAACTACATCATTTGGTGCTCTTCACAGGAAATCATCTTCATGGGTTGAAAACTTGTTGAGGAGATGACAAAGTTTGAATTTACATAGGCTTCTATTTTCATGAGAAAATGATAGGCTACAAGTAGATGAATGTTTATAGATGATCTTTATACAAGCAGTTTGAGTCTCCATTAGATTAGGCACTAAGCTACCCACAGAATCCCTCCACAAAAAGGAAAAAGAAAAAGCACCCAACTATGAAATGTGGAGAAGGGGAAATGAAAAATCTAATGAGGACTCCTTCCACCTAAGGGTGATTAGATCTAAACTTGAACATGCCTAGGAAATTACTAAGATACAAGAAATCACTTTTACTACTCAGGTGTAGGATGAAAAATTGGGCAATAGATTCCCAACAACAATGCTTTGTACTCTGTTGTATTTTTGTTGTTCTTGAAATGCAACTTGTATGCAAGTTGTATTACATGTTTATTCAAGGAAACAAGCACCATGCTAGCTCTAGACCTACTAATAACACAACTACTATCAAACTCCAGGGTCTAAATCTCTTGGTCAGTAGGAGATTTTCATTGTTCTGCCAAATGATTAAAGTCATAAACATCATGTAATTTCCAAATTTTATTTCTTGGTATAGGATTTGTGCCTTAGGATCTTTAGACTTCAAGACTATGAATTTGGCCTTCTCTTCTAATTCTAATTTTATGTTCTTACTTCCCACTAGAATTATGGCATGATATTGATCCATCTTGATTTAGCCAACCATATCTCTACAAAAGCTTCTACTTAAAAGCATGTTATCTAGCTGGAATATCAACTACTAGGATGGTCAACTTCATTCTCTTTGTAGGATCTGTGGCTAATGCTACTTGTACATCTTTCACTCTTCTAAGAGGGGGCCCTATTCTATGTCCATGGAATAAAAATGTCCAAACATCTTAGTTAGGGTCAAGCCTAGGGCATGAGAAAAAGAAGAGGGCATGACATTATCAGAGGCTCTAGAATCAATTATGTAGTTACTAAACTTATTTCCATTTATGTATAAAGATGCATAAAATGGATTAGGTCTTTGACCAAGGGAGGTTTCCAAGACTAATGCTTCTTCCTCTTTGAAGAGAAAAGGCAAAAATAGTTCTTCATTAGCTATTGAGTCACTATTCAGTTGGGCTTGGTCATTGCTAATGGTAGAATAGACATTAGGCTAAGTTTTAGAATTGGCATCATCATTACAATAGCCTACTAACTTTTGTAACTCAGTGGGGTGGGTTTTGAGATAATCAAGGGGATACACCTAGGAATGAGCATATTTAAAATATTATATTATGTCAAATGAGGAGTGAGCTGTACCATTTAGCTTGAACTTTGTCTCCTCTTTCATCGAGGATGAGGAATTGGATGCTCTAATTGTAGCTAGTGAAGCTCTAGTGGCTATGTTTCAAGTAGGAAGAAATTTCACCAAGTTCTTCTCTCTTTGACTTCTTGTTTCCATAGTCATCTATAGTCCATCCAAGGTAGCAAAGAAGTCACCCTCTAATGGTTTGATTTTCTATAGTGCAAACTATTCCCACAATAATAGGTTTTTAAAATCAGATAGACATGTGTAAATCTTGCAAGTTAGGGTTTGACCTTTTACAAAGTTGGCTAGCCCTAGGTAGAGCCCTATTAAGTTTTTAAAAAAATTCCTAACTAGACTTATTAAGTCATGTGCTTTTATTTTGAAAATTTTAAGTGGGTGAATCATTTTTTAAATGGGTATATTCCTTCAAGAGATCATTTAAATCCTTCTTTTTTGGTTTCATTTTCCCAAAATTGCTTCTACCATCAAATCTCTCTTTAGATCTATGGTGGTTGTCATAGCACTATCAAAAACTACAAGGATTTTATCTTATGTGACATGGTGACCATCATAAAATAGAAAGATGGTGAGATAAAGTTCTAAAAGATGGGCATTGGGTTTTTAATTATTTTTGAAATTTGTGGCAGTGTCAGAGATGTTAGATATCAAAAAAGAGAACTAGCTAGAATATGCTACATTTTTTGTTATTTTTTGAAATCCTGGAGGTCACTATGTTGCAACTAGAAAATGCAAGAATCTCGTCGGTAACCACATAGTGCCTTCCCAAGAAAGTTAGAAAAGGAAAAATAAACAAAAGAGATAGGTGCCATAAAATGTTTTTGTTATTAATATGGTTGTGTGACTATGATGCATGGTCAGATGCATTGATTATAGTGATAAAGGTAGAAATGTGTGGTCTTTCTTGGTGCCAAAGTTTCTTAAACTTTTAAGGTGGTCACTATGTCACCACTAGAATATGAAGGAATTTTGCTAGTAGCAACATAGCACCCTACTAGGAAAAGTGGAACACGATAATGGTTTGTATTGAAAAGCAGGTGTTGAAAAGTTCTCTTGTTAGCAATAAGCCATGTAATCATCTTGACACATTTCTAGCAATTAATATGGTACCAAAATTAAGAACATGCATATTTTGTGTGCCAAATTCTTTTAAAGAATGTGGTAGTTGCTTTGTCGCTATCGAAAAACCCATGTTTTATACTAGTAGCAACATAGCGCCTTTCGAGAAAAAACCAAACACAGTATAATGTGATTTTAATGAATATTGCAAAAAGGGGTAAATATTATATATACTTTGCTAGCATGTCAAAATAGTGTTGTGTCATATGTTACATGGAATCACATTTACAATATGACATATAAATGGAAGCCATTAGATCAAAACACATCTATGGTAGGCGTTGAGTTGCTATAAGAAATCATTCAATCTTTAATGGTAGTGACATGGTGACCAAAGTAAAATAAAAGGGTCCTACTACAGTCAAATTAAAACACTTGTAAAATACACATCATCAGATTAGGAATGAATCAATGATAGTCATTATGTTGCATCAAGAAGCTACTTGTAGATTATGCATAGCAACATAATGACAAGGCAACACATGTTTGTAAGCACTAGTAGGTCTAGAATGAATTGCTAGTAGTAGAGAGAAATGGGTATGTGAAGGATTTTTATTAAATTGACTGCCAACTTGGCAAGTGGAAGTTGTGTCATTTATGATTTTTTTCCTAGGTCATTGGATCTTTTCAAAAATTGACGATGTTTTCTCAAAATAGAAGGTGATGCCACCCAGTTCTCCATATAGTTCATTTATGAATATTGAAAGCTCCCATGAAACTAGAAATAGAGTATATTACAAATATTTTTCCATTTCTTTCATACATGAACAAATTTTTAGATTTATAAGGAGCTCAAAGCTATTAAGGGCTTGTGCTTTGTGTAATCAAGAAGCACGAGAATTTCTAGTAATTTCAATGTGTTACAAGATTGCAAAAATAAAAGCATGAAGAGCCAAGTAAGTTTCTCAGGTCACTACGTATCAAAAGTATTCTAGTACTCTATGATTTGCGTCCATCATGCCTCCAAAGAAAGCATTCTTGGGTCAGGTAGATTATGCTAGCATAAATATACATGCTGACCTTCTTGAATTATTACCTAAGTCTACCAATGAGTCAACCCAGGTGAAAAATTTGATTCCTTTAAACCCTAGGGTCAAGATAGAAGATGGTTTAAATGATAAAGGAAATTTCCTTAGGAATGCAATTACTACTAAATCAGGGCCTTCCCTTTTTAAAAAGTGGTTATTGGAAAGAAACTTATTTTCCTCCCATGCAAACATTTGGAATTTTGATTTAGGAAAACTAGTGGTCCCTAGTGTATTTGTGGATGTTGATTTACTCATGGCCATTGCCCAAAATTATGACTCTACATCCTAAATTGTAAGAAGATTGGATGGGGAGTGTTTATTGAGTATTAATTTTGAGGAGATTATGGAAGTTTTTGGCCTAGAACCATTTTCAAATTATCATATACCCATTGTCTTGCCATGATTGGAAAAGGAATACCAATCTAAGAGGGATAAGATTAGGCAAGGTGCACTAAGGACACACTTAGGCTTGATTGGGAAATTGTGAGTGGTCATAGCATTTAATAGGGAACCATTTAAGAAGGAATTTTTTATTTCCTCCGCTGTAGAAATATACATGACTTTATGTAGGGTTTTTTGCGAGGATGAGCAAAAGTTTATGCCAATAAATTTTATGTATATCATGCCTCAAATTTCTTCTTTTGGTGTGGATATTATTTTTGATTTTGCATCTTACATAGCAAAAGAAATCCATGAAGGGCTAGTTGAAATTACCAAAAGAAAGGTTGAAAAGACTTTTGGTCACTACTCATTACTGATGTATATGTTCTTGTTTAAGGTTGCAACTATGCCAATCTAGTTGTGGAGTGCTGATATGACTAGGGATGCTAAAAATTATGGTTTTGTTAGATTTGACCAATATTTTGCCTCCAAACTAAGAAGCCTCATATTAAGGGACAATCCTAGAATCCCTAGGGCATTATTGAATTTTGTCATACTAATGGATAATCCATATGATTTAAAAGTATCACATAATTGGGTTGATATTATACCATACCATGTTTCAATAGTTTTTAGGGTTTATGGATTCTAAGGGACTCCTCATGTACTACCCTACCAACTGCCCTTACAACTAGGAATAGCTAAAATATTGTGGTAGCTAGGAGGAATGGATGAAACATATTTGGTAAGAAGAAATAGAGGCTCAATTTTCCCTACTTGTACTCTAATTCATTAATTTGTGATCACAAAAGATGGATGGTTGTCCTTGTATAAATTCTTGGATCCATACAAAATGGCTATGTCTCATCCTCATTTTTGTGATTCTGAGGGATTTTACAATAATATTTTTAAATCAAGGGCTAAAGTTGGTACCATAAATAATGAGCCTTATTTCCCTAAAGATATAATAAGGAATGAGTTCTCCTTGCAAGAGTAGGAGATTAAAAAGGAAAAATGGAGAGTTTTCTCTAGAGTATTGGAATTTATTCATTATTTTGATAAAGATTATGAACCTCTAGGTAATGAAAAAGCTAAGGTAGGCAAAATAAATAAACACATGGCTAATTTTTCTACAACCATGGAAGTAATGAATGAGAAAAAACAAAGTTTAATCAATTCTTTTCCAGACAAAGCCAGACAAATCATGAGGAGATTGGCATTCACTCCTATAGTTGGAATAGAGGAGTTGATTGTCTGAAAAAGACCTAGCTATAATGTAATTTAGAATAAGGTAGCCACTATTGACAAAGGAAAACAAATAGTAGAGTCAACTAGTGTTGTCCTAGAAGAGAGACTTGATGAACCTTCTCCCAAGAGGTAAAGAATAATAAGAGAATAGACTCCTCACATTGAGCAATATTCAAATATTCACCTAACCAATTCCCATTACAAATTGGAGATGAGAAGCTCACCAAGGAGTAGATAGAGCAATTAGGATCCCAAGGGGGAGTATTCATTACCCAAGGAGAGTTAGATGAGGGAAATTCTTAGGAGCCTCCAATGCCAAGCCTTGAATTGACTGTGAAAAATTATAGAAAAAGCAAATTACACTCTATAATGGAGCAAGCCTACCATGATTTCATATTTGATGATGATTTTATTAAATCTAAAGCCTTTCATCAGTTTTTTTAGAGAAAAAACATGGAAATTTTTGAAGAAAGATGTAATAAATTGAAAGTAGAGCATCTGGAGATGGAAGACGTAGATGCACAGAGTCAGATCAAAGAAGAAATGACATAGGAATTCAAGAACATGACCCCTAAGGAGGGGAGACAAATGATAAAGCATCTAGTTTTTTTCTACTATCAAATTGAGATATAGTAGATGCCTTAGTTTTTAATTCTATTTTAGGAAAATTAAATATAGAGGATCAGTGGAATAAAGAAATAAAAGGTGCCAAATTCAATGAGGACCAAGCCACATTAGTCATTTGGTCAGTAAGGAAAGGATATAGGACTAGGTTCTCCCAGCTTAATAATACTAGATTAATAGGTAGCCTAATTGTGAAAAGGGTGGAGGATACTGCTAATGTAGAATTTGCACATCTGGTTAAGGAAGTATCTGGTTTGAATTTAGCCAGAGCTGAAAGAGAAGAAAAAAAATGTTTGAATTGCAAAATAAATATGAAAAGGTTCTGGAAGCCTATAATAAAGAAGTTCAAAGGAGAATTGAACTTGAGAGTAAGATAATGGGACAGTCTACTAGGCCAAGGATCACATAATCTTGCCCACTAGTGGAGCCTTTTAAATCCACTCCTGTTATTGAGGTTCCTGATACACCGTAGAGGCCACAGTATTGTACAACTAAAGATTTTGAAGAGAAGAGTAAATTGTACATATAGAGTTAAATGTACAATATGAGATAAATTGAGAAAAGATCTCATGTATTTGGTTGATTAGATTGAATGACCTTTGTTTTATGATCAACTAGTAAAGACAGTGAACATATGGGATGAAATAAAGGCAAGTGATGAAGCTTTGAGGCCAATTGTTAATAAGTGGAATAAGAGGAGAAAAAGGTCACCATTTTATCTTTTTCTATCATCAATTTGTTACATGATTATATAGAAAAAACTTATGATGTCATTAATGACCTCTCAGAGTTTGATGATAAAAGAGTTGAGCTACAGAGGAGAATTGTTAGCTACCTAAAAAAATACATGAGTGTTAATTTTGGCTTATTTCTGCATGCTTTAGATAAGAAGAATAAATTGAAAAATAGAGAAGAATAGGCCAAAGAATTAGATGACTTATTTTGTCTAAGGATGAATAGAGTCATAAATGAAAATGGAAATGCATGTTGGTCAACCACTACCAAGGAAATTGTAAAAGCCCAATTATTCTTTGATTCTTTAAAGCAAGATTTTATTAAAATTGACAGTTGAATATGTGATTAAGAAACAACGTGATATTTTGTAGTTCAATTGGCTAGATGACACACTTTTTGACAAGTGGATGGAAAATATTGCTCCTAGTGAACAGTTAGAAAATGTTGAAACTAATAATGATGAGGAGATGGAACAAGATGATATATAGATAATTGATGCACCATCCATAGATCAAAAGGAGGAAGAGAAAAAAGGTGAGAAACAAATTACAATTGTAGGAATAGAGGCCCAAATTGATGACATGGCAATAGAGGAAGAGAAAATAACTATTACTTTAATAGTACATGATGATACAAGTGAAGATTCTAGAGTTGAGGTGAACTTGCAAAGATTAGAGCTAGATACATCACTAGCACACCTAATGGCCACATATTTCGAGGATTTGGAATAGCAAAAAGGCCAATCAACAGCTTTCTTTAGGCAAAGAAAGCATATCACTAGGTGGAATAGAAAAAAAGTCCCACAAAGGAATGTTATGATACAAAATCTTTTCTATTGCACAAAATTTTTTCCTTTATGATAGTATCAAAATGTAGAAATTTTTTTGTCTAAGGATAGCTGTTAGTTCTCTATACCTAAAGCTTGTTGCATCTCACCCTATATAAGTGAGATCCCAAGGTTAGAGAAGGGTCCAAAAATTTGTATAATTTTTCTTTTTGTTTAGGAAAAGTATTGTTAGTCCACTTATGTGTGGTTGTTTTAGAGTTTACTTTCACATTTGGTACTCTCTGATGATATATATCAATGACAGAATTAGCAAGATATTCTAAGTTTCATTGAATTTCTATTACTTATTGTATTAGTCTATTCAAAGGATAATACAAAAGGGTACTTACACTATATCTGTATTATCAGTTTCTATCTCCAATTTATGAGTTTGTTTACTTTGAGATCAATTAAATAAGGATTAATTGATTGAATGTGATTTGGATGCATTGTATACTAATTTTATTATTGCATTTCATTTAAGGAATTAAGGAAGTGATTCAATAAATCAATAGGGTTTGTGAGTTTATAAAAAGAATATTTCATAAGAATAGGAATTGGTGATTACAATTGACAAATTCATTTACAAGTTATTTGAATTAGATTCCCTACTAATAGTTGACTCTATGTAACAATGGACAAGGCACTGGTCATATAAATTAGAGATAAATTGAAGTAAATTCTACTACAACCTACCCAATCTATATTCAAATCTAAATCAGTCAAATATTGTATCCAATGTATAAGGGTGGTCATCATCTATTTGTGGAAGTTCATGAGGTATTGTTAGCCACTATAGTTCATGATTGGTTTCACATATATTAGAGAAATTGGACCATATTTGTAATGTTAGGGATTAAGGGTAAGAGTCAAGAAAATATTGGAATCCCTAAGGTACTCCCACCTTGGTCTTGTAGAGCCAAAAGTGCAAAAATCATTTATACTTTGTGAAGTTGGCCCAAAGACATGATTTATTATGCTAAATATGAGTATTAGCTATCTTTAGGTGTAATGAATTTTTGTCTCTATTGGTGATAATAATCATTGTTAAATCAAGAGCCAAAACCCCCAACCTTTGAATCTAATTCATACTCCAAGGAAAAAGTACCTAAGTCAGCATGGAGAGAAAAATCATCTTCAATTTTGGGCTACTCAATTATTAACTCATTATTATTGAGCTACTTGTATCTATTCATTTCTAGGTAGGATTCTGATGGGGACACAACAGGAAAAGGAAAATTGTATTAACTATGAAAATAAGCTAGTACATTCAGTACAGAGATAATAGACTTCAAAACATGCCCTAAGGGCTTACAATAGCACAAAATTGGAGATAATTTTCTCCTTTTGATACCTCCTCTCAAACTCCACTCCGAATTGCCTTTTACAATGCCAGTAATGTCCTTAAATAGACCCTAGAGGGTTAAGGACTAGGAGTACATTCTAGAAAGTGCTAGTAGGTATCCACCAACCAAGTAGAAGGCTCCAAAAGCTATGTTATAAGTTGGTGCAAATCTAGAAGAATCCAAAAATGGTAACCAAACTTTCAGGAGGCATAACTTTTGAACCATAGCTCCAATTGATGAACCGTTTACATTTTCGAAAAGATCTCGAAGTGCTCTATAGCCCTATGGATGAGCTTTGCTCATCCCCCATTTTTCAGCCCTTTTCAAGGTCATTTAATGCCCCTAACTTGACTTTGAAGCATTCTTAGGAGGTCTCCAAAAAATGAAAAACTGCGATAACCTTCAAACCATGGGGCCTTTTGACCTGATTCTTTTTCTAGAATGCTTAAATTGCAATTAGATTCATCTGGCCAATTTACACCTCCTAGTTCACCAAAATGATGGCTCAATTACATACTCCTATTTTTTTGGCATTTACATGTATCCCAAGGTGTTCAAATACTCTATCCTAGAACACTGATAGTAGAACTATGAGAGTTGGAACCTTTATTTGACCCAAATGGGTATCCAAAAATGAAAACACATGAAATAGAAACTAAGTCTAAGTACATTTTTTTGGGTGACACAAGATTGCCCTTATACCTATGGATGCTCCTACATCAGATTCACCATCACAATCTTCCCTAAGGTGAAATATGCACACATATTTTTCTTCTTGGGAGTTTCCCCAATAGCAAGCTTTTGCTGAGTAGATGGTAATTGCAATAATTTTCCTTCATGTTGCCTTTGGGGAGTGTCTTGATATGGATGTTGGAATGAGGGAACAGTCTTTCCCATTTTCCTTTTCATGGAAATCATTTCATTTGATATATTATGAGGCACTACTTCACTCTTTTTAGTTCTACCAGTGGAAGAGCTTCTTGAAGCTCCACTTTGAATCTCTCTTTTCCATTTCCTATGCTATGAGATCATCTTCCAACTCTATTACTAGGGTTTGAGAAATCTAGAGATTAGCTACATTTACTCATCTAATTTGAAAACTAATGTCAAGGGCATGGAGCTAATGAAGAACATTTTTTGATTGTTCATTGTAGGTCTACTTGCTATAGGGATCTTGTTGACCAACATGCTAAACTTTGCAATAAAGTCTCTCATAGAAACATTGGGTTCTTTCTCTATTTGGGTGAGTTGAGTCAATAGATAGTTTTCATCTTCTGTACTCTTGTAGCATGCTTCAAGTCAATTCCACATGTCATCCTAGGTCATGAAACATCCCACTAGAAGATGTTGAAACTAGTCAGCTACATTCTCAAAAAAGGTTTCCAGAAACATCCTCACTGTGACATCTTCATGCTAAGGAAAATTAGTATTGCATGCAACAAAGAAAGTTGTGATGTTCTCATTAGTCGAGAGCTTCCCATCACCATTAAATTTTGGAAAATTATTGTGGGAAGCTATATGTAGCTCACTATTGGCAACAAGCCAAAAAGGGCCAATAACACTACCCTAGGGCACAACCATTGAAGCAAGAAGAATTGCTGATATGGGCTAATAAGTGACATCAGTAGGGGAAACTATGTTGTAAAGAGTGAGTGCATTACATAATGATGAGATTTGAGTGTGGAAAATAGGAGGAGAAGAGGAATGACTTCATATCTAGGAGATAGGCTAGGGTGGCAAAAATAGAGCTCCACAAATACCTTGAAACACTAGATCCTGTGAGTGAGCTCTTCCTCTTCTTAGAGGATCTTCTAATATAGGAAACTCAACTTTCTTTAGTTCTTCAAACATTGGGTCAATTTTCCCTTTTATATGAGCACTTTAGGCATATTTAAGATCTATGGTGAACTTTCTTATTTTACAATGAGTTCTCTTCTCTTAACCTTCTTTCCCATAAAACTCCCTCCCAATATTCAACATTGGCATCTTCACTTTTGAGGGTGAAGTTCATTCTTCTGTATTGGTCAAGGGACTTTCAGCTATTTTAGGAAAACGTATTAGATTAATTTATAATGTCCTCTTATTCATCCTAATGACCAAGATTAGGTTGTACTACAGGGATTTGTCCCTCATGAGGAAACACCATTTCTCCTTATGAGTTGTTATGCTCAAGTCAACAAATTGAGTGCTATAGAGATAAGCTCTAAGTTATTAAGTAAATCCATACACAAACTTACTAAGAAAACTTAGGATATATGAGTTCATTCCCCACCAGAGTCACCAAAAAATTTTTGTTAACAATTTGTCTCCCTTATCTTTTTTCTTTTTATCTAGACTCTTAAATTGCCCAATGGCTTACGGAGAACAAAGAAGTTAACAATAGAATGGGTTAGTTTTGTAATCTATCAAAGACCCCTAAATTTAAAGGTACAACAACCTTTTGAATACAATATTTACAATGAATTTTTTTTTTTTGGATTTTTGGGGTATATTCTTAGCCAGAGAGTAGAAGAGGAAAATACTAGATTGCTTAATACTTTAAACAACCTATGCAAGTGAAAATTGGGACTAACTCATGAAATGTAATATATTTAGATCTAAATGCAAAATATAAAAACATGCATGATTGACTATGACAAAGAGAGAGTAGGAAGGATGGTAGAATGGATAAATCCTAGATTACAAATTTAATTGATATTTTGATAGTACCCTGATTATCTATCTTTTAGCTACTTCATTAGTTAGTTTTTAGCCCTCTCATGCAATGAACTACAGTACACACATGAGCTATGGTGTATAGTAAAAAGAAAAAATATATACTTATGCTAAAGAAATAGTCTATTGAAAGAAGTAAATAAAAACAAATTCATTTGCATTGATTCAATTTTCAACAATAGCACATTCATTCCACATACTATACTGAAACTAAATGAACACCTAAATAAAAAATGGACTCAAAATCACACACAGTAGTCCTAGCTATAGGGGTTTTCCCAAAACTAATTTTACTGATGTTATTAACTTCTCAAAAATTTACATATATAGGCCTTCTCAAAATGGCCAACTACAATAGATAATTGTATCACAGAGCATCTCTGAATGGAATAAACTAAAAATAGGACACGATTGAATCATTGTCCATTACAGAGATTGGTAGAATGCCATTAATGGTTAGAAAAAGAAGGAAAGAAAGAGAGAATGATATATGTCTAGAAGAATGCCAAAGCATCATGCCTTCTTAGAAGTAATTACCTTACCTCTATAAACTTCCATTGCATCAGTTACTTTGTGCAATTCCTGGATAGCTGGGATGATGATATTGTCAGCTCGAATCATTCAATAGTCATGCATTTCTGTGAGATCATCCACTCTGGCATCCTTTGACTAGAATTTTTTCTATGCCCTCCTTATGATAGATTTTTTTGATCAGAGCTCTTGAATCTTTGACATCTAGAAATTTAATGGATCGAAAAATTCATCAACAAATGCCAAAAACTTTGACTTCATCCTCTCAACATCCACAAGTTTTCCATTAGCAAACACATAGGACTCTATATGTATCACTTTAAGATATTAAAATAACTTTTCAACAACCTAGTGTACCACACCATCCATGTCCTTTAGCTCATTCATGGAGCTCATAGAGCTTACCACTATAAATTCCAAGGATTATTTCCAATGAAAAAATGGCTCTTTTCTTGTTTTGAGGATCATGTGAGAGATGGAAACATTGGTCTTCATGTTGATGATCTCTTGCAACAAGGCCATCTACTCTATTAAGTTATATGTTTCCTTCTGCATGGTCAAATGATGGCTGGAAGTGGCTTCCCTCAACTTGTCAATATTCAACAGAAGACCTCCCAAGTTTTCAATTAATGGGGGACCTTGAGCCTTCATTTGATCTACCCATGTTCAACCAATCTACTCAAATTACCTCTCTTATTGTAGCCTTAGATGTAGATTTTTTTTCTCCTTTTCATTTAGGTCAAATTGGCTGGTTGAGGTGCTCTCAAGTGCAAATCTAATATATTCCATCAACTCTCTATTTGAGACCTTGAGGAGCACCTTCTCCACTCTTAGCTCTTCTAGACTATCCATAATCTTCTCATTGGTGGACTTTCATATATTCACCATGAGTCATGAACAGGGATATCAAGATCTAGCATTCTAATCTAGAAGTCATCTGTAGAAAGCTCATGGAATTTTCCCTCTTTTTGTGGCTTTGCAATCTCTACCAACATGTGGCCAATAGAGGTATCAATGGCCAATCTTGCAATTGATTTCTTCTTTGTTGTCTTCTTGGAGAATTTTTGAGAAGAGGTGACTTGTATGGAAAAATATTTTGATAAAGAATCCTCTTCATATCTTATCTTCTCCCTATCAATGGTCAACTCAAGCCATGAATTAGTAGAGATGACATTGGTAGAAAACTGTATGGTAGTAGGATCAAACAACTTCTTGGGTACTAGCAAAATTTTCTTTCTCTACGAAGTACTAGAGAAGGAAAAAATTTTAGTCACTAAGAGGCCCAAGGTATCCCCTTACTAAGATGTGTCTTTTTTATCCATGGGGTTTGTGTCACCATCTAGGTTGATGACTTCAATAGGATAGGTTGGCTTGGCAAGTGACTTCTCTTATTCTTTCTCCTTTACTTTTTCCTTATCCCCTTCCTTCTCCTCAAATTTTCTAGTGTTTGGAAGAGAGCCACCTCTACAAGTAGGAGTGACTGGCACATTTTTCTAGAGGTCAGTCTCTACCTTGTCTAACAAATTGTGATAGGACTATATATGTTGAAGTAGCAGCTATGTTAGTGGCTGCTCCAATTGACTAGGCATCTCCATAAGATACTCCACCCATAGAAATAGTGCTCCCCATCCTCTTCTTCATTGCTCAAGGCCACTCTACCCATTTTTATTGTCTCTTGATTATTCCATCTATGAGTACCTCCATGCTTTCTATGATGGGATCTAGAGGTGGGGTAGACATAATAGGAGTGCCTTTGATCTTCTCATAAGATGAGGGATACATGTTGGGACCATCATTTGCAAGGTCAAAAACATCAACAGAATCATTATATAGCTTAATTTCATCAATAGTTAATTGGGACCAAAACTTCTCCTAAGTGTGGTATTCATTAAGACACCCAACCCAATAATCTTTGGCATTTGGAACCTATCTATAAGCATATCCTAGCTTTATATGGTCCCTTACAAATTTCCCTAGATCATATGAAGGCCTGAGAACCTTGTAATCAACCAATTTCATTTTCTCTCAAACCACTTCCCTAGATTTTGAGCATCAGATCTAGAAGCACACAAATAGGGTCTGTTGGAGTTTGAAAACACTAAAAGGTTTTCAATTATCCCACTGAGAAAATGATATATCTAGGGGCAACTAATTCCCATTTTCAACATGCCATTTCTGACAACAAGCCAACTATAAGGCATGACCCTTCTTCTACTTCAAGCTCTGCTAAACCTAGGCAGGTAGACCTTAGATTCAATTGATATGGTACTAGTGCAAAAACATATTTTTGAATCTATTAAGTAGATATAAACCCCTTATATTTCCTAATGACTAGTGAAATGACATGGACCTATAGTAGCTAAATGCAAATCTATGACATTCATAAGCTAAGTGAGGGCATCACATTTAAGTTTTTCAACATGAAAGGAGAAAACACATTTGATTAATAATGTTGATTCAACAAAATCTCAAATATGCAGCAGTAAGACCTAATGATCCTATAGCTAACCAGTGCCTAATCCATTGGGAAAATCCATGAATCACATGCATACATATGGATACCTGATACTTATTTATATATTCAGATATATGATCTATCCATTTAGCTTGCAAGTAGACATCTATGCTCAATCTAAACCTCATTCTTACATGATATCCCCATTAGTAAACTTACAACCCTATTGATTTCCCTAAAGCATTTACATAACCCTTTGAGTCATAGGCAACAATGAAATAAAATGCAGCCTTAAGGGACTACAACTACAACCTAAGCTCTTTGTTCAAACATTTTAAAACATTGAAGATCACTGATAAAGGAGACAAGATTCAAGATGAAACTCAACCTGTTGTTCTTTGTATTAATTTCCTTGAAATAATACATTCATATGCATGAAATGAAAACATGAAAAAACCTAACAAATTTGAACTATCTATATTATCTCTCTTACTACTATTTGCATGAGAGAATTATGCTAAACAAAATGGTGTCTTAGTATTGGGAATACATAAAGACTGGAACCAAAACTTGGTATCACATTAATGTGCACATTTTCTCCAAAAAACTAGAACCTCTATAATGAGAAAGAATGAGAAAGATATAGGATGCAGGAATTCTTGAATCTAATTAGGAGATGACAAGTGTCCCTTCATAATTCCTTGCCAAGAAGTAGAAAAAACCTCCCTCTAGTCTCTATCTTCAACTGCTAGAATCAAATCCATTTATTTTAACTCCCAAAGGCATCAAATATCTCAAAAATTTGATTCATCATCATAACTGATTTTTGATGTTAAAATGAACACAAGGTAAAAGTAAAAATTAGTTCAATATGACTTCAAGAAGCCAATATAACCTTTTCTTGGTTATTTTTTCCACATTCAAGCTTAAAAAGGTCTTCAAATCTACCCCATAACCAACTCTGATGCTCAATGATCAAATCTACTCATTCCATTGAGAAGGCCCTGGGAATCAAAAATTGGCTTATAGCACAAACTGGTGAAGGCCTATGCACAAACTAAGTTCAAAAATTAAAAAAAATCAGCTCATTCTAGTTCTGGTGGTATATTGAAGCGTCCATTTTAGATAAAAATAGCTCTTGTTATGGCCTTCTGAAGATTGGAACTCTATTCATGGCTTTGGCAAATAAAAGAATAATATTAAAAAATTTAAAACATTCTATAGTTTAAACTATAGAAATTTATCATTTTAAATCAAAATTTTCATTTTAAGCATGAATGTGTAGGGACAAGATTTTTTAATACCTGAAATCTTCACTTTCCTCCTTTGACCAATTTGACAATGCCACTTGTTAATCTCTAATTAACTCTGACCATCAAACTACACCACAGGCCACTTTGTGATTTGCCATTGGTATCTGAGTGGGACCCACTGGCAAGTCATGTTGATTATCTCATGAGCACCTTTGCTTGGCAAGATAACAAGGACCATCTAATTTTCCAAGTGTCACGATCTAAGCACATCCTTTTTTTTCAGTGTCATGTCAGCTCTCTTGAATTTTTGTCTAAAATTATCCTCAATTTGTGTGCTAGCTAGACGTCCACATCAAGTGGGGCTCTTTACAAGACACTTGCCTCTTTTAAAAGATGTGTCTTTTAAGACATGATGAATAGTGCTTGTTCTTGTATTTAAGATATTAAACAAACTCTCCCATGGTGAATATGGGAGAAATGAGTTTTGCTTCAAACCTTCTCTCTTGCATAGATTTTCTTTGTCGACCGTGCGCTTGGTGTCTAAACATACCTTTTTCTATTCACATTTTCCTACTTGCTTGTTGGGTCTTCATAATGAGTGGGCTAGGTCTTCCCTTGAGTGCGTTGTTTTATATGCAAGGTCTTTCTCATACATTACCAAATACTCTATTGCTTGTTTTCTATGGATTCATGCCTCTTACTTGCGGATTGCATGAGAGCTCCCTCTTGCAAGGCCTTTTCCCTTCATTGATTTGTGAGCTGAGTTTGGCTATGGCTCCTCCCTAGCCTTTTAACTCTATTTTCCTACACATGGTCCCCATTTTTCCTTCACTCTCTTTGGATGTGTGGGGTTTCTTGTTAATGTGTGTGGATCTCTTTATTCCTTTGTCATACATAGAAGCTCTTGAAACTATCCTCTACTCCATTTGCTCATGGCTTTGATGTTTATTACAAGTGTGAATGTTTCTTTGCATGTCTTTGACTTAGGTAGCTATTCCTTGTGTTGGCTAGTAGCTTATTCTTTTTCCTATGCATAAGCTTTTATGCCAGCTTCCTTCTCTATTTTTGTGAGTTCAGTCCATATGCTATGCATGAGTTCCTTTTAAAAAGGTATGGATGGTGTTGCTTAATTCTTGACGTTGCCCTATTCTTTTCTCTCAGTGGCTTCTCCCTTTTTAGCTTGGATAATCTCTTTTGTGCTTCACGTGAATGTTCCTCTTTTATCACGTGGGCTCTCTAACATGGCAGCTTGTATGTTGCTTGGTATTGACTGGATTTTAAGAGACACCCCTATTCAAAAGAAAGTGTAGGTTCCCCTTTTTAATAACTTTCTCTTCTTAAGTCTATCATTGGATTTCAAGGCATGATTTCCTTCATTTGATTGAAGCCAAGGGTTTCTCTCCTTTGATTTACTTTGGCATGGAGTGCATTCTTCAAAACTTTTGAAGCTCCCTTATTTAAAACCCGCAGGCTCCCTATTCATCTTTTATAGACATCTTCCTTTTTAGCTGTGTGAGTTGTTTTCCATACGTGTTGGTGGATTTTTTTTATATGCTGATCCTCTTTTGTCAAACCATGGGTTGTTTCCCTTAACATGGATGCCCCCTTTGTTGCATCTCTTTCATTAACTTATCTCCATCGCCATTAGATGTAATTCTCCCTATAGGAGAATCTAAGCCAGCTTTAGATCGATTTCATTCATATAGAACCATATAAGTGCTATTAAGTTTATCATATTCTTGCAGATCATTTGTTTTGAGGAAGTTATCATACACATCCATGGTATACTTTCCTCCAAAACAATCCCTTTCTAAATCTTTCAGATCATATGGCTGTACTTGCTTATCATCAAATGGCATCCACACTAATAGCTACAAATGCTTCTTCTTTCTCACTTTTATGAGGACATTCATGAAAGATCATCTGCTAATTGGCAAACAGAGTACTCTAATATCCATGGTCAACTGGGTCAAAATTACAACTTGTCAAATAGGGCTTCTCAAAATTTTGTGCAATGTGCATCAACATAAAAATAGTAAATGACCACCTTTGAGGGGTTCGAAACCTAGTCAAAGAAATTTGAAACAACTCAAAATGTGAAACATATACCCTCAAGTATGGACACTGGACACTCCCAAAGTAGAAAGTCATGAAATATATCTGGGTGCAAGATATTTAGATGCAAACATGGCCTTGTGTTAATTTTTGACACTTAGGGTAAAATGCAGATTTGAAACTTGGTTTAAATGGGACTTCATGAACTAGCTTAGAAAGGCAATTTAACTTCATGAAATAGGTAGACACATTAAATGAAAGGTGTTAGAAACATTAAACACCTTAGGGGCTCAAAGGTATAGCCATGTACAATCTCATTTATGGGGCTTGATTTGACTCAAAATTTGAAATAGATGCTCAAAATGAGAATGCAATTTTGGGTGCCAACAGGGTCCAACCACTATGTACAGGGAAATCTTGACTATTATTTTCATGTCTAAACAAAAAGTGTTCACTTCAAGAATTTTTCAATATAATTCAACTAGATCAACCTCATCCTCTAGGTACCTAAGTAGTCTCTTGTGATAACCATCAAAGGAACCTATCCTCATGTATGAGAAG
The DNA here is from genome assembly GCA_028749045.1 of Cupressus sempervirens. Lineage (NCBI taxonomy): Eukaryota > Viridiplantae > Streptophyta > Pinopsida > Cupressales > Cupressaceae > Cupressus > Cupressus sempervirens. The sequence continues at coordinate 669,724,656 of CM053784.1, read as the reverse complement.
CTTAGAAATTAGATGAATGAGCATCTATCAAAAACATCCTCTTAGGGAATCCTTGTGATTCCCTACATAGCCTCATTTTGAAGGCATCATTTACTACCACATACTCCTCGAAGATTCTTTATAGCTACAAATGAGGGTAAAACTCATATATCTTAGTATGCTCATCATAATTTTGGATGCTAGGAATTTTAGGCAATAAGTAGTGAGTAGCCTAGGCATAAACTAGATAGGAGGACATGTTTAAATGTTTAAATTCTTTGGCCAAATTCATCCATGAGGTGACCTCATCACAAATAATTTGTGCCTAGTCAATTTGGATACTTTTGGCATAGATAGGTTGCACCAGGAAGAAATGGTGGTCAATGAACTCAAGAATCTCCTCTTTTCCCTTTAGTCTAAGTAGAAAAGCAATAATATCTATGATCTCCCTCTTCAAATTAGTATCAAACAAGGTCTTTGGCATTTTTCTCATTTTCAAGTGAGGAGTCTAAAACTATGTCCTCTACATGTCTTCCCTTTTGAGGGTCTTCTTTTCTTAAGTATTGATGTGGAAGAGCCAAAATCAATATCACAATACTCCTCCTTCACAAGAATGTTGAACACAAACTGCATTAAGGATTTGTTGATCGAGAGGAGGATGGATTGATCAAGAAATAAAATTTTCTTTGTTTATGGTTCATATCTCTAGATACATTTCCTTACAAGCTCTAGTGCTTGTACTACCATGGGAAAGCCAATTGCTTCTATCAATCCACTCTCTTTTATCTTTTGAGTGATGGGGTGAATAGGCTGAGAGTTCAATATTCTATAGAGATCACCCAAATCATAAAATTTGAATGACATATTTGTTAACTCTTTCAATTCACTCTCTAGGAAAATTAACTTATCATAACCCATAGCTCTAATTGTCATTTTCTATGATTGCACAAGATGCAGTTCTTGATAAACAGTCACTATAAAATACTTAGGGAAACAAATTTTGAGAAATTCCAATGAAATAGGCATAGGAATCTGAATGGTGGCACCGCATGAATGAAATTAAGTCTTTTCAATGATTATAATGACAAGATTTGCATTTAATTCCATAATCAAGAAATATTTAAATTTGTCATTTTCTTACACATGAAAATATATAAACCCATAAGCTTTTTCACTTCATTTAAAGTAAATTCTTATTACTAAAAGTCACTTACCAAAACAAGTGCTTTAATTTTATAGAAAGTACCTTATTTAACTTTAGAATCTAGATCCCAGATATATTTGATGACTTAACATATGTGGAGGAGAGAGAAACTTAACTTTTTCTATAAGCCCACTTTCCTTAGATTCAAAATCATAGTGCAGGGGCTAATCCTTTGATAGCTAGGGCATTTTTTTCTTGCACTTTTTTCCCTAAGCATTTAACACCTTCTTTCCATTATGTTGAGGTTGCATCTCCACCACTGAATTTTTTGAAAGTTTCTCTTAAGCATTCTGGAGAATATTCACACTTTTAAAGTCACGTATCTTTCCATTTTCAAAGCCTTCAAAAAAGTTGTTTTTCTGATTTCCCAAGGACAAAAAACCCCTTACTAAGAAATATTTTTGGGATGATGTAAAATCAACAACACCTTACCCTTTAATCTCAAACTAATGGCTATAAGGTTAGATCCTTAGCATACCTTACTAATTATGAGCCCGAAATAGTTCATTCAACATCCTACTCACCTTATTTGTACATGATGACTTAGATTTGGCATTATCCATATTAGCTTCCAATGCAGGGTAGAATCCCTTTGCTTCCATTACTAAGTAGCTAAAGACCCATAGACCTACTTCTCGTAAAATTGGACCTTTATCTCTACAACTTGAATGTAATTCTTCTTGGCTTCAATTTTCAACTTTGTGGGTCTCTCCATCATGACATAATTAGTTTCATATCTTGTTGATCATTTCTATGACTTTTCTCCTTGGGAACGAAATTGATGAATTTCTCCAAAGTGGAAAACTAACTCGATTACTCAGAATCTATAGGAAATAGAATGTTGGTGCAATATAGAAGTCATTAAAATATATAAAACTTACTTATTATTAGGAAGATTCCAAAACACATCCCAACCATACATAAGTCATCTAGACCTCAAACACGTTAGAAAATTAGAAAACCTACATGAAAGAATTAGGTAAAGGAAATACAAGGAAGACCCAGAAAACATAAGAAATGAGATACTCAAGAAAGATGAGAAGTAAGTAACCTAAAGGATACGTAGACATCAACTTTGGATAGAGACTCATACAAATACTAGTCACTTGAACTTGACAAGGGAATAACTAAAATCTAGCAACAATCATCATTACCTTTACATTCAATGTTAGTTTCTTCTCCAATAATATAACAAGATTTCTTAACTTTTTCATCCTTGTTCTTCTTGTAATCTTGGCCATGTCTTCTTCCTTTGTACTTTCTTTCCTTTCTTTCATCCTTGTCTTCCTTTTTAGGACATCTTACAGCTATATAACCAACCTTGTTTCATGAAAAATAAATAACAGGTAATTTACCCTTGTATTTACCTCTACCTCTTCCAAATCCTTTTTCAATAAGTGGTTCAAGCTCATCCTCATAAATGTCACTATCACTTTTCACATGTTTTCATTTCCTTTTGCTAAGAACCAATTGTGACTTAAAAGGAGATTTAATAGTAGCAGGTGTACAATTATCAAAGTTAGACATCTCATGAAAAGCAATAAGTCTACCAATTACACCTTTTAGAGTCAAAGTGTTACCTAGAGTGCATCTCAACTCTTGTATTGAAAAAACTCTAATGACATATATAGCGAGTAGATTCCTCAATACCTTTCTTATCACTATTTCATCTTTGATTTCTCCATTTGCACCTCAAATAGTATAGACAAATTCTTTGATTCTTGTATAATATTGTACTATGTTCACACCTTCCATAATTCTAATTTCATCAAATTCACCCCTTAGGCTTTCTGATTTATCTCTCAAGACATTGGCATCTCCTCCTTATATGGTCTTTATTTTGTCCCACATCTTTTTTACACTATCATATTCTTTTATATTATCAAACTTGACATAGCTTAGGGCCAAGGAAATCTCCAACATTGCTTGATTATGTTATTTTTTTTCTTTTAGTTGTTGAGCAGTCAAAGAAACACTTGTTAGCTTCACATATCCATTGTCCACAAATTTTATTTCAGTATCACAAATAATAGATATATGCAAGATCACCAATGTTTTCCATCTAGGAAAGTTCTTCCTATTCAGCTTTGGTACCTCCCTTTTGTGAGTCATGAAATTTAGCATTAAGTACCTTCAAACTTCTCTTTATAAGTCTAGACACCCTAAAATTGGCAAAGACCTAAAACAACATAAATTTTCATCAAACAAAAAAATTAAAGACAAAAATAGATAAATGAGGAAATTAAACGACTTCAAATAAATTGCAACATCAAATCATTTGAGTGGTTGATTAGTTAGTCACCTATCAAATTCAAAAAGGACAAAAGTCACTATTAAAGTGGAAAAAAAATTCATAAAATGAAATAAAAAAGGAAAAAGGAAAAAGGTAAAACAGTAGTTGAAAAAAAAATGCAATATTGAATAAATCAACAAAAAGACATTTATCCTCCCAAAAGTGAAATTCACCTTTTCAAAATTTTAAAGAATTGAAAATTCCTATTTATCCTCACAAACCAAGTCTGTTGCAGTGTTCCTCTTGGGGTCTTATGAGATATTTTCAATTTCACCATTACCCCCAGTAAAAGGTAAAATTTAGATTCTTACCCCAACCCTCTTCTAAAATCCTATAAATAGAAGGGAAAATCAAGAGCAAAGAGATATGCATCCATAATATAGGCATGTTAGAGCTATCATTTTGATCATCCATTTAGCATCATTTTTGTAGAGATTTAATTTCATTTTAGTGCCATTCTAGTACTCATTAGCATTACTTAACATTGTTTAGTCTCATGCATGCACTTATTTTAGCATTTTCATATAGATGTCATATATACATTCATAGATTTGCATCAATATCATACTCCTATTCTAGAACCATCACTAAGATGTTGATCTAAGAATAATTTTAGTAGTTACAGTTAGGAAAACATGAAATTTTTGTAGATTCATTATTTGACAAAATTTTATTGGGTCTAGATTAGTTCATTTTAATTCTAATTGCACTCTACACCAAGGTATCATGAATACACAATTCCACTATGTACAAACTAGTGCCCACCGTGGGGATAAGTTCTAAAGCCTCATTATTCTTTAATCTTTCATTCTAATCTTTGAATCCCCTTGTAGGTCTATGTGTTGCTCTTATTTATTGTGAAGATATAACTAATTGTAAGATTAATAGCATTTGAGAAGACTCATAACTAGAGATGGAACCTTTCAAAGATGTTTTCAAATGCACAAATATTATGTTTGAAATTTATCTAACATTCTAGCTGATCTGATTAGGATCTAGGACTATTACAGAGGAATGCTTAACATTATTTCATAAAGTAAAATTTCATAGCATTAATTAGAAAATTAACACAACTTAAATGCTTAAATGAACAAAGCATAAAAAGGTAATCACTGAAAGAAAGAGAGTAGAGACATAAGACAAAACACGATTGATAACAGAGTTCGTCCAAGAAGGACTACGTCTCCGAGTCCAGCTCCAATAGGGGGACCAATCTGATTTGATCCAAAATCAATTACAAGTGTTCAAGATCTTCCCTTCAAGCACTTGACTCTACAAAGCTAGATCCTACTACCATTGGTATTGCTAGAAACTATTCAAAAGATAGCTTGATACTTCATCATAACTTGGTCTAAAACAAATTCTTCATCACAACATGAAAGAACAAAAGTATTAAATGGTTTTTTATTTATCTCTCATGCCATTGTGTAAAATTAGTGCATGCACTAAACAAAAGGAACCACAAAGATTGTCCATATGAGTAAGTGTCAAAATAGTAAAGAAAACAATAAAATCTACACAATCCTCGAGAACCATTAATCCTATAACACCCACTGACTTCTTGTTAGCCACCATTTCCAAAGAACCACCCTTGTTCAAACACTAGACACCATAACTTGCTAAAAAGATGAGTTCATCCCATATCTGGGATGAGAACACCCTTGACTCAAAGATTGAATATTTTCAACAAAACTTAGAACTTGTTGGTATCGTGAAGAAACTATTAGAAAAACATAAAGAATGTTACTTTTTATCATTGGCACAATAAGGTACAAAAATTTCTAGAAATTTTGATATATCTAACCTTAGAAGGGATTAGGAAGATTCACCCTTAGAGGTTGTTACCAAAAGCTCCAAGACCTACAAATAGAAATGGAAAAGATGAAATGAGGGAAAGTCCAACTAGTCATATTTAATCTAAAGAGGATATTTCATCTCCCCTTTGATTGAAGTGTCATCTCGACACCTTTTCCCCAAAATATGAAAATACCAAAATATCAAAAATATTTTGGTACATCTAATCCCCAAGATCATCTTTGCCAATTCTATACTTTAAGTATGAAGTTCATGCATGATAGAACCTACCTTATGTTGAAAATTCGCTAATGAGGATATGTAATTATTATCATTTATGGAAACACATTATGTACATGCTTATAGGAAACCTCAAAGATAAAGATACTTAGCTTTTGGTACTTAGAAAATTGTTTAAGTACGAATTTGGTATACAACAATGTATTATTTTGTTTGTAACATGTTGCTAATGTCATATTATGACTAGGAAAGTTAGATGGAGATAGTATACATGTTGATGATGATGATCTATATAACCTCAAAAGTTAGTATAGATTGTATAGAAAAGAGATATTTGTGCTTTAATAAAATAGGACAATGAAATTAAAGGAAATGAATTATTTTGTTTACAAAATAACTACTTGTCTAATTAGGGCCGACATCCTAGATGGTTACTCTAAGTTGCAAAATTGTGTAAAGGCATGGTATTTATGCAAATGACATCTTGTGAATTCAAGTGTCCTATCTTGGATAAATTGTGTTGAGAACTTTTGTGATAACAATATATGCAAAGTTTGTGAAGCTATTTTGTGATCCAAGATCGAATTGAGAAAGAGTCTATATTTTAGAAGTCTGATTACTTGTTTGGGTAGTGAGCTCTTCTTGTAATAGGAAGTGCATGTTTAGACAATGGGCTCATCTTGCATCTACTCTACTACAACTCCTAATAGGGTTGGAATCTCCTAACAAGAATTCAAAGTCCCCTAACAGGGACTCTCTATACTAAATTTTCTCATTGACTTCTAACAAGGTTCATCATCTAATAAGGAACCTACATATTAGTATATTATCTAGTGGAAGTCATCCCTACTAGGGTTTTCCCTTGGCGAGGATTTTCCCAATTAACAAAATATGGTGTTATGAGTTGTCTTTGTGCATGGTTACTATTACTATTTACCATTAATTTATTATTTTTCTATGTATGGTTTAAAGCAAGAAATAATATATAGTTGGTGATTAAATTTTATAGATTATTGATTCAGCCCACTCCCCCCAATAATCCCTATTTCTAAAACCTTATGTGTTAATTCCCTAGAAGTTTGGGAGGACAAGCCATGGAGTGATTCTCAAAGCTTCCCTCCAATATTAAATCATTTGATCAAATAGCATCTATCTTCATTACACATTACTCATATAAAATTGAGAGAGAGGTCACTATGATTGACTTATACAACACAAAACAACTCCCAAGGGATACTTTGAAGGTTTTCTTACAAAGATGGAGGCATACCTTTGCCAAATACCATCAAGATATCCTAGAAAAATAAAAAAATTTGATATCTTCATCAATAGCCTCTTTGAACCTATGAATTGTTGTCTACAACTCCAAGGTCCTAAATATTTTAAAACCACATTGAAAAATGTAGAAAAAGTGGAAGAAACCTTGCTAAGAAATGATATCATTAAACTATCAAAAGATGGAAAAGGTTTCTCCAACAACTTCCCACAACCACACAATTCATCTGATCAATCAAACAATAAACATAAATCATGGTGGAGGAATAATAATAAAAACATGGTAAATGATGGGATAGTAGAAGCAAATAATGGTAAACCATAGCTTTATCCCTCCCCAAATAAACAATATCCAACTATTAACAACATCAATACGCTTTCTTGCCAGGACACACAAAGGCAAGACCATACTCAACCATTCTATCAATAGAACACAACTACTCCTCGAACATAGAATATCCCCAACTAACAAGTGGCATATAACTAAGCTATTAGCATGAATGTTGATGTTGATGTTAATTCTATGTTAATGTTGATTAGATTCAAAGTCTCCTAACAAGGACAATTTGTACTAAGTGTTGTAATAGACTCCTCATAGGGTCCATCCTCTAACAAGGAACATTCAGATTAGTACATTATTTTGTGGGCATCATTCCCATAGGATTTTTCCCTCTAATAAAGGGTTTCCCTAGTCAACATATCTAGTGTAATTGTGCATGTGCATTTCTTTATGGTTGTCATTTCCTTTGGTTCAATGATTAAGAATTGTTTAACAGGTTTAATTTTTAGATTACTATATAACTGATTCACCCCCCCTCTTAGATATACTAGTGGACTACTATTTCTAAAAATTGGTATCAAAGAATCAAGTTCTTGAAGGGAAGTTTAACAACTTTGGGAGATTCATGGAGAACATGTTCAAGAAGCAAAGTCCTAGATTTGATGGCACAAACTATGATAGTTGGAAAGACAAAATGAAGATTCATCTCTTGTGCATGGGTCTAGGTTATTGGCTTGTAACCAAGACATCTAAGAACATTACAGAAGAAGACAATCTTGAAACCTACACTAAGGAACATAGAGAAGTGTTTATGTGCAACATAGGGGTAAGAGAAGCAATATTGTTAGCATTAGCTAAAAGTGAGTACAGTCAAGTAAAACAACTTAAAATATCTCATCAAATTTGAAAAACTTTAGAGGCTAACTATGAAGGTGATACACATGCAAAGAGGGTTAGATTGCAAAATCTATATTGTGCATTCCAAGATGCTAAAATGATGGAAGATGAATCTATAAGAAGTTATGTTGGCATAATATCTAAGATTGTTGCAGGAATCAAATCTCTCGATGGAAAGAAATCTGATGATGAAGTAAAATGGAAGATCTTGAACAGTCTAACCCCACCCTTCAAGATAGTAACATAGATTATTTGAGTAATGTTACCTTGCACCACTAACTTCACCAAAGAAAAATCTCTTGGGAGATTGGAAGCTAAAGAATTTGATCTAAAATAATTCAGAGAATTAGCAAAGGTTGAGACAACATTCAGTGCATTAAACATCAAACCTAGTTTAGCAAGGAACACAAATGCATAGGTAGACATTGCCAACAATAGCAAGTCCATTGAGGAAAAGATCCAAGAGGGAGTAGCTCTTCTTTTGGAAAGAGAAAAAGATGGTAAGAATATCTTCAAATGTTAGACATGTAATGAATATGGTCATTATGCATCTAAGTGTCCTAAAAGAGAAAGAAAGTTTAAGGGAAGGTTCAAGTCAAGAAGATCCAAAAATTGCTTATATGCTAATGAAGAAGAAGAAGACAAAGAAGAGGAATCTGATCAAAACATGAATGAAGATGAATTAGGGTTCATAGCTATAAAGGAGTATGATCTTGACAAAGAAATTAGAGAACAAAGTGCACTAATCTCACAAGTTGAGAATAAATATTGGATCATTGATAGTGGTTGTTCACATCACATTACTGGCAATATGAGCAAATTTGTCAAATTCAAAAAATATGATGGAGGAATTTTTAGAGTAGGGAACAATGTAACCTATCACATTATGAGAATTAGATCTATCACTCTCAATGGTAAAACATACATTGACGATGTTTACTTTGTTGATGGACTAAAGAATAACTTGTTAAGTGTTGGATAGCTTATGGACAAGGGCTATCAATTGCAGTTCAGTAATGACACATGCATTATCAAAAATAATGAAGGAAGACTACTTGGTAGTGGCACAAAAACTAGAGATAATGTATTTCAGTTAAATTCCACTGAAATAACATGTTTAGTAGCAAAGATTGACAATAGTTGGTTATGGCATTAGAAGATTTTGTCACATTAACTTTGATAACATTGTAAAGGCTAGTAATACACTTGTTGTAAGAGATTTACCCAAGATCACTAAGCCCACTAACACTATTTGTAAGGAATGTATTTTGGCTAAGTAGAAGAGAGTCTCATTTCGTAGTAAGCAATTTTGTACTACATAAAAGCTAGAATTGGTTTATACAGATCTGAGTGGTCCTACAAGAACAAGAGGATTTTATGGAGAAAGGTACTTTATTATTTTTGTTGATGATTTCACTGGGTAGCTTTTCTTAAAGAAAAATCAAAGTCATTTGAGAAATTCAAGATATTTAAGTACAAAGTTGAGAATGAATCTAGAGTTAAAATCAACAGTTTAAGATTAGATAGAGGAGGAGAATTCACCTCTAGAGGATTCTATATCTATTGTAAAGAGCATGGCATCAAAAGACAACTATCCTCACCCCATACACCTAAGCAAAATGGAATTACTGAAAGAAGAAGAAAATTAATTGTTGAAGTAGCAAGAGAAATATTATTTGAGAATGATGTACCAAAGACCTTTTGGAGAGAAGTAGTCAATACAGTAGTATACATACTGAACAAAGTGTAGATTAGGAAAGGCATTGACAAAACACCCTATCAATTATGGTTTGGTCACTCACTATCAATCAAGTACTTCAAGATATTTGGAAGAAAATGTTACATCAAAAGAGATGATGATATTGGTAAGTTTGATCCAGGGAGCGATGAAGGTATGTTTCTTGGCTATTCATTAAAAAGAAAAGCCTATAGATTTTACAATTACAGAACAAACACTATAGTAGAGTGCACAAATGTTAAAATTGATGAAAATTTTGGCACTAAGGAATTGATAATGGATTATAACTCTAATGGAGATGATTACTCTGGAATGACTAATAGAAGTAATGAGTTATTTCTCAAGACTAACAATGACTTGTAGAATAATGTGCAAGTTGAAGATGTGAGAGAAGAATAGAGTGTAGTACCAAAAATAAGATTTGAAGTGGCAACTCCTACCCCAAATAGGAACTTGATAAGAAATCATCCTACTGATTAGATAATAGGAAGCAAGGAAAAAGGAGTAACGACAAGGAGCAAAATTAATGAAGAACTATGTTTGATATCTCAAGTAGAACCAAGAAGCATAGATGAAGAAATCAAAGATGCTCATTGGATAAAGGCAATGAAGGAAAAACTCTAGTAGATAATTAAAAATGACACATGGGAATTGGTTCCTAAACCTAAGAAAAAAAATGCGATTGGCACAAAGTGGGTATTCAGAAATAAAATGAATGAAAAGGGAAAAGTAATAAGGAACAAATCAAGACTTGTATGCAAAGGTTACTCTCAGCACAAAGGAATTGATTATGAAGAAACATATGCACCTCTAGCAAGAATGGAAGTAGTTAGAATGTTCCTAGCATATGCGGCAAATAAGGATTTTAAAGTATATCAAATGGATGTTAAGTTAGCATTCTTGAATGGAGAACTTGAAGAAGAAGTTTACATTGAACAACTAGAAGATTTTCCTTTAATAGAAGAGAAAGATATGGTTTGTAGAATAAAGAAAGAATTGTATGGATTAAAGAAAGCACCAAGAACTTGGTATGAAAGGTTGGACAAATGAAAAGCTTGGATTTGCTACAGGAACAATAGATAGTAACTTGTACTTGAAGAAATTTGGAGATGATTTGCTAATAATCATTGTATTTGTTGATGACATCATTTTTGGTGGTAATAATGAAGCCAGTAAAAAATTCTCAAAAGAAATGAAGAATGAGTTTGATATGAGCATGATAGGAGAAATGAAATTCTTCTTAGGATTGCAGATTGTTTAGAACAAAGAAGGTATCTTTATCTCTTAGACCAAGTACTTAAAAGATTTGGTTTAGAAAATTGTGAACTTGTTGGAACTCCTATGGTAATTGGTCATAAGTTATCAAGTAAAGATGAGACCTCTATTATTGAAAAAAAGAAGTAAAGTTTTATGATTGGAGGATTGTAGTATCTGACTCATAGCAAACTAGATATAGCTAATGTAGTTGGAATGGTGGTAAGATTTCAAGTTGATCCTAAAGAATATCACTATGCAACAGTAAATAGGATATTTGGATATCTAAAAGGAACATCAGATTATGGCATTTGGTATGATAGAAGCAATGACTTCACTCTTTGTACTTATATAGATGTTGATTGGGTTGGAGATAGGGATGATAGAAAAGTACTAGTGGAGGAGTATTTTTCCTTGAAGGAAGACTAGTTTCTTGGCTCAACAAGAAGCAATATTGTACCTCACAAAGTATTGCAGAAGCATAATATGTTACAACAACAAACAAGTGTAATCAAGTCATATGGATGAAGTAGATGATGAAGGATATTGGAATTACATTCATAGAACCTATTATCATTTACTATGATAACACAAGTATTGTTGATATGTCTAAGAATCATATTTTGCACTCCAAAACTAAGCACATAGAAATAAAATATCATATTTTGAAAGAGAAAGTCATAGAAAAAGAAATCAGACTAGAGTACATTAACACTAAGGAATAGATTGCAGACATTTTCAAAAAGGCCTTGCCAAAGGATACCTTTGAGTACCTGAGAGGAATGCTTGGGGTTACGCCCCTACCTAGCTCAGAGTAGAAGATGCAAAAGTGCATTAGTCCAAGGTACATAGCACCATTATTAGACTAGACTGAATGCTAATGCTTCCTCTATGGGGGAGTATCTATGATAAAAAAAGTCAACAAGGACTCTTGGTAAATGATAATTGGTGTACAATAGTGTCTTTAGACAATTGTTTGTTTATAGAATTATATGCAAAAGTTGTAAAGCAATAGACTAGCTTGTGGTTGTGCTGATAGATTGTTATATGTTCAATTTTTGTACTGCCTTTGATATTGATGTCAATGGGGGAGAGAGTGACATGAAAAACATTAGAAAGAGTTTGTACTATGGGGGAGAATTGGTGCAATAAAAGATTTGGATTAATATTTGAGTGATGAAGAAAAATTGTTAGTATTCTTAGAACTAGATGTTTTTCATCTATGTTTCCATCAATGCCAAAGGGGGAGATTGTTAGCATGAATGTTGATGTTGATGCTATGGGGGAGCATTGTAGAATATAAGATCGTATAAGACTATCAGAGTAGCTAACTAAGACTTATGTATTACAGAAATCACATTGCATATCTACCTATACACAGTTACCAACATATACTACAACATGTATTTGACATGTGGGAAAGTGTGTAGAACCTAAATTGATAGTGTACGAGAGATATTGATAATTTATAGAGAACCACAGGAAAATAAAGCAATGGAAAAATAATTTATATTGTATGACCAATATAGAGCATTGTATTTGGAATTAAGGGTTACATAGTTAACTGAAGGTAGCACACTAACTACTAATGATGTCAGCAAGTGTGTAGGTACAGAAGTTGCACATGTAAAATTTTGTGTATAACTATTAGCCAACAACATTAGTTAAATGTGTATATCATTTAATTAACTTATAATAAATTATGGATCCAACTCAAGGAATTAATATTGAGCATGGTATAAAGGAAATTTGTTTTCCAAGTTTTAATTATCAAGATTGTGATCAAGAAGCAAAGAGAACTTACAAATTGCAAAGTAGAGGAGCAGAGCAATCTACTAATACATGTAAGTGACTTTAAGGGTTACTATTAATATATACATAGTTCCAGATCTAATCGCATGATCTGAAGGTGAAGTAGTCTGACATAATGGGTTAGAAAAAGAGTATCACACACCTATTATTTTGAAAGGAATAGTACTGAGATCAATTGGATAGTGAGTTTATTGGTCTAATCCTGAAGCTATTTGGATAGTGGGTATAGTTGCCTTCCACAACTCCTAACAAGGTTGGGATCTCCTAACAAAGATTCAAAGTCTCCTAAAAAGTACTCTTTGTACTAAGTGTTGTAATAGACTCTTCATAGGGTTCATCCTCTAAGAAGGAATATTTAGATTAGTACATTATTTTGTGGGCATCATTCCCACTAGGGTTTTCCCTTTGATCAAGGGTTTACCTAGTCAACATATCTAGTGTAATTATGTATGCACATTTCTTTATGATTGCCATTTTCTTTGGTTGAATGATTAAGAATTGTTTAAGAGGTTTAATTTTTAGATTACTATATAACTTATTCTCCCCCCCCCCCCACCTCTTAGTTATACTGGTGGACTACTATTTCTAACACAAGCTCCTCCACCAAAAGGATATAAGTTTTTTAACACACCTAAAGTATACACTCCTATAGGTGAAACATTTAAAAGATTATTGCAGTATATGAGTTTATTGTATTACTAAAAGACAAACCCTATGAAGCACAAGTTAAACCTCCATGGTGGAGTGACAAAAAAAGTTGTGCCTTCCATCAAAATAGGGGACATCTTACCAACAATTGCTACACCCTTAAGGGAGCCATTCAAAAATTAATCAATAATGGGACCATTGAGGTACATAATCTTCATAACAACAAGGACCATGTGACCTTTAAAAATCCCTTCATGAGCCATGAAAAGGGTGAATCTTCCAAAAACAACTAGACCACATCCTCCAATTACAAGGTCAATTATACCCACAATTATGACAATATAATCAACATGAACTTGGGATTTCATGACATTGTTAATGTCATCTTTATCAAAGACAAGCACAAGAAACAACCCTTGAATTCCATTACCCAGAGTCAAGCCCCTAAAGTGTTTCTATTGGGGGTAACCACTAGTTTAGAACAAGAAACCACAAGCTCCACCATATCCAAATATATATTGGTTAATCAGCTATTAAAAAATCTTGTCCATATCTCAATCTTTGAATTTTTAAAAATATCTCTATAGCACAAAGAGATCTTACCCAAAGCCTTAGTGCCAAATGATCTTGATGTTAGTAGATTTCAAAATATGGTAAGAAACTTTGTTGCACCTTATTCTGTATCCTTCTTAGTAAAATATGTCATTTCCTTCACTCATCCACAAAATTACCCATTACATTTTGAAGTCTTTATACACAGAAATAGAGTAAAGAGAGCTTTGGTTGATGGTAGGGCCAATCTAAACATCTGCACTTGAAAACTAGTAAAAGCTCTAGGGTATATAGAAGATTTTTTTGACTCGCAAGAAAAAATTACAATTAAGGATTATGATGATGAGGAAAGGTCCTCTAAGGGTATGGTCATTTTACCAATAAGGGTTGGCTTGGTCATGAAAGAAATCATCTATTGAATTCTAGACCTAAAACTAACATACAACATCCTATTAGGTAGGTTGTGCATCCATGACATGCAAGTGGTTCCCTCCACTTATCAACAATGTTTCAATTTTCCATATATGGATCAAGAGATAACCATACATAGGGACCAAAACTACATTCAATATTGTAGTTCCCTTATTCCTCGTAAAAAAGAAGAAATCACCACCCTGAAAAGTAATTCCATCCAATCTATACTAGTAGAAACTTCAAACTCCACCAGCCAAGACAACAACCTCTTTTCCACAATGACTAAGGGAAAAGAGAAAGTGGGTTGTTCCAATTCTTCTACCTTATCACCACTACTACCAGAAGACTCCAAATAGAAACAAAAATGAGTTGTTTAATAAAAGAGTTTGAAATAAAGTGCAAAATGAAATGCAAAGGGGTATGGGAGTATTCAATTTCTTTGTTCAACCAACCACTATCTCCTAAATCTCATGGCAAACCAACTTCAACTACTCTCCCTAGACCCTACAATGAACATTTTGTTAAAGGAAGTGATATACCTCTAAATATCAAAGAAGAGGAAAACAAGAGGATTTGGTAAGGGTTATGACCTAATGAAGAAAATGGGTTATCTTGGAGAAGGCCATTTGGGAAGAGGCAAAAGTACTGTTGAGCCACTAGAAGCATAGTTTAGACCTATTAAACTAAAGATAGAAGAAGGCTATTCAGAACAAGAAAATGAAGGTTTTCCACTTTATCCTAAGCTAGCACACCTTGATAAGTCACTACCTAGATATGGAGTTTCCTCCTCCTCTACTTTGGCTTGGGTACCAAAAGAGAAAGACATTGTAGATTAGAGCACATCCCATCTAAAGAATGTAAACCTATCTATACTTAATCTACATGTTGTGAAAGAAACATTCATTGATGTCATTAATGATAGAGATGACGACGACTCTACCAAATGAGAATTTGATTCTCTATTTGAGGAATATGATAGCCCTTATTTTCACCATGCTAAAAATTTGAATTTTTTTATGAAAATACTTTTAACTATGTTTCATTGTTAGGACTTGTGCTTTATTTGTTATTAATTTCCAAAAGCAACCCTAACCTAGTTAATTTTTCCCTAGCCCAATCTTGAAAATCTTGCCCTAGTGGAATAATGTGATATCCTAAGGTTGTGTCTTCACCATTTTCATAAAAAACTCATTAAAATCCAATTTCATGTTTACCCTTACCCTAGTTTTTATTTCAAGTGGGAGATTATATGTCATTCAAATCATGTGATACAATCTTACAATCAAGATTTAGGCATCTATTCATAATCTTAAAATCTCCCTCTCCCAATTTTATGATGTAAGTCTTAGCAGAGAATTGTAGTGGTAATTTTTTGAGTCTCCCAATCTTAAGATATGTTATGGTTGTAGCATCACAAGTGTTCAAAAAGAAGTCTCTAATCTTATGACTCCCCTTCTATCATATCATCTTAAGTGTTTGATAAAAGGGTTTAAAAATCAAGGTGTACAATGTTACGACAAATAGGTGATTGTGGGATCGTAAAGGTAGAAATGGAGGCTCTAGACCATGGAATAAAGTGGTGGTCATAAGATTGCAAGGACATAAAAGTGAAAATGGTTGTGGAGAGTTCTAATCTTTCAATAAAAGTGGAGATCAAGACATCATCAAAGCATTCAAGGAGACCTCTAAAGATAAAAAAAAGCTTATGATTGCAAGAGAAAAATATGAGGTGTTTGATAACATGATAAAGTATAAATAATACGATTGTAAGTATCAAATGATAAAGCAAGGTGGGGTAAGGTGCATTTACATAAAGTTTTGGGACACATGGTAGTTCATATCTTCTGATGCTATGAGAGGCAATAGATCATAAGATCTCAAGGGAAAGTCAAGAGTCTTCAAAAGCTACAAAGTAGTGTCTCATGAGATCGTGATGATAAAAATTGATGCTTCCAAGGCTAAGATTAAAAAAAAAGGATAATCATTATCATATCATCATATGTCAATGATGGCAGCTAAAGGTAACCTCTAATGTTATGAAGTCAATTTAGAGATTGTGATCAAGAGGTCACAAGTAACTAAAAGTTGAGACATGATGTTACACCAAAGTTGTGCTCGTAACATCGTAAGGGTGTGAAAGATAACTACTTAAGTTATGAAAAGGTCTAGTTATCGATGATTGTAAGATCGTAAGGCAAGTGAAGGAAAGATAAGATACTATGGCGAGGCTTATAAAATGTGTCTTGTGAGGTTGTAAGAGATTTAAGGGTAAGTTATAAGGACATGATAAATGGTATATCATAGGATCATAAAAGCCATTTTCAAGTCTTAAAATAATGAGATAAAGGTTTCATTTCAAAGGATCATAAGATCATAGAGTCAAATTTCCCCACGTAAGATGATATTAAGAGCTCATCTTTATAAGTGTATCATAAGATCATAAACCTTGGTTTGACATGAAAAAGTAAAATTTACTTTTATGAGCTAGAATAATGATAGAATGCCCATTACCAATGAAATTTGATTAAATTAAAAAGGTTCCTGAGTTGGATAGTTATGTGGACAGTCCATCTAAAGTGATCAAAAAAACTAAATTTAAAGCTTGAGCATGCATAATATCTATGCATAGAGAAGGTTGTTGAAAGTACACACAACATAAAATATTCCATAATCAAGTAATCTATTACCATTTGTAGAGCTAATAGATTTCATAGCACTTGCATAAATTTTAGTGTGAGAAGATTATTGTTTTTTAGAGCTATGTGCAAAATTTTTCTAGTTTTTCAGTCTACTCTCAAGATGTCTAACAAAGAAGTAGAAGAGATACAAGCTTCAAACATGGAAGTTACACAAACTTCAACATCCAAGGGAGGTGAAACCAGGTAGAAAAAACCTAATAGGTCTATTGAAGAATGGATCAACTTATTTCCTAAATCCTCTAATGCTATCAATGAAAAATGACCATGATTTTAGAGACCCTTCAGAGATGATACATTCCTTAGAGTCACTAGTTATGAATTATTTAGATATTTCTACTGTAACTGAGATGAGAAGATCCCCATTTGCGATCCCTGGAAGAAGAATCTAGCAAAACTTATCTTTCTAGAGATTTTTGTAGACATTGACTTGGTAAAGGCCCTAATCAAATCATACAACTTGGTCACCAAGTCATTCCACAAGTAGGATGGAACCATTCTATGCACACTGGATTGTGCCTTTTTTATTGAAACATTTGGATTGGATGGTACTATGAGCAAATCAATAAACCTATTTGAACTGCAAGAGAAATTTGAAACAAACACCAAATCTTACATAGGGAAATTTATGCTACAACATATTCCCATGGACCTAAAGAAATTGGGTGATTACCCTAAAAAGATGAACAAGAAGATGCCTTTGGACAAGTTCAAGAACTATTTCATGAAAAAAGTATATGGTGTACATAAGGTAGCTGACATAGATGGAACTAAGATGGTGTATGGAGCTCAATTTATCATTTTCAAACATGTGCAAGGCTCCTACAATAGTGGAGAATATGACTATGTTGAGTATATTCTAGAGAAAATGAAGGATAATATTGGACTAACATAGAGTGGAGATATGAGAAACTTCAAATTCCATCATTACTCATTGTTGATGCACCTGATCTTGTACAAGAATGTGGGCTATATAAGCCAAGATTTCATTGATCACATTTTTGATGCAAATGGAGATTTGCTAGTTCAACTGCGGACATAGGTATGGGATAGTTCCTATCATTACTCTAATTCTATTTCATTTTTTAATAATTTCAGTTAGTTATAATGAAAATGTTAGACTTGGGATATTTTAGGGCCCGTAAGATTTTGAAGAGTCTTTTAAGACCAACCCTACTTCCAAAAAATAAAAGATTAGGTCACAATTGGGGAGATATCTCTCTGTTTCCAACCTTTTCCATTATGAGAGTTTATGCTTATCCACAACCACTCCATATATTGCCAAAATTCATTCCTCCTAGATTGGCTATCATTAAATTCATGTGGGAATTTTTTATGGTAAAATAAGGAGTATATAGGACCAAAGGTGCATAGAGGCACATTCTTAAGTAGATGCTTTAGGGTAGGGGATCTCTCAATTGGAAAAGAATTCCTAGATCAAATTCATTCTTTCCTCCAACATTATAATCTATCAATTAGCCCACATAGGATGTATGACCATGATAACTAGATGAGGAAGACCATTAAGGAAATTAGAAACTATGTATTACCAAGTACCAAAGAATTGCCCCATGAAAACCTCATTCCCAATATTGTTGCTAAGGCAGAGGTAGCTGACAAACTATCCAAATTTGATGATGTGTTGAGGGTAGAAAGGAAATTGAAGAGAATAGATCCCAACTTCAAAGTTTTTTACCTAGATGTCCCTTACCCACACAGGATAAGGAAAATGGTTGTCAACCATGCTGAAATTATGGTAAACAAGGA
The DNA here is from genome assembly GCA_028749045.1 of Cupressus sempervirens. Classification (NCBI taxonomy): domain Eukaryota; kingdom Viridiplantae; phylum Streptophyta; class Pinopsida; order Cupressales; family Cupressaceae; genus Cupressus; species Cupressus sempervirens. The sequence continues at coordinate 669,705,813 of CM053784.1, read as the reverse complement.
GTATATAGGACCAAAGGTGCATAGAGGCACATTCTTAAGTAGATGCTTTAGGGTAGGGGATCTCTCAATTGGAAAAGAATCGCTAGATAAAATTCATTCTTTCCTCCAACATTATAATCTATCAATTAGCCTACATAGGATGTATGACCCTAATAACTAGATGAGGAAGACCATTAAGGAAATTAGAAACTATGTATTACCAAGTACCAAAGAATTGCCTCATTAAACCTCATTCCCAATATTGTTGCTAAGGTAGAGGTAGCTCAAAAACTATCCAAATTTGATGATGTCTTGAGAGTAGAAAGGAAATTGAAGAGAATAGATCCCAACTTCAAATTTTTTTACCTAGATGTCCCTTACCCACATAGGATAAGGGAGATGGTTGTCAACCATGTTGAAATTATGGTACAAATGCTAGAGGTTCCAATAGGAGAAGAAGAGAGGGTGAACCCTGATAGCCCTAAACCATATGTGACTTTAGAAATAGAGGAGGATGAGCCTATTGAGGCATCATGGGTCACCAAGGGAAATAAGAGGTAGAAGGTTGTGGACATCCTTGAGAAAGTAAAACAAAAAACTCTGCAGATCTTGCCCAGTAAAAGTCAGTATTTTGCTGACTTAAGATAGAGTTACATCCAAGATAGAGTTACTACAATAGAGAACACATTGGCTGACTTAGAAATATCAGTAGCAAGATTGGATGATAGGATCATCCAAGCCCAACAATTCACGGAAGATGATAATTTTATCAAATCTGCTAAATTTAAGAGCTTCTTGTATAAAATTAAATAGAGTAGACTAGTATTAAAGATGAAACCAAGGGAATTAGATGAAAAGAAGTGGGAATTAATTGAGAAACTACATGCTTATGATCTAGAAAGTGAAGTAATGACTCTTGAGGAGGAAAGGGATCTAGTGTAGAGGAGTAAAATTCTATTGGTGCCTAGTTGGGATTTAGAATAGTTATTTATGCTTGACCAAATTAGAAGAAAAGACAATGCCATCTCATATGAGGTATATGGTAAAGGTGGACTGCAAAGACGATCTAAATTTAACATTGAAACCAAGTCTCTAGCAATTGGAGCATGGCTCCTATAACCAAAAAGCCCAAACTAATGGATGTGTAGAGCATAGATCAGGGCAACATGAGAGTATGGACATTACAAGGTACCTCAGGTACAAAGATCTCCAAGGCTATAAAACACTTCTCATTTATGAATGAGGCTAAGGTAGAGTACATAGAGACAAAGTTATCCAAAGGATTCTATGACTACATTGATGTTAGGAAGCTCTATGAGGATGAGATCAAGAAGAGCCATATTTACAAGGAGAAGATAGAAGAGCTTGAGGCTAAGATTCAAGCATTATAACCTAAAGTTGCATCTCTCAGAGAGAAACTATCAAATGTAGAGCAAATGGCCACTATAGAATAGATCATGAAATAGGATGTTCAAGAACAATCAACGAGGGTCATGATAGAGACAACAACACAGATAGATGAGCTAGAGGTAGAGGATACACAACCTAGAAGAATGAGCATTGATGCTCTACCAACAGAGCAATGTAATGAGGTAAGGACAACTATCCTTAGATGTATGATAGACCATAGAGTTGAAACTCTAAAGAATATCTCTTAACTAGCCCATACATTCTATATTTCTTTAAAGGATGCTAAGAACTTTTGCAATGAAGCACTTGCATGGATATCACCCGCATTCAATCTTTGGGTGCCATACATTCAATTCTTAGAGAGGCTTATTATATTGATAGCTAAAAGGATAGATTTTCCTAATAAGATTATTATAGTAAAGGAGGGCTTAGAGATGGTGAAGGAATTAATTGGCTTCTTTGTTGGAAAAATGAAAATAATAAAAGAAAAATTAAAAGTTTCATCTCTGGGAATTGAGCTCTATATTCTACCCATTTTGGATGCAAATAGTAAGTTGAGAGATTAGCAAGAGTGGTCCGATTCCTTAAATACAACATTAACTCTGGAAGCCACATCAGCAATTTTTGAAGATAATAGTGATGTCCCATTCAAAAATTTGATTGACTCCTTGTTCAAAGTTGAAATAGATTTAAATAAGTTTTCCATGGATTCAAAATCCATAACAAATGCTAGGTGGATTAAAGCCACAAAGGAATTAGAAGAAGTTAAATGAACCAAGTGGTCCACTAAAAGGGAGATCTATGTTTGGGAAGTGGTGGGAGATATTAAAGCTCTATCTGTAGGAGGTAGTTGAATATTTACTCACTAATGATAGTAGAAGACAAAAGGATTAAAGTAAAGCTCCAACAATAAATAGTCACCTACTAACTTTACAACTACTTCCTATTTTTGGTTCAAGCATAGAGGAATGTTTTAACTATAACTTTTTGTACATGTCTTGCCACCTTTCTCTTCCATTATGGTTTTGACTTGTGTCCTCCTCCCATATGAAACTTTTTGCAATCCTCTTATATAAGGATTTCCAAGATGTCGAGTAGAGGTCGAAAGTCTGTAGAATTTTCAATTTTTATGCCATTTATAGTTTTTCCAATTTTGTTAATTGTATGAATGCATTTAATCTTGTAAACTTGAAGATATAGTGAATATGAATGATCAAGTTGTCAAGTTTTGAGTTTTATTTTGAATATATATCAATATTGTGTTCATTTTCGAAGAGAATTAATACAAAAGGAAGTCTTTCATATATGTGTATCTAAGTTTTATCTCCTTTCTTTGTATATCTATGATCTTGGGATTGAAGTGAATAAAGTTCTTTTAGTTTAATACAATTTGGATGAATTGTATGTCTCTTATTGATTGCTTTTAATTCAGAGAGTTAAGTAATTTCTTTCATTAATTGATAGGGTTTAGGGTATATGAGAGGGATATGATAAGAATGAAATTCAGAGTTAACTATTGACAAATTTAATTGCAAGACAATTAAATAGGTCTAAAGTTTCTGGTCTTGACTCTATAAAACAATGGATAAGGTGTTGATTAATTAATTATGGTTGTAAATTGATGGTTCATATGGTTGCAAAATACATATATAAATCAAAAATCAATTTTTTGGATTTATGTAATGAAGAAATAAAGTTGCTAGTTTGTTAGAGTAAATAATTAATAATTATTTATTTATTCTATTTACTTAAGCTTACTTAGGTTAATGCATTTATTTAATATTTATTATTATAATTGTAGTGGTTAGTTGTTGACAACATGGGAGTTTGTTCCCTTCTAGCATGTTCCACCTTTTTGTGGAAGTGTGCTTAGTTGTCAACCTTATCTTCTACCTCCTTCTAGCTTGTTCTACAAGCTTCCATGAGGCCTTTATATTTGGTCTCTCTCATTGTAAATTCATCTATTCACATAGCAATTTTATTTTCCTATTGTGAAATATTTTCTCTTGCTTTGTTTCCTTTAAGCTCTTGCTCCTTAGGTTTCTCTTTGGCAAGCTATTTGCACTGCAAGTGATCTTGGCAACTATGGAGTTCAATTTCATCAACTCCTACATGGTATTAGGGCCTACTTACTACTTCTTGGTTGAAAGATTTTTGAAGTTGCGATTTGGAGAAACAAACCCTAGTTTGTTTGTGATTTTGTCTTCAATCGAGAGGAAGAGCATTTTTTTAGTATTTGGAGAAAAATGAGAAAGATGGTTTGACATAACATATCTATCATTTTTTGGGCTTTTTTCTTTATTTTTTGGAGGTGTGATGGCAGCAATTCAAAAAAAATAACTATAGAGGTGATTTCAAACAGTGATATCTCCCTCATATGAACTCATTTTTTTGAGCAATTATTTTTGTTTTAGGGTAGAATTTTGTGATCTACACATTGGTGCAGGTGGTTTGACATTTATGTTCCTAAATTTTTCTGTAACTCACAAATCTTAATTGCTACCACTTTAAATGCTTTTTATGGGCTCATCTGGACACAAATTAGGTTCCATTTTTTTGAAAGTGCATTTTTTTTGTCTACTTTCTAGATCTACAATTAGATTATAGGTTCTGCGGACAAAAATATTACTTTTAGAAATAGGCCCTTAATTGGTTATTATAGTCACACTAAGTATAGACTTCCCAAATCATACATTGGGAGCATAAATTTATCTCTTTTTCATTTTGGGGGACCATTTTATTTTCTATAATTTTCTTCAAATAAGACCCTTCTACTTTTGTCTTTTTCTTTCTCTTAATGGCAGATCCATCTGTGACTCATCTACCACACAACTACCACACCTGGAAGGCAGAAATGAGTATGCTTCTCATGTCAACAGGCTTATGGTCTTGTCTGGATTATAACCAACATGCTCTTACATGCCCTTTTGAGGTTCTATGGCATAGGAACAAAATGGATGCCTTGGGTGACAAACATAGTATGCCTTCATTTGAGTTCTTTTGTGATCGATTAACTTGTGAATAGTCCAAGATCAATCATATGGACTAACTTTCATATTCACAACTACAAGCTTTGCTTACCAAGGATATACAAGAGCAGAAGCTAAAGTAGATATCAAATTCCTCTGGCTCATCATCTTCTAGGAAGAAGGAGAAAAAGAAGATTGAGACTCCTATCCATCCCTATTGTAAGAAGGGACCTCATGATGAGTCATGTTTTTTTCAAAATAAATTTGACGGCTATGAGAAATAGATTGCAGATTTGCAAGCTCTCCTTCAGAAGAGCACTATTTCCTCTTCATCCTCTTCTACTTCGTAGGGGTCTACTTTTCAGTCTTCTACATCTTTGACATCTACACATGATCTTGGACAAGGTCATGCATTACAGGCATCCTTAGCATCCCCTTTATAGGTCCCTTGGATACTGGATTCAAGTGCTTCTCACCATATGACATCTTCTCAAGGTGTCTTCTCTACTCTTGCGGCTTCTCCTATTCCTCATATTCTCATGGGGAATAATGTTGCTCTACCAGTCTATGGGAAAGGTTTAGTTTGCATCCATGATGGTATATTCAATGATGTATTGTATGTTCCATCTCTTTTTGCTAACCTTCTCTCAATTTCTCATATTATAAGTAGTGTATTAAGGAAGATAGTTGAGTTCACTATTGATTTAGTATTCATTCGAGATCGTGTCATAAGAGGTCTTATTGCTATAGGGATAGTTGATTCTTCCACCTATCTCTACACCTTCAAGCACTTTTTCCCATCATCTCCATTTTTAGAGCATGGCTCTCCTCTTTTGTAGGAGCATCATGTGGTGTAGTTAGGATACTTGAACCTTTGTATTGTTCCTGAGATCCCTATTTTGACTGCCACACAACATCCAATTGAGGGCTTTTCTCTTCTATAGGATTTTGCTTCCACTTTTCTTGATCCTCCAACTTCATTCATCAAGCCTCTAGATGCACTTGTTGTAGATACACCTTCCTTGGGGGTTCCCTTTCTGATTCCTCATACATTCTCCTCTAGGCATCAACTAGGCTTTCTAGTTTCACCTCTCATTCAGGGATTCACTTGTTATGTACCCTTGTTTCTTCCACATTGTAGTTGCATTGGTTTGATCCCTCCTTTAGGGGATCCTTTATTTTGGAGAGGCTTTAGTATCTCTCATGGGGGGGCTACTTGTACTTATGGTTCTTAGCAAGTCTCTTGACTCTTTTTCGGTGGAAGTTGTCCTTGGGGGGATTGTTTGAGGCCTTCCTTCCTTCCTTCACTTCATGGTTTTTTTTAGTATGTTGTTTTTACCTCTTTTTGGGGGAGGGTTTTTTCCACGTGGTTTTCTCTCTTTCCACATTTGTAGAGATTACATTTTCTTGCATTGTACATGGGTACCTAACATGGCCTTGTTACTAGGACCCATTCTGCATTTCATCTTAGTTTTGTGAGCTTAAGGCATTCCCCTAAGTTGCACTTAAGGGGTGTGTTAGAGTAAATAATTAATGATTATTTATTTATTCTATTTACTTAAGCTTACTTATGTTAATTCATTTATTTAATGTTTAGTATTTAATAGTTGTAGTGGTTAGTTTTTGACAACACATGAGTTTGTTCCCTTCTAGCATCTTCCACCTTTTTGTGGAAGTGTGCTTGGTTTTCAACCTTATCTTCTACCTCCTTCCAACATTTTCTACAAGCTTCCGTGAGGATTTTATATTTGGTCTCTCTCTCATTGTAAATACATCCATTCACATAGCAATTTTATTTTCTTATTGTGAAATATTTTCTCTTGCTTTGTTTCCTTCAAGCTCTTGCTCCTTAGGTTTCTCTTTGGCAAGCTATTTGCACTGCAGGTGATCTTGGCGACTACGGAGTTGGATTTCATCAACTCCTACATGGTCAACACTTATTTTTGATAGTTTTTGTTTTTGTTATAAATTGCTATTGTAATCATGGAATCTATTACAAATCTAAGAATAAATTGTGACCAATATATATTGTAGGGGATAGTTTTGAAAGAATAAGCATTAGTGAGAAAGTTTCTAAAGAAAAAATCAAAATAACTAGCCACATTCATATTCCCAAGGTGCACCTGCCTTGGCCCTATAGAGCCTAAAGCATACAGAGTCTAGTGTACTGTATTGAATTTAGTTTAGAGGTGAAATTAATCTTGTTAAGTATGGGACCTAGCTATTCCTTAGGCTTATTTTCATCTTTTTCCTTTGATATTGAGTTTAGAGAAACTTGGTAGTCTAAGAAACACCAATAGAATCTACTCATGATAAAGAATGTAATGTAATCTAGATTTCTACATAGAACACTAGCATAGTACAATAATTTTCCTCTAGCTCAAACTCCCCTTTATTATGCTCTCTATAAGAACATCCTTCAACTTTTTGTCTTGGTTATTCCACCTTTTAAGTATTAAAAAACATGTTAGACTCATAAATGAACTAAAGCTACCTTTAATATAGTTCAAGAAATGGATGAAAAGGAAAAATATTCTACCAATGATATGAAATCAAAATAGTGGCTTGGGATTTTAGTTAGGATATGATGTTCCACCAGGTATGCAGGGTGGGCCTGAATATTTGCAAACACTCATCACTGAGTTTTTTCCAAAAAAAATCATTCCCTACAAAAGAATCATGGGATCATTAGTCAATGAAGAGTGATCAAAAACTAAATTACTATTATATCACTATAGAATAATAATAACTTTAAAGTACCTGGAACTTTGGCTACTTTTAATGGAATGCCTTCATCATCGCTAACGATCAATATGACATGCTTCACCGTTCCCATGCTAGGAACATAGGAACATCCAGGAAATGATGTTGTAGCTCCTATTACAAAAAGTTTCATAAGTCTTTGTCACGAAGTATGAAAGAACAAATGATAATTGATGTTAAAAAGTTGTAAAAAAAAAAATTGTTTGTTGTTGTCATAAGACAATTATGAAGGGTAGTTGGCATCTAAGGAGTCTTTGTTCAGTTTGATGAGTTAGTTAGATGGGAAAAAAGCTTGAAAAGCACGGTCTTTATAAGACACAAGTGTTGTAGTCGAGAAAATGGGTGTGTGTGTGTATGAAGAAAAGATATAAATAAAAGAATTCTGCACTTCACTGTCACAGCGACAATTTTCTAATTTGCAAGATTCAGACTAGTAACTCAATAAGGTTCTTGCCATTCAAAAGATACTATTTTGCTTCTTGAAGAGATTTTCATGTTTGGTTAACTTTGTGCAAGGGTTTTGTAAGTTATTCTCAAGCAAAACTACTTTTTAGATCTCTACTGTCATAGGAAATGTGACAGTCTGTCACTATTTTGAAGTAATTTGGGAAAATGTGCCTCTCCCACTTTCTATGATTAAAATGTAACTTGTGGGAGAGGTACTAAGGCTTGTAAATATGATGAATTTAACATGATTTAGATATAGGTGATAGTGAACAAAGAAAGGAATGACAGGGTGACCGTTGAACCAAATAGTGAAGGTGCATTTGCTAGGCAGCACACGGTGAATATGATGATCTGAGGGTTGGAATGACTAAATACTGCTTGAAAACATCTGAGAGGTTTTTTTAAAAGTGTTTGAGCCATTAGAAAGATTTTATAAGTTGATTTAGGTTCTTTTCTAGGAAGCCCTAGCCTAGAAACCCTTAAAGGGAGGGTTTGATGGAAAAGTATCTAGAAATTCATGGAGGGTTAAACAAGTTGAGGAATCCTACTATTTATTAGATGCCTTAAGGTTATGTAAAGGTTTGGGAGGTTGATAATAAGCACAAAAGGTAGTTTCTTTGTTAGGCAAGGGCTAATTAAGCCTAATTGATTGTAGAGATGACCATAGAAGGGTTCATTAGTCACAAGTTGAAAGGTTGATATTTGTAGGGGTTTAAGAAATCATTAAAGGGTATTTGAAGAGGTGGAGAAGTTACCATGGTGATTGAGAAATTTGGAAGAAAAATGCAATTTTCTTGCAAGACATGGCTAATAGGACAGGCCTACAAAAGGCAATTTTGAAGATTGGTATAGAGTTGATGCTTGGTAAGGGTTGGAACTCCTTAGTTATGTTGTTTGAAGATTATTGAGGCATTGGAAGGATTAGGAGAATCCTTGAAGACAGAGATTAAGTATTGATTGCATGAAGGGTGAATTAGGAGTGTTCCCAATGAAAGGGAAGTTGAAACATGGACAAAGTGAATTGAAAGTTGTTCAAAAAGAATCAAGGTAGTGAACCTATTACAGAGGAGTGTCTGATTGATATCCTAAAGTTAGGGACTTCTTATTGATCCTTGAGTTGAACTCTAGTTCCTTGAGTTGATTCCAAGACATTTTTGAATCCTCGAGTAACTTATGAAGGGTGACTATTGGGAAGATGACAAATCAGATATAGATCAGAGCCAATAATTACAACATAGTTTTGGAAATGGATATATATATATATATAAATTGAAGATGATGAAAGCATTGATTACTACTAAGGAAGATCAAAGAAAGACAACTCCATTTATCATGAAGTAACTCATACACATTAGAAATGGAATCATACTTGATGTAAGTTTATAAGGCTCATCTGAAATATCAACTACATCACTATAGATTTATTATCCCATTAACCATTCTATGAAATCAAGGACATTATATTAGACAATTATTTCATCAATAAAAGAAATATTTATTCACATCTCATTGGATGATCAAGCACATGAATATGGTGCAAGGCAGCTAACCTAGGAGGTAGGGGAACAAGTAGGGAACAAGTACCTAGGAGGCAGAACACCTACCCACTCCATGGAAGGGTGGATTCAAGAAATCTAGGAAGTTTTAACAAGGTTTGGTCCACAATTTAGTAAGTTGGCCCATGTTTGGTAATATTTTGTAATAAAGGCACATGTAAGGCCCATTAGTACTTTGGTGTGGTTATAAATTGAGTGACTCAAATGGGACCAAAAGGCCTTAAAATAGGGTGTTTGAGTCAATATAAGCCTAGAGAAATGACCATGCACTTGTTAAATTCATTAGACTTACTAATTTGCAAAAAATGGAAAAATTTCCTAAAAGTTGCTGACAACTTTTAAAATGCTGATCGGTAATTACAAAAAGTTGTTGTTTGTTTGTTTCATGGTTGGAAATGGCTATTTGGTTGTTCCAATGGTCATATAGGCCTACAAATATATCATTTGAGGTCTCAGTTGGAGGGAGGGATTAGGTTGTAGCAAATGCTTGGAGAAAATAAATAAAAACCTCTAATTTACTAGTAAAATTGTTGTTATAGTGGGTTGTACGGTTCTGTACAGTACTTTCATGATGTGTTCAGAAGGATTTGGCTTTGATTTGGTCCAATTTGCAATTGTGGTTTGTGATTTATTAGTATTTTTGTCTTGAGAGGTCTGAATAGCATAGGTCTGAATAGTAGATTAGCGGTGGATGTGTGTTCAGAAGGTTTTGGCTTTGATTTCATTCAATTTGCAATTGTGGTTTGTGAGTTATTAGCATTTTTGTCCTGAGAGGTCTGAATAGCCCTATTTTCTATGGCCTTGTGCAAATGCAGCCCTAACTTGCAAATCCACTGGTAGCAATCTCTAAAACTGATGGATATGCACGTTAAGGGACCTATCTACGTGATTCCAAGAGTTGGAGGCATGGTGAGTAGCGCAAGTATTATTCCAAGCCAACCCCTAGGTCAAGCAAGACCATGTGCTTGACTAGTTTTTGCTGTTATTGTGGTGATAGTCATGTTTGGAGACACTTTTGATCTATGTGGCTTCTTAAGTTAGATGCATGGAGTTGAAATTATCTTTGTCGTATTGGTCTAGACACATCATACATAGTGACACCATTCCATAACTCCACCAACTCATCGATAAGAGGCTCAATATATACATTCATATCTTTTACTTGATATTTACCTACTTGAATGAGCAGTAACATTACATAATTATTGTGACCATTTTACTACAATATTTGTAAGTACATGTAAATTAATAACTATCAAATGATAAGATACCTACAACAATCATTGTTAACATAATGTGCTCCCTCTTTATTGACATCCATGGAGGAATGTTATTGTTGATAACAAAAACATGCCACATCAAGTAAATAGATCTCATCTCTCCAAATGGATTGACACCGTCCACTGCTAATGTAAGCCTAAGATTATGAGGTTCTTCTTTGAAGTGTTGCCACTTTTCCTCTATGTGCATAAATGTCAAACCATGTGCAGGGATTTGAATAATGTCATCTCAACTTCCATTGCGTGCATGATAATCCATAAATTGAGCCAAGCTACTACACCTAAACAATTTTTGCATCCATGGAATAATGGGGATGTAATGAAGAACCTTTTTAGGCACCTTTTTTGTTAGTCAATCTATTCAATATCTACTCGTATGACATATAGGGAATTATGTTGCAAATTCATGTTCTTTATAATATATAATATGATCATTGAGACAAGCATGTATTTCTTCATACTCCATTCCAATATCTTTCATAATAGTAGATAATTCCTTATATGAGCAAGGTAGAATATTTGATGGTGGTAATAGAAACTCACTTATCAATCTACAGCAAAAAATATAAGTTGTTAATATAAACAATATTAGGGGTACATTATTCACCCTTTGTTAACTATAAAGACATATATGACATACCTTAACATACGTGACATTGTTATGTTGGATAAACCATTCATAACCTTCAAGTTCAACAACAACAATACAATAGAGAGAAGAGTTGTTTGGGAGTCTTTGTATAGGGGCTCATATGCCTTCTCAAGTAGAGGCACATCGAGGCTATCATCATCATCATCATGATCAAATATGCTTGGACAAAATGTGGCATGGATCAATGTATTTATAACATCATCTTCAATTATTTTTTTTGGTGCATGATTCTCATCTTCCATGGGATCATTATCTTCACCTTGGATATTCACACCTCCATGATCCTCCACTTCGAAAACCATATTCTTTGGATTGATGTGGTTCATATCATGTACTTCCCTGGGGAGATCAACCTATATAAAATTGATTAACATAAATAAACCATGATCATCAACTCATCATCAAGTGATTTTATATGTATATAAATTGTTAAAATGATATAATGAACAACTTACCAGTGCATGATAGTCATGCCCCCCTTCAATGTGACCATTCTCCCTACAATGTCTCTTAACTGTTTTGATTTGCAATCTTCTACAGTTTAAGCCCTTACAAATTTTGCAAGGACAATCAAATTTTCCATCACTTTTTCTTTTCAAGTTAGACCACAATCTAGCAATTGTCTCCCTATTTTTTTCCTCACTTATATTATCTGACATGATCATTCTTCGTAGGAAGCGAAAATCGGGCTATAAAAACTTCGGTCTACAACTTTCACAAACTAAGCAAAACTGTCGAAAGTTAACAAATATTCTTAGACCTAGCTAAATACTTTAATATTTTAAAAATACTTTCTTTGACTTTATTCCTAAGACATTTAACCCAATCACCTTTTATAACATTCAGTCAATTGCTCTAGGAAAATTTGTGGATAAGATTATTTGTAAAACTTTGACCAACTACCTAAAGGTTTTATTTCAAGAGACCTTACAACATTAAGCCACTAAAAGAAATTTCAAAATATATAAGCTAAAATTCTAGTTAAAATATACATTAGATTAAAAAATATACAATTTTCATACCCGAGCACGTGGCTATAACTCATGCAACGGCCTTCTTGCTTAGCTGTAGAAGCTCTCCAACAATCAAATTATACAAGCTACAAGGCATAATAGCAATTTCAAAACATATAAGCTACAAGGCAAGACATATTACATGACATGGCAAAAGGAACAAAATTTACAAGCTTTAGCAAGACATATTAAATGACATCATAGCGCTAGAGAGATCACAATTATATGAGTCAAACATAGTCATGAAAAAGCACATAAATTAGTTATTACATGCAATTAAAAGATATATAGTTAGATAGGGACATCCATAGGGCATATTGAAGAAATGAAATGGTCATATAGATTTCATATAGGATTTCGAAGATGATAGTGTTCTAAGGCAAAGAATCCATTCATATAACCATAATGATATTAAATGTTTAAGCATGGACAATCATCAAATACCAAAATAGAGCAGTGATAAATCATTAGCAATAGTATTTGCTTGAAAGTTTCTAAAGCCTTTTCAAAAAATCCATTTTGTACATATCATGCAATCATGGCATTCCATGATACCACATTTCTTAGATGAATTTTTTCAAAGAGTTCACGTGGCTCGTCTATATTTCCACATTTTGACAATAATTACAACATAGTTTTGACAATAGATCAGAACCTATTACTACTAAGGAAGATCAAAGCAAGACAACTCCATTTATCATGAATTAAATCATACACATTAGAAATGGAATCATACTTGATGTAAGTTTATAAGGCTAATCTAAAATATCAACTACATCACTATAGATTTATTATCCCATTAACCATTCTATGAAATCAAGGACATTATATTAGACAATTATTTCATCAATAAAAGCAATATTTATTCACATCTCATTGCATGATCAAGCACATGAATATTGTGCAGGGCACCTAACCTAGGAGGTAGGGGAACAAGTACCTAGGAGGCAAGACACCTACCCACTCCATGGAAGGGTGGATTCAAGCAATTTAGGAAGTTTTAACAAGGTTTGGTCCATACTTTAGTAAGTTGGCCCATGTTTGGTAATATTTTGTAATAGAGGCACATGTAAGGCCCATTAGCACTTTGGTGTGGTTATAAACTGAGTGACTCAAATGGGACCAAAAGGCCTTAGAATAGGGTTTTTGACTCAATATAGGCATAGAGAAATGGCTATGCACTTGTTAAGTCCATTAGACTTACTGATTTTCAAAAAATGTAAAAATTGCCTAAAAGTTGCTGACAACTTTTAAAATGCTAATCAGTAATTACAAAAAGTGGTTGTTTGTTTGTTTAATCATTGGAAATGGCTATTTGGTTGTTCCAATGGTCATATAGGCCTACAAATATGTCATTTGAGGTCTCAGTTGGAGGGAGAGATCAGGTTGTTGTAGATGCTTGGAGAAAATGAATAAAAACTTCTAATTTATTGGTAAAATTGTTGTTACAATGGGTTGTATGGTTTTGTATAGTAATTTCATGATTATTTTGCAAGTGGATTAGTGGTGGATGTGTGTTAAGAAGGTTTTGGCTTTGATTTGATTCAATTTGCAATTGTGGTTTGTGAGTTATTAGCATTTTTGTCCTGAGAGGTATGAATAGCCCTGTTTTGTAGGGCCTTGTACAAATGCAGCCCTAACTTGCAAATCCACTAGTAGAAATCTCTAAAACTATGGGATATGCAAGTTGAGGGACCTATCTACATGATTCCAAGAGTTGGAGGTGTGATGAGCAGGGCAATTATTTTTCCAAGCCGGCCCTAGGTCAAGCAAGACCATGTGCTTGACTAGTTTTTGTTGTTATTGTGGTGACAGTCATGTTTGGAGGCACTTCTGATCTATGTGAGTGCTAAAGTTAGGTGCATTTAATGTGTTTATGATTTCCATAAGTGATTGGGGTCTTGGGAACCCACCTAGTCCATCCTTCCTTGAAGCCCTATCCTAACTTGATCAACTAGGCCTAGGTACCAATAATTAGCAATAGTATTTGCTTGAAAGTTTCTAAAGCCTTCTCAAAAAATCCATTTTGTACATATCATACAATCATGACATTCCATCATACCACATTTATTAAATGAATTTGTTCAAAGAGTTCATGTGCCTCATATATATTTCCACATTTTGCATACATGTCGCAATTGGTTTTGGTTCTATGATGACTACTAAGGGGGATGTTGGTCTCAACACAAGAACTAAAGATACCATAAAGAAAAATGATAAGTGTGGTGATAAAAAATGTTAAGACCATTAGGAACTTTAACAAAACTTCTTCCAAGTGGAATTGGAAGCTAGTAGTACCCTCAATAGAGTTAATATGTGATCAAAATCTTTTAATTATTCTCATGTGATCAATGCATACTTATGTAGCTTTTATTTGATTAGTTTATTGTGTTTTTGAAGTTTATTTGGTAAAACGTGCTTGAGACAAATTTTACATCCTTAGAAATCTAAAGATTTCTATAAAGGAAATGTTGACAGTATCATATGTTTATTTTCTAATGTACTGCTCCTTATATGTTGCACTCATTCTTCTTTATCTGTCTGATCATAATATAAACATTGTTGTATATGTTTATTTGCTGATGTACTACTCCTTATATGCTACACTCATTCTTCTTTATCTGTCTGATCATAATATAAACATTTTTGTATATGCTTTGGTTATACAGTTGGGGTTTATTTGAAGTAGCTAATGTAGCAAGACTCAAACTCAAAACATATATTTTGAGTTTTAGGAACATGCATATTGCTAAAACTCAAAACACAAATGTTACAATGTATATCAGTGCACTCTATCAAAAATGTTCCAAAGCAGCATAAGCATTTGTCTATGGGCAATAACGCATGTATCAATCAGCTTTTTCATGAATTGGAAATAGCAACTCTGTCACAATGCTTGTGGCTGACGTTGCAATTGTGACGGACACCCTGGTAATTGTGACACTAGTTGGCATCGCCGCTATAGCAACCCCATCGCAATACTTGTGGCTAACATTGCAATTGTGATAGAACCCCTGGAAATTGTGATGGTAATTGGCATCACTGCTATAGCAACCCCATCGCAATGCTTGTTTCTGATGTTGCAATTGCGATGGATACAAAGTAAAACAAAAACAAAAATTGCTGCCTTCCAGCTATGTCAAACCAAATCAAACCTCCTAAACCCTACATAACTTCATTTGGTCACATCTTATATTTGAGCAGGATGGTGTCTTATTAGTGCTCCTTCCATTATTTCATGATATATTATTATCAAGCCATCCAATTGGCTATAGGAAAAAGATGATTCCTAAACAATCAAATTAGCAATATGGTCAATCTGTATTGTATTTGGACACTTGGTTTGAGGTTCATCTCGTCGATTCCCATTCATCATAGGATCTTTATCTGATTAGACCTCAATAGAAAACATTGAGATTTCTTGAGCTCCAAGCCCAAATCATGCAGGCTTCAATCTCCACATATCATAAAGCCTGTATGTAGAGTTGGGCATCCCGTAGTTGGAAGCTTCACCTGCATCAGCTCTCAGATGGTGTGAGAATGCTCAGCTCTATATACAAGCTTTATGATATGTGGAGATTGAAGCTTGCACGATTTGGGCTTATTGCTTGGAAAATCTCAATGTTTTCTATTCAGGTCTAATCAGATAAAGATCTTGTGATGAATGGGAATCAATGAGATGAACCTCAAACCAAGTGTCCAAATGCAATGCAGATCAACCATATTGCTAATCTATTTGTTTAGGAATCATCTTTGTCCTATAGCCAATTGGATGGCATGATAATAATATATCATGAAATAATGGAAGGAGCACCAATACGACACCATCCTGCTCAAATATAAGATTTGACTAAATGAAGTTACATAGGGTTTAAGAGTCTTGATTTGGTTTGATTTTGGAGGTAGTTGAGAATGATGTAGCTAGAAGCTTCACCTCCCTTGTCTCCTCCCTTTGTCTCACTCCTTCTCAGGCCTTAATATGTCATACTTATGTTGCTTAAATCATTGAGTACTGACAATTTTGCTAAAACTGATTCCTTACATTTCTCTTTTCAAAAGCTTTCTTATAAAGATAAACTATGATAGAAACAATCTCTTGAACATGCACACACTTTTTTGGCTATGGTGGACTAGGAATGTGCAATATATATTTTGTGCACTACAATATCATGTAGTGAAACTAATTATACAAATATAGAAGTAGTGAAACCATGGAAGAAAAAGCCAGTAAAATTGGGAAGGTTCAATGAAAACAAATATTATGAAGAAAGATTGCAATGATGTGGCATTAGATTGAATACATCGATATATGTAATTGGATAAAAAATATCTCTAGATATTAATGCCAGTAAAGTAGCATCATAATTTTCTGAGATGTGCATATTGATCTCATCATTTTTTATTTAATTAACATTACTTGAATGATTTGAACAAAAACTTACACAAAAACTTACTAGGAAAGATGCCTACTATGTAAATGTATTGCATGCATACACATATGAAGTTGCTACAGAGTGAAAGGCTACAAGTTTCCTCCCTCTAGTAACAAATGCTTAGTTGTCCTTTATGCAAGATATTACCAATGTGCATCAAGCAATTGTTTGTGTTTCACTAGCCATGGAGGTCATCTTGAGATGTCCTTGATACAATGGTTAAGATTGCTCATAATTTAAAATCTAAAAAATAAAGCTTCTTACTCAATTCAATTAAGCATTAAAGTGCCTAAACTTTTAGGCCATGTTTTACAATGCTATAAATAATCTTGATCTAAGATGGAGTACTATCAAGCATGGGAATCCCATGAAACTAATTATCAGTTTATAGACATACTTCAGTTATTTTGTATCATGTGCATGTGTGCTACCCATATGTTGCTTCTCTTGGCAATGTAATGATGAGAAGAGTTCACTAACATGGGGAGTCAAACTTATAGAGAGAAATGACCCCTGACAGATATATACTACACCCAAGGCAAGGTCCCTAAAGATGGAAACCAGATATTTGAGACATACTGCTTCAATTGGAAATCTTCCAAATAGGGAAAAACAGAAATATATACTTAAGTATTATAAACAAGATAAAAGTTTCTCGCACCCTGGTAAATTCTAATATAGATTGTATGAGGAAGATTTTGTAGGAGACAACTATTAATGTCAGTACATTTACACCAAAGTTTAGGGAATGTGCATTATGTAGAAAATTCATGACTTCTTGAGTAGAGTCAAAAAAATCCTTATGTACGAATAAGAATAGCTAAAGATTTGTTAAGCATTTGAGAGTCATTCAAAAGTATTCCATACTTCAGAATTTCAATTAGAGAAGGAAAAAATGTTTAATAGTTTATAAAGCCTGTGCTGTAAATAATCAAATAGATACAATCAACAATTCTAAAAGATGAGATAGGTAAACATTCTACCTTATGAATACATTATTTCTAGAGCAATATAATTAGATTGGAAATTTTAAAAATAGTATGCTTTTCTACTTGGATAAGGAAAATTGAGCATGAAGATAATACTTACCTTACCCATAATACTATGATGTCGACTTATTCCCACCCATTCATAAGTTTTCCCATCAAAATAGTGCACAGTTTTCATACCTACCCATATACCTTCACAAGAAAAACCAATAATGACATTAGGACTAGATTTGTATACTGCTTAAACAATCCATGATACAAAAAAGTGGAAATCAAACTAAGGTTTGCAATTTTTTTTGAAGATTGAACTCTCCAATTTAGGCTCAGTTACAATGAGGTGAGATGTTGAGTATGACATTTGTGGCCCTGATTATATTATTCATAAGCTTTCTTGTCTTTTCCACATTCCATGAGCATTCTATATTATTTGTCACAACCCATTTTATTAACTCATTATGTGAATAAACAATTTGATTATTAACTAACTATTTATCTGTGTGCATTTGATGTTTCGATACAATGAACTAAATGTGACGACACTAAATACAAATTTATGTCAATTAGTATTTTATTATTTTAGGAATATCCATGACTTGTTATCTTGTTAGTCTAAATATTTTCCATAGGTCCTCCTATTCGAATAATTTATAAATAAGATTGGTAAAATTGATTGTGTTTTGCAAATCATATATAGGCAATATTTTAATTATTTCTATTGACTTGAATTATGATCTTTTGATTTTGACATTGTCTAACTACAATCTATTGGCATGAGGTGGATGCTGGTCAATTTTTTTCCCCTCTCACTTGTTGAGTTAGGCATCATCTAGAAAAGGGAGGTTGATCATGATAGTGAGGAAATTGTACTATAAATTTTAATAACTTGTACACATGCATCAATCGTAAGTTGATTGTATGATAATGCAAAGTAGACATGCAAAGTTTTCTCAAGTGTCATCACAAGTATCTATACTCTCATTGCCTTTCTATCATTGCATGAGATCCAATGAAACATATGGACTCATTGTTTCCCTAGTTAATTATGATAATCGTATCATTGGTGATAACACAGTCCCAAGATAGTGTTGAGATCAAAGGATGCAATAAAAAGATACAAGTTTATAACTTCATGATAGTTCAAAGCATGAAGCCTTAGATGCATAGGACAACAGTCTAAACATAGGACAAAATAGAGAAATATTTAGTATCTTATTGAGCTTCACTTTGTTTCAAGAATAGTTTAATATTCTCTACTAAATAAGGCCAACCACATGAAGGTGGAAGCTCATTTGGCCCCACCCCCTTCCCCCTAACATCACTCTACATTCTCTGTTAATATCTAACATTCATTATTTCTTTCAACCATTAATAAAATGTAACATTCAATGAATATCACATGATAACATTCAATCAATATCACATGATAACATTCATTAACACATTAGATTCATTAACATACAATAGTAATCAATATTTTGCATTAACACATAATTCATGAACATTCATTAGAACATAATTAAATTCATTGAGACATAAAATTCAGTCATTATCAATTAAGGTATGTAGATGAAAATCATTTCTTTTTTTTCTTTCTATTTCTTTTTTCTATGTAAGCTCTAAGAGGAGCATCAGTGTCATCATCAATTCCCCCCTCATCAGTTGTTCTATTCTTTGTTCTTGATGATCTTAAATTCCTATGTTGTTGCAAAGGGGGGTCCTCTGCAATAACAAATAAAAGAGTTAAATTAAAAATAATTTATTATAATTGTTACAAGTATTTAATTATTTTAAATAACATAATTGTGGCACTCTTTAGCTAATCTGACCACATCATTTTGTTTGGACTCAACATCAACACACTCATGAATATCGACCCCTTGATCCTCTACAGTTGCTATACAAAATGTTACATTAATCTGAACAAAAATTGCAATTACATATAAAAAATTTAATAGCAAATGTATACCTCCACCACTTGGATGTACATCATGCAAACCTTTAGCATCCATAAATTGTGTAGAAGGATTGTCAGGCTACATTCCAACATCCTACACATTGTTATCATTGCTTGCTTAAAATAGATATACTCACTTTATATTGGAAATTAACATCAAATAGACTAATTGGTAAAGTATTCAATTTGAAATAAATTTCACTTAGCTTATTTACATGTGGCTCAAATGCATCATTATTAGAACCTTCCATAGTGATTTCAGCTCGTAGCCATTCAGTCATGGCTCTATAGACTTGTTGGAAGCCAATTCTCTTATCCTCTTCTATGAGGCATCTCTTGAACTTTGAGCGTTGCATTTTTGTGTGATATGGTGAATTTTACTTGCATTATTTCATCAACCAATGGAGGATAGTTAAAATATCAAAAGGAAATACAAAAGTTGCCAAAATAGTTGGTGTCAAGGTTGGGTGTATGAGGCCTTGAATGGTACAAGGGAGAAGTAACTAGTATGCAGCCTTATGTGATGAGTTGGGTCCATGAATTAAAGGAGCAGTTGTAACAGCAGATTCGTTCCTTTTTTGAAGGTGAATCAAGCCTTGAATGTTCTTGTGGAGAATAGAGGATTGGGGTGATAACTTGAATTGCTTAGTTGTTCCAAGGTGCTAGGAGTTTGTCGGTGCTTCCAAAGCATGTTACTCTACATCATATATTGGTGTGGAGGAACACTGAGATCCAAGTTGAGGATCAAGAGCATAGACAAGCTAGTCTATCCTAGCATTTCCCATCACAATATATAAAAAAATTGATACAATTTTTCATTTACTAATACTTACAACTCGTGCTTGAAGTTTCAAAAAACCACCAGAGCTGAGCTTGTGTGTTTCGTGCTTTTCTAGTCTTACCTTTGTTGCCTTTGATGTGTCAAGCAATCTATGAAAAGTTTGAAATATGTTAGATAGTATAAATATAGAGGTTAATTAGTACATAATTACATTCTCAATAGTATCACATACATTTCTATACTCTCTATTGGTATAATATTATTTTTCTTGTCAGCTTTATACTTTCCATCCAAAATTAGAGCCTGCCACTCAGCCTCAGGATCATAGGACAGACGCTCGTACCTAGGGTTATCCTGTAAATTTTTTCTATACTGGTCCCTAATATACTTCAAACATGAACCAACTTTTTCAAGGAGCTTGTTTCTCTCAAATGCATGAGGTCCACAGAGTTCATTCATGCTCTCTATAAGATCATCCTTCAACTTTTTGTCTTGGTTATTCCACCTTTTAAGTAAAAAAAAACATGTTAGAATCATAAATGAAGTGAAGCTACATTTAATATAGTTCAAGAAATGGATGAAAAGGAAAACTATTCTAGAAATGATATGAAATCAAAATAGTGGTTTGGATTTTTAGTTAGGATATGATGTTCCACTAGGTACGTAGGGTGGGCCCGAATATTCACAAACACTCATCACCAAGTTTTTTCCAAAAAACATCATTCCCTACAAAAGAATCATGGGATCATTAGTCGATGAAGAGTTATCAAAAACTAAATTACTATTATATCACTATAGAATAATAATAACTTTAAAGTACCTGGAACTTTGGCTACTTTTAATGGAATGCCTTCATCGTTGCTGACGATCAATATGACATCCTTCACTGTTCCCGTACTAGGAACATAGGAACATCCAGGAAATGATGTTGCAAATCCTATTACAAAAAGTTTCATAACTTTCATAAGTCTTTGTCATGAAATATAAAAGAACAAATGATAATTGATGTTAAAAAGTTGTAAAAAAAAAACTGTTTGTTGCTGTCATAAGATAGTTATGAAGGGTAGTTGGCATCCAAGGAGTCTTTGTTTAGTTTGATGAGTTAGCTAGATGGGAAAAGGGCTTGAAAAGCAAGGTCTTTATAAGACACAATTGTTGTAGTCGAGAAAAGGGGTGTGTGTGTGTACGAAGAAAAGATATAAATAAAAGAATTCTGCACTTCACTGTCACAGGGACAGTTTTCTAATTTGCAAAATTCAAACTAGTAACTCAATAAGGTTCTTGCCATTCAAAAGTTACTATTTTGCTTCTTGAAGAGATTTTCATGTTTGGTTAACTTTGTGCAAAGGTTTTGTAAGTTATTCTCAAGAAAAACTACTTTTTAGATCTTTGTTGTCACAGGAAATGTGACAGTCTGTAAGTGTTTTGAAGTAATTTGGGAAAATGTGCCTCTCCCTCTTTCTGTGATTAAAATGTAACTTTTGGGAGAGGTACTAAGGCTTGTAAATATGATGAATTTAACATGATATAGATGCAGGTGATAGTGATCAAAGAAAGGAACAACAGGGTGACCGTTGAACCAAATAGTGAAGGTGCATTTGCAAGGCACCACATGGTGAATATGATGATCTGAGGGTTGGATTGACTAAATACTACTTGAAAACATCTAAGAGGGTTTGTTTAAAATTTTTTGAGCCATTAGAAAGATTTTATAAGTTGATTTAGGGTCTTTTCTAAGAAGCCCTAGGCTAGAAACCCTTAAAGGGAGTGCTTGATGGAAAAGTATCTAGAAATGCATGGAGGGTTAAACAAGTTGAGGAATCCTACTATTTATTAGATGCCTTAAGGTTGTGTAAAGGTTTGGGAGGTTGATAATAAGAAAAAAAGGTAGTTTCTTTGTTAGCAAGGGTTAATTAGGCCTAATTGATTATAGAGACAGCCATAGAAGGGTCCATCAATCACAAGTTGAAAGGTTGATATTTGCAGAGGTTTAAGAACTCATTAAAGGGTATTTGAAGAGGTGGAGAAGTTACCATGGTGTTTGAGAAATTTGGAAGAAAAATGCAATTTTCTTGCAAGACAGGGCTAATAGGACAGTCCTACAAAAGGTAGTTTTGAAGATTCGTATAGAGTTGATGCTTGGTAGGGGTTGGAACTCCTTAGTTATGTTGTTTGAAGGTTATTGAAGCATTGGAAGGATCAGGAGAATCCTTGAAGATAGAGATTAAGTTTTGATTGCATGAAGGGTGAATTAGGAGTGTTCCCAATGAAAGGGAAGTTGAAACATGGACAAAGTGAATTGAAAGTTGTTCAAAATGAATCAAAGCAGTGAACCTATTACAGAGGAGTGTTTGGTTGATATCCTAAAGTTAGGGACTTCTTATTGATCCTTGAGTTGAACTCTAGTTCCTTGAGTGGATTCCAAGACATTGTTGAATCCTCAAGTAACTTATGAAGGGTGACTATTGGGAAGACGAAAAATCAGATATAGATCAGAGCCAATAATTACAACATAGTTTTGGCAATGGATCAGAACCTATTACTACTAAGGAAGATCAAAGCAAGACAACTCCATTTATCATGAAGTAAATCATACACATTAGAAATGGAATCATACTTGATGTAAGTTTATAAGGCTAATCTAAAATATCAACTACATCACTATAGATTTATTATCCCATTAACCATTCTATGATCAAGGACATTATATTAGACAATTATTTCATCAATAAAAGCAATATTTATTCACATCTCATTGCATGATCAAGCACATGAATATGGTGCAGGGCACCTAACCTAGGAGGTAGGGGAACAAGTACCTAGGAGGCAAGACACCTACCCACTCCATGGAAGGGTGGATTCAAGCAATTTAGGAAGTTTTAACAAGGTTTGGTCCATACTTTAGTAAGTTGGCCCATGTTTGGTAATATTTTGTAATAGAGGCACATGTAAGGCCCATTAGCACTTTGGTGTGGTTATAAACTGAGTGACTCAAATGGGACCAAAAGGCCTTAGAATAGGGTGTTTGAGTCAATATATGCATAGAGAAATGGCTATGCACTTGTTAAGTCCATTAGACTTACTGATTTTCAAAAAATGTAAAAATTGCCTAAAAGTTGCTGACAACTTTTAAAATGCTGATCAGTAATTACAAAAAGTGGTTGTTTGTTTGTTTAATCATTGGAAATGGCTATTTGGTTGTTCCAATGGTCATATAGGCCTACAAATATGTCATTTGAGGTCTCAGTTGGAGGGAGAGATCAGGTTGTTGTAGATGCTTGGAGAAAATGAATAAAAACTTCTAATTTATTGGTAAAATTGTTGTTACAATGGGTTGTATGGTTTTGTACAGTAATTTCATGATTATTTTGCAAGTGGATTAGTGGTGGACGTGTGTTAAGAAGGTTTTGGCTTTGATTTGATTCAATTTGCAATTGTGGTTTGTGAGTTATTAGCATTTTTGTCTTGAGAGGTCTGAATAGCCCTGTTTTGTAGGGCCTTGTACAAATGCAGCCCTAACTTGCAAATCCACTAGTAGAAATCTCTAAAAATATGGGATATGCAAGTTGAGGGACCTATCTACATGATTCCAAGATTTGGAGGTGTGATGAGCAGGGCAATTATTTTTCCAAGCCGGCCCTAGGTCAAGCAAGACCATGTGCTTGACTAGTTTTTGTTGTTATTGTGGTGACAGTCATGTTTGGAGGCACTTCTAATCTATGCGAGTGCTAAAGTTAGGTGCATTGAATGTGTTTAGGATTTCCATAAGTGATTGGGGTCTTGGGAACCCACCTAGTCCATCCTTCCTTGAAGCCCTATCCTAACTTGATCAACTAGGCCTAGGTATCAAGCAGCAGTTTGGAGGGTGCTGGAGCAATATCATCCTAGAAAATTTTGGGATTCTGGAAAGTGACTTAAGAGGTGCCTAAAATAGTGGAGAAATCCCTATGCCATAGAGGGATAGTTGGTGAAAATACAAGAAAATGGATTGGAAAGGCTACAAGGATTGTAGGCCTAGAAGTGCAAAGGATTATTGTGGATTTTGTAGATTCCAAACAAACTAAGGATTGTGGTTGGACTAAAGGTCCTTATTTTTCTTACCATTTCTTGTGTCAGTGAGTGAAGTTTTTGAAGTGGATTGTCCCATTTGTGCTCAGAAATTGTGTATACCCAGTGTGGGTAAGGGGACTTATACCAAGTCCTAGATCCAAAATTTGGATTGTGAAAGCCTTCTAAAGGCTTGTAGAAGAAGTGGCTACTAGACTCTGATCAAATTATAATTGCAATAATATACTACAAGAGAAGATGATCTTCAATATTACAATCTTTCATAACTAAAGATAGCTAATTGAAGTTTGACCTATAACATAACCTTGTATATCCAAGCTATGAATGGAGTCGAGTTCTTATGGTTTGGAATCATAAAATTGTGAAAAAGTTTAAACGTCGAGTGACTACCAAAGGGAGGTCATTACAATCTACATCGTAAACACATAACACTTAAACACATAACAAAAGAGAGAAAAAGAGGGATTTGTGTACCAGTAGATGGTGCAACAGTCAATGCCTATAAGCTATGTGTTGTCGACTCAGCAATTAGAAAGAGATTTGTGGTTGTCCTAGATGGAGGCAGCATCATCATAGGATATAATTGATTTGAATTCAAAGAATAAAATTGTTAGAGAGTGCATAAATATAGAACACATGGACTAGTATGGAAAAGATTGTTAGAGCATTAAAAAAAGGATTGTTCGAGCATGTATTGTCAATGATTATGATCATTCCTATATATATTCAGTGGAAAACACAAGTGGGGAACGGAACATGCAATCTACTTGAACCACCTATAGCACCCTCATCATGGGAATGGGGCTCAAAATCATGCAAAAAACTCTGTAAAGACAATGCATCCATATTTTAATTAATGCCACAAAGGAGCATAACATAAAACCGTTATTGAACTCTTGTTATAATTAAAAATTTCATTAATACTTACTTTTAAGGTTTTAGAGGTGTGCAACAATTCAAATCCCCTATATTTTATTTCTTGAGTAGTAGGCTTTATGGTTGCCAAATGTATAATTTCTCTGCCAATTTTCTTTAGCACCTTTTTAACCAAACCGATTGGGTCATCGGTCTCTGCTAAATCAATATAAAAAATGTCCTCCTCAGGGGGGGGCTGCTGAGGGACTACAAGTTCCTTTCCCTTCCTCTAACCACTGGCCCTCTATGACAACAATAGTATTAATATTATCAAAATTACTCCAAAACAATAAAGAAAACAACATTAAAAAAATAAAATTTTGCTTCTATCTAGTTTGGACAATTACAATGAGTTTTACCTGCTCATGTGTAGATGAGCCGGGAACATTGCCAGCATCCCCTACAGGCGGTTCCTCCATATTGTGCCCCTGTGTCAAAGATCAAGTATAAAAATGTTAGCCAAAAATTTATTGACTAAATGATATGTTGGAGTCATTGATTAGAAGTTGGTTTAATAGTATGTACCAACCCCATGATAGTAGCCTCATTTGTATCTATGCAGTTCAAATTGTAATCAATAAGAAGCTCTTCCCTTGCACGTATTGATTTTATCGCATAGATGAATACATGATTTCCCTCGCATGCCTCAAATATGCAATTGGGTTGCTTTATAGTTTACCCAAGTCATGTACTATTTATAAAACCTAAAATATTTCTTTTTTCTTTTGGCCTTCCATCAATGTATATAGCCACACTTTTATTTTGATTATTGTCTTGCTGTTGTATATAATTTGCTGAGAGGGCATACCTACACATACTTTTTTTTTATTGAACAATATGCATCCAACTTTTGTAATCATAGCATGGTCCAACATACTCCATCAATTCAAAAACTTTGTTATAAGACACCTTTATGTTGTCCATAGAAAATAGGCCAAAATCATGTAATGATGATGGTGCTATGCGATATATCCTCTTGTTAACACAAAAAATAGTGTTTATTGGAGGAATTTTCTTGGGTACCCAATGATTCTGTAGATGTTGGTACCTCAAGGGCACCTCGATTTCACCTTCCATCACATCATCATAAGAACATGACCCCCTTTAGCAAGGGAAAATTTCATGCATTTATTGAATTTCCTTCTAGTCCTTTGAACTTTAGTTAATCTCCCTGTTCCAGATAAACTACATGTCTCACTTTCCTCTTCTATTCCTATATTTCCCTCACTCGAGGAAGACACTTTTGACAAATACCTATTCGCTTGTACCTTCAAATGGGAGAGATCTTAGAAGACATCAATCTTACTATTGATAAGTGTATTAAATAGACTATCTATAAGGAGTATTGACTTATACCTGCCGATCCATGAGACTGTGCGGGATGCTCCTGAAAGGGGTTCAATTTCTTGCAAATGTAATTCAATTATTGTGAGCATAATCACATCCATCATAAGCATCACATAAAAATTAAAAACATTAAAAGGTACACAATATAACACTTAAATTAGGCTCACATTATAAGCCTACTAGGGAAGTAGGCCTAGTGAAGAGCTAAAATTGGGTTTTTGTATCAGCTGATGAGTTGAGGGCTTAGTCACCTTGGGGACATGCTATTTGAAGTTTCTTTGATGTGTGTGGAGGTGGAGGAAACACCTAGTTAAGGTGAAGTCAAGTTTGGCACCTATTGAGACATTGTGAGCATTTGATAGTTTGTTGATTAGATTGCTTGGATGAATCCATTGGTTGGATTGAGGGACATTCATGGGATTATTCCAAAGATGTAAAACCTAAGGTGGCATAAGGATTGTGTGTGCACTCTAATAGGTTATGGAGTTGGCTTGGATCAAGGAAAGGGATCTTATGAAGATGCTTGGTTGGTGTTGTGAGAACACTATGGAAGTCCCTCTTGTTATGAATGATTGCAAGTCCACCTAGGGTCTCTGCATCACCCATAGAGGTAGAATTATTAACTAAAAAATTGGGTAAGCACTTATATTATGTTTTCCCTATGAATTTTATTCTAGGTACAACTCCCTTTTATAGATATTTAATGAATTCCCTTTTCTAAACTAAACACTTACAAATGCTTTTGACCTAAAAGAAAATAAGGCTCAATACATTTGTGAATCAATATGTGTTTTAAATAGTTTTATTTAATTAATTTAGATTAATAGTTAATTTAGATTAGCAGTATTCTATTTTTAGTTGAAACTTGTAGCTTTTAAATAGATAATGAATAAACTATGTAACCATATAAGACAAATATATTTCTATCAAGAAATGAATATTAAATAGATTAAGGATTGATGGCATACCTCTAAATTTCATCATCATCATCCTCATCCTCATCATCATCATCATCATCATCATCATCATCATCCTTGTCATCATCATCATCATCATCATCCTTGCCATCATCATTATTGTCATTGTCATCATCATCGTCATCATCAACATCATCATCATCAACATCAACATCATCTTCATCATCATCATTAGTAGTAGCATCATTGTCATCATCTTCTTCTTCTTCTTCATGAAAATTTGTGTCAGGAACATCATCTAATAACTATCGATCGTGATCACCATCTACATCATCTTCTACTTCTTTAGTATCTTCTTCTTCCATCACATTATACTTTATTGACCTTCCTCTCAGTTCATGTCTAACAACAAATGACCAACACAGTTTATGTGGAACCTCTGAGTAAAATACCTGCTCACATTGGCTTGGAAGAACATAGGTCTCATCCCCAACTAGCTCAAATGACCTTGTATTAACCATTGTAAATCCGTTATCATGTTCAATAACAGTTCTATTAGGATCATTTGGATTAAGTTGTATCTTGTACCATTTGACAACAAAGAGTACTAATTTGAAGGAACTAAAGTCACGCTCAAGTATATCATCCAAAATGCCATAGTATCAATTTTCAAACTCTTGAGGATGTAAGTCATTTCTAGATGAAATATTAGTCACTTGAAAGACTACAGTTATTCCTGAATCACAAGTTTTCTTCATGTCATCCAACACTTTGATGCAAAATTTTTAACCATTACAGAACATAGCCTTGTGGTGTTTAACCTGCAATAATCTGTGAAACATGTCAAAATTATTGTATCGTGAGTTGTTAAACATATGTGTGATTAATAAATTTGTACATACCTAGAAATCTCTTAAACCATGCGCTAAATCTATTTCGCTTTGTGTAACATTGGAATCTCCATTACGATGAGCTTCTTTAACCAATGAAGATACACCTTCCCATGTTAATGTGCGACCAAAATGTTGACATCATTCAATCCATACCGTCATCCAATCAAGATTTTTTGCAATATACAAATGTAGTGCATCCCACTCTCGAGCACCTGTACAAAAAAAAAATAGACAACTTACAACTGATTTATTTTGAAGATTAAGAAATAATTTATTACAATAACATCTTATAATTTATTACCTCTCACTTTCCTCAATGTACCTTTCCCCATAAAGTACTCCCCTTCTAATTTTTTAAAAGGCTCAAGATCCCAAATGCGATCTACATGGATATATGATGCAAACTTAAGAAGATATTTAGTAATGTACACCATAGTCTGGTATACCATATATCCCTCTACCATAGAACCCTCAGGATGTGCTCTTTGTCGAATCAAAACCTTCAAAGATTTCAAGTGCCTCTCAACCATCCAAATTGACCTAGTGTGTATAGGTCCACACAACTCAATCTCCTCAGCTAGGTGTATGAGATAGTGTTCCTGTGCACTGAAAAAAGTTGGAGGTAGACACTTTTGCATTTCACACAGTAAATGAGGAATTCTTCTCTTCCAATAGTTTATATTTTCTTTATGGATTTATTTAGATGACAACCACCTACATTAAGAGATTCAAGTCACAAAAAATATATAGATATGAGACTTTACAAAATAATATAAAATAGATTACATAGAAAAAAAAAAATTTGCAAATATAATAAATGTATACAAAAAATTGAACAGATATTACTGCTTACCTCATGTATTTTCCAAGATCGTATATCACTTGTTGGATGTTATTGTTGAAGTGCTCTGGGAGAGATAGAGGAAGCAAGTACTACAGTAATTATAAACTAATCATTTCATTGTTTTCTAACATAAAATAATGAACAGTACACATAGTTTATGAATATATTGTAAATACAGAAGAACATAACTTACCTTGATGAAAGTATGCCAATCATGTGTTTTGAGCTCTAGCCCAAATTCACTTTTTTTTTTATATGAGATTGTTTATGTTCACAGCAAATCTTGTGGGAAATCAAATTTTTCGTATGACTTCTTTTATGCCATCACTTTGCTGCTCCATTAATAACCAAGGAAGGGCACTTATATTAATTTGATCTCTATTGCTATTTGAGTGAATGAAATGCTTCAATGCATGATTGGATTCATGAATGTCATTACAAATTTTGACAATTTTTTCTTTGTCATGCCTTCCATCCAATATTTTCTATAATGTCTCTATTATATTCTTTCCAATATGCATAGTATCAAACAAATGCACAATTTGTAAGTGCTCGTAGTAGGGCAACCTACTAAATTGTCTGGGATAGCTTTTTAGTCCCTTTGGAAGGTTGTCAATACTACCTTGATGACCTTCAACACCTTGACAATTAATTCTATTATATTCCAACTTCCATAGGCGAGGTGTCATTCTTTGTGGCTTTGATTTAGTCTCTTCTTTCCCATTGAAAAGATATTTTTCCATACTTCGATACTTATGATTTCTGTGGAGGAAGTGTCTACACTCATCAAACACCTGCTTTCCTAAACTTTTTGAATGACGAGATTTCATCTTTGAACCAAAAACTAGACATGCAAATTTTCCCTTTGTTTGAAAACCTACAAGATAATGATATAATTGGATTATTAAATATGTTTATTTTTATAATTAGAATTATCATGCGCAACTTGAATTCACTATAACATACCACAAAAATGTGTTAGCCTTGGGGCATCATGTATTGTCCATGCAAGTATTTCATGGAATTGAAATTGTCTTTGTCCTATTGGTCTAGATATGTCATACATAGTGACACCATTCCATAACTCCACCAACTCATTGATAAGAGGCTCAATATATACATTCATATCTTTTATGTGAGATTTACCTACTTCAATGAATAGTAACATTACATAATTATTGTGACCGTTTTACTACAAGATTTGTAAGTACATGTAAATTAATAACTATCAAATGATAAGATACCTAGAAAAATCATTTCCAACATAATGTGCTCCCTCTTTACTGATATCCACAGAGGAATGTTATTGTTGATAAAAAAAATAGGCCACATCGAGTAAACAGATCTCATCTCTCCAAATGGATTAACACCATCTACTGCCAATGAAAGCCTGAGATTATGAGTTTCTTCTTTGAAGTGTTGCCACTTTGTGTCTATGTGCATAAATACCGAACCATCCACAGGGATTCGAATAATGTCATCTCAACTTCTATTGCATGCATGATAATCCATAAATTGAGCCAAGCTACTACACTTGAATAATTGTCGCATCCGTGGAATAGTGGGGATGTAACAAAGAACCTTTTGAGGCACCTTTTTTGTTAGTCAATCTATTCGATATCTACTCATATGACATATAAGGCATTTTGTTGCAAATTCATGTTCTTTATAATATATAATATGATCATTGGGATAAGCATGTATTGCTTCATACTCCATTCCAATATCTTTCATAATAGTATATAATTCTCGATATGAGTGAGGTAGAATATTTAATGGTGGTAACAGAAAATCGCCTGTCAATCTACAGCAAAAAATATAAGTTGTTAATATAAACAATATTAGTGGTACATTATTCACCCTTTGTTAACTATAAAGACATATATGACATACCTTAACATACGTGACATTATTATGTTGGATAAACCATTCATAACCTTCAAGTTCAACAACAACAATACAATAGAGAGAAGAGTTGTTTGGGAGTCTTTGTATAGGGGCTTGTATGCCTTCTCAAGTAGAGGTACACCAAGGCTATCATCATCATCATGATCAGACACACTTGGACTAAATGTGTCATGGATCAATGTATTTATAACATCATCTTCAATTGTGTTTTCTGGCGCATGATCATCATCTTTCATGGGATCATTATCTTCACCTTGGATATTCGCACCTCCATGTTCCTCCACTTTGAAAACCATATTCTTTGGATTGTTGTGGTTCATATCATGTACTTCCCTGGGGAGATCAACCTATATAAAATTGATTAACATAAATAAACCATGATCATCAAATCATCATCAATTGATTTCATATGTATACAAATTGTTAAAATGATATAATGAACAACTTACTAGTGGATGATAGTCATGCCCCCCTTCAATGTGACCATTCTCCCTATAATGTCTCTTATTTGTTTTGATTAGCAGTCTTCTACGGTTTAAGCCCTTACAAATTTTGCAAGGACAATAACATCTTCAATCAAATTTTCTTTTCAAGTTAGACCACAATCTAGCGATTGTCTCCCTATTTTGTTCTTCACTTATATTATCTGACATGATCGTTCTTCGCAGAAAGCAAAAATCAAGCTATGAAAACTTCGGTCTACAAATTTCACAAATTAAGAAAAATTGTTGAAAGTACAAAAATCTTCTTAGACCTAGCTAAATAATTTAATATTTTAAAAATACTTTCTTTGACTTTATTCCTAAGACATTTAACCCAATCACCTTTTGTAACATTCAGTCAATTGCTCTAGGCAAGTTTGTGGATAAGATTATTTGTAAAACTTTGACCAACTACCTAAAGGTTTTATTTCAAGAGACCTTACAACATTAAGCCACTAAAAGCAATTTCAAAATATATAAGCTAAAATTCTAGTTAAAATATACATTAGATTAAAAAATATACAATTTTCATACCCGAGCATGTGGCTATAACTCATGCAACGGCCTTCTTGCTTAGTTGTAGAAGCTCTGCAACAATCAAATTATACAAGCTACAAGGCCTAATAGCAATTTCAAAACATATAAGCTACAAGGCAAGACATATTACATGACATGGCAAAAGGAACAAAATTTACAAGCTTTAGCAAGACATATTAAATGACATCATAGTGCTAGAGAGATCACAATTATATGAGTCAAATATAGTCATGAAAAAGCACATAAATTAGTTATTATATGCAATTAAAAGATATATAGTTAGATAGGGACATCCATAGGGCATATTGAAGAAATGAAATGGTCATATAGATTTCATATAGGATTTTGAAGATGATAGTGTTCTAAGGCAAAGAATCCATTCATATAACCATAATGACATTAAATGTTTAACCATGGACAATCATCAAATACCAAAATAGAGCAGCGATAAATCATTAGCAATAGTATTTGCTTGAAAGTTTCTAAAGCCTTTTCAAAAAATCCATTTTGTACATATCATGCAATCATGGCATTCCATGATGCCACATTTCTTAGATGAATTTGTTCAAAGAGTTCATGTGGCTCATCTATATTTCCACATTTTGCATACATGTCGCAATTGGCTTTGGTTCTATAATGACTACTAGGGGATGTTGGTCTCAACACAAGAACTAGAGATACCATAAAGAAAAATGATAAGTGTGGTGATAAGCAATGTCAAGACCATTAGGAACTTTAACAAAACTTCTTCCAAGTGGAATTGGAAGCTAGTAGTACCCTCAATAGAGTTAATATGTGAACAAAATATTTTAATTATTCTCATGTGATCAATGCATACTTATGTAGCTTTTATTTGATTAGTTTATTGTGTTTTCGAAGTTTATTTGGTAAAAGGTTCTTGAGAAAAATTTTACATCCTTAGAAATCTAAAGAATTCTATAAAGGAAATGTTGACAGTATCATATGTTTATTTTCTAATGTATTGCTCCTTATATGTTGCACTCATTCTTCTTTATCTATCTGATCATAATATAAACATTGCTGTATATGTTTATTTGCTGATGTACTACTCCTTATATGCTGCACTAATTCTTCTTTATCTGTCTAATCATAATATAAACATTGTTGTATATGTTTATTTGCTGATGTACTAGTCCTTATATGCTGCACTAATTCTTCTTTATCTATCTGATCATAATATAAACATTGTTGTATATGTTTTGGTTATCCAGTTGGGGTTTATTTGAAGTAGCTAATGTAGCAAGACTCAAACTCAAAACATATATTTTGAGTTTTAGCAACATGATTAAGGCATGTTGGTAAAACTCAAAACACAAATGTTACAATGTATATCAGTGTACTCTGTCAAAAATGTTCCAAAGTAGCATAAGCATTTGTCTATGGGCAATAACGCATGTATCAATTAGCTTTTTCATGAACTAGAAACAAAAATATAAATTTATATTGTCTTGTCCCTCTATTGTTAAATCCAACACTGATATAGTTAACAATCAAATTATTTGAGGCCAATGTCAACAACATTTCCATG
This sequence comes from Cupressus sempervirens, assembly GCA_028749045.1. Taxonomy (NCBI): domain Eukaryota; kingdom Viridiplantae; phylum Streptophyta; class Pinopsida; order Cupressales; family Cupressaceae; genus Cupressus; species Cupressus sempervirens. The sequence continues at coordinate 669,672,127 of CM053784.1, read as the reverse complement.
TCTATTGTGAATTTCACTAATTTATTTAGAAAATAATACTATTTTCATTTTTAAAAATACATCATGTTGGTGCAAACAACTGCCTAATGTTTGAGATACATTTAAAGTATGTCTATTTTTCTAATATAACACAGAGCCAATATACCTGGAAAGAGATTCAACAAGAGTCAAAGCCGATCCATTGTACTATTCAGATAGATGTTCAAGCTGCAAAATATTGGAAGACAAGAAATCAGATTGCTTCCATTCTTTTGTTTGGACTATTTGTGCAACACCCCGCTAAGGAACCCAAGACGATGACACTAATCTAGCCAAAACAAAGGTGAAATATTTTGTTTAAACAATCAACTACATATTCATTAAATATGATTAGAGCTTCTATTTTAACATTAAGTTCAATTTACATTCTAAGAAAGTGGAATTATGGATATATCATCACATAACATAACTATTCATAAAACATAAATAGAAAATAATTAACTTAATCCTAGGTCCTTTATGGGTTTGTTAAAGTCACTACCTGAGCAACACTACTATAACATATCTAAACCATCTAGGTACATTAATGAATCACATAATAAGAACCTTAAATATCATTTGCTTAAACTACAGGTTCATTTTATAGCACCAAACCCAAATGTTTCTAGATTATTTTCATCGTCATCATGTAATGACATAGTTCACTAACTCTAACTATCATTTAATGATTTCTTATCAATGTATCAAATAACTATGCAACAAAAACAATTACAATATCATCTTATCCTACCATTACAATTTGTAATGACATAAATTTTATACCCCTGTGTAGAATGCCTTTTTCGCATCTAGCCAAACAGAAAAACTCACCAACCCATGATCCTTGTCATTTACCACCTCATTGCTCAACTCAAAATCTTGCAATGAAGCCCTAGCAAGGAGACATTCATGCAACGTGCTCTTGTCTGCAAATCTATAAATATGTAAAGGGTTATTAAAATTAGTAGTTTACATCATTATTTGTCAGGCATTCATTTGTCTCTATATCTGTATTTATAAATGGAAAAAATGGATTACATCAGCCGAGAGTTTGTAAAAATATGGCATTCCAGATAAACGTGTAAAATAAATTGAGTAAAAAAAAAAGAGAATAAAACAATATACTATATTCTTTTTATGAAAATCAGTAGTTTTTAAGAAATCAATTTGGAGGTTTTCAATTACCATGAATTGGATTGAGAAAGCCTAAACACCTATATATTATGAGACTACATATAAAAGGTGTCAAGAATCTACCTCCAATCAACCAAATTAGAGGTTCCTACAGGATCCTAGGAAAGTATGGAGAATTTTTTTACAAGTTGTTGTAACCACCTTATATAGGTCTTTCTCCTATATTCAATATCTAAGATTTGACCATGTTCAAAGATTTTATGGATGAAGATGTTAAACAAGCATATTCAACTCTAAATGATGAAGACTAGGCATCTAAATTACCATTGACAAAGGAAACATAGATTAAAGCTATTGTGGATACTAGAGAATCCAAAATGACAAGGCACAAGGTGTAATGGGAAAAAATAATTGATAATGGATCAAACTATAAAACTTGGAAGCCACATGGATGCTAGAGGAAGAAATTAGGAAGAAATGTATTGATTTGGGTCAATTTTTCTCTAAGAGGACTTTAGACTTCTTCTCTTCGGGAGTATCATGCAAGAACACCTCAAGCTTAGATTGAAGGCCAAAACTAATTAAGTTCCTAGCAAGGCATAACAAGTATAATAAATTACATCGATAATTTAGACCAATGATGTAATGGAAAACAATATTTTTAAGCCAAAGTTGGCATGGATTTATACTTTAGGACCAACTAGGCAGCATTGTGCATATTTGGTCAAAGAGAGTCGAATGTGATAAAAACCATATCATCATGTTTTTCATGATATTCAAGGTCATCATCACCATTTTATATTTTCTTGGGCCTTAGAGTGCATATGAATCTTCATATTGCAAAACTACAAAAATGTTACAATTTTGTCAATGATAACATTGAAAATATTTGTGTTGGTCTTTTGGATCCTGTTGGCTTTTGGGATTCTACTAGTGTTGAGCCTTTTACAAATGCTAGAGGTGATTTTCCCTGGGTTTCTCTACCTATTGGCTCTATGTTAAGGGCTGGGGTCCTAGCTACGGTTGTTGTTTCAACTAGGGTTAAGTCTAATGCATCTTCTCCTTGGATTTTTCTTCTATTCCCATGTTATCATATTCGACTACTGGTGTGACTAGAGTTTCTATCTTTGCTAGTGACTAGGGTTTATTACCTATTAGGTTGGTGCATCTTTAGAGAGTGTCATGATCCAAATCCTAAAGAGAATTTCACATGAAAACAGGTATTTATTAAGCTATAGTCTATTTATTGCAAGTGATCTACACACCCATGTAGAAAAAAAATGGTCAGTAATTACTAAATCAATTGGAAAACAAAGCAATAGAAAAAAAAACTCATCGTTCCAAGCAAGAAAGTAGGGTGAGGGAGGCACGGTGAAGATAGCTAAGCTTCATGCAAAATGCAAGGATGTTACAATTTGTTCACTGATATCAAACAAAAAGTACACTCACATTGTGCCTTCGGCATAAAAATTCATAGGAGATTAAAGGGGCTCCTAATTAAAGGAGTTTGAATTGTGGCTCTAAAAATGGGTTCATCTTTTGTTTCAACCCAGTTTTCCTTGGGATAATAATCTCCTGAAAAGGGATAGTGAATCCGGCTCAAAATTGTGAAATCAAAAATCAAAATACACGAGTTTTATATTCTTCAATATATTTCAGATCATATTTAGTTTAGGTAATTTTCAGCAATATAGTACACACAAAATAGCCACATACACCACATTGACATTTTTTATCCATGGTTCCAAGTAATATGGCAGGCTTTGATAACACTTGAAGAACCCTAAAAAGTATCCTATGCAATGAGTTCAAGATGGTGCATCAGGCTCTAAAGTCCAATTAGGAAGTTGTGTGGAAAATTCCTATCCTTTTATAATTCTAAATATTGTGTCAAGATCTAATACTGCATTTGGAACCCATGCAAAATGCTGATGCCTTTTTTTGACATTTCTTCCTCTTGCCACTACTGCCACCTTTACATGCATAAGTCACTACATTAACACCTTTTATTTTAACCTTTGGTCGAGCTATGCTTCTATATACTTTCATTTTGCATTAATGTTCCTATGACAAAGCTCACATTTTCCATCAAAAGTCTTGGGTATCAATATTGTTCCATTTACCACTAGGTATGACACCAATGGTTTTATTGACTAAGGATTTAAAATAAAAAATGGTCATGTATATTGTAGCTTTAACCATTGCTTCAACTTAGATTGCTGGAGCTTGCTGGCGGTTCTTGAACTATACCTCAGGCCTAAATATTAATGAGTCCTTATAATTGCCATCAGATTTGGGACTTTTTCAAAATGTTACTTGCTCCCAACTCTCCATTTATCATTATAATCACTACAAAAACCACCTAATTTCATCACGTATTTGTTAATCAAAAGAACTTTTTTTTTGTATATTTGCTTTTCCATGGCTCTACCATAAGGTATGTATTGTAGCTTCGATCCGAGAGAAAAAAAAAAGTGAGATTCAAAACAAGAGCTATCTTGAAAATATGCTATTCCATTCCATTTTAAAGCATGATAAGCATTCCATCCTTAGTTTGAACAAGGTATATTATCCAAATCCTCAAATTATCCAGTTACATTACAGTGGATTACCAAACCTTAAAATCATAAATAGCTTTCTAATCCTCACAAATTGTAGAAACCTAAGCTGACAAACCTCATTTCATTACTATGAATCATATAAGAAAAGAGAAAAAGGAAACAAAAAACCTCACTTGAACTCTGAAAACCTTCTGAAAACCTTGTGCGCTCTATAGGGCATAATGACCAATGCGCTTTTTTTTTTTTTTCTTATATCTTGTTAGTGTCGCAATTGCAATGTTGTCGGGTTATAATTGAAAAAAAAAAGCCAAAAATACATTACATTTTTCTACCGTCACAAATTCACCTCTAATGTATTAGTGAATGAAACTGTATCTAACAAACCTTGTGTTACAGATTGTTGGTTGATACATTTTATAGGAAAGGTTTAGATGGAACTTTATTGAGGTGTCTAGAAATTGATGAGTCTAGGGTTGCTCGAAAAGAGGTTCACACTGGTATTTGTGGGTCACATTCTAGTGGATTCACCTTACCAAAAAACTCATTAGAATGGGTTATTTCTAGCCCACCATGGAAAAGGATTCTATGAACTATGTCAAATCTTGCAAGAAATGGCAATTCCATGGTAATCTAACTAATACACTATCTCATGAACTTAACCTCTTGGCCACACCATGGTTTTTTTTATTAGTGGGGTTTTGTCTTGATAGGTGGCATTAACCCACATTCCTCTAGTAGACATAAGTGGATTATCACAGTGACATAATATTTACCAAATGGGTTAAACCAGTATCACTCATAGATACCATCAGCAAAAAAATCTCCTTATTTTTCCTTAATCACATAATATGTTAATTTGAGATAGCTCATATTATTCTAATGAATAATTTCTTGTATTTAAAAAACCAAATAGTTGATGACTTGTGTGATAAGTTTCACATCATTCACCATTCCATGTCAATCTGTTATCCCTAGGGTAATGGACAAGCAAAGGCAACCAATAAAAACATCATCAGTATCCTCAAAAAGATCATCAATGACACTGGTCAGGATTTACATCTATATATAAATCCTACACTTTATGCTTATAGAATAAGTGTTCAGACACCTGCGGCTACAACCCTCTTCTCTTTGGTCTACAATAGTGAAGTAATTCTTCTCCTAGAGGTTGAAATCCCATCTTTGAGATTCACCTTACATGATGTTATGATAGATGAAGACCATAGAGTGGCCCATTTAGAAAAACTAGAATTCCTAGAGGAACATCACACACAACCTACGAATATTTCAAAGTATATCAGAATACATTTTCCAGATACTATAACAAGTGTTGGAATTCTTTAGAATAATTGAGAGGGAGGTTGAATCAATTATCCAAGGTCTATATGTACATTTAAAACTTTCCACAACTTAGTGAATCCATATACACAAAACATTTTCATCATGCATGTATCCATTAGATCATACAATCACTTAAACTTGTAGGTTATTGTCAAATCAACTTTCTAGAAATGTAAGCATGAAACACAATAGATTCAACAACACATTTGACATAATGATTTAACATGGAAATCAAATTTAGGAAAGCCACCAATAACATGCTACTCATTCTCACTCTTCTAAAGTGATACCCTGTGAAAGACCAACCTTGTTAAAGGTTACAATGTACACTAGTTAAAGAATTTCAATCACCTTATTAGGAGTGAGCCTTGTTAGAGGACTTTAGATCATTCACTTGGAATATCATCCAGTTAAAGGATTTACAAATAACTGTTAGGTCAACCTTAATCCAAATGATTTACCCTAGACTAGTACAATGATTAGAGATTAACAGTAAGGCTTGATCTGATAACAACTTACAACACACTTGCAAATTGCAAATCTCTATTTCAATCCTCCATTCTACTTGGATTTTACACACATTAGCTTAGATAACTTGTTCACCTTTCAAACATCCATACCCTTAAGCCTTCTTTCTTTGCTTGCCAATGTAGTCTCTTCTCTTAAGTTATTGAATGAAGTAATACCCTAGATTCCTATTCTTCCTTAGGTTCTCGCACATGAAAACCTTTGCTTATGACCAGCCATCTCTATAAATAGAGAATTAAGATCTTTTTTTATTCATCCTACATCATCCATTCTAGGATTAGGTTACATTAGGTAGGATTCAATGAATCTACCCATCATCTCATTTGATTCTCTTCTAGAAACTTCTCCTTCAATTCTCTTTGAATTTGCCTCAAAATGGTTCACCATGAATTTTGTGCCACCAGCTCATTAAGCTTACCTTCCACATGGTTTGCACAATTCAATAAATAAAACTTTTCAGCTCAGATTCATCAAATTCTTAATCTTTCTCATAATGCTAACACTCAACATTAACTAGCTTCTAGTGCTCAACACATACTATGTTACTTGACATCCATTATCAAAACACTCAGCATGAACTAAAGTTTACTAGTGCTCAGCATCAACTAAACTTTACTCAGCTTACACTATATCACTCAACTTACACTAAAATTGACTTTTCTTGGCTTTAACTAATTTTTTGCTCAACTTACAATGACTTTTCTTAGCACCTACTATATAAAATGTTAACCTTGGTAAACATTATTCATTTATGTTGTTCTTTTGAACTTAACCTGTGTATCTATCCTTTTTAACCTTAAGTAGATTATTAATGCACTATAATATCAATGTCTTGATTGATCCTTGCACTCCTTTTCCATATCATAATGAAACCTTTCCTCTATGTGCTATTGTTACCTCATTTGATCAAATCTTCTTCATCAATCAAACAAATGATAGTACTCAAATCATATAAGCAATTATCTTACTAGCACATAGAAAGTTTGACATTAGTGACAAAACAATGTTTGAAATACATTTATCATACTTTTATCAATCTATTTTCAACAATCTCCCTCTTTGGAATTGATGGAAAATCAACCTAACCAAATTAAATTAGTACAACCAACAAAATATCAAAAAGATAATAATTCCTTGTATTGAAATCTCTCCCTCTATTAACAACTTTTATCTTTAGAATAGGTTACAAAATTTTGTTCTAATCAACAGACAATCAATGAACTCATCCTTATGACTTCCTCTTCACCAATTATTATTTCCCCTTTGACATTAATTCCCACTTTACTAGGTATTCATGTTTCTTCTATGTTTTCTTTCATTTCCCTCAGTAGTTAGGATTCTCTTTCTCCTCAAATTTCTCCAAATTTCTTTGTCTTTATCCCTCTTTAACAATAATGCCAAATAATTCTCATCTTAAGATACAAAGATGAACATTTATATTTTCTCCCTTGTTCACCTAGCTTGTCACTGATTTGTAACTCCAACTCTTTCATTGCTTGAGGTAGCTCCTAAATTAAGATCCATTGCATCAATGTGTAACATATGTCAATCAACTTGTTTGATGGTGGGAACTCCTCATGCTTCTTAGATAGCTTTTGATAGGGGTATCACCCCTAGTTTATCTCTTAGATACTCATGAACATCCTTAGGTAATGTTTTTGTGAAGATATCAGCTATTTTCTCTTTTGTGTTAACATATTCCATCTTCACCTCTTTATCTTGAACTAGTTCTCTCAAGTAATGATACTTGATTGCAATGTTCTTAGTCTTTGTATGCATCATAGGATTCTTTGATATATTTATAGCATTTTTATTATCACAATAAAGTATCATAGGTTCAGTGATTTCTTCCTTCATACCTTTGAGTAGCCTTTTGATCCATATAATGTTTGTAGAATTTATTGCAATAGCAACATATTCAGCTTTAGTAGTAGATTGAGAGATGCAATTTTGTTTCTTTCTAGTCCATGTAACCATCTGTTTGTCTATGAAAAATGATCCTTCACTATTTCTCTTTATGTCATCAATATTTCTAGCTCAATCAACATCAGTGTAGGCTCTCAATTCAAATTTTTTATTTTTCTTATAGTATAGACCATAGACTTCTATTCCTTTCAGATATTTCATTATTCTCTTTGCTACCATCAAATGATTCTCCCTAGGATTAGCAGATAATCTTGAAACTATCCCAATAGATAATAAAATATCAAGTCTATTATGTACTGTATAGTAATTTTCCACTCATAGACCTGTATAATGTTTGATTCATCTCAACTAAATCATCATTCTTTGAAAATTTATGTCCTATCACTATAGGTGTGTTTATTGGCTTGGAATCCTCCAATCTAAAAGATTTTAGTATCTCCTTAACATACTTTGACTAAGTGATTTATATACCATATTTCATCAGATGTACTTGCAAACCCATAAAGAACTTGATCTCTCCAAACATAGACATCTTAAATTCTTTCTTCATTTCATTTGCAAAAGCCTTACATAAAGTATCTTGACCTCCAAATATGATATCATCAATAAAAAATTTAGATAGTAAAATACCTTTTCCTTTCTTTATTTTCAAGTACAGATTTCTTTTATCACCAGCCCTCATAAATCCATTCTTTACAAGATAATTATGAAGCCTTTCATGCCATGCTCTCGGTGTTTTCTTCAAACCATATAAAGCTTTGTGTAGTCTACATACCATGTTTTTGTTTTCAGCATCAAAAAATTTCTTCTAGCTATTCTATATAAACTTCTTCTTCCAATATACCATTTAGAAATGTTGACTTAACATCCATTTCATAAACTTTGAAACCTTTGTATATAGAGTAAGCAAGTAGAGTTCTTACTTCTTCCAACTTTTCAACAAGAGTGAATGTTTTTCCATAGTCTATCCCATCTTCTTGTGCATATCCTATATAAATTAATCTTTCCTTATTCCTTGTGACTTCACCATTTTTATCTAACTTATTTCTATATACCCACTTCATACAAATAACATTTTTATCTTCTAGTCTAGGAACTAGAGTCCATGTCTTATTTTTCTCTATTTATTCAATCTCTTCTTCCATGGCTTTACTCTAGTCCACATCTTCTAAGGCATCTTTCACTTTTTTAGGTTCTTGCATGCTCATAAAAAATGTATCATTTCTCAACTCATTCCTTTTCATTGGTCTAACATTTTTATCTCCAATTATTTGTGCAGTAGGGTGATTTCTCTTGACATACTTAGACAATCTTTGTTCTACTATGGTTTTTTCACTTGGTCTCTCAACTTTTGAATCACTATGTACATCTGTATTAGGTAGTTCAACATCTCTCTAATGTATACTAATCTCAGAATTAGAATGTGCCTCAACTTCATTCTGTAACTTGGCACCTGAGTGTAGCTTGGTTCTTGAATGCAACTTGGCATTGATAGTATGTGACTCAATAGTCACTAAAACTTGATGTTGGTTTGCAACTTGATTTACATCATCTTCATCATTAGGCATACCTTCATAAAAGTATACAAATGATTTGTATTCTTCTAGTTCCTTCATAATTTTAGCCTCATATACTTCTATGTATTCATCAAATTTCACATTTACACTTTCTGCAACTTTGTTATCCTTAGTATTTAAAACTTATAAGCTTTACTTCTTGTGGAATAACCAAGGAATATGTCTTCTTCACTTTTTGCATCTAATTTACCATTCTTGAAATCTTTGAGAATATAACACTTGCATTCAACACCTTAAACTATTTTGCATTGGGTGAGTATCCATGCCATAGTTCAAAAGGTGTTGAATGAGTATCTTTCTTGAATTGCACATGGTTTAAGTTATAGATAGATATACCTATAGCTTCTCTCTAGTATTTCAAAGCAACACTTTTATCCATCATGAGTGTCCTAGCACAATCTATTATAGATCTATTCCTCCTTTTAGAAATTTCATTTTGTGGAGGGGTCCTAGGATCAGATGTCTATCTTTTGATTCCTCTATCATTACAAAAATTCTCAAACTCATTTGATATAAATTCTCCTCCTCTTTCAAATCTCAAACATTTCAAACGTTTACCTATTTCTTTCTCAACTCTTGCTAAGTACCACTTAAACATTTGGAAAGCATTAGATTTATGTTTCAAAAACATAATTATCATCATTCTAGAATAATCATCAACAAATAGCATAATATACTTATCTCCTTTTTAGCTTTGCATTTCAATTCGTCCATACAAGTTAGTATGAACAATCTCTAATATTCCTTTAGAAGTATGACTCTTACTCTTAAAACTTGACTTTGTCATTTTGCCTAACTGACATTGTTTGCAAATTATATTGTCAAGTTTCTTCAACTTAGGAAAATCTCTGACTCTTTTCATGTTACTAATACTAACCAAGTTATCAAAACTAACATGACATAACAACTTGTGCCATAGCCACACATCATCAAATTCAACAATTAAACAAGTAGCATTCTCTATATCAAGGTAGAATAGATTACCTATAGTTTGATCACATTTTCCAATTAATTTTTCATCAGTATCATATATCTTAGCAATCTTATTTTCAAACTCAACCTTACAACCTAAATTATTAAGTTGTGACATAGTCAAGAAATTATAGTTAAGTCCTTCAACATAGTAAGCATTGTCACATAAAAAAATTTCTATGAGTTTGATAGAACCTTTTCCTTTTATCAAAAAGGGTGCATCCTTACCAAACTTTACACTATCTCCATCATAATAATTCAAGGTAATGAACTTACTTTTGTCTCCAGTCATGTGATGTGAACATCCACTATCAATGATCCATCTGTCATTCTTGTTCACACAAGACACTAGTGCAATTGCCTCATCCTCATCAAACTCATCCTTCATTGCAACATACCCCATTTCATCATCATCATCATCAGATCCATCTTTTGTTTCCTCTTCAGCAATGTAGCAAGGCTTCTTGCCTTTATCTTTGTAATCTTTATTGTCTTCATCTCTTATACTTTTGTACTTGTCCCCACCTCTATAATTCTTCTTCTTTGGATATCTAGCAGCAATTTGACTAGCCTCATTGCTATTGAAACACATGATAGGTAACTTACCTTTGAACTTTCCTTTACATCTATGAAATCTCCTTACTAGTTGTGCTTCAAGTTGATCTACATCTTCCTCATCTATGTGATTGTTACTAGACACAAATTTTACCTTTTTCTTCTTCTTCTCATTAGGTTCCTTTAATAACAGCTTAGCTTTGAAAGAAGATTCAACATTTTTAGGTTTGTAATTATCAAAAATAGATAGATCAAAAGTAGTGAGCCTACCTACCAAGCCTTCAAGAATTAAATCATTGCTTGACATACATCTCAATTCTTGTATTACAGAAACTCTAATAGCATAAATGGGTAGTAGTATTCTCAAAACTTTTCTTAGTATAGTCTCATCATCTATTTTACCAATAGCTCCTCTTATTGCATTAAAAAAATCTTTTATCCTAGAACAATATTGAGCAACATTCTCACCTTCTTTCATTGTCATGTCATCAAACTTGCCTCTAAGACTTTTAGATTTGGCTCTTAGAACATTCTAGTCACCTCTATATATAGTATGTAGAGTATCCCACATTTTCTTTTCACTATCACAACCCTTGATATCATCAAGCTTGGCATAGCTTAGGGCAAAGGAAATATCCAACATTGTTTGGTTGTGTTCTTTCTTTTTTTTAGATCTTCAACAATTAGGACTCTAGTAGGATCAACATGCTCAACATTAATGGCACATTGTGCGCGATCTCCAAGATCTCCTAGGTGTAGCTTCATTAGAATTTTCCATGCAAGAAAGTTATCTCTATTAACCATGGGTACCTCTCTTTTTTACATCTTGATCTTTTTGCTTCTAGTACCTTTAAACTAGTCATCTTAAGAAGATGACACTGATACCAATTGTTGAAATTCTTTAGAATAATTGGGGGAGGTCAATCAGTTATCCAAGGTCCAGGTGTATAATTAAAACTATTCAAAATATAGTGAACCCATATCTATAAAATGTTTTCATCATGCATGCATCCATTAGATCATACACTCACTTAAACTTATAGGTTACTGTCAAATCAACTTTGCAAAAATGTAAGCATGAAACACAATAGATTCAATAACATATTTGACACAATGATTTAATGTGGAAACCCAATTTGAGAAAAACCACCAGTAAGATGCTACTCATTCTCCCTCTTCTAAAGTGATTCCCTATGAAAGGCCAACCTTATTAAAGGTTACAATGGATGTTGTTAAATGTGACCTAGTTAAAGGATTTCAATCATCCTATTAGGAGTGAGCCTTGTTAGAGGACTTTAGATCATTCACTTAGAATGTCACCTAATTAAGTGATTTATAAAGGAATGTTAGGTCAACCTTAATCCAAACTATTTACTCTAGACTAGTACAATCATTAAAAATTAATAGTAAGGCTTGATCCAATAACAACTTACAATACACTTGCAGATTACAGATCTTTGTTTCAGTCCTCCATTCTACTTGGATTTCACACACTTAGCTTAGATATATTTTTCACCCTTCAAGAATCCATACCCTTAAGCCCTCTTTCTTTTCTTGTCAATGTAGTCTCTTCTCTTAGGTCACTAAATAAAGCAATATCCTAGATTCCTTGTCTTCCTTAAGTTCTCACACATGACAACCTTTGCTTCTGACCAGCCATCTCTATAAATAGAGAATTAAGATCTTTTTTCATTCATCCTCCATTATCTATTTTAAGTTTAGGTTAGATTAGGTTAGATTCACTGAATCCACCCATCATCTCATTTCATTCTCTTCTAGAAACTTCTCCTTCAATTTCATTTGATTTTGTCTCAAAATAGTTCACCATAAATTATATGCCACTAGCTCATCAAGCTTATTATTGTAATACCCCAAAATTGGCTCATTGTCATGATCACCAATTCTAGTAGATATTCTAATTAATAATAAAATCCTATGTCACTAGGCAATTCTAGTTCTGATCTTCACTACTTGACCTAAGTGTCAAATGCAGAAAACCATAAATCTACATTAATTAGGATGTTTACTTAATTCCTAAGTATTGACTCATATTAGTCACATTAAACCTATTTGATTAAGGTTTAATTTAATTAGATGTATTTATACTTTAATTAAATTAAATCATATCCTAAGACTAATGTACTAAGGAATTAAAAATGTTTAATTTAATAATTATGCCCACTTTAGTTAATTGAATGTGATTATTCAATTAAATAGAAAAGGCATTTATGAGGTCATGTCTCACTTATTAAATTAAATGATATCTTCAAAATCCTCTCTTTAGTTCTAAATGGAAACTCTGAGTGAACTACCTCTCAAAAATTAGAATCAATCCAGTTAACTTGCTCTCACACTTATGACAAGTTCGATTAACTACTTATCACACTCAGATCTGAAATAGTTAACTTCAACTACACAAGGAAGTTTCCATCTTAACTGAATCTTCTATTTAACCTTAATCATTCATCAAGGTTGATCTTGACCATTGATCTATTCCTAGATCCTATTTAAGGGGCTCTCAATCCCTCATTGTAGAGGTTGAATTTTCATGCTATTGAATTGTTGTTGAATTGAGTACTCACTTTCTATGCTTTTACATTGCTCTCACTTTAAATTTTCATTTAGATTAAATAATGCATACATTTAATTTAGTTTCTTTTATTGTTCAATAAAATAGATTGCATTCCATATAGATTACTTGCACACTCATCTTTCACATAAATTTGTCATTCTAGAAAGGTCTGGTTGCTTGCATCTCATCCTAAGAGTACAATAGGAAAAGTCCTTCTAGATAGAAGGCAACAAGTTGCACTGTTAGGTGTCTTGGATAAATGACTCCATGTTTATTCTAGGATGATTCCACAGCTAATGACCACATTGAAGTGTGTGTGAGGTTCAGAGTCCCACAAATTCATGCATACATTTCTAGCACCCACCGTGGGGCTGAGAAAAATATTTTTTCTAGCCTTATCTATCTTAATTTTTGTCATTTTCATCATTCTGTCATACTTTCTCATATAGATTTCTAGATTTTCACATGAGAAATTTCATTTTCACATGAAGATTTGTTGGTTTTGCATGTCTCTATAAGCTTTCTCATGTGAAGAAGTGCCCTATTGTGCAAGTCCTTGTGTGACACATCATTTCCTCACGTGAGATGGTGAAAGACTTTCCACATACCTAAACAAGATTTCACACAAAATCTTGAGATAGTACAGTCAAAATGTAGTCTTTCAATATGTTGTTTATCATTTTTCACTAACATGTTCTTTCTACAAGCATTATTATCTCATTTTTCTGGTTTTCTGCAACTTGATAGTTGTTTGCAAGATGTTTGATGAAGATTCCTTGATACAAACTTTCATAAAACATGAACTAACCATGTGTTTGCAAGATGCTTTCAAAGATACAATTTTCAAAGACTACTTTTAAAACCCACTAAACAATGTGTCTTTTTCTTATTTTCTAAACATAGTCTAATTAGGGCTTGTGAACTTCATAGGGTGCAAGACAAAAGAATAGTGGATTATGCTCTTCAAAACTTGGAGTTCATGACCAAGGGTGAATCAAAAACCTAGAAGTTTCTAAAAAATGACATCCAAGGGAGGCAAGCAGCTTAGTGGTTCTCTATTGCTAATCATTTTCTATGATGATATGATGATTTCCTTTCAAGGGGATCAAAATCTTTAGGAAGGATAAGTCTAGATTGATTAATATAAGTTGGTAATTAACATGTTCTACATGTTTGGGTGAGAAACTAAGGTAGAGGAGTATGCTCTTTTCCCTTGAGGCAAATCAAAAACTTTGACCCTTATGTTTGAACCACCAATCTGAGTCAATCCTTTAGAGGGCGGCCCGGAGTGATCCAACCTCCAAGAATGACCTAATTGAGCACACTTCTTTAGCTAGAGATTCCAACTCACTATAATCAAGATGCTTTGTAGAGAAAAAGACTCCAAAGCTGTATTAATTTATTTCCCTTGATTCTTGAATATTGAATATCAAGGGGAAGCTCTATTTGTTGCATTGGCTGGCACTAGCCCTAGTCTTGCTAAGCAAGTGTGTGCACTCTTAGATGCTGGTGTGGGATGCTAGTCTCAACTCCACTTGTGAAGCCACTTGGGATTAATATGAACGAAATTCAAGTAAAAACCTTTTAGCTAGAAGCTACTTGATTCACCTCCAAAAAGAGACATAATCTTTGTGCAAGGAGGAGGAAGAATCTCTCCTATAGAACTCACCATAGGCATGTTATTGGGCATTGAAAGTTGGTATATGCACTTGAGCCCTACCACAAGGGTGTTTACTCAGTGTATATGTTATTGATCCCTTTGAATACACCAAAAACATGGGCACCCTCTAGGGGGTGACATGACTATGTGAGGTGCATGCATGCACATAAGTTGTGGGACAAAAGTTTTGCCTTCTCCACAATTTTCTATTTCTAGGGATAAAGCATGTTTTTTTATCGAGCTCTAAACATGTCCAAACCTACATAAACAAACTGAAAGTTAGGACTCCCCCCATCCCTCTAAGTTGTTTTGCCCTCAGTTGGATTGTATTTGACTACTAATTGCTTCCTGTGTCCTATTGAAAACACTTTGTCTTGTTTGAAACTCAATGTCACTTTCACAAATCTAGAAATTAACATTGCAATCTATCTATTATTTATCAAACAAACCTTCAATATATTTGAAATAGTCCAAAATTGTTAAAATCTCTTCAAATTCTAAGTTTGTTGTCTGTCTAGTGTCAAAATTTTGTGCACAGTCTTGTAACATTTTGGACGAGCAGTCACATCTTCACGCTGGCCTATCCATATCTCCATGTGAGAACTTGAATATCTCTGTGCAAGATCTTGCTAGTTGCCTTTTGTCAAACCTATTATTTCTTCGCATGACTTGGAGCACATCCTTGTGTCAGTTTTTATTGTTGTTTTGAGATTTCACATCATCCTATGTACTTTCTCACGTGTCTCCTAGAGGATCTTCACGTGAGAACTTGAATCAAATCATTCAAATTACCTTGTTTGAACAACTTGTGATCTACATCTAGTCTATTTCCTACATCAAGTTGTCTATTCTTTGTCTATAAATAGCCCCAAATAGTGATGTTTCACTCAACTCATGACTTGTGGTTTACACTTTAACTAGTCTCATCTCTTATTGTCTTATTTCCATTTCCTAGTGTTTGTTATACTCTGTGTCATGGTAGTCATAATTCTTGGTTGTTCTAGCCTTCACTTAGACTACACATACCTTAGTATACACCACTCTTTCTTTTACTTTTTGAGACTACATTTCAGTGTGAACCTTGTCTTGGTTCATGCTTTTTATCCTTGTCTATGACTATCACATTAAGAAGTGGCAATGTGTTTTATCCTCTTAGACTTAGGTGAGGTTGCGCTAAGGGTCATAATCATGTTAGAGATCACCTTCCATTTTATACACCATCTACATCTGGTTCATCCAATGAGGAATCTTCATGATCTCCCTCACCCACCAGGTCACCTCAAGTCCAACAAGCATTCTCCATAAACTTAGAACAAACTAGGAACCCTTTGTGTCAAGAGGATCTTGAGACTATTAAAGGCCCCATATCTCTAAAAAATATGTCTGACTTCCTTTTCAAAGGACCTTTCCAATCACAACATACTAAAACTGAACACATTCCTATGATGACTGATCATGAACCTAAACATAGTAGTCATAGTAGACATTAAGATCCACCTAAAAATGACAAAGAGAAAGACCATGACATAGATGAGGAATAGGAAGAGGTGGAAATATTTCTTGAAAACATATCAAAGTTCCAAAAAGATAAAAGCTTTCAAAAGGTCATGGAAATCCTACTCAATGAAGAGAAAGAAAAGTACTTTCTCAAACTTGCCCAAGAGGGAGCTAAGCTACCCTCTCATTTCAATGTGGAAACCATCATCATGCCTAAAGAGGAAACTGAGACTTCTGAACTCCAAAAACAACTAAAAATCATGCAAGACCAACTGGCTTAGATGATGTGTGAGAAAGAAAAACCTGCTAAAACATACACCTTAGATGCTCTTTATCCATTTCCATTTGATAAGAGCATAGACATGCCTCCTTTCCCAAGAGGAGTAGAACTACCCAAGTATGAAAAATATTTTGGAACCACCAATCCCCAAGATCATTTATGGGAATTTGATGCTTTGTCTATGGAATTTATGCATAACTAGTCATATCTCATGCATTTATTCCCTAGAAGTCTAGGTGGTAAGGTTTTGGAGTGGTTCTCACATCTACCTCCTAGTATCAAAATGTTTGATGAAATCACTAACTTGTTTATCCAAAAATATTCTCATAACATTCAACACCCTATCAATATTCAAGATTTATGTAACCTTACGTAGAAGGCTGGGGATCCCTTCCTCACATTCCTCCAAAGGTGGAGACAACTATACACTAAATATTCACATAAGATTCTAGAAATAGAAAAGCTTGACATCTTCACTGATAATCTCCTACCTAATTTTGAGTATAGAGTCCAACTTCAAGGTCCACGTACCTTTGAAGACATGATCACATAGGCCATCCACATAGAGGAATATATGGTCAAGAAGGGTGAACTCACTCTTCATAAAGACACAAAACCAGGCACCACCTCCAACAAGGACAAAATCAAGTACATCAACAAGAATCAAGAAATTTTACATGATGGAGTTTTTGACAATGTCACTCCTAAACCTGCTAATGTAGCCTTTAATCTCACAGATGGTCTCAATGTGACCAAAAATGTTGATAAACCTACTCCTAACAACAAACATCTAGAAACAAATCGAGAAACTCATGGACCACATGCCCTAAGTGAGCGTATACACCCCTAGGTGAACTTTTGGATGTGGTTTACAAAACCTTGTTACAAAACAAGCTTATTTCACCACTGGAAAATGCTCAACCTTATGATCCACAACCACATCCACCATGTTGGAATGAAACTACGTTCTATGAGTACCACCAAAATAAGGGACACAAAACTAGCAACTACATAAATTGGCATCACAAATTCTAAGACATGATTAATGCTGGTGACATTGTGGTAGATGGACATAAGAAGAACTTGGATCATAAGGCTTTCAAAGATCCCTTCCTGGCTTATAAAAAATGAGAGAGTTAAAAACCAAAACCTAACAACAAGGTCAACTATACATATTCTAACAATGATGATGAGATAATCAATATGGTTGAACCTATGAATTTTGAATACTGACATGTCGTGACCATTAAGGGCAAGCAAGATAATGATAAACCCAAGACACCATTTGTCTTGAGGGGTCCTACTTCCAACACACCTTTGCAACACTATGCTAATGTTGTTACACATTCTTGCACCAAGTTGGTGCTCAAAGGCCCTACGCCTTCTACTCTTGATCTGGAACAACATAAAGACAAAACCCTTACTGGTCCATTTGGCAAAGGTGCAAAAATTGAAAAAAAATTAGCATCAATTAGCTATAGTGTTCTCAACCAATTAAAATGAACTAATGCTCAAATCTCCATCTTTGAGCTACTTAAAATCTCACCTGCTCATAGGAAAATTTTGGATAAAGCCCTCACAAAGGAAAATGTTCCTCAAGACCTTGAACTTGAGAAATTCAATCTGTGATAGGTCACATGACCTCACCTTACTTTATGTCCTTCTCTAAGGAGGATGAAAACTCATTGAGTCACCCACATAATCAACCTCTACACATCAAGGTCATGATACATCAAACACATGGTTGTCAGGTACTCATCAATACTAGCACTAGGTTGAACATTGTCTCTACCACTTTGCTTAGACAATTGAATTATTCTAAGGATTCTATTGGTCCTTGATGCAAGATCACTATCAAAGCATATGATGAAGTTGAATGAAAGTCTCTAAGTCTTGTGGTCTTACCCCTTTGCGTCAGTCCTATAGAAAGGGATGTCACTTGTCAAGTGCTCAACATTCCCTTGGCTTATAACATTCTACTAGGATGCCCATGGATACATGAGACGTGCATTGTGCCATCCACATACCACCAATACGTCAAATTCTTGTTCTATGGCTCTAATGTCACTATTCCTACCACTATCAACTACACTTGCAATATGCTCAAAGCTACTAACAATTTCATCCCCAGTAATAGGGAATCTATTGATTATCATGACAAGCTAAAACAAATTGAGCAGTCATTCAAGCTGAAAGAAACTAGTATGGGGGAATATCATATTGTACCAATGTTGTCACTATCATCTCTTCCTGAGTCTCCTCATCATTATGGAAGACCATTTGAGTCAAATAAGTTGTTTGTGTTGATGCCTCAAACTAAGTATAATGGCACTTTTGTCGAGGCTATAGTTCCCCTAGAGAATGAAAGCAAAAATAGATCCATTGTTGGGTGGCTTTACAAAGAAGAGACTCCAATAGACCTAACAAAGCAAGCTCAAGAGATCACTCCTAAGAAATATGGCCTTGCTCTTAGAATCATGAAGCATTTTGGCTACAAGGGAACTGATCCTATTGGGTGCAATAATAATGGCCTAGTTGACCCTATCAAGGCAATAGCTTGAAGAAAAAAAGATACATCTGTTCTAGGCTTTAAGAAGGTTCCCTTTCCTTTGGGAGCTAACAAATGCATACCAAAACTCAAGAGTTCATCTAAAAATTTGTCACAAGCTGAGTCAGATACTCGGGATGATCAATCTAATGATGAGGATCATTATCCTTATCCTATTCCTCATGATTTAGCTAAAGTCTTTGTCTAACCGAATGACTTTGTGCCACATGTTAGCACTATGGATGATACTAGTGATTCCACTAAGGATAATATCAATCTACCCAGAGCTCATTCAGACAAGGGAGAGTCTAGTTAGGCATTATGTATTGAATACTTGTGTAGAAATCTAGATGATGAAGGTGAGTATGTCCCTATCACTATCAGGGAATTCCACAGCCTCTCACCATGCAGCACTGATTCTAAGAAATATGAGTTTGAATCTCTTTTAGAAGTGACTAATGATAAAGATATTGAGCAAGTTCATGTTAATGGAAACCAACTTGAAGTGGGTGAAATTTCTAGGGCTAGGTCAGATGGGTCTGATCCAACTAGTGTCCTAGACTCATCAATTACTGATGTAAGTACTCAAAGGCATTCGAACACACTTGTGGATAAAGTCACCATAGGTCTCAAATTGCAATCAAATCTATCACTACTCTCTCACTCACACATCCTAAGCTTATAGACAGGAACCCTAATGCATCTAGTGAAGTCCCCACATTCTAGAATGATTATGCTCTTGCCTAATACCTAAACACTATCAACCTTGTAATGTCTTTCATTAGTGAGTAGAGCATCAACATGACTAAAGCTAACATCAAATATCTCAATCATAGAATTAAAAAGAAAAAATGCAAAAGGTTTGATGGTGGAAACCACATTGTCGCAGTGTCAGAACCCAAAAAAGCAAAAAATAAAAGACGTATCCAAGGGTGAAAACCTTTCTAAGGTGCCCACAAATGAGATATTTGATGCACTTCCAATTCATTTTTAAGAGTGATCATTGGTGTTGATAGAGCTGGCACAATGAATCAACCTGGGCATAGAAGAACATCCTCATATGATACATTTGGCATAGTCACTGTCTCCTAAAGAAAAGGAAGAATTCATTGCCTTTCTTCAAGAAAAGAAGATAAATTTTTCTTGGACATATTTTGACATGCCAGGACTAGATCCTAATCTCATTATGCACCATTTGTCCATTGCACTAGGCATTAAACTAGTTAAATAGAAACTTCAGAAAATGCATCCTCATGTTGCATTTCTTGTCAAAGCAGAACTGGAGAAACTTCTAAAAGCAAGATCCATCCATGCAATTGATTATGTTGAGTGGATATCCAACATTGTCCCAGTTTCCAAGCATGATAAATCTATCAGAGTTTTTACTACCTTCCATGATTTCAACTTAGCATGTCCTAAGGATGATTTTCCACTTCCCAACATTGATATAATAGTGGACAAGATAGTAGGATATGAGATGTACTCACTCATGGATGGGTTTTCTAGTTATAATCAAATAAAAATTGCACCAAAAGATCAGGAAAAGACTACTTTCACATGTGCCTAGGGAACCTTTTGCTGGAATGTAATGCCATCTAGCTTGAAAAATGCTGGTGCAACCTATCAAAGAGTAGTGACTATAATTTTCCATGATATGATGGATAAGACCATGGAGTACTATGTGGATGATACCTTGGTCAAAAGTGCAAAATGTAATACTCATCTACAAGATTTGGGACCCATCCTAGATCACATAGAAAAATTTAGTCTTAGGCTCAATCCTAAGAAATGCGCATTTGGTGTCACATGAGGAAAGTTGTTGGGATACATCATGTTTGCAAAAGGAATTGAGGTGGATCTGGAGAAAGTTCAAGAAATTATGGATATGCCTCCACCTTGAAATATTAGCTAGATGAGGGGCCTACAAGGTAGACTCCAATCTATTTGTAGGTTCATCTCATAGTTGGTAGATAGATCATAACCTTTTACAAAGACTCTACATAAGGGTGTAAAATTCAACTAGAGTTGGGATTGAGAGCAAATCTTAACATAGATAAAATAATATCTTCCCAATCCACCAATCTTGATGCCCCATATACATGGGAAGCCTTTGATTTTGTACATTTTAGAAACTAAGACATCTTTGGGGATCTTATTCGCTCAAGAGGACAATGATAACAAGGAGAGAGCTATTTACTACTTGAGTCACACATTGGTCTCTTATGAGAGGAATTACAGCATCATTGAGAAAGCTTGCCTAGCAGTTTTCTTTGCTTCCAAGAAGTTGAGACACTAGATGCTTGCCCACACTATGCAACTGGTAGCTAAAATAGATTGACTAAAGCACTTGCCAAATAAGGTAGCTCTCATATGAAGATTGGTTAAGTGGGTCATGATACTCAACAAGTTTGACATTCAGTATGTTGAATGAAAAGCTATCAAGGGACAAGTGATAGTGGATTAGCTAGCAAATGCACCTATGTAGAGTCTTTTCCCAATGAACATTGATTTCCCTAATGAGTCAATTCTAACACTCACACACCAAATTTGGGTGATGCTCTTTTATGGGTCCTTCACACAATAGGGATCTAGTGTTGGGTTGCTCTTCATAATGTCATAGAGATACTCATTACCCAAAGCATATAAGATTCTATTTCCTTGTACAAACAACATTTTTGAATATGAGGCTTTGATTAATGGCATGAAGATTTTGGCTAAATGGAGAGTTGATTAGTTAGATATCTTTGGGACAAACAAAGGATGACAAATTGATCCCTTAAAAATGCATGGTTGATGACCTAAAGAATTATTTTGTGCACATCACCTTCCAAAAAATTCCTCAAGAAAATAATAAATTTTTTGATGGTATGGCTACTTTGGTGTCCTTGCTATAGATGCCTAAAAATGATCTTTGACATGAATTCCTGGTGGAAGCATTACACTACCAAGCCTATGATACCCTTGATTCTAGGATGATCTATTCTATTGTAGGACAAGATTCATCTCTCTACCATCACATCTATACCTAGCTCTATAATAAAACCATTCTAGAAGGTCTAACTCAGAATGAGAAATGTTACCTAATCTTCAAGGATTCATGGTATGTCATTATTGTTTACAACTTATTTAGGAGAGGTCTTGACATAACACTCCTTAGGTGTTTAGAACTCGAAGAGTCCAAATGCACATTAATTGATGTTCATGAGGGCATTTGTGGATCCCACACAAATGGTTTGGCACTAGCTCATAAACTCATTAGAGCTGGTTACTATTGGCCTAAAATGGAGCAAGAGGAAATCAAGTATGCCAAGTCCTACAAGTAGTGCCAGCTCCATGGGAATCTAATTCACGCTCTAGCTAGAGAGTTGATTCCATCTACCACAATGTGGCCATTTCAACAATTGGCCTTTGACTTCATGGGTCAGATTCACCCAACTTCTTCTAATGGACATAAGTTCATTATCATAGCTATATACTACTTTACAAAGTGGGTAGAGGTAGTGCCTCTTGCAATAGAAAATGGAAAAATGGTAGTTCATTTTATCACAAACTACATCATCTGTAGGTATGGTGTACCATCCTCCATCATTAGTAAAAATGGAGGATAGTTTAAAAATAGAGACCTCAAGGAGCTATGCAAACAATTCAAAATCACACAACATTGGTCTTCTATTTATTACCCACAGTGTAATGGTTAGGCAGAGGCATCCAATAAGATAATCCTCAAGATCCTCCGTCGCACAATCAACAAATCTAGGAGGGACCAGCACCTCCAAATTAATCTAGCCTTATGGACATATAGGAAAAGCATCAAGGCTCCAATTGTTACAATGCTTTTTGCTTTGGTTTATGGAGCAGATGTTGTGCTTCCAATAGAGGTTGAGATTCCTACCTTGAGAATCTCTATGAAAGGCCTTATTACTAATGAAGATTACAAGATAGCTTGGCTTCAAGAGCTAGTGCTACTAGATGAACATCGACAAGAAACGTGTGATCATCTATGAGCTTATCAACAGTGAATGTCAAGAAGCTACAATCAAAAAGTTAGGCCATGTGACTTCAAATTGGGTGATCTCGTCCTGAGAGAGAACCCTAGAATCAACAACAACAAGTTCGAAAAGGGATTTTTGAACCAAACTAGCTTGGTCCTTACATAATTACTATAGTGTGTGGATATGGTGCTTACCAACTTTCTACAACAGAGGGAGAGGTGCTCAAGGAATCTGTTAACACTCTCCACTTGAAGTAGTTTTATAGATGATCTAATCTTAGAAGCTCTATATACATATCTATATGTCTTGAAAAAAATCCTAAAAATTAGAAAAAGTCCTAAAGAAAATTGTTACCTTGGAAAAAACCTAGCAATATGAAACCTTGGTAATACAAAAAAATAAATTGAAAATTCCAAAAAATACAAAAAAAAATCAAAAAATACAAAAAAATTGAAAACAAGAAAAGTGTCATTTGTGAAAACCTAGAAACAGGCAACATGGTAGCAAAAAAAATAAATGAAAGCCCTACCAAGAAGGTGGAAACTAGGAAATAGTTGCCTCTTGTTCCCAATGCTCCATCTTACAACACATCTTCTAGCTCTCTGTATAGTTGCTTTATTATTTTTCCTACTTTCTACTCATGTATCCATGGATTGAGTCTTGTCACGACTTGGAGGCCCTACTCTCTAGCCTCATTGAATCTCTTTCATGATAGTCATCAGTCATTCTGACTGTGTCTTCCTACTATCACCAGTATCACTCTTTTTGAGATTCTCCTCATATAATCTCTTACAGGATAGTCACCAGTTTTTTTAGCTATGTCTGCTTACTATCACTAATGTCACTCTTTTTGAGATTCTCCTCATAGAATCTCTTCCATGATACTCACCAGTTGTTTTCAACTATTTCTACCTACTATTTCTTGTTTCATGGTCCTAGAATTCCTTTATGGAAGATGTCTCATGTGTCAATCACTAGTTGTTCTGACTGTGTCTATCTATTATCGCTCATTCCTCATTAGGTTCTTCATCTTGAAGATTCCTCTTTTGACCTCAGTCACCAATCATTTTGACTATGTCTACCTACTATTGTCACCCTACTAAAGAGATTCTTTTCACCTATATTCTGGACATTGACACTCGACATCAATCCCAAAAACATTAAACTCAAAATGACATACTTGTTCGGATAAGCTGAGCATTTTCTTTGTTTGTTTTATTTTCACTTCATCATGTCCCCTTGAGTGACTCGATGATGTCATTTCTAACTAGAGAAGTAATGAATGGGGGCATGACCTTTTCTTTTCTTTCTATTTGTGGTTTAGTTCCAATAAGTTGAAATGTTCATATAAAAAGGGTGTCCACTATAAGAGCCTCCATCTCGTATCAGATGCCCTGGTGTACCTTGACTCCTTTATAGGGATACATCAATAATATTGGTTCTTCTTCTTGCTTTTTGGAGTGAACTCTTCACACTACAATAAATACTAATACTCATCCTACTAAGTGAACATATGGGTCACTGTGAGTATACCTAGTACACTTCTGTCTTAGGTTACAAATGCAAGGGTCATTGTGGATAGAATACTTACTAAATACTTAGCATGAGACAGATCTCTCGTGTGTTTGGTGTGTTTTTCATGCAAGAAAAATTTTGGTCATCCTAGCATTTATGCTCTGATGCTTATGTTAACTTGCTACATTAAAAGGGACAGATGATTTGGTCATTCTAGATTCTTGTGCCTCTAATGCTTACATTTCATCTAGACAAAACTAGAATAGATGTCCTATTCATATTCTCATGATTGTAATGTCAGTGAGAATTGTATGACATCTAGGGTTTTGATTATGTGCTTAGTGATGATAAATTGTTGAGACTTGGTAACCAGACCTAGGGTCACATCTAGTTTAGGGTTGCATATTGCATAGGATTGCATTACTTGGTTTGGCATATGATTCAATTGCAAATCTACTTTCATCTTCTGTGATGAGGGATTCTTAGTTTCTTCAACATATCATGGATCTTTGTAGCTGCACAAGAATTTAATTATGTGGCTCATCCTCTCACACTCCTTGCTTAGATACCTATCATTGTCAAGCATAAACATGAAACAATACATCAAATGTCAGTTCATTCACCTGTGCATTTCATCCATAAAACCATACACCCATCTCATTTACATAAACAACTCACAATAATACATCCATGCATCACATCACATTTGCATCTCATAATCATAGCAATAAAACATCTTATGTATATGAAAAGAAAAAGACAGAAACTGACAATGACATAAACACAAGATGCTCGACTCAAAATCTCATATATATATATATATATATTAGTATCCAAAGAATGTGGTAGTACAAAATGAGCACTACTTAAGCACTATTGATAAAAAATGGTACAAAATGGTATTGGCACACCAATAAATACATAGCTAGAATCAAAACTCAGAGGTAAGAGCACCAAAAGTCTAACTCTATCCACTGCCCTCACCTCCTAAAGGAGGAGGAGGAGGTGGCATGTCTGGCCTGGTTGGTGGGTGCACACTTCAAGAATCTCACACATACTATGAAAAGTGAGGCACCTGCTAAGCCTCATCAAGCATGACTATAGAATATGCTATGAAATAATAGGCTACTTAGGTCGATTTTAGTCTCACCTCGTCCTTTAGCATCTCTTCCCTCCACTCAACTGCCTATACTTGCTCCCGTAGCCTCTAGATCTCATGATCTCTGTACAATCCACGCATCCCTCATTGCCACTTTAATTTGCAACTCTCCCAATTGTTAAGAGGCCTACCTAATCCTCTTCCTCACCCTCGTTAAGTCATCCTAAGGCCCAGTAGTAGGCTACTCCTACATCTCCTCATCAAGCATCTTAGGCTACTACTTAGGTGCCTACTCCTCCACTCGCGGCCTCTGTTGTTGACCCTGCTCCACTCCACTATTGCCTGCCCCTGCATTTGATCCCATCTTTCATGGGGTATTTTGTAGCTACCACACCCTATGTCACACCTATAATGGTTATTGTTGTGGTGGCTGCTTCTATGCCAGCTGTTGGACTCATCCCTATGCAGGTGCCTCTTGTGGACCCTGTACCACCATCCCCACAAGATTCATAAATCATGGAAAGGGGTGGTTGATAAAGTATGTCTGATATGAAGGTATCATCCCTACATATACTATCTCTGGGAGGTAATCCCACTATGATGCAACTAGGTTGCGCACATCAATCATCGATCTCCCAGGATATAGTCTCGTAGACCACCCCCGATCTAGATCTCTTGCCAATCTTGCATAAGCACAATACTCATGGGAGATATCTTATAGCTGCCCATACTGTCTCCACACCTATGTGATAGGGAATCTCTCAATAATTTGGGTTGCTCAACCTAACAATGGCCACAAGGAGAACATCTAGCTTAGCTCATTAGGAGCGTCATCCCAATCCTCAATCTCTCTCTAGGGCTTCCATATGACGGAGACTAGGTCATCGAGATGGGTTTGCCAATGTTCCATCTTACCTAGGCCTACTTGGGTAAGCTACCCTCTATATCTACATATGTATGGCTCCATAGGTTTGTGAGTATTCTCAAAAATGGGCCTCATAACTGGTAGGTGCTCCCATGCCTAAATCTACAAAACATAAACTCTAGTGGCCATGCTCTTCTGATCATGATAAAAAATCTTGTGCATCTCGTAAAACATATGGGCAAACATGCACTAGCCCCACCCAAACCTCTCAAGAACATCAAGCATCTACTATAGCATGATCCCCCACCTGCACTCTAGCCCATGTTGCCCTCTGGTAGGCACCAGGAAGTACCTAATAAAAATGGCTAACACTAATTCCAATCTGTGTGCGGTCCCATATGTGTGGATGAGCTCATCCCATGTGATGGTTCACCCTTTTTCACCAACTCTCTCTAAAATATGGCCCTTAATGCCTCTATACCTACTTGGGGCACTATTTCATAGACTACCCTCAGCCCATGGAAGGGTAGCTGCAATATTCGATAGATGTCCTTTGGTGTGATTGTCATCTCCCCCTGTTGAAGATGAAAGGTCTTCATCTCTAAATGGAAACGCTCCACAAGTGCTGTCAGTAGGCCATGATTCACCAGAACTGCTGGGATCTCGCATAGAGAGGTAAGACCCAATCTATCAATATGAGCCATGTCTGCATCATCAAGGCTCCGCAACAGGGCTCTATATGGTAGATAGTGTGACCTAAACATGATGTCATCAAAGACCATCTGC
The DNA here is from genome assembly GCA_028749045.1 of Cupressus sempervirens. Classification (NCBI taxonomy): domain Eukaryota; kingdom Viridiplantae; phylum Streptophyta; class Pinopsida; order Cupressales; family Cupressaceae; genus Cupressus; species Cupressus sempervirens. The sequence goes on along the minus strand of CM053784.1, from coordinate 669,644,701 downwards.
ACACATAAGCAACAACAATAGGCAAACAATCATTACTTTCTCGACAAGTTAGAAAAATGATGACACAAATGCAAATTTTGGACAAAAACATCAAAAAAGCAATTTTTAGACACTAGTTTTTTGTGTGAACATTCATGCTCTCATACGAGAAAGCATGTTCTCACATAAGAAAATACATTCTCGTGTGAAGAATCACATTCTCGTGAGAGAGGAAATGAGACTATAAGCGAAGAATACCCAAAATCTCACTCATCTCATGTGAAAGGTGGTTATCTCCAGTGTGAGATTCCCCACTAATGTGCACAAAGAAACACTGTGTTGTGTATCTTTGTGTGAAGAAGGATTGGGCTCATGTGAGGAAGAACACCCTCGCACGAAAACTAATTGATCATAAATTAAAACATGCAAAAAATGTGCTAAAATATGTCAAAATGAGTCAAAAATTAAATGCAAAGCAAGTTTGTCAACTTCTCACCAGAGGTCCATAGTCCATCGGCTAACTGTGTCATTAGGAGCACTCAAAATAATGCATATGCACTAGGATTTCCATCTTCCTCTCAAAGCTCTCTTTCACTAAAGAAAAATGTACAAATGATTTGAAAATGAACCTTTGGGCCCTTATATAGGTTTTGACCTAATTTTTCAATGTGCTCCAATTTGCACAAAAATCACCCCCTAATTAATTTGACCATCTTGAATCCATTTTTGGGATCAAATTCAAAATTTGACACACCAAACTAGCCTAAAAAATGCATTTTAAAATTTTGGGACTGACATGATCAAATGCTTATGCAATCCAAGTTCTTTAGATACTTTACATATTTTAGAACCTTTTCAACTCAAATTTCTTCAAATTTTTTCCAAATTTTTTTTGGAAAAACTCAACTATGGTCAAAATTGGTCAACTTTTGGTCAAACTTGGTCTTCGGGACCTTAAAATCATGTCAAAGTGACTCTGAATTTTCTTTTGATTGTTTTATTCTCTTCTATATCATGTTGATTCTTCAATTTCTTCTGCCTCTTCAAACATGCTACTTTATTTCACATTTTTGGTGTGTCATCTTTCGATTTCACTCTTGAGTGGGCAAGATGATTACATCATTGAATCTAAATTTTGAATCAATTTGAATCTTCATCACTCAAGGCATCTCATCACTAGGGGCATCTTGTTCCCCTCTATCTAGCATCTTTGTCATCTATTTCATCTTGTTATTAGTTGATTACACTTTATAGTAGTTCTTGTTAGAGTTTGATGGACAAGTATTGGGATAGTCTAAACCCTAACTCCTGAGGATGATTCTACAACTCATGATTGAATCTTGTTATCTATTCAATTTAGGTATCTAGGTGTTTAATTTAGATCCTTAAAGGTTAAGCTTCATTCTGAAGAAAACCTTTCAAATGCTTGTCAATTCTAGGTATCTAGGTTTTCTATCTAGATCCCTTAGGGTTAAGCTCCATTCTAAAGATGATCCTTAAAAGCTTATTGACTTAGGTATCTAGGTGTTCTATTTGGATCCTTAAAGGTGAGGCTTCATTCTAAAGAAAACCTTTTAAATGCTTATCAATTTAGGTACCTAGGTGTTCTACTTGGGTTCCTTAAGATTAAATTTTGATTCTAGAAATAATCTTTAAAAGCTTATCAATTAGTCTCTATGTCATTAATTTCAAAACCAATCTCATTTCTTGATCTTCGCATCATACTTTTTGGTTTTCTTTGAATTGAACATGCTACTTGCACATTCATTCAAAGAGGGGAAAAATGTAATACCCCAAAATTGGCTCATTGCCATGATCACCAATTCTAGTTTATTTTGATTAATTCTAAAGTCTTATGTCATTAGGTAATTCTAGTTCTAATCTTCACTACTTGACCTAAGTGTCAAATGTAGAAAACCATAAATCTGCATTAATCAGGATGTCTACTTAATTCCTAAGTATTGACTCATATTAGTCACATTAAACCTATTTGATTAAGGTTTAATTTAATTTGAAGTATTTATACTTTAATTAAATTAAATCATATCCTAAGACTAATGTACTAAGGAATTAAAAATGGTTAATTTAATAATTATGCCCACTTTAATTAATTGAATGTTATTATTCAATTAAATAGAAAAGAAATTTATGAGGTCATGTCTCACTTATTAAATTAAATAATATCTTTCAAATCCTCTTTTCAGTTCTAAATGGAAACTCTGAGTGAACTACCTCTCGAAATTAGAATCAATCCAGTTAACTTGTTCTCACACTTATGACAAGTTTAGTTAACTACTTATCACACTCAGATCTAAAATAGTTAACTTCACTTGCACAAGGAAGTTTCCATCTTAACTAAATCTTCTATCTAATCTTAACTATTCATCAAGGTTGATCTTGACCTTTGATCTATTCATAGATTCTATTTAAGGGGCTCTCAATCCCTCATTGCAGAGGTAGATTTTCATGCTATTGAATTGCTGTCGAATTGAGTACTCACTTTCTAGGCTTTTACATTGCTCTCACTTTAAATTTTCATTTAGATTAAATCATGCATACATCTAATTTAGTTTCTTTTATTGTTCAATAAGATAGATTACATTCCATATAGATTACTTGCACGCTCATCTTTCACATAAATCCTTCATTCTAGAAAGGTCTAGTTGCCTACATCTTGTCTTGAGAGCACAATAGGCAAAGTTCTTCTAGATAGAAGGCAATGGATTGCACTATCAGGTGTCTTGGATAAATGACTACATGTTTATTCCAAGATGATTTTGCAGGTAATGATCACGTTGAAGTGTGTGTGAGGTTTCGAGGCCCACAAATTCACACATACAATTGTTAGTGTAGATAATTAATTATTATTACACTTTACTTAAGTTTACTTAGGATAATGCATTTTTATATTAGTTTTCATGTAGACAGCTAGGAATATGCATAGTCATATGAGTTGTCTTGTTGACAACACAAGAGTTAGCAACTTATTAGAGCACATGGTGTCTACAACATCTCTTTATAAGATACACCAATGTAAACTTATCCTCTCATCATCACACAAACTCTTATGCTCAATAGAGGATAATCCACATTTGGTGGACATGTGCTAAGTTGTAATCCTTATCTCTTTGCTAACTCTTAGTCATTCTAGTTGCCTTTATATACAAGGTACTTCTAGTGTGTATTCATCTCATATCCAATTATTAGATATCCACCATCATCTTGATCATTATTGATATTCTCATTTGATCATCATTAGTCTCTCTTGTGCTAGTGCTTGAGCTTCTTGATCTTGGCATCATTTTGCCCTAAGGAAAATCATTACATGGTATCATAGCCATGGGACCTTCATTGCATAGCCATTGGAGAGATTGTTTTTGCAAGTCAATATTGGATCTTGGTGGTGCAAATCAAATATTGATATCACATTTAGAAGGTCAAAAAACCCCCAAATCAACTTTTTTTTTCATCAAAATTGGACATCTAAAGTGGAATCTAGAGTCAATTGATTTTTGGAGGCAAGTAAATGACAATCCAGGAAAAATAATTACAGAGGTGATTTTCAAACAATGATATCTCCCTCATACATACTCCTTTTTTTGAGTGATATTTTTTGTTTTGGGGTAGAATTTTGTGATCTACACATTGATGCAAGATGTTTGAGATCTTTATTATTGAATTTTTTGCAAATCACAAATCTTGATTTTTGCAACTTCAAAGGCTTAGTTCAGGCTCATCTAGACACATATTTAGGTGCTATTTTTTTTGAGAGTGCATTATTTTTTGTCTACTTTCTAGATATATTATTAGTTTGGAGTAATTTTGAGTAGATATAGTACTTTAAAATTTTGGTCTCATTTTGGCTTATTGGCACTTGTAATTAATTAGATCCATGAGAGGTCTTGTGTCTTATCTTGTTGAGTCTAATATATCTTCATATTTGTTGTTGTAACCATCAAAATCATAAGTCCAATTACACCTTGAATTGCCAAGTGGCCATTGTAATCACACTAAATATAAAGTGCCAAATCATGCATTAAGGGGGGTTTATTTGATCTTTTTTTCATTTTGGGGGTGCATACATTATTTGATCTCATGGAGTCATGTCAAAAGTGTCACGTTGGTTTAAGATTCAAAATGACAAAAAGGAACTATCACAAATGGAGTGCTTTGATGATTGATCATCCAAGAGAACATATGAAAGTGTTTCCTTATCTATATTAGAAGATATTTCCATCTAATACTAATTGGGGACATTTTCTTTATGTATAATAGTATGAGTAAGGAATCTTTTGCTCCTCTTAGTAAGGAAAGTAGTCCTCATGAAATTTGGATGTGTCTTTGGGAATCATATGGAGATCCATGAGTCCCTCTATTACCAAAGGACATTCTACCTCCAGCCACTCTAGTTGTGGTACCTACAACTCTAGTCAAGATCATACCTTGTGATGCTCCTATTTCTTCTACTAATCTTGTTCTAGCCATAGATGCTTCTGATTTAGTACAATAGGAAACACCATGTCTTCCTATTTCAGCTTCATGGGATGACTTCCTTCCAGACATTGTATTGTTGTTTGTGGATTCTTACATTTAAGATGTGGGAGACATTATTGATGACATCCATCTTCTCTTTGTTGAGGAGAATTCTTCTTCACTTGTTGCAAGGGAACACTTTAACCCTCAACCACTTGATCTTTCTTTTGAGACTAACATAATTGTGGACACTTCTTTTTAGTAGTTGGAGGATTACTCTTTTACTTCAAAGGAGACATATTAGTCTTTAGAGATTATATTCCAGTTTCCTCAGACATCATATCTTTTTAGAATTCTTCCTACTAGGTGGGGAGCATTCTCTACTACACCTATGGCACCACTGCTTCCTACAAGGAGGAATATCATTTAGTTTTCATGATGCAACCTCTTTAGTCATCAAGTAGCTTCTTTCATGTGTGTGCATTCATCATTGAGGGGAGGCTACATTTCTTCTCTTCCCATATCTTCCTATAAGGATGATTCCTTTTCTTTGGAGTTTGATTCATTTTCATACATGGACATGTTACCTTATTTGCCACCTTCTTTTGGGCATCCACCAGGTTGGCTTGTGGCATCTATATTCATCAAGGGCTTATCAACATATGAGTAGACTTTAGAGGCAACATCCATACCATACTACATATGGATTCCTCATCCATCTTCATATTCACAATGGGAAGTATACTTGCACCTATACTTGGTATCTTCTTCCTAAAGGGAGAAATGTTGTTTGTAGGCATTGGATACTTTTTTGTCTTTATGACATCCTTGTAGGAGATTATTCAATATGGGGTGATACCATCATGTATTTTTTCTTATTAGGAATATATGCTTGTGCATGCATGATGTATGTTATATTAGGGGAGTCTTGATTACTCTCTCCTTCCATGCATCTTGTATTTTGTCATCTCTTTTTGCAGGAGGTTTTCCCCATGAGGTTCTCCCTCTTTCTTCATTTTCAAAGAGATTGCATTGCATCGCATTATATGTCAAGCATTTCATTTGTACATGGGTACCTAACATGGCCTAGTAGCTAGGACCCACATTGCATCTTGCATTTATCTTTGTGAGCTTAAGTAAATTCCCCTAAGTTGCATTTAAGGGGGGTGCTAGTGTAAATAGTTAATTATTATTACAATTTACTTAAGTTTACTTAGGATAATGAATTTTTGTATTAGTTATCATGTAGACACCTAGGAATATGCATAATCATATGAGTTGTCTTGTTGAAAACATAGGAGTTAGCAACTCATTAGAGCACTTGGTGTCTACAACATCTCTTTATGATATATACCAATATAAACTTATCCTCTTATCATCACACAAACTCCTACACTCAATGGAGGATAATCCACCTTTGGTGGACATGTGTTGAGTTGTAATACTTATCTCTTTGTTGACTCCTAGTCATTCTAGTTGCCTTTATATATGATGTAGGGGCATCATAAGATTTGAGACTTTTTAGATATTTGAGATCATACATGCATTATAAGTGTTTATTTTCATAAGAAAAATGTAATCGGTTGAGTAAGCGTGTTTATTATGGTTGAGATAGATGATAGTATTTTGATTTAATATATGTTTGGTATTATCATGAAGTTGATACTATTCTAGTGTCTTTTATAGTTTTGAAACTTAATCTAATTGGTATTGTAAAACTATTAGAGGAAGTAAATTAAGTTGGGAAAGGGAAGTTAAGAGTTATTTTTAAATTTAGTTGTCAAGTTGTCTTTTTTTGAAGATCTTTATATTCAAGAACCTGAGAGTAGTAGTGGGACAGGGGAGAGTTTGAGCAGAATGGAGGGGAAAGATCAATGTAGTCAATGTAATACAAAGAATGAATAAATAACATTTTGTATCTAGATTCAATTTTCTCTTTGACTATTTGGATTTAAGAATATTATGTATTGTAATGGAAGCCTCTATTATTTGCTATTGGTTTTGAAGATCTATATTTGTGATTGGACTTGTTAACCTTCCACTGTGCTCTCTGCATCAGATTGGTATCAGAGTGAGAAGATCTAGTGACCAAGGTGTGTTCTATGGCGTTGAAGAGCCTAAAAAGGTCTTGATGATATGATGTTTGGAGAGTTGGAATCTAGTTTGCGATGCTAAGTTCTTGGTGTCCTTTGATGCAACATAGGAGTAGATGAATCCTTCTATGTGTTCCAAAGTGGTGGCATTGGGCTTGAGGGATCTTAGATTGGGTTTCTTGGTGAGAAGAGATGGTTTTGATGAGGAGTGAAAGAGAACTGATTAAGGCATTAAAGGAGTACTTGTATGGTGATAAAAAGGAGAGAGAAGAAAGGGAAAGAAAGAAGAAGGAAGAAGAAGGAAGAAAAAAAAGAAATAGAATGGATGAGATAAGAGGACTTGAGAGGCCTAAGAAGGGTTTTGGAAGAACAAGAAGAAAAAAGTTACAAGAATCTTAGAGAAGAGTTAGATAAGAGTATTGCAAAGTGGGAGAGGATAGCATTGCTTTTGGAGCAAGCAATAGATGAAGATGAAGTTGTTGATGAAGACAAGGATCAAGAAATGGTACACATTCCATTGGAAGGACATGTACAGTAGATGAATGTTGGTGTAGAAAGTGAGAGTGAGAGTGAACAACAAGAGGTTTTTATTGAACCTTGTGAGGAAAAGGTTCTTGCAGATGAGGGAGAGTTGGTGATAGGTATGGTTGAAGAAATAAATTTCTCGGATGATCGAGATGTTGACAAAAATGATCAAGATAGAATGGACATAGTCCAAAGATTATAGGCTGAGGAGAAGACTATTAATGACAAGGATGAAGTATTTTTTGATCACTGTGATTCTCTAAAGATATCTAAATAGGAAGAAGATCAGATTGTGTATCAAGTTAATAGGTATTTTTATGCAGGTGATATGTGGCTGGCAAATGTATTTTTTCTAGGATGCAATGAAGATACCATGAAGGATATTCATTATACATGTTGGAATCAGCATGTTGTGGTGAGAGACATCAATGTGGTCATTCTTATGGTGATATTATTACCTCCATGCAATTGGAAAACTTGGAAGAAAAACACAACAATTCAATGGGACTTGAATTTTTCTGTCCCAGGGAGTATGATGCAGGGGCATCAAAAGATTCAAGACTTTTTAGATATTTGAGATCATACATGCATTTTAAGTGTTTATTTTCATAACACGAATGTAATTGGTTGAGTAAGAATGTTTATTATGGTTGAGATAGATGATAGTATTTTGATTGAATATATGTTTGGTATTATCGTGAAGTTGATACTATTCTAGTGTCTTTTATAGTTTTGAAACTTACTCTAATCGGTATTATAAAACTGTTAGAGGAAGTAGATTAAGTTGGGAAAGGGAAGTTAAAAGTTAGTTTTAAATTTAGTTGTCGAGTTGTCTTATTTTGAAGATCTTTATATTCAAGAACCCAAGAGTAGTAGTGGGATAGTGAAGAGTCCGAGCAGAATGGAGGGGAAAGATCAATGTAGTCAATTTAATACAAAGAATGAATAAATAACATTTTGTATCTACATTCAATTTTATCTTTGACTTTTTGGATTTAAGAATATTATGTATTATAATGGAAGCCTTTATTATTTGATGTTGGTTTTGAAGATCTATATTTGTCATTGGATTCATTAACCTTCCACTGTGCTCTTCACATCAATATACAATGCACTTCTAGTGTGTATTCATCTCGTATCCAATTATTGAATATCCACTATCATCTTGATCATTATTAGGATTCTTATTTGATCATCATTAGTCTCTCTTATGGTAGTGCTTGAGCTTCTTGATCTTTGTGTCATTTTTCCCTAAGGCAAATTCTTACACTTATCTTCCACATAGTTCACACAATTCAATAAATCAAACTTATTGGCTCAAATTCATCAAATTCTTCATCTTTCACATAATGCTAACACTCATCATTAATTGGCTTCCAGTGCTTGGCACATACTACATTTCTTGGCATCCACTATCAAAACACTCAACATGAACTAAATTTTATTGTTTCTCGGCATCAACTAAACTTTACTTGGCTTACACTGTATCACTTAGCTTACACTGAAATTGACTTTGCTCGGCTCCAACTAATTTTTTTCTCAGCTTACACTAACTTTCCTTAGCACCTACTCTGTAGAATGTTAAGCTTGACACACATTCTTCTTTTAGTTTGTTCTTTTGAGCTTAATTAGTGTATCCATCCTTTTCAACCTTAAGTAGATTATTAATGCACTATAATATCACTATCTTAATTGATCCTTGTACTCCTTTTCCATATCATAAATTGACCTTTCCTCTAGGTGCTATTTTCACTTCATTTGATCAAATCCTCTTCATCGATAAAACAAATTATAGTACTCAAATCATATAAGAAATTGTCTTACTAGCAAGTAGTAGGTTTGACATTAGTGAAAAAATGATCATTGAAACACATTTATCATACTTTTATCAATCTATTTTCAACAAACAAGAAGGTGAAGCCTCATGTTTTCCAAATTGGAGACTTAGTCCTCCATGAAAACCCTAAAAACTAGATAGTTTGGGAAAAGAAAGGAAAGTGGGAGGCAAATTGGGTTGGCCCTTATATCATCATAAAATCTTTTGGGATATGTACATATGTAATTTTTGATTGTGATGGAGAACTAGCAAAACCCATTAACATTATCCATCTTAAAAATTTCTATGTATAAAGCTACAAGGAACCACCTCATATCTAAAAATATCAAAAACAACTAGAATAAATTACAAAAAAAACAAAGGAATATGGTATAAAAGGAGTGAGAGATACCACCTTTGGGCTTCCCTAACAACACAAGTCCTTCAATGTGAAAATGCAATAGGACATGGCTATAGTAGAACTATCCATGCCAATTTTTCTTTTTTGTAACCTTTCCTTTGTATATCTTCACATTACCTAATACAAATAATGGGACACCAAACAAGAGGGATACTTGATGCCAAATTTGAGTCAATTTTACACATACCCAATTGGAAAACACTTGTGGGTTATAGTTCAATAGTTTCTTAGCATTAGAAACAGCTCATAGTAGAGACAACGAACAAACAAAAACAAAGGAAAGGTGAGAAAATCGGAGTAAATATGGAGTCTACTGATGTTTAAAGATATCATAGGCATGAATTACAAGAAAATCAATGCACATCTCAAATATCTACTACTGCCAAAAATCCATTTTTGCCTCCATAAACTCCATTTGTGGTCCCAAAAATAAATTTAGCCTCCATAAATACAAATATGGCCCTAAGAGCCTCCTTTTAGCCTTCATAAATATAAATGTGTTCCCCAAAGCCCATTTTTGTGTTGGAATATAAGAGGAGTAATTGAGAGGGGAGGGGTGAATTAGTTACTACAAAAATAAATCCAAGATCCATTAAGATGTCAATACAATACAAAACCAAACCAATGTTGAAACTGAAATACTGTTGTAACTCAATCAACATAGGAACACTTGGTTTACACTAAGAATTACTATCACTTGGTAAAAATTGAAATAATCACTTCTTAAGATGTTTACTATGTTTAACCTTAATTAACTTGGTTTCATAAATCAAATAACATGAAAAGAAGAGGCACTAAAATTTAACATAGAAACCCAATTTGGGAAAACCACCAATTGCAACTAGTTATTGTTTTTCACTCTTCTGAAGTGATTCCTATTAAAGGTTAAAAAAGGAGCCAACCCTATTAAAGGTTACAAAAAACATTATTATGTGTGAACCTGTTAAAGGATTTAACACTCTATTAGGAGTGGCCTTGTTAGAGGTCTTCAAACACTTCAATCTAGAGATGCCACCTTATTAGAGGATTTACAAAATAGTTGTTAGGTTAACTCTATTCAAAGATTTGATTCACTACTACAATTATTAGAGAGTAATAATTATTTGACCTAATTGCTGATGCAACAAAATTTTCTAATTTTAGATCTTAGTTATGGCTTGAATACTTGATGCTCCTTGATTAGATTTATCTTTGTAGCTTGGTCAACTCTAGATACTCTATTATCATTCAAATTCACTTCCTTTATTCATCTTCATCTCTTCCATTTTTTCCACTTATTCAATCCTCAACTTGACCTTATATTTATATGATTTACCTTTTCGATTTGGCTTGAATACACTTTCAAACAAATAATATCTATCCCTTTTGTTGGCTAGAACTAACCAACAAAATTGTCAGAACTAATATGTTGATACAGGAAAATTCTTCATTAGTCGACCCAACCTGATCAACACTATCTCAGAAAAGAATTTCCTCCAAACTTTCTTTCATAACCAAGTGAGTTAAATTAAATCCTTCAGTGATTGTGTGAACTAGGTTAACATTGTTTACCTATAGACTTTCCTATAATGGTCAAAATTTACATAAAACTTCCTTCAATGTCCAAGTGAGATCGGTTGACATTGATTTCTTGGTGAATACTTGACATTTGTGTAACATCAAAGACAATATACAATTAGATAATTGTATTCAATAATCTCCCTCTTTGGCATTGGTGGCAAAACAACATGTCATAACACAAAGAAATTTTAAGAGGAAAAATAGAAGTAAGGATAATATCATTAGTTTCATTCTAATTATCATCCATGAAAACTCCCTTTGTCAGTGTGAACTCCCTCTAACATCAATCTCTCTAATTTCTCTGTTTGCAATTTCTCCTTCTGACAGCAAACTCTCCTCTTTGACATCTAACTCAAATTTTTTTATTTTTGATATGACAAAATCTCCCTCTTTGACATCTTATGCCAAAGATAACAATCAATGTATTTTTCATGTACTTGATGTACTAATTCATATGCAATCTTCTCTGTCAATAGTGCATCAATCTTGATTGATCTTCGAATTTGTTTGTTGATACATCACTAAACATTATTTAGTGAGCTTTATATATGGGAATGATCCCTATCTTACCTCTTAGATACAAAAATGCGTCCTTAGGTAATGGCTTGGTGAATGTGTCTGCAATTTGATCTTTTGTATTCACATATCCCAATCTAACCTCCTTGTCTTACATCAATTCTCTCAAGAAATGATATTTTATTGGAATGTTCTTGGTCTTGGTATACATCACTAGATTCTTGGATATGTTGATTACACTAGTGTTATCAAAGAAGATAACAACTGGGTCCTTGATCTCCTCCTTCATACCTGACAATAGTTGTTTGAACCAAACAATGTTGGAACAATTAACTGTTGTTGTAACATATTTTTCTTTTGTTGTAGACCGAGAGATCCAATTTTTCTTCTTGCTTGTCTAAGATAATAGCCTCTTTCCAAGAAATAATGCTCCACCACTAGTGTTTTTTCTATCATCAATACTTCCTTCCCAATCAACATCTATGAGTGCTTTCGATTCAAAGTTGCATCATTTCTTATACCACAAACCATAATCTTTAGTACCTTTTAGATATCTCATGATTATTTTTATTGCCATCATATGATTTTCTTTAGGATTAGTAGAGAAACTTGCCACCATACCAATTGCTAATGTAATATCAGGTCTTGTGTGCACTACATACTAAATTTTTCTAATCATTGTTCTATATGTAGTTTAGTCTACCTCCTTGGAATCATCATTTTTGGAAATCTTATGTCCAATAGACATAGGTGCTCCAACTGGTCTAGAATCTTACAATCCGAATTTCTTCAATATCTCCTTCATGTATTTTAATTGAGTAATGTAGATACCATCCTTCATCTATTGAATTTACAAGCCAAAAAAGAATTTAATCTCTCGAAACATTGACATTTCAAATTCTTTACTCATTTCCACATAAATATATTTACAGAAGTCATTTTTTCCAATAAATAATGTATCATCCAAAAATATTTATGCTAACACTATCTTATTATTTGGTCCTTGTTTGATGTATAAGTTTTTTTTATCATTGGTCCTTTTAAAACCAATCTTTATGAGACAATTGTGTATTATTTCATACCAAGCTCTGGCAGCTTGTTTGAGACCATACAAAGTTTTGTGTAATCTGAAAACCATATCCATTTTGTTAGGATCTATGAAACCTTCTGGTACTCAACATAGACATCCTCTTCTAAGATTCCATTCAATAATATTGATTTCACATCCATTTGATATACTTTGAATCCTTTGTGTGCTACAAATACAATTAGTATTCTAACACTTTCTAGTCTTGCAAGAGGAGAAAAAGTCTCTCCATAATCAATACCTTCTTCTTGAGAATAACCCTTGCATACAAATCTTTATTTGTTTCTTGAAAATTCTCCATTTTTATTCAACTCATTTATGAATACCCATTTTGTGCCAATTACATTTTTTTCCTTGGGACTAGGAATAAGACTCCAAGTTTTGTTCTTTTCAATCTAATCAATTTCTTCATTCATTGATCCAACTTTCATTTTCTAATGCATCTTTAATAGTTCTAGGTTCAAACTCAGTAAGAAAATATGTACCTTTTAGTTTTTTCCTTTTCATTGTGCCTTCTAACCGATTTCCAAGTATTTGGTTAGGTACATGATTCCTTCTAACATATCAAACAAGTCTAGGATCCTTCTTTTTGGATTTGGAATTGTTTCACTTGGTCCACCTTCCTCAAAATGATATTCTAAATCATGCTCAGGTCCCACTATCTATGACTTGGGTCCATTAGATGACTCCATTTGCACTAGTTGAAACTTGAGTCCTTTTGACTGAGACTTAGGTCCTTCATATTGTGACTCAGGTTGCACTAGCTACAAATTAGGTTGAACTGGGGATTTTGAGGACTCGGGTGCTTAAGAATGTTGATTTCCAATTGTATTGGTGTGAACATTTGGTAATGTATTAGGTTCATAATAGACAAAGCTTCTATCACTTTTAGGTTCTTTTATTCTTTTTTCTTCACACTCTTCTACAAATTCATCAATCTTTACATTTGCACTTTTTATAACTTTGAGAGTAGATAGATTCAAACATTTGTATGTTTTTCTCTTATTAGAGTACCCTAGGAATACACCTTCATCACTTTTCATATCAAAATTTCTTTTCTTTACTCCTTCGAGATATAACATTTTCTTCCAATTACTTTGAAATAAAAAATATTAGGTTTATAGCCATACCATAATTCATAAGGTGTTTGATCTCAATAATTCTTTTGTTGAAGTTGGTTCAAGGTATGAACTATTGTGTTGATTTCTTCTTTCCAATATTTGATAGCAACATTCTTCTCTATCATTAGTGTCCTTGCATAATGTATAATTGATCTAATCCTTCTCTCTACTATGCCATTCTGCTGAGTTGTACTAGGTGTAGATACCTATATTTTGATTACTCTTTCATTGAAGAATTTATTGAATTCATTTGAGATGAATTCACCTCCTCTATCTAACCTTAAACATGTTAGTTTCTTTCCTATTTCTTTCTCAACTCTATCCAGATACCATTTGAACTTTTGAAAAGATTTTAATTTATCCTTTTAAATACATAACTATCATCATCCTAGAAGTACTAATCTCCATAGTAGATATGTATGCCTATAGGTCCACAAAGGTTTATATGATCCAACTCTAAAACTTCTTCAAAATTATAATTCTTTCTTTTGAAACTTGTCTTTCCCATCTTTCCAATTTGACAATTTTTGCACATGCCCATATCAAGTTTCTTTAGGCTCTGAATGCCTCCAGCCCTTTTATTCTTTCTTATGTTGACCATGTTGGTCAAAAGAATAGTCTTGACAATTTAATATCAACACACTTAACCATTTTCACTATATATGTTGAGTACACAATGTATGTTGAGTGATCTAGGAACATTCATGTGCTGAGCAATACAAGATATAATAGGTGCCAAGAAAACCAGGATATAACAAGTGCCAAGCAAACTAGGATATAATAGGTGCCGAGCAAACTAGAAATGTAGTAGATGGTGAGCAATCCAAAAATAGTATGTGTCGAGCATCAAGAATACAATATGTGCTTAGTAACTTAGGATCAGCATAAGAGTTTGTGCCATCACAAACTAAGATGTAAAATAGTTTTTGCATGACACAAAAGGATAAGAAGATAAGATCAAATCCTTGCAATTATCTATGAAATCATCATGTAGCCAATCAAAAAATTGGAGACAACATGCAACCAATAGGTGAAACAAAAGATTTGAGCGAGAGTTTCAAGTTTGTGAATGCATAGAAAACCCTAAGTCCACAATATCTTTATAAGGAGACCATGACACTATATTGAAAGAGTTGAAGAAGTTTTTGAGATTGCTAAGACAAGAGTTGAGATGGTTATTGATGGAGTTATCAAATTTCAGAACAAAGAAATCAGCAAAGATGTCAAGGACTTAGTGAAATAGACTAGAAATATACGTCTAGTTGATTAGAATAGAGTAGGGGATACATTTAGATATCAGATCAAGAAGGGATCAAAATGAGAAGAGCAGATCTAGTACTTGAATTCAACAATTTAAGATTTCATTCAATCAGGGAAAATTTTCTAATACTCTCTCACAATCGTATAAGAGGTCAAAATCCTATGTTGATAGGTTAGCTTAATAGCTAGGTAGGAGAACCTTTGGAGAAGGTCATGAAAGTCCTATTAAATTAGGTGGGTTTAACAACCTATTGTAAATCCTTTAACAAGGTGGCATTTCATGTAAGTGTTTGTAAATCCTCCAACTAGGTCACTATTTACACAGTGTAAAGCTTTCAATAGGGTAGGCATTTCACAAGGTAGACCATCAGAAGTGGTTGAACATTGATTGTTGCAGTGATTTTTGTGGATGTCATCCCCACCCTAGTTGTACCTTCTTATTCATGGAGGGTTCCTAGGTTATCAATTCTGGTGTTATGTGTTATTGCATGTGATTGATTTTATGTTCTTTTATATGTTTACATGCACGCAATTTGTTTTTTTAGTTATATGTTTAATAGATTGAAAAAAGAGGTTAAAATGGTGTAGTAGTTCTAATTCACTCCCCTCACCTCTCAAAAGTACTCTTCCTAGTTTGATATTCCAACAATTGGTATCAGAGCACTAGTTCTCATAAGGAGAAGCCTAACAACTTGGAGAAAAAGGTTAGAAGATGGAAGTCTTCAAACTTGGGAAGATCATTGGCAATCAAGTGATTGATGTGCAACTAGCTCTACACAAAGTAGAGGAAGCCAAGGAGGAACTAAGAAAATCGTTGAAAAGAAGGAAGGAGATAGCCATAGCTGAAAATGACATACACCACAAGGAGATTGACACCACACAAGTGTTTTCCAATGGAGATTCCAAGGAATTTGATGCAGCAATAGCAGAATTGATTTAGAAAAATAGAGCACAAGTTGAAGAAATCAGATTACTCAAGCTTGAACAAGAACCACAAGCCATAATGCTTTGTGAAATGATTGAACAAAAGAAAAGAGCTATTGAAGACAAGGCCATGATAGAAGATGACAAGAGAAATCTCACCAATAGGTTAGAAAAGAAGATGATTGAATTTGAAAAGATCTCAGACATGCAGCTAGACACCTTAAGCTCATCATGAGCTAAACATGAAGGATATTGAGATCTCCACCTTGAAGATGTAGAATGAACAATTGCAAAATGAATTGAAGAGAGAAAAGGAAAAATCATAAAGTTACAACAAACCCAATGAGACCATCAAGTACTTTGAGCAATTGCTGAAATCACCAGGGGCTAGTAATGATACTTCAGGACTTGGCTACATCAACACTAAACAAGGAGAATCATCGAAGATTGTAGAAGAAAGAAACAACAAAGGTAAGAAAACTAAACTTACTTGTTATTTCTATGGTAAAAAGGGACATACCTCTAATGTGTGTAGAAGCGAGAATAGTCATTAGCATGATAAGCCTATAAATGTAAACTTTTGTCACAAGTGAAAAAATAAGGACATTCAACACAAGACTGCATAACCAAGACCATGAGGACACCAAGATTTGAAGGTTGCTGCTACAACTGCAAAAGGTATGGACATAGAGCATTTGAATGTAGATCAAAGCCTATGTGGACACCTAATCAACCTACAAGAGGAATCAATCATGCACATCACTACAATTGGGATTACAATACTAGGTATAGATATCACTATTGTCAAGAGTATGGACACATTCCTAAAAATTGCATAAAGACGCATTTCAAGGGAAGTTATAGCAGGTGGCCAAACCAAACTATATGTTTTAGTTGTTTGAAGACTGGTCATATCAGTAGAAACTAACCTACAAAGTCAAAAGCACCAAAGATTGAAGTCAACAAAGGAAAAGAGAAGATTGATGTTGAACAAATAAGAGGACAAATGAATAAGACATGGGAGAAGAAAGGTGAATGTAGCACATCAAATGTAGAGATCACTTCACCCAAGAGGTCAAGTGATCACACCTCATCCAATTAAACACAAGATAGATACATGGGGTTGATACATATAAATATGTATCATACATCAGCCCAAGAAAACATAGAAGTACTACAAAGAAGAAATATACATGAGAAAAGATGCCAAGTTAAAAGTTAGAAGATGATGTTGAGCTACCTTTGGTCACCGAGTAAAACTTCAATACATGTCGAGTTGAATAGACTAGTGGATGTTGAGTAAGAGATGTTAGTGGCTACCAAGCAATTGAGAAGTTCAGTTGATGATGAGTGAAATTAAATAGTAGCTACTAAGTAGATAAACTTCAGTGGAAGCCAAGTTGATAAAATTTTTGGAAGCTAAGTGTAAAGTTGTAAGCAAAAATGCAATAAATGCTAGGTTTTTGAACCTAATAAATGTGAAAATCATTCATTTTTAAGCCATTCAAACAAAGAGAAAAGTTGAGCAGAGTGAATAGGCAAACACATAGTGATTTAGTAGCAATTTATAGTGATTCCAACCATGATTCAACTCTATTTCATCAATTAATAGGTATTTCTCTCAAGTGTCGAGCTACGCAGAACTTGAAAGTTTATTTAATTTTAAACCCTAGTTTGGTAAACAATGGCATCTAGGTCAAAAACCACTAAGGGGAAGAAAATTCATGAAATTCAACTTGTCAGCAATGAAGTCAAATAGCCAGAGTTTAGGCCCATCCCTAAAGTTGCCTATAAAATGACCCTAGTGGTGCTTTGTCAGTCATTTTGGACAAATTTGTAATGGTCCAAGATGTTAGAAAATGTTATAACTATAAGATTGGAGCCATAGGTGACTTAGAAATTTTCAATGCCTTTGATAAACTATGTGACAAATGTATATTGAAGGATGAGTTTCAAATAGTTGAAAAGAAGGGTTTAACTAAAGCCCTAGTTTTCCCCACTATGTTTAAGACTAAATGGATTTGTATAGTGTTGAGTCAAATTCATGATGGGTCATTCTGATTAGAAATAGGGCCAGTGAAGGTTACAAAGAAAATTGTTGATAGGGTTATTGGTTTCCCAACCCTAGAGCAACCCAAGACCTTGAGAAGTGAGAAAAAGGAGGCCAAAGAGAAGAACATTGGTGTCAACTAGAATAATAGGGGAATGACCATTTATACCATTACTAATCCACTACTTGATTTTGCTGTTAGAGTCATATCTCACAAATTCTATCAATCAAGCAGATTGAATAGTGTGCCAAGCATAGCAGTGGATGTTGTATATAAACTTGTGAAAAAAGACCACACATATGATCTAACAGAGCTCATGCTACAAAAAATTAATGAAAATTTGGGAGCCATAAGGAAATCAAAAGGATCCTAATGCAAATTTGGATCACTGTTGGTTTGCATATTTTTCTATGTTATGAAGAAATTTCCATCAGTTGGAAAGGTTAGATGAGATCCTAACAAGACAATTATCACATAAATCAATGACTTCATTGATCAAATGGGAGACAATTTTGATGCTCAGATGACAAGTCACTTTGAGGACTTCAAGAAGTTTATGAAACAAAGGATGAGGATACCAATCTCACTGGTTGAGTAGCATGTAAAGGACATTTTCTTTCTTGTGGATATTGATTACACTTATATACAAGTAGTCATACCTAGAGTGAGATTTCTTAGGCCACTAGGTTATGAACTTGATGTTGATCAGGCCTTAGCAAAAATAATAGCACTACTTGTAGAAGATACTGACAAGGTAGCAAAAATTTTTTGGAACTTATGATGTTGTTAAATCTAGAGTGGTCACAGACCTTAAAATGGCCACTGCAGTGAAGAAGAAGGACAAATTGATCAAGAAGATCAAGAAGAGATGTGGTGTTGAAGTAGGAGGCACATCAAAGGAAGAGGAAGTAGATGAAGAAGAGGATGACAATGAAAATGAAGAGGATGAGCCTAAACAAGAGCCTCTACAACTGACACAACACATAAGTGAGGACAAGAAAGAAGGTGTTGATAAAGAAGAAGTCAAGGAAGCACCTATCAGAACCAAGGTCACTAAAAGAAAGGCTAAAGCTCAACCTATTCCTCAACCAAAGGCAAAGAAAAGAAAGTGACAAAACCTATAGCAAAGAAGCCTACTACTAGAGCGACCACCTTTGACCACTCAAACTACTGGACTCCTATTTCTTCCTCCACCATCTCCACCAAAAGAAGTCACAGATGCACTTCAAGTGCCAAGTGTAGCAAAAAGGGAAGAAAAAGAAAAATTAGTACAGTCAATAGGTACACCCACAGCCATTGATAGTGAAAAAGTGAGACAAACAGAAGAGAATGAAGAGACAAGAGATGAGGAGGAATCTACAATACAAACTTTGGTTCAACTACCCAAAACAAGTACTCCCACTCAAACTCTTTAGAAGCCAAGAATTGGCATGATAGCATTACAAGTTAGAACACCAGGCTTGAGCTCAAAAACGGTAGCCAAGACACTTCATTATGGAATTCCTAAGCTAGATGAAGAAATTAAAATACCCTACTATGAATCCAGCACCCTCACTAAGGAAAATATTAATGAGATATAGAGTGCATTGGATAGAAGAAGGAGACAAGAGGTATTGAGAAAAGAATATAAATATAGGCAAGCACTGAATGAGATAAAGGACATCTTTATGGATGCCCTTAGCTTGCAAACACTTGATGAGTCAAGGCCAATAGTAGAGCAACTATCTAACATAGTTGATTAGGTCACAAATGAAAATCATGATACAAATGCCAAATTAATGGAATGGTTAGAAAGGAAGTTCCAAGGTAAAGTTAATGAGAAGATATTTGGTGATATAGCACTATCTCAAGTTGAGCTAGCTAAGAAATTAGAAAGAGTAAAGATTGTACTTGGGAATATATTCTCCCTATACAACAAGTTGTGTGCTTTTTCAAATTTCACACAGGAGACTAGTCAAAGAATAATGAGCTTGAAAAGAAATCTAAAGATTTCTAGTATGCAACTCCCCATCAATCTAGCTCAAAGTGAGAAGCATTTTTCTCAAATGCTTCACACTCAAAGAGAATTAGTTGTATTAATAGCATAAGAGGCTAATACAAAAGCCAAGTTGATGCAAATCTAGTCCTCTATAACCCCTCACTTGGAGGTACTCCATAAGGAGCAAATGTATGCATAAATAGTCCTTAAGAAATATTCAAATCTTTCTACCTTAGATGGACTTGTACATCTAGCAGCAGAAATTTCCATCTAGAATAAGTCATTGGACATTGCACTAGCAAATTGGGATGCAACTCTGAAGATACTCCTAGAGGTAAATAACACATTTTTGGCTAAATATGGTATTAATCTATAGAACCCTTTGACATTAGTGTCAAAAGGGGGGAGAAATATGTATAGGGGAAGAAATAAGGAGATGTGTATATAGAAATATGGGAGAATACCAAATTTTTGAAAATTTTGCTCATTTTTTATTACATTCTTTCATTCATTTTGAGAATAGAGTGGAAAGTTTGTAAATAGCCAAAAAGGGGAAGTCAAGTAATAAGGAGAAAGGGGGAGATGAAAAATTTTGAACTTCACACAGATCAAATACAACATTCAGGCTCAGAATGCAGAAATGGGACAAAGGACAAAGAGGATCACGCACTTAAGCACAAAATTTCAGTTTCAAGATTGGACAAGGCATAATCAACGAAGGGGAGTCATAAGGTATATTATTACTCACAATATTTTTGAAATTTTGAATGAATACCAAGAAAATAAAGAATGTACTCAATAAGTTTAAGTTCATAAATGCTTAGTTAAGTATTTTTGACACTCATGTCAAAGGGGGAGATTGTTGGTCAAAAGAATAGTCTTGACAATTGAGTGTCAACACACTTAACCATTTTCACTATATATGCTGAGTACACAATATATTCTGAGTGATCCAAGAACATTCATGTGCTGAGAAATACAAGATATAATAGGTTTTGAGAAAATTGGGATATAATAAGTGCCAAGAAAACTAGAAATGTAGTAGATGTCGAGCAATCCAGAAATAGTATGTGTCGAGCATCAAGGATACAATATGTGCTGAGTAACTCAAGATTAGCATAAGAGTTTGTGCCATCACAAACTAAGATGTAAAATAGTTTTTGAATGACTCAGAAAAGGATACGTAGATAAGATTGAATCCTTGCAATTACCTATGAAATCAACATGAAGCCAATCAGAAAATTAGAGACAACATGCAACCAATAGGTGAAAACAAAGGACTTGAGCAGGAATTTCAAGTTCATGAATGCATAGCAAACCCTAATTCCATAATATCTTTATAAGGAGACCATGACACCATATTCAAAGAGTTGAAGAAGTTGTTGATATTGCTAAGACAAGAGTTGAGAAGGTTATTGATGGAGTTATCAAACTACAGAACAGAGCAATTAGCAAAGGTATCAAGGACTTAGTAAAATGAACTGCAAATATACATCTAGTTGATTAGAATAGAGCAGGGGATATATTTAGAGATCAGATCAAGAAGGGATCAGAATGAGAAGAGCAGATCTAGTACCTGAATCTAGCAATTTGAGATTGCATTCAATCAGGTCAAATGTTCTAATACTCTCTGACAATTGTATTAGAGGTTGAAATCCTATGTTGATAGGTTAGTGTTGGGCATTCATTTTGCACGAGGTCAATGGTAGGAATCCATTGTGTAATTCCTCTCTTGAAAAACAAATCTTTTTAAGGATCCACTCCAAGGTTTAATGTTTGTCTTGCGACGTACCAAAATTTTCTCAGTAGAAGATAAATGTGATTGTTTACAAGGAGGCCTTTGCTGGTTCTAAAAACTCTTTTATCTTGGAATTGAAGTAAAATCTATTTGATGTCTCAAGATATCACACAAACCAAACAATATTTTGTATTTTTTGTTTTTTCAATGAATGCAATTCTAAAAATGCAGCTACTATGAGGTCCTATTCTAATAGGGGGTTAGCAAAGCAAGTATCAAAACTGAAAGAAAATAACATGAAATCAAATGACTTTGAAATTGACATTCCTAAATGGACATAAGCTACAGAACACAAAATGCTGCAAGTTAAACTTTCAAAGAAATCGGTAGGAAACCAATGAAAACAAGAACAGTGCTTCCTAGAATCCACTAATGAAATCATCAATGAGAATCTTTAACAAATTGAATGATATTTTACTCTTCATCAAATCGCAAGGCCATGAAAAGTGTGCTTATGCGAGATAGAAAGAAATGTAGAAACAATCGGGTGATCTCTTCTCAAGCTTGTTACATCAACAAAATTCATATATCTATAGCAAACACTAGAACTAAAAGATCGCACAACTAGAAACAATGCAATAAACCTTTGGCTCAATCACAATCTCATGAATAAAATCCATAAAACAATGACACATTTAGCCAAGAATAACTACACTCTGAATGCTAGCACCAAAAGCATAACTTTATTGCATAATAATGACAACCTTTGTTACATTTTACAATGGGGTATTTATAAGAAATCATCTCCTCAATTTGTGTTGAGAGTGAGAGATATCTTGATGCAATAAAATGCTTTTAAAGTATTAAAACAAACTGATAATCTAACTGGTGCTTAGAGGGACTCCATCCATTTTTTATTCATTAATTGGATGCATGAGCCCTGTACATGTCAAAAACAATGAAATCATGAGAGAGAAAGTAGGATGAAGCCATCAGTCAAAGTATAAGTGCATGGAGACACCAAAAATAGAAGTTGGCCCTTCACTTGATGTGTGTCGGAGTTAAGTTGCCATCAAAATGCACTCCTAATGCATGGAAAGTGCTCTTTTTGGAATTGGTAGTCAATTGTCGGTGCACCTCTGAATTATGGACCTACAAAGTTGTGGACCTGTGGAGCTGCGGACCTATGGACCTATGTACCTACAAACCTGTGGACCTCAACTGGGTCAAAAATCTCAAAATTTTATGAAGTGTCAAAATTGAAATTCTGGCATCTGGGTTTTGTTCACCTTTATCCTAAAGATATGTTTGGATGTTTGTCCTTGAATTTCTCTATAATCTCAATAATCTTAGCAGCATCAGGAAGATCCAAAGCCTCATACTTTTCTTTGACCTTCTCTTTGTAGCTATCCACCTCAATTCAAGTTTTTGCAAAATCTCTGAGTTTGGTGTCCAACTCTAACAGTGCTTCCTTAGTCCTGAAGGCTTGTCTGATGTCTTCATCACTGGATGCTTCCTCTAAAGTCTTTCTAAAATTCTCCACAACTACTTCAACTATTAAAAGCTTCTCTCATTCTTCATCTTCAAAAATGTCCAAGCATGCATCACTATACAACTTTTCTACTTGCAAAATTCGCTCTCAGGCTTGGTCCTTGAGCCTATGTATCTCATCATGCAATGTCTCCATCACTTTATTTCCATCTGCAATATTTCCTATCCAATAATCTATTATTTCTAACTCTTCTTCAGTATATACATAAATCAAAATGTGATACCTTTGCCCTTTTATGGCCTGTAGAGTTTGTAAATCCTTGCTCGATACCCATACCTCATCCATAATATTGAAGTCCTACCTCAAAATTGCTATGATCTTATCAACATTCTCTTGTGTAGCATGCAATAACTTTAGACTTCCTGTGATTATAGTAACACCCCTATCCTCAGGGCTATCTCACCAATCCTGACAAGCTCTCAAAAATGGACTAAGCCATACACCTTCCCCTTCTCTAAGAATGGTATTTAAAGTCTCCTCGGGGTGTTTAGAATCAAGAGGACCAATAAATTCAGCTAAATATCCTTTTAAGATCTCAACTTTCCTTTGAAGTGTTTTGATTTCAATCTCATCCTATTCCATATGGATGAGAACCTCCTTGATTTCCATAGTCATCATCTGTCAGGAAGTATCTCCTGTAGGCTTTCCTAATATGATATCCTTCACTCCATAGTCTTGAAGGCTAACAACTTCTTCATCTGTACCTTTCATAGGGTGAGCCACTTCTACAAATAAATCTTGGTTTCAGGTAGTAGTAATAAATGAAAATGGTGTTGCATCATGTAATGAAGAGTTGGGCTTGTTCAAAATCTTTGCAATGTCACAAATATCATCCTCTGAAGCAAGGAATTGATGCTTATCACTTCTCATTATTTCTTTTCGAAACCATCTTGGGATATGTCTTTCTATAACCTTGGCTCTGGATGATGAAGGGATGTGTTCAACTACCTCCTTCCCTTTATCACTCTTTCTTAGACTCTCATGTTGTGAGGGTTCTTCTTCTATAGTCTCAATTTCTGTAGATCTTGTAGTTTGATCCTCAACTTCCTGAGAAGGTTGTTGTATACATTCTACTACCTATGCCTCTTTTGATGGCTCATCAATAACCCTTGGTTCTGGTTCTCCTTGTAGTGAAAATTCCTTCTGAACATGTTCTTCTGAACTCAAAGGTGGAGGTGTCACTAAAACCTTATCTACCATCATAACCTAAGGTGAAGATGGGGGAATTGGATGAGGACCTTGTGTCTCGAGTGGCATCTATGTCCAATCTTACTATTGAAGTTCACCTGTAGGAGTATCTCTAATCTTATCTCCAACCAATTCTATACCCACTGGCATGAAATCAAAATCTAGGATGGAGAGAACATCATCACCTAGCTCCCTTTTCTCATTCACCCATCTTTGTACTTCATCTTTCGAAGAAGAGATTTCTACCATTTTATCTTGGGTGGGTGGTGGGGTATTTGAGACACTCTTCTTTCTTTCCAATTCTGTGGCTTTGGCCAGTCAAGTTCTCCTTTGTAGAGGCACCTGCTCCTCCTCCTCATCTAACTATGTTTCCCCCTCATCTGATTCTTCCTCGGGAATGGTTTCAGGAACAAAGGGATTAGGCACTAATCTTTTATGAACTCTTTGCCTCTTGTTCATTCTAACCTTGACCCTCTTTTGCTTCTCTAGAACCATAGGAGAAGCAGGATCTTCATGCATCGGATGAATGGATGTCTTTGGAATCTCTCCCTCCTCTTGTTGGCCTAAAAAAATAGGAGGCAATGGAAAATAAACCTGGATATGAGAAATTCTAGAGTTTTGGGGCTCTTGGGGAGTAGATTCCTATCACTGTGAAGGGGCTTGTTCTTCAACATGCTCTATCTGAATCCTCTAAGGAGAGGCTCTCTTCCTCTCTTCCTTCTTCTTCTCTAAAGGATGGTAGTATCCCACTGGATGATCAAGCTAGTAGACTATTTCTGGCCTGATAGGAGACTGGAGCGCAAAGATAGGAACTATGACTTTCTTCCCCTTTACCCTTTCTAGGTGAGCATGTGCATGGAATATCATTGTATCCAGAATTGGATCAAGTGGAAAGGGTTTTTTGATCCAACTCTTTGTCATTCTGATGACATGTCTCACTCGATGATTAATATCATCTCCTTCCTCTCTATCAATTTTTGCATTCAAGATGGGCCTCTCGCCAACTTTATCTATATTGAATAAGGGATTCAATAGATCTTGTGAATCCTGTAGCTTTATCTCATCTGGGCTGGTCAAATGGAGAGCCTTCTTCACTAAATACAAAGTCATTCTATAATATTCCCTAATATGAACATCATAGTCATTTGTGGCATTCATCCAATGATCTTCAATGGCATCCTCATGATAGAACTCTTTTTCTGCCAAGTTTTTCACTTTACCAACATTGTTGAAGAATGGTCAGGGAGAGTTATATTCTTCAAGAGGATAATTCTCCCATTCCCACTTGAAAGTTACGATATCCTACTTTCTCTTTACCTGGTATTCTCCTATTACAAAAGGCCAATACCAAAAAGGCCTTCATTTTTTTTGATCCTGTCATAAGATGACTCAATCTGCCAAGAAATTTCCATTAGAACCAAATTGTCACTTGGGTATCTTGGGAGCTTCTTTGGATGGATGGATGCACCACCAACCTGAATGTATGTGAATGTCCAAAACTAGATGAAATATGCCCTGAGAGCTATGATCTGTGTCTTGGCCCCATCAAACAATCTCTTCCCATAATCCCCTTCGATGAATCAAATGATGGAAAAGATGAAGGTATCATTTACAATTATGTACTCCTTTCTCTACGGTGAGAGCTTCTTCTTAACTAGCTAAGGATAGACCATATAATGCCATGCATTGGGATCCTGCATACTGCCCTTCTTGTACAACCTGAGATAGTCGGTGGCTCTTGCTGCAAGTAGATATACCACATAAGAAGTCATATAGAACTTCTTCTTGTCCTTTACTGTTCGCAACTGGTCACACAAGTTCTCACTAAGTGTGGTGGCCCAATCCAATGGCATCTTTATGTGTTTGATGGTCTCAATGAAGTTGACCATGAATGCAGCGAGATGACCTACTACAGGAAATCCCATAACTCTGCTCAGGAGAATGATTGAATATCCAATGTCATCCTTCATGTATCCTTGAGTCATATCCACTTTGCTGATTGTCTTGCCCCAAGGTGGCTTCTCAATGAAGTATGAAGAATATATGATGTCAATGGCCTCCTAGTAATGATCCTTATGCCACCTCTTAGCTACTTCATATGAAAGCCTGATAAACTAGTCGTCTCTAGGTAGGTGAAAAACCCTCTTGATATTATCAGGTCGTAGATCCAAGACCACTTCCCCAGTGATTCTCTTTACCACCCTTTCATCAAGAACAAAATGCTAAGATAGGGTCATAATCAATTCAGCTAACTGCATAGTCCTAAGATGTGATGCTACATTTACTAACCCAGAATGGATTAGGGTAGATCTCAAAGATGATCTTTCTGTTGGGTTGTTACAAACTCTCAAGAACTCTCCCAAGTCCATGTGTCTTTGATCTCAGAGTATTCATCGTGCAACCGTGATTTCAGGGTTACACCTTGGAACTTCTACACAACAAGTTTTTCTACTGATCGAGATGTGGACACCATCTAATTATATTACCTGCATGTCACAAAAAAAAAATGATTAATTATTGGATATATATATAAAAAAAAATGTAAAAAGGAAAAAAAAAACATCCTTCTAGAAAACTTTTTTTTTAAAATAATTTTTTTAATTAATTAATTTATTTTTCCTCAAACTAATTAAACTAAAATTAAATTAAATTAAAAAAAATTGGGTGGAGGCATGGCGACGCACGAAGCTAGGGTCTATATGAGGGTGGTGTGCATCGCCACGCGTGCCCAAAAGAGGGGGAGGGCGAGCGGCGTCGTGCACGCAAAAGGTGCACGCAGCCCAATAGGGCACACATAGTGCCACATCATGTGCCCAAAAGTAGTGGTGGCCATGTGCAGGCCAATAGGGCACATGCAGTACCATGCCACATGCCCAAAAGGGCATAGCGGTGGTGGCCACTCATAGCCCAAAGTGCGCATGTAGCGAGGGTCGCATGTTGCCTCTCATGCGCACGCGTGCACTTGAGAGGGAAGAAGAAAAAAAAAATGGAGGTGGGGGGGTCTCCATACCTCTCCCTCCTTGCTCTTACACAAAAAAAAAAAAAGAGCAAGTCAAGAAGGGGAGAGAGGGTTTTATAATCCTCTCTCTTTTGCAAAGTGCATCGTGCCTCAATGCGCGCGTGCAAAAGAAATTTGATGATTTTTTTTTAAATTGGTTTTTGGGTTTTTTTTACTCTAAAAGTTTAACTTATTTAACCAAATTTTCTTCTTTCGACTCCCAAATTATGAGTCTGGGAGTTGAAAAAAAGTAGGGGGTCCCCATTCCTTACTAGGAATGGGGCATGTGTTGTGGAGACCACAACAGTTAGCTTAACAGCTAGGTAGGAGAACCTTTGGAGAAGGTCATGAAAGTCCTATTAAATTAGGTGGGTTTAACAACCTATTGTAAATCCTTTAATAGGATGGCACTTCATGTAAATGTTTTTAAATCCTCTAACTAGGTCACTATTGACATAGTGTAAAGCCTTTAATAGGGCAGGCCTTCCATAGGGCAGACAATCAAAAGTGGTTGAACATTGATTGCTGCAATGATTTTTGTGGTAATCATCCCCAACCTAATTTTACTTTCTTATTTATGAAGGGTTTCTAGGTTATCAATTCTAGTGTTATGTGTTATTGTATGTGATTGATTTTATGTTCTTTTATATGTTTACATGCATGTAATTTGTTTTTTCAATTATATGTTTTAAGGATTAAAAAGGTGTGGTACCTCTGATTCAACTCCCACCAACCCCACCTCCCCTCTCAAAAGTACTCTTCCCATTTTGATAGATTACTTCTTATTTGATTGCCAATCCCAACTAGATTTCCTTTTCCATCCAATAGCTTGGCTTTCCTATTCATAAATTCTACCTTGAATCCAATGTTATTCAACTATGCCACACTAAGTATATAATGTTTCAATCCTTCAACCCAATAAGCATTGTCACATTTGAGTTAATTGGTTAGTAAAATATAACCTTTTCCTTTCACATAACAAGGTTCATCATCTCCAAATCTAACACTCCCACCATCATAGTGTTCCAAGTGCTCAAATTTAGATTTATCACTAGTCATGTGGTGAGAAAAACCACTATCTATGATCCATTTGTCATTCATGCTAACATGATAAATGAGGGCCATCTTATCATTTTCATCATCTTATTCATCCTTAACAACAATGCAAACCATTTCATCTTCATCACTACTGTCAAAATCATTAGCCATGTAACAAGATTTCTTACCTTTATCCTTTTAGTCTTTGTAGCTTTTGAAATCTTTCTTGAATTTAAATGTGTCATGCTTATTTTGTTCTTTGTCTTCTTTTTTTGAACACCTTGCAGCAATGTGACCAACTTCTTCACAACAAAAATAAATCAAAGGTATTTTGCCTTTGTAATTTACTTTTCCTTAGGGAAATCTTCTTGCAAGCAATGATTCAATGACTTCAAAATCATCATCAAAACCATCTTCATCTTCATCATTAAAATTTTTTCTTTTAGGTTTTGTAGCTTTCTTTTTGAGTGATAGTTTAGCTTGAAATGTAGACTCAATGTTACCAGAATTAGGAACATATTTATCAAAGTCATCGAACTCAAAGGTTGTCAACCTTCCCACTAGTACATCCAAATTTATATCATTCTTATGATCACATCTCATTTCTTGAATAGCTGAAACCCTAATTGCATAAATAGGAAGAAGAGTTCTATGTACCTTGCTAATCATTGTTACATCATGAATTTTCCCACTTAAGGCTCTGATTACACTCACACTAGCTTTGATTCTTTCACTATACTGTGTTATGTTCTCATTTTTTTTCATCTTCATCTAATCAAACTAGCCTCTAAGAATTTATGCCTTAGATCTCCTTACATTGTCATCACCTTCATAGATACCTCTTAGCTTGTTCCATATTTCATGAGTAGTAGCACAATTTGTGACTTTATCAAATTCAACATAATTGAGAGTAGCAGCAATGTCAATCATCATTATGTTATGATTCTTCTTTTCTACAATTTGATCCACAGTCAAAGGTCCAAATGGAGCTTCATGAGTTCATGCCATGGTTGGGAGTTATCTTTATTCAGTTTAGGAATCTCTCTTCTATACAACATCTTAATTTTTAGCTTAGGTCCTTGAAACCTTCTTTCAAGCACCAAGATCTCTAATAACAATTTTTGGAAATATAAGAGGAGTAACTAAGAGGGGAGGGGTGAATTAGTTGCTACAAAAATAAATCCATGATCCCTTAAGATGTCAATAAAATACAAAACCAAAATTTTGTTGAAACTAAAATAGTGGTATAACTCGGTCAACACAGGAACACTCAATTTAGACTAAGAATTATTGTCACTTGATAAACATTGAAATAATTACTTCTTAAGATGTTTAGTATGTTTAATCTTAATTAACATAGTTGTATAAATCAAATAACATGAACACAAGAGACACCAACATTTAACTTGGAAACCCAATTTGGGAAATCCACCAATTGCAACTAATTATTCTTTTTCACTCTTCTGAAGTGAGCCATATTAGGAGCCAACCCTATTAAAGGTTATTGTTGTGGTCTCACAACACACCCCATTCCTAGTTAGGAATGGGGACCCCCTACCTTTTTCAGACTCCCAAACTCACAATTTGAAGTTGATAAAAGATGTTAGAGTCAAAAAAGTTGAAAAACACAAAAAAAATTGAAAAATTGAAAAAGACAAAAAAACCAAAATATATAAAATATATAAAAATTATAAAAGTCAAAGTTTTAAAAAAAACTTTATAAAAAAGTGCACGCGCGGCCCATATGGTGCGCACCATGCACCTGCACGTGCGCTTAGGGTTGCAATGTGCACCCTGCATGCCCAAGGGGTTATAAAACTCCCCACGCCCTACCTCAACACTTATCTTTTTGTTTGGGGTTTCACTGAGTGCACAAAGGTAACAAAGTATTGCCAACACAAACTCTATCTTTGGCACTTTGCACAAGTGGTGCTTTGCACTTCATTGCTCGTGGTGCCAACACTTTGCACCCATAGCATTTGCGGCTGTGACATTTTGCACTTCACCACCTGCAATGCCAACACTTTGCACCCATGGCATTTTGCACTCCCTCGCCTATGGCGTTACACTCCTATGGCACCAAAACTCCACCTCATAAGCATGCACTAAACCCTACACCAAATGTAGCACCTATGCTTAGCCTCTCACACGCATCTCTCACACGAAGTGAGCGTGCTGCTCCTCAGCCCTCCCCCGTGCGCTACACCTAAACCTTTGGTGCCACATACAAGCACTTAACATGATCGATGTCATGCACCCACAAGCACTATGTGCCTATCCATGG
This sequence comes from Cupressus sempervirens, assembly GCA_028749045.1. Taxonomy (NCBI): domain Eukaryota; kingdom Viridiplantae; phylum Streptophyta; class Pinopsida; order Cupressales; family Cupressaceae; genus Cupressus; species Cupressus sempervirens. Next base: position 669,614,099 of record CM053784.1, on the reverse strand, counting down.
CACTGCGTGCCCACAAGCACCACACACCCATCCATCACATCACATGTGCTTACAAAGAAGCACCATGTGCTCTCTGTAAACCCTAAACCATGGGCATACATCACTCTATGCTTGCACACACACATGCTCTTATGCCACACAGCCACACATTTCTCAAAAAAGCCAATAAAATATAAAATAAAATAAAATAATAAAATAATAATAAAAAATAGAAATAATAGAAATGAAATAAGCCATAAGGGACTTTTTAAAATTTTATTCAATGCTCATTTAGGTGTGGATTTAATGTTTTTCTTTCTAACTAGTTTTATCATTGAGCTGATAAATATCTTTTGTGTCATGCAGAGAAATGGCATCCACATTTGGAATGGTACCCAAACCCATCATTTTCAAATTCCAAGGTGTTCTTTCAAAATCAAGATTTCATGATGACCACACTAAAATTAAGGATACTAATTTAGGACACACATATCTAGGAGAATTCCTCAAAATCTATAACAAATCAATCGAGAGATCAGCTCTGGTATCTTCACTAATTCATTTCGGGCTAGTAAACATAGCATCGCATCCCATATCAATACAATCAATAGAACTAATCATGGCACTGGCACAACATTTTTTCCCTAAAGAAAGGGTAGTCAAGAATGCCACTAGAGAGACTATGTTGGATCTATGAGCTAACATCATTGAGAGGGTCTTTCATCTTTTGAGAGCACATCAATTCATTAGGCTCTCATATGAAGCAACTAAGAGATGGCATAGGGATCACTAGTAGGAGGAAACTAACATCATACAATCCTCTTACCTCATTGAGAAGCCTCCTAGGGAAAAGATAATAGGAAAAGTGGATATGACTCAAGGATATATGAAGGAGGAAATTGGATATTCCATCATTCTTTTGAGAAGAGTTATGGGTCTACCTACAACAAGCCACCTCAGCACTTTTATGGTTGACTTCATTAAGACCATCAGGGTAGCAAAGATACCACTAGATTGGGCCACCACACTAAGTGAAAAGTTATGTGATCATTTGAGGACAATAAAGGGCAAGAAGAAGTTTTATGTGACTTCTTACATGGTATACCTGCATGTAGCAAGTGCAAAAAATTATCCTAGTTTGTACAGGAGAGGCAGTATGCAAGATCCAAATGCCTAGCCATACATAGTCTACCCTCAGCTAGTGAAGAAGAAGCTCTTGGCATAGAGTAAGGAGTACAAAATCATGAATGATGCATTTATCTTTGTGATCATCTGATTCATTGAGGGGGATTATGGAAAGAGGTTATCTGATGAAGCTAAAGCACAAATTACAGTTCTTGGAGCCTACCTCATTTAGTTCAAGATGTTCACATATCTTCAGGTAGCTAGTGCCTCCATCAATCCTAAGAAGCTCTCAAGATATCCAAGTGACAAACTAGTGCTATTGGAGATTTCCTAAAAAATTGAGTCAGCATATTTAAAGATAAAGAGACAATAGAGACCTTGCTAGGCATGGCCATTGGTCATTGGACCATATTAGGTGAAGTAGAAGAAAGACATTCTATCCTTTGAGTGGGAATGGGAGAGTTATCCCCTTGAAGAGTACAACTCTCCTCGGTAATATTTTGATAATATCAGGAGAGTGGAGAGTTTGGCAAGAAAGGAATTCCATCATGAATATGTTGTTGAGGATCACTAGATGAACATAACAAATGACTACGATGTCTACATAAGGGACTATTGTAGGATGACTTTGTATCTAGCAGAGAAGGCTCTCCAATTGAATATCTTGGAGTAGATAAGGCAACAAGATTCAAAGGAGTTACTAGACCCCCTATTCAACTCAGAAAAAATAGGAGAAAGGCCCAATATGAATGCTAAGGTTGATAGGGAGGAAGCTAATGATATTAATCATCGAGCAAGGAATGTCATCAAAATGATGAAGGATTGGATCAAGAAACCTTTTCCACTTGATCCAATTCCTAATACAGTTATCTTTCATCCACATGCCTTCCCAAAAAAAGGTAGAGGGAAGAAAGTAACAATTCCTACCTTTGTTGCTTAGTCTCCTATCAGGCTAGAGATAGTATACTAGATTGATTGCCCAGTTAGATACTATCAACCTCCAAAGAGTAAGGGAAAGAACAAAAGAAAGAGGACCTCCCCTTAGAGGATTCAAGTAGAACATGCTAAGGAATAGGCACTTCCCCAACACCAAGAAGAGGGTGCACAAGGGTCTAAGGATATTGGAGCTAATCAAGTCCAAGATGAACCTAAATTGCCTCTCATTGTACCTAGTCAACAAGAAGAGGGAGAGATTCCACAGGTTTCTATTCCTCCCATGCAAGAGCCAACTTCTCCTTCTACCTCCAAGGAACAAAAGAAGAAGATTAAGATCTGGATGAAAAAGAGGCAAAAGATCAACAAAAGATTGGTGCCTTCCCCATCTATTCTTCAAAGCATTCTGGAGGGAGATGAAGAGCAAGAAGAAGAATCAAAAGAGGAAGAGGAACAATTGCCCCTATAGGGAATAACTCAGCTAACAAGAGCTGCAAAATTACAAAGGAGAAAGAGTGCCACATGTACCTCGCCATCCACCCAAGCAAAACCCTCAGAACTCTCTTCCTCAGAAGATAAAGTATAACAGTGGGTAGATGAGTAGAGTGAAGAGGACAATGAAATTTTTTCAATGTTAGATGTTGATTTTATGCCCGTGGGTATAGAGTTGATCAAGGATAAGATCAGGGACACTCCTATAGGTGGACCTTAACAAGAAGATTTGACACAGATGTCACCAGATACACAGGGTCCTGATCTTACTCCCCCATCTCCACCACAAGTTATGGTGGTAGATAAGGGTTCAGTTACTCCTCCACCTCAGAATTCAAAAGAAGAGTAGGTTCATAAGGAAACATCATAGGAGGAGGGACTAGAACAAATGCCAATCGATGAAGGATCAAAGGAGGGACAAATGGTGGAATATTCTCAACCACCTTCCCAAGATATTGAGGTTCAAGCTATAGGGTCTATTGAGTCTGAGGTTATAGAAGAAGAGCCCTCCCAATAGGAGACACTCTAAGCAAGAGCAACAAAGGGGAGGAAGTTGTAGAACATACTCCTTCATCATCAAGAGCTAGGTCCTTAGCAGGATGCATCCCTAGATGGATCCAAAAGGAAATAATGAGGAGTATTAAGCCTCAATTTTGTTCTTTAAAAGAAGAAATTTGTGACATTACAAATATTTTGAATAAACCTAAGCCTCCATCACATGAGGCAATTCCATTGGCATTTGTCCCTAGTACACAGAGCTAGGAATTGTTTGCACAAGTGACTATCCATCCAGAAGACATAGATGCAGAAGGCCTTGGTCTCGAGGATTACAAATTAAAGGATGTTATGTTGGGGAGGCCTACATGACATTCAACCTGATTGATGATGACCCTAGGAGTTAAAGAGGTCCTCAAGAACATGGAACAGGATGAGGCCAAACTCTAAACACTTCGAAGGCAGGTCAAGATCCTAAAGGGATATCTAGCCGAAGTAGTTGGTCCTCTAAATTCTGAGCACCCCGACCAAACTTTGAACACTATACTTAGAGAAGGGGGAGGTGTACAATTGGATCCATTTCTGAAAGCATATTAGTAGTGGTGGGAAATTTTTGAGGAGAAAGGTATCTTGATCATCATAGGGAATTTGAAGTTATTACATGCTACATAGGAGAATCTGAATAAGATCATAGCAATTTTGAAATAGGACTTCAGTATTATGGATGAAGTATTGGCCTGGAGTAAGGATTTACAAACTTTGCAAGCCATAAAAGGCCAAAGATATCGGGTTTTTATTGATGTACATATCAGAGAAGAATTAGATATGATCGATGACTAGATAGAAAAGATAGTGGATAGCAACAAAGTAATGGGAACATTAAATGAGGAGATTCATCGGCTCAAGGACCAAGCCCAAGAGTGAATTTTGGAAGCAGAGAGACAATATGGTGATGCATGCTTGAATATTTTTGAAGATGAGGAACAAGAAAAGTGGTTACCTATAGAAACAATAGTGGAGAATTTTAGGAAGATTTTTGTGGAAGTTGCTGATGATGAGGACATTTGACAAGCCTTTAGGACTGAAGAAGCATTGTTAGAATTAGATACCAAAGTTAGGGATTTTGCTGACACCCAGATTGAGGTAGAAAATTATAGGCAAAAGGTTAAGGATAAATATGGGGCTTTGGATTTACCAAATGCAGCCAAAATTACTACTATGATAGACAAATTCTAGGGAAAACATCCAAACATAGCTTCAGGAAGAAGAAGGAAAAAATGCAGATGCCAGAATTTCAATTTTGACACTCAATAAAATTTTGAGATTTTAACCCTATCAAGGCCTATAGGTCTACAAGTGCACAAGTACATAGGTTTGTAGCTTCACAATTTAGAGGTGCATAGATAATTATCTGCTTGTTTCAAAAATAGCACTTTCCATGAATCGAAAATGCATTCTAATGGTAGTTTAACTTTGTCACACGCCTAGTGAAGGATCAACTTCTATTTTTGGTACTTCAAGACACTTCCACTTCGACTCAGATCTTTCTCATGATTTCTATCTCATTATTTCTTTGTTTTAAACATATAGAATTCTCATGCATCTAATTAATGAATAAAATATGGATGGAGTCCTACTAAGCACCATTTAGATTGTTAAATTATATATATTTAGTTTGTTTTATTGTTTAAAAGCATTTTATTGCATGAAGAATATCTCTCACTCTCAACACAAATTGAGGAGATGATTTTTTATAAATACCCCATTGTAATATGTAATAAGGGTCGTCGTTATTATGCAATAAAATTATGCTTTTAGTGCTAGCATTTGGAGTGTAATCATTGTTGCCTAAATGTGTCATTGTTTTGTGAATTTTGTTCATGAGATTGTGATAGAGCCAAAGGTTTATTGCATTGTTTTTGGTTGTGCAATCTTTTAGTTCTGGTGTTTGCTACAGATTTATAAATTCTGCTGACATATCAAGCTCAAGAAGAAATCACCAAATTGTGCTTACATAACTCTTTGTCTCACATGAGTCCACTTTTTGTGGCCTTGCAATTTGATGAAGAGTGAAACATCATTTGTTTATTGAACTTTCCCATCGATGATTGCATTAATGGAATCTAAGAAGTGTTGGTTCTATTTTCATTGGTTACCTACCAATCTCTTTGAAAGCTTAACTCATAGTGTGTTGTTTTTTGTAGCTTATGTCCATTAGGATTTCACTTTCATGTTGTTTGCTTTGAATTTCATGTTATTTGCTTTCAAGTTCATTATTTTCTTTGCTAACCCCTTGTTAGAATGGGAACTCATATTAGTTGCATTTTTAGATTGCATTCATAAAAAAACATAAAATACAAAAAATATAGTTTTCATTTAGTGTTATTTTTAAAATAGTGTGCAGATTTTACATTCCATTCAAAATCAAAACGAACCAACAAAGGCCTCCTCATGAACATTCACATGTATCTTCAACTTGGTGGGTTCTAGTAGGTCACAAGATCACTCGAAACCTTGGAGTTGATTCACAAGATCAACTTTTCAAGAGAGTTCACAATAATCTTTGTCATTTAGCATTGTGTCAAATGACAGCTCAACAGTTACAAAACACACTATTAGGTGTGACCCTATTAAAGGACTTAATTCACCCTATTAGGAGTGGCCTTGTTAGAGGTCTTTAGGCACTTCAATCTAGAAATGTCACCTTGTTAGAAGATTTACAAAATAGTTGCTAGGCTAGCTCTATTAAGAGATTTGATTCACTACTACAATTATTAGAGAGCAACAATGATTTGACCCAATTCTTGATGCAATTGACTTTACTAATTTCATATCTTAGTTCTAGCTTGAATACTTGATCATCCTTGATCAAATTTATCTTTGCAACTCAGTCAACTTTGGATACTCTATTATCCTTCAAATTTTCTTCATTTATTCATCTTCTTCTCTTCCACTTATTCCACATATTAAATCCTTAACTTGACCTTATATTTATATTATTTAACTTGTCAAGTCATCTTGAATACACTTTCAAAAAATCAATATTCATCCCTTGAGTCAGCTAGAACTAACTAACAAAACTATCAGACCCAATATGCTGATATAGGAAAATCCTTTGTTAGCCGACCCAACTCGGTCAACACTAACTCAGATAAGACTTTTCTTCAGACTTCCTTTGGTAACTAAGTGAGCTTGGTTAACACTAGTTCTATGCCAACCTCCCTTTGGTAACCAAGTGAACTTGGTTAACACTATTTTCTTGCAAGCTTTCTTGGAATGCTCGACATACACAGGAAACTTCCTTCAATGCCCAAGTGAGCTTGACTAACACTGATTGTTTGACAAAGAGTTAAAATTTGTGTAACATCAAAGACAACATACAATTAAATAATTGTATTCAATATTTTGGTCTCCTTAACTCTTTGTTTCTGAAACATCCCTTTTAGATTTCATGCTCACCTTGGCGATCTCCATATTCCAAAAAATCTCACTTCCTTCCTCCTTTTACTACCACCAGATCAAAAATCATAAAAAATAGTCAAAAATATCGAAAATCATCAAAGATAGTCAAAAAATATAAAAAATCATCAAAAATAGTCAAAGAATATAAAAAATCATCAAAAATAGTCAGAAAAAAATTTTAAAAACATAAAAATAGTCAAAAGTCATCAAAAAACAATAAAAAAATGTAAAAAATCATCAAAATGGTCAAAAAATATTAAAAAATCATCAAAAATAGTCAAAAAATATATAAAATCATCAAAAATATTATGACAATTTTAAACAATTTTTTATGTTTTTATTTTTTATTTTTGTTTTTATTAAGAAAAATAGGTTTTATAGGGATCCTAAAACCTGAGAGTTTTTACATAATATTTGAAATAATAATATTAAATAAAGTCCAAACCCTATGCAACTTCCTATAAAAAGCCATAACAAAAAATAGGCTTGTGGCGAGGAGACAAAAGCCAGAAACAAAAGACAGCCCACGGCCAGTGGACAAAAGCTAGAAGCACTAAATTAAAGATAATACAAAGAAAAAAATCAGGCCACTAGCAATTATTTCTCACTATTTGGATCCTACAAATTTTTTGCTTCCTTGTTGGTGCTCTAGATCTCCATGCCCACACGTTCCTCGTTGGGGCTCTGGTTGCAATTTTAGATAATGCAAGGGAAATAAGGCTCAATTTGCTCAATAATGCCAAAAGCAACATGATAGATAATTTTCACTCTATCAAGCAGTTGTTCCATGAGATTAAGGCGCTCACGGAGAAAAGGAGCTAGGAGGAAGGCCATAGGATGAGCAGTCACCAGGGTCATCTTACTGGCCAGGAGGATTGTCTCTCAAAGTTTGAGAAAAGGGTGCAAAAGATGGAGATATCGAACTAAAACCTAGCTAATCAAGTGATTTCTACCCTAAACATTATGAATGAGAACATCAATAGTTTGGGTGAATCACTGAAACATGCAAGAATCAGTGGGGATAAGGAAGAAAAGGCTAGCTCAAGCCTCCAGAAGACTGAGGGAGAAATGAAAGAGACTAGGGGCTAGGTGGAACAAACTAACAACCCAAACTAGGAATGTGTCAAACCCTTGACCCTTAGAGCCAATCGTGGCATAGAATAAGTAAGAATTTGCAAGATTGCAATGTCCTCCCCCACCTTTTAGAAGCCCAAACACCCTTTTTGAGTCCCCTTACACCTTTTTCTAGGCCCCTTTAGTGCCTTTTTAGGACCCAAGTGCCCTTTCTGGCCATCCAACACCTTTTATATGCCCAAATGCATTTATCAAGGCCCTGTAGCACCTTTTTTAGGCCATCCAATACATTTTAAAGGTCCAAATGCCTTTCCAAGGCCCTTTAGCACCTTTTCAGGCCCAAACGCTTTTTTCAAGGCCCCATAACACCTTTTCAAGCCTTCCAACACCTTTTTTGGGCCTCAAAGTGCCTTCTTAAGTCTACATGCCTTTTCAAGGCCCCATAAATATCTGTCTCAACACAAGCCTAAAGAAAAATCTTGACTTTGGACCTAACTTATCTGTAAAGGCTATCAACATACACAAAAATTTATACTCCAAGTTCCAACTGTAATTCGTGCTTTACAACTTCCTACTTTTTCCACCTCTTGCACTTCTACTCTCAAAATGTTACACAAGTTTGTACTCGTCTTTCATTGAGAGCCCACCTTGGCATTCAATTATCACATATAAGTGAAGGTTAATCCTCCTCTAAATATATCATTGCTCCCACTTTTTGTGGATTTCAGTAACCTTCCGCAATTTCAAAAATACCAAAAACATCTAGAATAGCTTCATAAATACTAAAAACATCTTAATAGACTCAAAAATACTAAAAACATCAAAACAAAAATGACAATAATAATCAAACACTTTCAATTACATTGTACATAACATATGAAATGAGCACTAGTTACCCATTTTTTTCCATAAACAACACACTTTTTATTCTATTATGACAAAAAAGGTGCAATTACATCTAAAGCAACACTTAGCAAATCACTTATTTTGGCCTTCCCTAAGGAGGTAACATGTTAGGATATTTTGTTGGGGGAATTTCCTTGGCATAGTCTAGGAAGATGAAGCTCTTGGCATGGATCCCCTTGCACCCAAACAACATCCATTGGTATCGGGAACCTCCCACTATGTAGTTGAGCATTCTACACTTGTATAAAGTATCTATCCATGAACAAAGTCTCCTATCATTGCTCCAATGGGATCGAGTGATAATATAGCCTCATATAATAGGTGGCTTCCCAGTGTACTTTCATATTCCTTTACATCTCTACAAACACATTGTCCACCAACTTATTAATACCCAACATAGTGATTTCCTATTGAGCCATGTCCCACTCTTGTTTCATCTGATCGATCACCATTTTGCAATGCTCCACATCCACTTTTGTCTTACCCAACCATTGTTTCAACTACCTCACCTTTTCCTTGCTAGTCACAAACTACTCTTGTAGCTGCAAAGACATAGTGTTCATTTTTGTCACTGCATCCTTAAAAGACTCTGATGACACCTATAGTAACACCAATTCATTCTATGCACTTTCCAAACCTGCTTGCACCATCCTTAGAGAATTGTGTAACCTTTGTGTTCATACTCACTCATCCCAAATCCTTGCATCATTTCCATCCACTCATGATTGTTCCACCTACATCTCAGCTTCCAATGATCACACTCACACCCGTTTAGTATTCACCACTGCTTAGAGTCATCTTGCTTCTATTTATGCTTTACCCTCATGAGCTTTATCTATTGAACCAAAAAAAATGTGACTTCTTGTTCTACATTTTTGACATGGACTCTCTCCACAAACAAAAATTTCCACAATTTCTCCACTTTACTTATTTCTTACGACCCACCCTCTACCTTTGGCTATGGATACACCACTCCCAATACACCCATCTCCTCACTCATTAACCTTTGTACCAGGATTTTGAGGCTAATAAACTGACTCATTGACTCATCACCTCACCCACACTAACATCCTCCATCACCCTTTGTGATTTTCCTATAGTCTTCTCAGGAGAGTCCATCTCCCCAACATTTGTCACTGCTTCTGCCATGCTTTTTATCTCCCTAGGAAGACTAGTTTCCACTCACATCATAGGATCACCACTCAGTTCCTCCTAAAATGCATGTTAAATTGCATGCCCTAAGAACATCAACAATACTAACAAAGGAGCTTCTTCCACCATAGCTCCTAAATCCTCAACTTGTCCTTGCATCAACCCTACCTGACTCGAATCACCATGTTCACAAACCTGCACTTGATACACTAGTTCACTTGACATATGCTAGACACACTTTTCCCTTTGTCCTTGCCTCACTTAACCTCCCTAACTAACATCCCCCATCTCTACCTCTTGCTATGGCTGGTCTAGTTAGCCTACTTTTCTTACAAACTCACACTTACTTTTCCCCTGTAAAAAATGAATCTCCCAACAGTTGTGCTACCTATTCCTTCATTGTGCTTCTTTTCATATGCACATACTCATCTATTTATGGCCATCACTCAACATGCATTACACTTCACTAGCCTTACCATGTGTTCATTCTATGCAACCTTCCACACTAGTACCAAGTACACTTGCCACTCTACTCTAACATTATGGTGCCATGATCCCCCACCAACACATATCTTCCAATGTAATCACCATGCATTCTATTGAAAATTTACTACTCGTATGCTCCAGGACTTATTACACAAATTCTCCAATGGCTTTTATCTATATGGAATTAAAAAAACTTAACACTATTGCACATAACTATCAGCATAATGGTCTGTATATACTAGCTTTTTCACTGTTATGTGGCTCTGGTACCTCAATGATGTATTTAGCTAGTGAGACAGGGATTAAGCCATGACTTTTTACTTACTTTTGATTTTCACTATTCTGATTGAGTGATTCTTCAATTGTACACATTATTGGTGTCCACTTGTAAGTGCCTTCTCTTATTTGTAAGGTCATGTGTACCTTGACCAGTTTTGCATAACATCTTAGGCGAGGTTCCTTAACTGACATGTGTTTCTTTGCATGTATGTTTTCTTTTACTATGACACAAATTTGGTTGAAAGGTACTATACTTTTCCTATACATTATTCTTTTTCTTTAGCAATTATCAACATGATAGAGTATTCATATTACCATAGCTGAGCTAGTGGTGATTGTACTATATCACTTTTATTTAGGTGCTATATAATGATATTTAAATTGCATCTCTTTACAGGAAGTGGTAGTCAACTGCATCCATCTAGATTGCATTTCATATTAGGTACCTTAAAAATAAATGGTTGGCACATAAACAGGGAATACATGGGAATTCCTACACAACATCATCCAACAAATTAGTAACAAAACTGAGATATATCAATAAATGGCAGACAACAACATCAACATCACCACAATCTTTCAACACTCAAGTATTGTGGACATTGTTTCATCACAACACCACCATAGTTCATCACACTTTATCACCCCATTATCCCATAATATATATTCCCCCTATTGCACTACGTGACCTTCAAATCTCAAAAGTTTTGATCATAATTTCCTCTCATTACCATTCTTTTTCTTCTATCTTCAATCACATTATATTCCTTCATTGTCTCACATTTTATTGAGGCTTCTTTATGGCCTTTGAATCTCAAAAAATTGAGTTCCATTTTCATCTCATACCCCTCATTTCCATCTTCTAGTCATCCTTTCATCTCTTTACCATTCCATCAAACCAATTTCCATCTCATCCTTATTTTATCATTTTAATCATGTTAATTCTCTTTTCATTAATATATTTCATTTCCTCACATCATTTTATTTCTCAATACATTTTCATTTTCATCATTCTTTTCATTACCATCTATTCCATTATCATATCATTACATTACATTTGATTCATACATTTCATTTCTATATTCATCATATTATGTCATTCAACTAAACATCTATTCACATACACATTTACTACATTAATCATCCACATCTACAACTATCATTAAAATAAAATGACATGCACACAATGACATATATCCATCCATGACATCAGTAATATAAAGTCCATGATACAAAGAAAGGAAAATCCAACATAAAAACAAATGTAAAAGCTCAATCAAACTAATCATATATCAAAAGGTCATCATCAAAAATGATACATCTGACGACCCAATAACATATAATACAAAATGCTACACAATCACTCTTGTGTCTCACCACCTACATCATTTGTATATGTCTGATCAAGAGGTTGCTGATCACTAGGGGCACCATCCCATCTGATGGAGCTTGATCTACTAAACCTGTAATCTGTGTCTTAGGAATGGTTGTGACCACATGATTAGTGGTTTCCCCATCTGTCCTTGGTGGTGATGGTGGAGGTGGAGGCCTCGATGCCATTGAGCCTATGAATGCTTGCACCGTGCTCAATAACTGACTAATCTGTGTCCCTGTCAATCTAACTTGTGCCTCTATGGTACTCATACAGACCTCCATATCAAATGACCCACTTGGTCTAACTAGTGGTGGAATTGGAGCTATAGATACATATGGTTATACCTATGACTATAAGCTCTATACCCCTATGGTAGGATCCTGAACCTAGGGCCTCTATCTCTTAACAAACTAAACATCCTCTAATAGTAGGGTCATGTGCTACACTGCTCTACCTCCGTCCAAATCATCTGTCCTCATGCTAGGCCCTCCACCACTACCTATACCTACTCCCATCACAATCTCAACTTGCCCATGGACCTCTCTAGGCCCACCACCACCAACATCACTAGGTCTTTGTGCTAGCATCTGCCTCTGTACTATACCTTGTGGCTAACCTCTCCACTATAGTAATACCATGACCCTACCTCTACCCCCATACCTTCCTAGCACCATGGCTCTACCTCTAGCTCCACCTCTAGTCTTGCTTCTCCCTTGACCACCCTCATCATCACCATCATCTCCCTTACTCAACTACTCTATCATGGGTATCAGCTCCTTTGGATCTATGTATCTCAAAAAGGGATGCTTTTTTGAATCATCAAGCATAGTCCCTCTCCATTCTTGCATCCACCTCACCATCCCTCAAAGCCCATCTTTGAGGAATCCCTATCATCTAAATAAAAGCCTCTCAACATGCCCCATACTCCAATATGGGACCCCATATTGATCTCTCTACCTAAACATTGGCATAATCTGTGAATCCTTGTGTCATCCCCTATAGATGACAAACTATCCAACTACTCTCCTTAAAAAAAAAATCTTTCAATCACTGAGGGGATCTAGCCTACTAAAAATTGAGGGGAAAAGAAATCCACTATCTCATCATTTTCCTCAACCCATGGCTCTATAAACCTATATGGCCTCCATATGACCTCATTTTTGTCATCCAACATCTATTGCCAACAATCTTCCTTGCCTAGATGGGGCAAGACAATCACACCTAAATACATGTATAGATATGGTATATCTTGTGGTCAATGACACACACATATCAGATAGGTAATTGGCAGATGGTTCCATGTCCATATTTGGTGTAATACCATACCCACTAAAAGTGATGCTACCCTTGAATATACCACCTGATGAAAATCATGATAGAAGTGGAATAAAATGTATCTACCCACAAAAATCCCTATGGTTGGTCAATCATATCTTGAATATTGTAGCCCCATCCAACTAGACATCCACACCCTCACCTATCTGGTAGAAGAAACCCTCCTATCAATTTGGCTAACACATCATGCAAGGGATCATACTACAACATCTAGAACCATGGCACACTATCATCCCCAAAATCATCATCTACAAATACATCTCTGAATGTTGTCCCATTATCCATCTCATCATAATATACTAGAGCTCCTACTTTTTAGGATTTGGAGAATTTTGTATACATCCTTGAGAGTAACTATCATCTCCCCAAGGGACATGTTAAAGGTGTTGTTATCTAAGTACCATTGCTAGGCCACAACTGTCAATAATCCTTAGTTCACTTAGAACTAAGGCATCGGAAGAAGATATATAAACCCACATCTATCAATAGTATACCAATTGGCCACTGATAATATGTCAATTTATTCTAGTGGCCATGGATATAATCCCCACACCATGAGCTTCCACCCAGGTACCTATTTCACAAAAAAATGAACAATAGCATCAATTTTTCATTACAAGTGATCATCCAACATCAATCTACATCAATATCTAGTTATTTAGCCAATGGTTCTATCATGAACCTATTATCTATCCCACTCTATATCTTAAAATGGACATGTTAATTTCTCTACTCTTTATCCTTAGGGGGGCACTTTTTTGTATCCATCCAAAATCACTTGATTGATCCTACCTATCACTTTGTGATCATACATGCCCTATTATCTCAATTCATTATGGGAACAAGTCTCTGAGTTGACTCCAAACTCATAGATTCAACATCAAGATTCTATCTTACACTCTAATCAATGTGGCACATATTACCATCTAGCTATGTGGATTCTCTTCTATTGGACACACCCTGCATTAGCCAAATGCATTATCCAACACACCAAAAGTGTTATAGAGTTACTTTGCACTATTCCATACATTGTATGTGTTATTACACCAAGTGTACATGCTACAACAATCTAAAGTGCTATAGGATTCATCATCTATGCTATTACATTTCATGGAGGTGCTACAAGTGGCATAAGTGCTATTGAATTTTTCCTAAGTGCTATTACATGAATCAGATGCACTGTCAATATTGAAAGTGCTCTATAATTTATCATACATGCTATTACATGAATCAGATGCATTATCCACATTGAAAGCACTATGTCATTGTTCATTATATGAGCTATTCCCTCAAATGGATGCACCACCAAAGGAAAAAGTGCTACAATACATTGCATGCATTCTTTAACAACCCTATCCAACTTACCAATATTCATTGCCTATGATCAAGCTATCTCAAAATGCATATGTGCTATTCTATGAGTTATATGCACTAAAGAGAGCTTTCTATGCACTATAAAACTTAAAAGCACTATGTTATCATTCATAAGTGCTATAGTTTTCCCTATATGCATTGCTTTACACAGTCCCAACATACTTAAAAGTGCTAAATCACACTAAGGATACATTATATCAGGCTACATATGTGCTAAATGAACTTAAATGAGATACAAAAACTATTAAATGTGCTAAAACACAAAATCCAAGCATTACTGGTTGTCATCATGCAAAACTTAAAAATTCTTACAAAAATCCAAAAATCAAAATCATAGTGGTTCTCGATGACTTATCGGGGCACCATAGTCAGTCAGATGCTCATATCTGTGACCCCTCTTGAATGTGTGCTCTCACAAGGGGACCACCATCTTTGCCAACTTAGAGTTCTAAGGAGAAGAGTGAAAGAAGAATGTGACAATGAAAAGGGTAATAGGTCTTTTGACCTATTTAACCATCACTAGGGGCATTTTATGGCCTATTTTACAATCTTTCTTCCTATTTTAATACCTTTAGAGCCATTTTCTCAAACTGGGTACCATTTCATTCCACTCAATGTCATACCTACAACCCATTTATCTACAAACTTTATCATCAATATTTTTCAAAAATAAAATTAGATTCTCCATATTCACAAATCTACATTCCAATTTTATTTTCGAGGGGGCAGTGTACTTATATCAAATTGGGGCATCCAAATTTTTTAAACATAAAAAATGTTCTACCCCAGCCTAATTTCAACATCAACCAAATAAACTGGGGCATCTAAGTAAACTATTCTAAACAAAGGATTTTAAATAATGTAATATCAAAACTAGGCATTGTATCAACCTCAAATTAGCAAAATATCATTGATCAAACACTAAATCATCAAAATTTGGCCTAAAATTAGGAAATCAAGACATTCTTTGAACTAATATATGCTTTGCATATTAGCTTAAAGAGGGGCATTTATAGACACCCTAAAATTGGCAAAGACCTAAAATAACATAAATTTTGAACAAACAACAAAAATCAAAGACAAAATTAGAAAAATAAAAAAAATAACAAACTTTCAAATCAATTACAATATCAAATCATTTTAGTGGTTAATTAATTAATCATCTATCAAATTCTAAAAGGACCAAAGTCACTTTTAACTTAAGGAAAATCGATTCATAAAATCAAATAAAATCAAATAAAAAAGGAAAAATGTAAAGACTAAAGCTGAAAATAAATGCAACATTTAATAAATCAACAAAAAAACATTTATAAGAGCTCAAAAGTGAAATTCACCTTTTTGGAATTTTAAATAATTGAAAATCCCTATTTATCCTCACAAACCAAGTTTGTTGTACTATTCCTCTTGGGGTCTTATGAGATATTTTCAATTTCATCATTACCCCAAGTAAAAGGTAAAATCCAAATCCTTACCCAAATCCCCTTCTAAAATCTTATAAGTAGAAGGGAAAATCAAGAGCAAAAGGACCCAAGTTTTATGCATCCATACTGCAGTCATATTAGAGCTATCATTTTAATCATTTATTTTGCATCATTGTGTTGAGAATTGGATAATAAGGATATCTAATTTTTGTCATTTATGGCAACACATAATGTACATGCTTTTAGGAAACCTTAGAAATAAAGATACTGAGGTTTTGGTACTCAGAAAATTATCTAAGTATGAATTTGGTATACAATAGTGTATTGTTTTGTTTGTAACTTGTTCTTGACATTATATTATGACTAGCAAAGTTAGATAGAGATAGTATACATGTTGATAATGATGTGTATAATTTTAGAAGTCAATACAGACTGTATGGAAAAGAGATATTCGTGCTTTAATGAAATAGGATACCAAAATTAAAGGAAAGGAATTATTTTGTTTACAAAATAACTACTTGTCCAATTAGGGTCGTCATCCTAGATGTTTACTATAAATTGGAAAAGTATATTGTGATCTTAGCCAACCTAGCTACAATTTTTGTAAAGGCATGGTATTTATGCAAAGGACATCTTGCGAATTCAAGTGTGCTATCTTGGAGAAAATGTGTTGGGCAATTATATGCGAACTTTTTTGAAAGTGATATACGCAAAGTTTGTGAAGCTATTTTGTGATCCAAGATCAAACTAAGAAAGAATCTATATTGTAGAAGTATAATTACTTGTTTGGGAAGTGAGCTTTTCTTGTAATTAGAAGTCCATGTTTGGGCAGTGGGCTCATCTTGCATCTATTGTACTACAACTCCTAATAGGGTTGGCATAACTCCTAATAGGGTTGGAATCTCCTAACATGGATTCAAATTCTCCTAATAGGGATTCTTTATACTAAATTTTCTCATTGACTCCTAATAGGGTCCATCCTCTAACAAGGAACTTATATATCAGTATATTATCAAGTGGGTATAATCCCCATCGAGGTTTTCCCTTGGCCAGGGTTTCCTTAGTTAACAAAATATGGTGTTATGAGTTATCTTTGTGCATGGTTATTGTTATTGTTCAACATTACTTTATTACTTTGTTATGTATGGTTTGAAGTAAGAAATAATATCTAGTTGGTTATTAAAATTTGTAGATTACTAATTCATCCCCCCCAACCCCCACCCCCAAGTAATCCCTATTTCTAATAATTGGTATCAGAGCATAGTTACATAGAAGAGGCTTAATAGCTTGAGTAAGATCCCTATGGATATAGAATAGTTGATGAAGAACTTTGAAGAGGCACTTGAACAAATTGATCTCCTTACTAAAGAAAGGGATAAGCTAAATGACATATACGAACATTCCAAAGTATACATTGGACAATTAAAGAAAAAGATTGAACATCTCAAATCCAAGCCTGAATCTATTGAATCTAAAATTAGCGATGATGATTATTCAAAGCTAAAGACATAGTATAAGATCTTGAAGCATGAATTGAAGATTATGAATCTAAAGTTGACTTTGAGGAATGATCTTAGAAAAGTTGAATCTAATTTGAGAACTGAGAATGTATATCTTAGAGCAAGTCTAGTGAAGAAGATATTTGAATTTGAAACATTGAAAGAAGATCATGAAGAACTTCATAAGTACAATACTATTGTGAAAGATGAATTAACTCAGTGCAACCAACACCCTGAGAAGCTTTATTCTAGCAGAGGAAAGCTTGATGATTCAATGTCAATATAGAGACCTACTTATGATAAGACTAATCTTGGTTATCTAATTAACATGTCTACAAAAAAACCTAAGATTAGATTAGATTTGAAAGTAAAGGATAATTATAATGATAAGATTGAATCCATACAATCTTCTAATAAACCTAAAGAAGTTGGACAAGGCATCAAAGTTGAAATATTGGATGAACCAAAGCAAGTGGAATCTCCTAAGGAAACTAGGTATGAATTTAGAGGTAATTGTTTTTTCATGTAATGAAATAGGTCATATGAAAAAGGATTGTACAAATAAGTCATTTAATCATGTTAAGGAATTTTACTATCATAATTGTCATGGTATGGGTCATAAAACAACTAATTTTAGGAAATCTAAATATGATAATGATAGAAGAAATAGTAGAATGTCTAGAAATACTAACCTTGTAGATAGACAAAGATCTAATGAAAGGACATCAAGATAAGGAAGATCTTATGAAGGCAGAAAATAGATCATGTGTTATAAGTGTAACAACTTTGGACACATAGCTCAGAATTGTCATGCAACTGATGATCAACAAAATGCTAGAAGCAGAACACCATTATGTCAATTATGCAACAACTTTGGAGATATAGAAAAATATTGCAAAATGGATAGAAACTACAAGAGATAGAAGGAACAATGGAAGAAACTTTGGAAATAGAAGGAATGATGGAAGAAATATTAGAAATGATAGAAGGAACCATGAAAGGAACTTCAGAACTAACAAAGACAATGAGGAACAAAGAAATGTAGTTAGTGAACTTTGAGAAGAACTCAATGAGGCATTTGTAAAAGGATTAGACATCTCAAAAGAAAAGCTAGATGATGATGAGATAGGAAGATTGAAGTCAGGTATTGAGTTTGATTCAATTAAGTTGAATTAAGCTTGTTTATAGCACCAAAATTTGAAAACTTCATTCCAAGATCAAATTAGAGGTAGCAAAGTTGGGAAAAGGTATATCGAGTTAAGTTTAGATGGTACCTAAGCTCACATGTAATTTGGAGCTTATCTAAACTAGTTATGAAGGAATTAAAAGTTACTGGTATTACAAAAAAAGCTAATTTTGTAGTAGAAGATGAAAACTATGTTTTTACAAATAATTTTGTGAAGCAAAGTCTTGAGGAGTATTTTCATGATGGGAGAAAGCTATAGTAAACCTTAGGTGGCATCTGAAGATTGGATAGATGATCTTGAGTAGTTATTTGATTTCAAACATGATTGATAGAATTTTTGTGTTTGTAAAGTACACAATTAATGCAAGTTCAAGTTGATGGAATAAATGAAGTACATACTTGATTTTCACTTTATTGTGATCACATCAGAAGTGACTTGTCAAGGTGATTTCAAAGAAAACTCTCTTTAAAAAAAAGGTATTTTATCATTTTTCCACATAATTTATTAGATAAAAATTCATATTTGATAAAATCATGGATATGTCAGTAGTTCACAATGTTGAGAATGAGGAGAGACCAAAATTAAAGATTTTTTCTGTGAAACTCATAGAAGAAAACCCTAACTCAGCATTATCCATTACTCCAAACAATGTAGTGTACTTGGAAGATATAGGAAGTTATCCTACCAATAAATTTAAATCTATTGGGAGTGAATATATGAACAACGATATGGAATTAGTTTTCAATCATGATATGACTGTGAAACTTGGATTTGAACACTTGAAGGAACTAGACCTATTCAAATATCATTTCTACCATGAATTGGACATAGATGAGTGGACACAACTCATATTAAGTAGGATATATCATGAGAAACTATGGATGCAAGATGGTGTAGTTGATATTTTAGTCAACCTTATTCACAAGTAACTAGTCTTAGTAAACAAGGTAGTGTACCTATAGGTGAGAAAATGGTTAAGAAGAAAGGTGAGAGCTACATTAAAGTAGTCTATAATGGAAAGGCCATGGTGATCATCACCATTAAGAAAGATGATGTAAGATTTCTAAGTAGAATCATTGCCTACTCTATATGTGCAAGCAAGATTGATGAATTTTTAGCCAAATTCATCTATGAAAACTACAAGACATGTATTGAGAAGGAACAAATAAATCTTAGTGAAATTATGAGAATGCAACTACTTGACAACCTAGAGAAGATCAAGAGGACTAAGAATGGTGTGTTTAGATTTCAGTCATTGATCAATCACATATTCTTTCATGTGTTTCAAAGATTTCCATATTTTTTAGTCATAGAGATTATGAGTACTGATAAATTTACAATGGAGAAGATCATAGAAGTATGTAGAAGAAATCTAGCAAATAAGTTATTGGATAGTGGGAACTTGATAATGAAGACATTTCAAAATGAAATGAGATAGAGATTCAGAACTGAACCTACAATTATAGATAGATTTAAGGAAGATATTTTTTTTATGGTTGATACATATTTTACTTATATTCAAGTAGTAGAACCTTGGGAAACATTTCTTGATCCCTTACATTATGAATTGAGTGATGATATAGTAGTTGGACATATTGATTTACTATTGAAATTAGAGAAGGACAAAGCTAAATATAGATTTGGAACCTATGATGAGATTACCTAGTCATCTCATTAGGCATCCTTGGACAAGGCTTCTCACAAGAAGATAGACTCAATAATGAAGAAAGCTTTATCAAAGGCTAGTATGACTAAGAGTGAATCATAGGTAGTTTGACAAACCATGAAACAAGGTATACTAAATCTGCAACCTTTGTTAGTATCTATTGTAGAGACATCTTTAAAACAAAGAATTCCCTAAGTAGCAGTATTAGATGTTCAGACAAGTGAACCGAAGAGAAAATCTAAGATATTAGTGGAATCTATTACCACAAAGACTAAAAGGGTCAAGCAGCAAGCCACTAGACTAGGGAAGAGACAAAAGACATTGTTGATAATTGTTGAGTCCAACAAAGGAGAAGAAGAAGATCAAGAAACCAAATAGATAGAGAAGGTGACAAATTCAAAGTAGTCAGCAAGAAAATCTCAGCAACCCTAGAAGCCAAAGATAGAGAAGATACTCAACTATTGCTAATGAAGACAACTTTGTTTAGATGAGAAAATTCTATGATTTGTATAACAACTTTGAGAAAGATAAGATTGATATCTCTACTATGAGATACATTATAGCCAAAAATTTGAAAGTGAAGGATATTGAAGGTATGGTGAACTAGAAGGTCTATGACAGACTTATTGAGAAGAAGGTCCCAACTAGAGAAGAGGACTTAGAACTTCAAAATTCTATGTTAAGAACAATATGCGAGACTAATGAAGAAGAATAAATTAAGCCCTTATTGAATAATATTGAACTATACTTGAGGAAAAAGTTGAGACCATTTCTATTTATGGTGGGTGAGAAAGACAAATTAAGAAGTGAAACTATGACAACTATAAGTTAGATGTTGACAGAATCTAAGGCAACATCTTCACTAACACCCAGAACCTTGATAGTGTCAGTGAGTGGTGACACAATGCAGATAGATCAAACCAATGTTACCATTAACATTGATAATAAAAATCCATTTGAAGGTTCTAAAAAAGATGAACCTCATACTGATGATATTGAAGATAAATTGAGATAAATTCAAGATGAGAAGAGGTTACTAGAAGAAGAGAAAAAGAAAGTATAAGAGGCCAAGCAGAAATTGCTTAAAGATGAAAAGAAAAGAAAATAAGAGGAAGAAAAGAAAAGAATAGCCAAAGAAGAAATGAAAATGAGAACAAGAGAAGATGAGAAGAAGAGATTAGAAGAGGAAGAGAAGAGAGAAAAAGAGAGAGAAAAGAAAGAGGAAGAAGAAAGAAGAGTCAAAGAGGCAACTAAAAAGAAGCAAAGGGAGGATGACAATAAACCTTCTAGTTCATCTACTCCACTTTTTCTCGCTATCTTGATAACTGATGATGATGATCAAACTAACTTGGTCTCATCTTTATCAAAACTCATTTAGAAGAATAGAACAACAAAGAGTCTGTGAAAAACCTTGATGAAGGTTACTGATAGATTACATAATATTCTAGCAATACAACACACATAAGCAGATCCAAAATAGAGGGCACGAGCAGTACTAAATTCATTTGATGAAGAATTCACAATTTTTTTGAGATTTGTAGAAGCAAATGCATAAATCTCACATGATGCTAACTTGTTCAGCACCATTTTTTAAAATATTAAGAATGATTTGATAAGTCTTGATACTTGTATCAAGGAGCTTCAGAAGTGTCAATGGGATGGCAAGATATTGTACATTAAGTGTACTCTATCTCACAAACTGACTAAGGATATTGACAGTCATATTGGAGGAAAGATGAGTGAGCTAGAAGCTCTATCTAGCTAGATAAAACATCCAACTAGTAAGATTGATGATTTTGAAGGGCAAGTGGCCAGTATTCACAATGATATTAGAAAATTGGAACTTTAGAAGGAACAAATTTTGAAGATAGTGTCAAATTTTAGAGAGTTTATTCCTCTAAAAATATATTTTGTAGAGAAACTCTTGGAGGAATGTGTCAAGGCCAAGGTCACTTATTCTAACTTTTTGTACTTAGACCTTAATGTAGTTGAGATTGCATCATACACCCTATGTGAAATTCTCATCTTTGCTAAATCTACCAAAGAAACATGGACTAAAGGTATGGATAGTTTGAAAGAAAATTTTGATGATTACATGAAGATACTATCAGTTTAAGACATAAAATTTGACAACAGGTGAATAGTTTTTGGACAATTTTTCATATCTTAACCTTTGTCACTAATGTCAAAGGGGGAGAAGATACTATAGAAAATTGTAAGTATAGTATTGTAAAGTATGAAATCATATTGTAAGGGGGAGCATATGTAAAATGAACATGTAATGTTACTGTATTAATTTTGTTAAGTTTTTGTCACTTAGCCAATTTTCCCTATTTTGTTGCCATTAATACCAAAGGAGGAGATTTTTGACAATTGGCTAATGAGGATATATAATTGTTGTCATTTATGGAAACACATGATGTACATGCTTACAAGAAACCTCATAAATAAAGATACTTAGGTTTTGGTATTAAAAAAATTGTTGAAGTATGAATTTGGTATGCAATAGTGTATTGTTTTGTTTGTAACTTGTTGCTAATGTCATATTATGACTAGAAAAGTTAGATGGAGATAGTATACATGTTGATAATGATGTGTGTAACCTCAGAAGTCAGTACAAACTGTATGGAAAAGAGATATTTGTGCTTTAATTAAACAAGACAACAAAATTAAAGGAAAGGAATTATTTTGTTTATAAAATAACTACTCGTCCAATTAGGGTCGACATCCTAGATGTTTACTCTAAGTTGGAAAAGTATATTTTTTTCATAGCTGACATAGTAGCAATTTGTGTAAAGGTATGGTATTTATGCAAAGGACATCTTGCGAATTCAAGTGTGCTATCTTGGAGAAATTGTGTTGAGCAATTGTATGTGAACTTTTGTGAAAGCGATATATGCAAAGTTTGTGGAAGCTATTTTGTGATGTGAGATTGAACTAAGAAAGAATCTATATTCTAGAAATATGATTACTTATTTGGTCAGTGAACTCTTCTTGTAATTGGTAATGTATTTTTTTGCGATGGGCTCATCTTGCATCTACTGTACTACAACTCCTAATAGGGTTGGCACAAATGCTAACAACATTGGAATCTCCTAACACAGATTCAAAGTCTACTAACAGAGACTCTTTATACTGAATTTTCTCATTGACTCATAAAAGGGTCCATCCTCTAACAAGGAACTTATATATTAGTATATTATCTAGTGGGTATCATCCCCACTGGGGCTTTCCCTTGGCCAGGGTTTCCTTAGTTAACAAAATATGGTGTTATGAGTTATCATTGTACATGATTACTGTTACTATTCAAGATTACTTTAATACTTTGTTATGTATGGTTTAAAGTAAGAAATAATATCTAATTGGCGACTAAAATTTGTAGATTATTGATTCACCCTCCCACCCCCCTCTCAACAATCCCTATTTCTAACACATTGTTGTAGAGATTTAATGTCATTTTGGTGTTATTTTAGCATCATTCTGGTACTCATTAGCATTACTTAACATTGTTTAGTCTCATTCATGCAATTGTTTTAGCATTTTTACATTCTTATCTTAGCATTTTCATATAGATCTCATATAAACATTCATAGATTTGTATCTATAGCATACTCCCATTCTAGAACTATCACTAAGATGCTAGTCTAAGAGAAATTTTAGCAGTTGTAGTTAAGGAAACATGAGATGTTCATAGAGTCATTATTTGACAATTTTTTCTTCGGTCTAGATTATTTCATTATTATTCTGATTGCACTCTACACCAAGGTCTCATGAATACATGATTCCACTATGTACAATAATATTTATGCTCTAATGCCAATTATTAGAATGTTTAGAATACCTGAGAAGCAGGGGGGTGTGAATCAGTTGCTCAAGGTTCATAAGTAGCATTTGAACAATCAAACATTAAACATTTTCTACTATGCTTATCCTATTGTAACTTGGTCTCTTATGTATACTAATAAACAAAATTATTAGTAGTTCATTGTGATAACATACTTACTGAATGTAAATATTTAAATGTAAAACACCATAAAAAATTCAACACACGTTTGACACTAGGATTTGATGTGGAAACCTAATTTGGGAAAAACCACCAGCAACGTGTCACCACTTTTTTACTCTTTTGAACTAATCTCTATTAGGAGCCAACCCTGTTAAAGGTTACAATACACATTGCTAAATCTGACTTGGTTAGAGGGTTTAATCACGTTGTTAAGAGTGGCCTTATCAAAGAACTTTGATCATTCCATTTAGAATGTCACCTTGCTAAATAATTTACATACACTGTTAAGTCCTTTAGTGATTGTTAGGTCAACCTTTGATTAAAAGGATTCTAATACAAACTATTTACAATGATTGGAAAGAAAATAGTAGGGTTTGATTTGTATGATTACAACTCACTTTGTAGTTTTAGATCTATGTTTGGTTAATGTGTTGATTCCTTGATAAGCCTTCCTTGTTACCTTTGTAAGTGATTCTCTTGGAAACCATTCAAGCAATTATCCTTCTCTTCACAAAAAACTTAAGCCTCCTTCTTAGATTCACTTGTCAACTTTAGCAACTTTGTTCCTTCTTACTAGAAACCCACACACAAACTCCTTCCTCTTTTCTCATCTTTGTATATCTCATTCACACTCTTCTGACCCTTTTCTATGTATTCTTAAAGTTTGTCTCTACACCTCCTTAAATACACAATTTTGGTCCTTTTCCATTTTCTATGATCACCATAGGTCTTAGGGTTTGCAATTTGATTCTTTAGGTTCATTGTATCTATTATTTTCTTCATTTTCTATAAACTTGTCATCAAATTCAATCATTAGATATCATAACTAATCCTCTCTTTGAATTAAATGATCCAACTCATCAATCTTATCTTCAACATAGTTTCCATATCCCAAGAAATCAATCGAGTTAGCTGGAAATCATGATTTCTCATAAACATTCAAAGTATTGTTACTCAACTAGCACTAAGTTTTGACACTCGGTCATCACTGAATTGCTCGGTCACTATAGAGCTTGATATCTACTATCACTTGGTCTATACTGATGCTCAGTCAACACTAAAATTTCTCGGCTTGAACTAGAGCTCAGTTGACACTAGCATCACTAGGCATGAACATCAATTTTTTTATTATCTTTTACTCTATTTCTCAGTCAAGCTTTACATATGTAATATATCTTGACTTTTATTGTAAAGACTCAAACATCAACATGATTTAAACAATCACTTTGTCTTACCATAGTCTAATTAATCAAATGTCAATTGTAGCTTCCTTTTCATAACTCAACCTTTCCTCTAGGTTCTTTTGTTATGAGAAATCTCTCAAATCCTCTTCATCAATCAAATAAATATGACATTTAGTTCAGATAGAAACATGTCTCATCAATAGATTTGACATCAATGCTAATACAACAATTGTTTCAATTGTAGTTTCAACAATTCTCTAGCTCATATTCATTTTATTGATAATAATCAAATCATAGGATTCTTCATCTAAATCCAAACAAAATTAGACAATATCATCATGATAGGTTTTATAAGACCATCATGCAAAAGTAAGATTATCAAAGATCAGAAGAGATGTTTTGTACTAAGTACTCTCTAGGGTCCTAATTAGAAAATATATTATGAAGCACAATCTTACAGTATCTTGTACACTTGGTTGAGGTATATTAAAATATACATATACCATTGTTAGTTGGAGTATTGTACATAGAATTCATACCCAATCACTTAGATAAAAATGAACCTTCAAGATAACCCTAGTTCTCTAGTTACTTTTCTTAGCACTCTAAATCTCATGTCAGGGCTAGAGGGGCATTACATTTCAATTTATATCCTAGGGTTATCTTATGTTTTTCTTCGTTTGACCTCTAGTGTAGGATCATTTCTTGATGGGTTTTATATGGTATTTTACTTGTTATGCTTACTTGATGCTTATTAAGATATCTCCTTTCAAACCTTTTGGACTCTTGGGTTTCTCTTGCTAGACTGTTGTAATTCATTTCCTACTTATCCTCTTGAGATTTGGCATTTGTGGGCCTTAATTTTATTTTCTATCTTGGGAGAGTGGACTATGAGGTTCACGTGGTTGTGTGGTAAATATTTTGCCACCAAGGATTGTGTTTTTAGATTGTATCTTTCTAAATATTCTTTTCAACATCTTGGTTTCTTTATTGCCTTTGTAATACCTAATTGACTTGTGATCATTGATTTATCGTTATAACTCTTGATGTAAGTATTGCATTGAAGTTGAAATCCTAAAAAATGTACATATTGGAAATCATGTGATGATTATATAAGTTGTAAACTATATGATGTATCATGAGATAGATTATGTATTGTGTTCTATCAGTATGTATTGATGTGACATTCAATGACTATGATGATTATTACTTTTGGAATTTATGTTCCTATCTTTATTTATGCTATGCATTGTTAAGTAAAAATATGGTGGAACCTTAGAGGATAATAATTTGTAATATATTGTTTAATTCTTCATGTATAGTGTTGTGTATGTTCAAAAAAGAAAATTATTTTTCTATTTTTTTACTTTACCATTAGGTTTTTTAGTAGGGGCATTACACAATTTATAACTGATATAAACATGAAATCACTAGAAACAACAACACTTATGTGGAAGCCTAAGCTAGGAAAAACCATAGAAAAGCTAATTCTCACGAAATGGACAACTGTTACTTGGTGATTTTTACAAGTGGGTCACTACTGATTTTTCTCACTATAAGTTGGCTCACTATAGTTGGGTACTAGTAGTCAAGCTAACTACTCTTAGATATGAATGTAGCTAACTACTAATACAAATTTTATTGAAAATGGTGACATGAAATAGTTCTAAATAATTTGGTTACATAATTTTTATATATATTTACATAAATAATTTATATTGATTTAACTTTTGTAATATTGTGGGTGTGGAGATCAAAATAATAGAATTGATTTTTATTTTTTCCAATATGAGGATCAACATATAGATAAACTCAATGAAATGTTAACATGATGAAATTTCAAATAAAAAATATTAAAGTTATTAGTATTATCTATAGGTTATGTGAGTTTCAAGTCTAACCTTGCTTGTATTGATCCTTCTTGTAAATTTAATGTCTACACAAATAATCTTTCTCAATCATCATTTTTGACAAGAAGTATATGCACATTTATGTGTTTTTACTTAATATGAGTAATCTTATATTGATTCAAAATATATGCAATATATTATACTTCCTTTGACACTAGTTGAAAAGGAAGCTATTATTTTATGTCATGTACCATTCCTTATTCAAATATAATTTTATATTACTCAAGTGTCAATCTATTAAATAAGATATAATGTAGTGCCTTCAAATTGTAAAGTTGAAAAATGCACATTCATTCAATTTTAGGTTATGTTTTATGTTCATCTTGATTTTCATGTAGCCTGGGGTCTTTTTAGGTTCATTTCACCCTTGCATCGGCCTTAACTTCCATGCCATGATGCAAAAGCCTTGTGATTCCCATGATTTTAAGATTATACTACACATATTTTAGCATTGTATTTTTCTTGTATTTTGTCCTAAATTAAAAATAAAACTGTGTGTATGTGTGTGTGCGCGCGCATGTATGTGTGATGTGTTGACATTATACAATGGTTTATCATTAAATGGTTATTTCTAAGTAATACTACCTATTACCTACCTAGATCAATGATAACTACTTGAGGTGAATCTAAATGACTTGCTAGCTTCTTCTTCTTCTTTCCTCCTCATTTTTGAAACTTTTTTTTTTTTTTCGTGTGGAACATACAATTTCTCTCAATTTTAATCTCTTTCATTCTCAAGCTATGTACAATTGGGTTTATTCATGAAATAATGTTTAGTTTAATAGGTATTTTGAAGAGTGCTCAACTACATAGTGGTTTATTAAAGAAAACACTTTCATATTCATTGAGTCTCTAATATCCATTTAATTTGATTTAAACCTTAAATTGTTTAGCACATTTCTTTACTTTTATTCTAATAATATTGTAGGTGTATTTCCATTTTTGGTTGTGTACATGTTGAGTGCATTTAGAGTGAACTATTGAATTAAAGTTGAACAATTTCTAGATGTATCTTAATATATTATAGGCCATAATGATGACAACATAAAGCATGCAAATGTTTGCATAATGTCATGGTATCCCGGATCACAACATTTAACATTTGATGTCAAGTTCCTTATTTTCTACTGTAGATGCTTATAAACACAATTTTTTGTGCTTTAGAACCTAAGAATTTGACATTTTTAATTTCTAGTTCATACTAATTCATAAGGATATCATTTTCATTCATGAATCATATTAATATAAAATTAAGTTTTAAATAGTTTAAATTTTACCTTTTACATAATATTACATAAATGCATTAAATATATTTTTAAAGGTGATGAGTGACTATTATTAAGTTATAATTCTACATGTTCTTTTATGACAATTAAGTCAATTTTACTATAGATGAATTTCTAGAAATACCCAAGTAGTTGCCAAATGAGAATAATGATGATATACTAGGTTTTATACAAATTTTCAAATGAGAAACATTGGTAAGAGAATAAAAATGAGATTAACCATATAGAAGAACACAAGAGATTCCTACATAAACGAAAAGTACATTAGTTTGTATATGCCTTCATAATGAATAGAAAAGTTGTTCAATCTAGAAGGTCAAAAGAATGACAAGTCACACTTGACCTATATGATTCTTTTAAGCATAGTGAATTGACTATTCACATGCATGCAAGCTATCTATATGAGAAAAAAATTGTGCATAAACCAAATTCAAATATTAATGTATTTCTAAGAATGTGTGGTTTTTGTCTTCAAGCATAATATTTTTCTTCAAAGTCTAATTTAAGAAAAAGAAAAGATTCACGAAGACATCTATCTTCATCTTTGATCTATTCACTTTTAAAATTCAATTTAAGAATAAAACTAAATTTAGAAGGGGGCATATAATATAAATAATACTATTTGATGGCTCCTTCAAAGACCTTTGTCACTCTACTTTGAATACCATGGCTCATTCATATCCATATGTCATGCAAAGGTTGCTTCAATTTCTTTTAATTATATTGGCCCATCTAAAATATGACTTCTATTTTTTTAACTTGAATAAAATGTTATTAACATTGTTAGGTATAATTCTTATGAATAAAATGTTATTAACATTGTTAGGTATAATTCTTATTTAATATATCTACTATTGAGACACAAGTATCACACACACACACACAAGTGTGTGTGTGTGTGTGTGTGTGTGTGTGTGTGTGTGTGTGTGTGTGTGTGTGTGTACATACATATATGTATACACACACACACACACACACACACACACAAGTGTGTGTGTGTGTGTGTGTGTGTGTGTGTGTGTGTACATACATATATGTATACACACACACACACACACACACACACACAAGTGTGTGTGTGTGTGTGTGTGTGTGTGTGTGTGTGTGTGTGTGTGTGTGTGTGTGTACATACATATATGTACACACACACACACACACACACACAAGTGTGTGTGTGTGTGTACATACATATATGTACACACACACACACACACACGCACGCACACACATTACAATTCAATTTTGTTATGAAAACTAAATTTAGATGGGTATCTAATATCATTGATACCATTTTGATGGATCCTCTAAAGATATCTGACACTTTTCAATAAATATACTGTCTTCTTCATAAGCACACATCATTTTATTTGAAAGACCCCATCACTAACTTTTGATTATTTTGGCTCATTTGCAATCTCACATCTTTTTATACTTAAATATACATTATTGTTGATACTATTAAGTATTTGGTAATGCTAATTTTGCATGTTTATTATCCACTAATCACAAAAGAAGATATATTATATGGGAACATGCTATCAAACCAATTTCTAGAGTCAAGCCAATATAATAATTCAAATAAGGATGACCCAAGAGGGATACCAATGAAATTGGTTAGGGTATCAAAGTCAAAATATCAATATTCTTATCGACTTCTTCACTTTCTTTTGATCGTGTTGGCCTATTCTCAACATCACAACTCATTTTATAACTTAAATATATTATTTTTGTCATTGTTACATAGTTTTTAATGCTTATTTGATATATACACTAATCACCAGCCTATGATTAGATTCAAGCTAAGGGAACATATCAAATAAGGTAGGCTAAAAGACTACGAATTGCATTGATCAAATACCCCTGGAATTGAAATATCAACAATTTCTAAGAAAAATGATTTTTTCCATCTTCATCCATTATATTCTCCTTCAAATTTTGATTTAGAAAATGACTTTTCATACAATCACTAATCCTCATCCTTGGTTTTCTTTTTTACTTTGAATATGAAGGCTCCTTCACAGCTTAGTATCAGTTTCTTTCAAGGCTTCTCCATATTCATATACTTCTTATAATCATATTGATCTATTTGTAACATCACAACTCTTTTTTAATTTTTACTTGAGCATATTGTTGACAACATAATTAAGTAGTTTGGCAATGCTTATTTCACATATATATAACACACTAAGTGCAACAACATATCTAATAATATGATAGTATGCCTCAAAGCCAATATGCAAAGTTGAGCCCATAGAACAATTCAAAATAAAGTCAAGCCAAATAGCTACAACTTGAATTTATCAAATACCCAAATTGAACTATCAATAATTTTCTACAAACATGTGAATTTTCTCATCTTCATCCATAATTTTCTCCTTAATAAATCTTATTTAGAAAATGAAGTCATGCAAATATATTTCTTCATTCTTGAACTATTTTTTTAATTTGATTTTGATGGTTAATTCCTCCTTAGAAATTGAAACTAGAGTTAACCTTAGATATTATTATCAAATGAAATATTTAGGATTAAACTAAGTGTACTTTCCTAATTTGGCTTTTTAGAATACACCAAATGGTCCATCATTAGAAAAATTGTCATGTAAGAACGAATTCGACAAATATAGACAATTTAATCATAAATACTACATTTGATAATGTATAAACTATTGTACCATTTTAG
Source organism: Cupressus sempervirens (assembly GCA_028749045.1). Classification (NCBI taxonomy): domain Eukaryota; kingdom Viridiplantae; phylum Streptophyta; class Pinopsida; order Cupressales; family Cupressaceae; genus Cupressus; species Cupressus sempervirens. The sequence continues at coordinate 669,582,793 of CM053784.1, read as the reverse complement.
ATCTCATACAAAACCAAAATTTGTTTAGCTAACTCTGTGATACCATCTTTTGACTTCCCCTTTTCATTTGACTTGTGCTATAATATATATATCCCTCATTTATAACATAGTCAAATGTCTCTCACAAGAAATAAAAGGTAGTCTCATATTCTAATATTGCTATCACATTCAACTATGTCGTTTTTGAGTCAAAATTTTTGACCCATGTCTAACTCAAAAAACCATGAATTATAAAAACATTTCACTTTGTACTCTTGAAAGAGATGTCCCAAGTTCAAATCTCACAAGGAGGTAGGGTATGTACACCTTGTTTGTAGCATAGTTAGGTGCCTCCCACAAGGAGTACAATGTAGTCTCACTCTCTCACAAGTAATACGAGGTTGCCCCATATTACTTTTAAGCATCACTAGACATGAAAAAATCAGAAAGCGTAAAAATTTCTTAGCTTTGTACTCTTGAAAGAGCGGTCACAAGTTCAAATCCCACAAACAGATAAAAGTATATACATCTCATTTGTAAAACATGCAGATGCCTCTTACAAGAAATACGAACTAGTCTCATATCACTCTCACCATAAGTAAACCAAAAAATAATATAAAAAGAAGCTCGCTCCCTCTTTGTTTTTTCTTTTCCCATTATTTGACTTGCACACCAATATATCCTATGGGCAAACAAATTGGATTTGAGAGCGGGCACCATGGAAGAAAAGGCAAAAAGCTTCTCATTCCAAGATAATTTGCGCATCTGGTCCGTTGAAGCTTTTTTCCAAATGACACGTTTCTATTGGTAGGAGTTGTAACAGTGATGAACAGGGAGGAATGGAAATAATGGAGTAGTCGTTGAAGTTAGAACGAGGACAAGATGATATTTTTGATGTCGTAAAGCATACATACAAATGGCGTGTCGGAACACAAGTGAAGTCTTCTCATCCGTCCTCGTTCAAAGAGTACGGCAGCTCGGCGTGCAGACGCGGATGGAAGAAGCTCACGCGGGCCTTTACCTTCCCTTTCACGCTGCATAAATATCGGATTGCTTTCCACGCGGTTCGATTGATGATGGGCTTCGACCAGGCACCCCGATTGTGTCGCGCTGCTGATAATTTCAGCCATTGAATCTCTTGTTTCAAGTTTTTGGCTTTCCGGAGCTGTATGAGTGTGTTAAGTAGGGTTTTGAGGAAAATAATAATTATGTGGAGTTGATGATTCAGCGTTGTTCAAGTTTGCTTTGAGAAGGTCTGTTTTGGTTTTGTTTAGGATTGCCTGGCTCGAATCTTTGACGGATTATTGTTTTCGTCAATTGTCTTCTCGTCGATTTGTGACAACATCGTGTAAATTCGGAGGTTTTGATCTTAGCGATCGGAATGAGAAGATCGGATTTTTGTGAGGCTGGAGGTTAGGGTTTAGCGCCGGATCTGAGGTGAGAAGCTTTGCAGGCGGTGCAAGGGTTTGAAGTTTGAAGCTTTTGTATTCCTTAATTGTATTTTAGTTTTTAAGGAAGGTAATGTTGGAGAGATTAGGAGCTGAGGGAGGATAGCTTTTGGCGGAAGTGAAGGTGAGAAGCTTTGAGGTGCAAGGGTTTGAGCTCTGGAATTATGTTTTGCCTAAGTTGTCTTTGAGTTTTAAGGCATGAAGAGATGGAGTGATTATGAGCTGGAGAAGGATAGATTTTGGCGGAAGTGAAGGTGAGAAGCTTTGAGGTGAAAGCAGGCGTTGCAAGGGTTTGAGCTTTGAAGTTTTATTTTGCCTAAATTATCTTTAAGGAATCAAATGTTGAAGTGATTAGGAGCTGAAAAAGGATGGATTTTGGCGGAAGTGAAGGGGACGGGATAGGGATGCGAATGCCGATGAACTTTGAGCCGGTACAGGAATCTTCCAGGTTGAGGATTTTGAGCACTAACACAAATGGCGGTGGCGCTTCTGCTTCTGTTTCGGAGGAGATCCGTGGGACTGGAGCGGAGCCTGCCGGGGGTAAGAAGGCTTTTGTGTACAGAGAATGCTTGAAGAATCATGCGGCCACTTTAGGCGGGCACGCCGTGGACGGCTGCGGAGAGTTCATGGCGAGCGGCGAGGAAGGGACACTGGAAGCCCTCACTTGCGCTGCCTGCAATTGTCACCGGAACTTCCACCGCAGAGAAGTGGAAGGAGAGCCTTCGTGCCCTTTCTGCAACAGGAAACAAGCCGCTATTGTGCCGCTCACATCTGCTCACGCCCACACTGCTTTGCCCTTGCCGCAATTCCCTTCCGAAGAGCACACCAGTGCAGCCGGGACATCGGCCGCGGCGGCGGCTTTGGCCGCGAAGAAGCGCTTCAGAACAAAGTTTACTCCTCAACAGAAGGAGAAAATGTTAGTTTTTGCAGAGAAATTAGGGTGGAGGATTCAGAAGCAAGACGAGCCGGCTGTGCAGCAGTTCTGCGCTGAAGCGGGCGTGAAAAGGCATGTTCTCAAGGTCTGGATGCACAACAACAAGAACACCCTTGGGAAAAAGGCCTAGAAACAGTTTCAGATCTTTCATTTCTCAATTCTCAATTATACTCGCCCGCTTTAAAGCAAATCAGATTCGATATTCAATTTGAAGCCGGTCAGTTGCAACAAACATTGTCACCGAACTTTATTACTTTTTGTCTAATTTATTGTTCGCTTTTAGGAGGGGAAAGCAAATCGGCAAAGTTTCCCAACGAGATTGTTCTCGTTTGTACATTAGTTTCTTGCTACTAGGTGGCATTGTATCCGAGTGAATCCCTCGGGTTCTCCACGCAGTTTCGAACACTCGTCGTTTAAGCTTATGTTCAAGTTGCCATGTTCTTGCCTAAAAACGATTCTTCGTGAAAACTAAAATAACTTTTAATTAATTTATGTCATTTTCGGATTCGATTGTGCAGATTTGGTTTGTCTACGCTTCGAAATATATTACCATAGAAAGCTGTAAGAGAGAAAATCAGAAATCGCATTTGTAGAAAAACCCCATTTGAAGATTTATTATCATAAAGGCTGAAAGAGAGAGAAACAGAAATCACATTTCAAAATTTATTGTCGTAGAAAGAACGAGAGGTTGATGCAAAATAAATCTGAATTCATGTGATGCAGCTGTTTATTGTCATCCGACTTCATTAATTGATGCAATTATCTATATTTCTCTTGTTTCTGGATACATCCGTGTCTGGTTTATTCATAATATTACAATTCAACAACAGATTTCTCTCAATTTATAATAATTAGGCCTACGACTTTTGGATTCCTTTTGTGTAAATATTTGTAACGAAGGCATATTACTCGCGGATTTAATTTGTTGAAAGATTTGTTTTGCATCTTAAGAAGATTAATGGAGAATCGGAAGAGAAAAAACCTACAATCAAACATTGATGCAAAATCATTCTGAATTTCTTGAACATATTACTGTAGTTATTTATTTACATTCATCTTGTTTCTGGATTAATCTGTACTGTCTGGCGCATTCATGATATTACAGACTGTATGGAGACTCGCATGTCTGTATACGTACAATTAATCTCTATGAATTTCCTAGTTCTAAGGAGAATCAATGTTTATCAATGTTTACTTCATGCTGAATAGCTAAATTAGTAACAAATTTTATGCTTTTGGAGTATCAATGTTTATCAATGTCTACTTGAAACTGAATAGCTATATTAGTAACAAATTTTATGCTTTTGGATTCCATTGTTTGATAATTTTTGCATAACATTTCATATAGACTAGAGAAATCTTCTCTTCTTGTTCTTAGCTAGATTAGTATTTATGGTTTCCTGAACAAGATTAGAATTTATGTTTTCCTGAACTTGTTCTCCAACAGACATAAACAACACAAATCCAGCACAACAGCAAACAAACACAGAAAAACCCAGAGGTAAAAGCGTACAACACAGATTGAAGAGATTCCATTTAGCATTCAACAAAGATCGAAAAGATTCCATTTCTATAGCCCATTGTTTTGATTGCAGGGAAGGAGAGAGAGCAAAGGCATGGAAATGGAATATGGGCGAAACGACAAAAGGCAAAAGAAAAAACCACACATTGATACATGCACAAAAAAGAGGGACCATGAAAAGGCTAGACAGTACCATGATGAAGAGCCTGCCCTAATTTCAGAGAGAGGTAGGTAAGCAGTACCATTACTATTCCTCACAGCTAATCTCCATCACTAGTTTCTTCTATTGTGGGTCCTAATTTGGCAGACATTAAAGCTGTCTCTTCCCGTGGAGGCTTCAGCTCAAACGTCAAGTGACAGAAAGCTGCAGACTGCTGTTTGGATACAATCACGACTCAAAGGAATGAGAAGGAAAAACGACAAACTTTGACAGCAAGCATTGATGGACCAGAGTTGCAGGCTAAATGAAGAAACCACGTGATTGCTGACTCCCTCAACATCTGCATTTCTAATCTTCTTCAGGTATTTTTCTGCTTACTCATCACTGCATTCTTATCTTTTTCAGTCAGGATTTCTGCTTAATCATCATGCTCATTACATAGCACTCACACGATCTCTTAACAACTCAAACAACAACAACAAAAACAAGCCCAACGGCACAAGCATGAATACCCATTCTGCCAAAGATGATTCATCACATGGATGATTACAACACAAATCATTTAACGTCATTGCCTGGTTAACTTGTTAGTTCAATGTAAAAGATCATTGCTTGTAGTACACAGCACCTTACTTTGTGTCAGAGACAAAAGTATCTGGCCTCTGCTGCACTTTCTTCCTTATCCCACTGTTGCTCAGCTGTAGATCATTTGACAACCCATTTTTTCTTATAGGATGCTTTCATTTGTCAACATTGTCTTTCATTTTTCAACATTGTATCATACGTTGCTTTGAAAATGCAAACAAGTTGCCGTATATTTTACTTCGAGGTTAAGCATAATGATTTGTTCTTCCTATGGTCTTGTGAGCCCGGGCTCCAGTTATATCTCAGTCGTATCTTGTTTTTTTTTTTTTTGAGAAATTGTATGGGCGAGCTATCAATGTAAATTTAGCGTATTGGTCTATGGCTGGTGAGGCATTTCTACCACAGTTTTCCACAATATACGCACGTGGGCACTCTACATTTGAATATAGACTTTTCTTTTTTGGACTGACCCCCTTGGGATTCAAATATGCATGGAAACTGCCCTCGTGTTATGGATGTACGAGACCTGAATTATTTAGATTAGAATTATGAAAATTTGTATAGATGAATAGTTGTTAAATGATTTATGAAAATTTGTATAGGATGATTTTTTGTTGAATTGGTTAATAGAACGGGTATTTATTTCAATTTATAAGTCAAAGGAACTTTAATTCGTTCACTTGATAGTTATAGTTATAATTGATGACATTATAAAATATTTAAATCTTTGAGCTTGTAAATGAAGTGAAAGAATTTAGGACTCACTTTTAGGTTTGTGGAATGTAGACTTTGATTATTACAATGCTTAGATCGATGTAGTTTCTAAATTTGATAGTGTTTAGTGTTTTTGTATCAACATTTTAAATCACACTCTGTGATCATCATTAGGATGGGAATCGGTAGAAGAACAATAAGATTGTCATCATTATGATGGATCACAGTGTGATTCAAAGTTGTGTTGATGCAAAAAGGTTAAGCACAATCAAATCTAGAAATTGCATTGATTTAAGTAATGGATTGTGGAAATCTTTTCGGACTACTATGATATAGTTAAACACAATGATAGAACCATGAGTTGTAGGATTTGATCTTAAGATGTGTACATGGGTTCTTGTGCATGTGAGCGTGAGCATGTTTGTGTGTGGTAATGTGCATGCAGAGGGACACATACACACGAGAGAGTAGCACAATCAAATCTAGAAATTGCATTGGTCTAAGTAATGGATTGTGGAAATCTTTTCAGGCTACTATGACATAGTTAAACACAATGATGAAATGATGGGTTGTAGGATTTGATGTTAAGATGTGTGTGTGGGTTCTCGTACATGTGAGTGTGAGCGTCTTTGTGTAACAATGTGTGTGTGTGTGTGTGTGTGTGTGAGAGAGAGAGAGAGAGAGAGGGAGAGAGAGAGATATTACTATCCAAAAATGTTGCTATGGTATAAGTATTGAGATGTGATGTTTGACACTAATGAGGACTAGGGAAAGCTAATTATGTTTGGCAAGTGAAAATTGAAAAATTTGTAACCCAAAGTGGAGAGAGAGAGAGAGAGAGAGAGAGAGAGAGAGAGAGAGAGAGAGAGAGAGAGAGAGAGAGAGAGAGAGAGAGAGATATTACTATCCAACAATGTTGCTATGGTATAAGTATTGAGATGTGATGTTTGAAATGAATGAGGACTAGGGAAAGCTAATTATGTTTGGCAAGTGAAAATTGAAAAATTTGCCCAAAGTGAAAAGTAAATATAATTTGAATTAGTTAATTAAAATAAAATCATTTAATTATATGATGCAATTAAACATGATCACTTGTATCAATTTTTAAATGATTGATTAAGTTGATAAATAGAATGAGTCTAAATTGATTTAATTATATTTTATTTGAAAATAAAATATTATTAATTTTCAATAATGGACTGAACAAATTAGAGTTGAGTGGCAATTTCTAATCTTAGACTATTAGTTGTTCAACTATATAAAAACTAAAATTAAAAATCAAAGCAATTTGATAAAGCTAATTCTTAATTTCTTTAGAAAAAGGTGTTGGTGATCCAAGTTTAATTCCCAAATCCTCAAGGCTTGGCAATCTCTCAAGTGCTAGGGGTGTTAGATTTGAGAATAACACCACAAACTTGTCTTTAGGTTGGGTAGAAAGGACCAATTATTATGGTGGGTAAGACGTTTCTCTTTTGTCTCTAGAAGAAAAGGAGGTGTCCCTATGATGTTGGACTCATGATAAATAAATTAAATGCTATCCCAATGCAAACTATATCTGGAGCACAATGTATCCTTGTAATATTTTCCAAGGAAACTTCACAGATGAAGCAACAAACACAATGTAAATTGTTGGTATAGATTGATCATTATGCATTAGGAGTTGAGGTACATATAAATAGAATGGAATAATTTTAATTATCACTTTTTGATGGAAAAGTAGGTCAAAATTTGGTAAACTGAACATCCTCACTAACTACATCTCTTGCCACATATATATGGATATCTACCACCACCCCCTTAACCATTTCATAGGTAAGGTGAAAGAGTAGTCTTAAACATCAAAGCCTAGTAAGGCATGAAAATCTAATGCATTTATAATAAAGAGGATAAAACTCTATAGGAAATAACTTCCCTCTAAATGAAGGAAAATATGTTCTTTGCAATATGACAAGTACAAAATCCCATATGAGAAAAAAATCATTTTTATAGGAAAGGGGAGATATAACCCTATCCCTCCCAATTTAGAATTTTATGCATTGATAGTAGAAGATGCCCAAAAATGAATGACAAAGATGATCTCAAGCCCAATGAACAACACTCCTCCCCTTAGGAAGAAATTGGATTACAACATATGCAATGTATCTTCTCATTCTTGAAAGGAATATGAGGGAATGGAATTCAAGATGTATGGTGCCTCCAAATATGTTTGTCCCACACGGTTCTCGAGAATTTTATATGCTAATGTCAAATAATGACAAACAGTGATAAGATGCATTAGGTACCATAGAGTATTTAGGTGTACTAACCATGGATGTATAGTGATAGCTAGACAAATGCAATTCTTATCTTTCCACCAAGAAAGAAGATGTAGACAAATAAACTTGTGTGTCCTAATGAGCTATCTTGAGAAGTTGATGAAAATTATGTTGCAAGAAACCACTAAAAGCTATTGAAGAAGCATATCTAAATTTGGAAGTAGCAATAATAGATGAAGTATCCTCAACTAGAGGAGATGAAGTGCCTTCAACTATGGTTGTACCAATATATATAGGATCACTAAATCTCAACTGATAATTCCTTGAGAACATGTGTGCACAAGCTAGGATTGTAGGTGTCTTAGATTAGTTACTATATCATTGTGAATATATGAAGATTCAAAGTCTCCTTGCAATTGCTATATAATGGTCAAATCCATGAAAATATTCATCTCAATTTGAGATTCCTATTAGACTATAGAACTCATGATGTTTGTTAAACCATTTGAACTCCTATCATTCATCATTTGGTTATGAACAAGTCTAAAGGTATAGAGCATAGTTAATGCTCATTGTAATGAATCAATAGACCTTGTTTCCAAGAGAAATAGTTCTTGTAAATTTGGATCCATGATAGAATGATGGAATTGTGGCTTGGGTTATATGATGGAAACCATACTAGAAGAAAAAAAAAAGTGAAACTTTATATCTTAGATGAAGATTACGTGCAAAATCCCCATAATTCATCAATTAGTCTCAAACTAAAGAAATATAAGAAGTGTGAAAGTATGCACATGATAGAAAACTAAATACACATTTTGTAACACATGTTACCATCGATGTCAAAGGAGTATCCAAGGAGCCATCAAATTGTGAAGAGTTATATTATACTTGACTCCAATAGCGTGTAATTGTATAGGTCCACAACTATCATAATTACTTACCTCTATCATGTTTACCCTTGAGAATTTGTGTTTCAAGAGTACAAGTGGTCAAATATGATGGTGAAACCAATTGAAGTATGTTTGTGTTATCATATTGCATCTATTCTAGTTGGTAGAGGTGATCCAAGGAGTGTCTCAAGGAAATTACTCAAACAATGACCTTATTGTAGGAACTTGTTATGTCGTGTGTTCCTTCACATGTGAGAATTATGACATATAGTTTAGAGGGAAAGCATGTCTACACATGATATATTAGCTTCTAGAGTTTTTAGTGTTTATCTTTTGTTAGGATTTAAAAGTGACACAATGATCATGTTGAACACACTAGAATGCTTTGAGAGGATTAAAGTCAACATGTAATAAATCTAAACTATTTCATTTGTAAATCATTCATCAAACCATAAAAAAATGTAGAAATTTAAAGAAAACCATCTGCCATAATAATCAAAATAGGAACACTATCATTTTTACATAGAAACACCAATGAGGGAAAAATAATATGAGAGTTAACTCATACTATATAAAAAAAATGTTACAATGTGTTTCCAACTTAGCGCCTAAGGAAGCACATTTATCCCATAGAGGACTTGCTAAGAAAGATACAATGATAAGAGAAGAAACTAAGGAGATAGCCTATCTCAAAAATGGTACATTAACATTGTACTGATAACAAAATCATGAATTGTGTTAGAAGGAGCATCATCATATGTTGATTTTGTAGTCCCTTTGTAACATGCTTATCCATTCAAATTGATTTCACATATATCCTTGACTGATTGAATACTTATAATGATTCACACACACAGACACACATCTAACATAGATTGATTTTGCAAACCCTTTGTAACATTCTTATCCCTATAAACTGATTTCATATATTCCATCCTTAACTAATTGAATACTCATAATGATACTCATGTTGATTTTCACATGCATGCATGCTTGCAAAGAAACATTTACCATATATCGATTTTGTAGTCACTTTGTAAGATGTTTATCCTTTCAAATTGATATCACAGATTCCATCATTAACATATATACATATAGAGACACATAGACACACACACGCATGCACACATATAGACACACACATGCGTGCACTTGCATGTGCATGCACGCACGCGCGCTCGTGCACACACACACACACGCGTGCGCGCACACATGCACGCACACACACACGCACACACTCACACACATGAGCGCACACACACACACATGCACACACACACACACACACACACACACACACACACACACAAACACACACACACACACACACACACACACACACACACACGCCCACACGTACACACACACACCCACACACACACACACACATGCACACATGCACACATAGATTTCAGATTTTGTAGTCACTTTGTAAGATGCTTATCCCTTCAAACTGATTTCACATATTCCATCATTCACACACAGACATGCACACATGCACACACCCACCCCAAAATACATTTCCACAAATGCCCATGTGCATGTGCACCCATGCATGCACACATGTGCACTCTCTCTCTCTCTCTCTCTCTCTCTCTAATTAAGAATTGAATTAAGATAGTAGAAAAACATTATAGTAAGTTTTTCATTGAGCTAAAACACCAGAGAGATCAATATAAAGAAATGCATATAATTTTGGGACTAGTTCTGACAAGCACCCAATCTACCAATACACTGCATACACCAAAGATATATATGGCAACATCAAATACCTAAAAAAAGAGGATTGTGATATTTTTAATAAGATCCAATTATCTACTATTTTATGTCATATTTTTGTCTATTTCATACTCCTTCATATCCATTATTATATTCCATTTTCCTATCATATTATACTATTTATGTTGCATATGATTAAAATGCATAAGAACTATTTAATATAGTTTTAAGATTAAACAAAATGAAAGTTAATTGTCACATTGTCTTTAGTAGAAAGCATTAGAAAATAAATTTATCAAGAAATATTTTGGGCTCTCTTACTACCATATTGCTAATATTCAACACATGCACGCGTGCGCACACACACACACACACAATAATTTTGAGAAAATAATTCACACAGACGCACACACATTCACACACATGCACACAATGCACACGCATGCGCACATGCACACAAAATAATTCTGAGGAAATGATTGCACACTTTGACAATCTCGATACACTTGAAAAAACCTAACTATTATCAATTTCACTTCTCAAAGATGAGTTAAAAGATTCATTAAAACTATTGGTTATAGATACAAGTTTAAAAAAGAGAAGATCTTCTAACCCACAAAAAGATATTTTTATAAATGTTAAGAAAGGCTTGCAATCCATGGAAAAAATATCTTGATCTACAAATATGTATTTTTCATGAAGATGATATTGACATTTATTTTAAATAAAAAATATCTCCCAAAAAAAAACTCTTCACTTTCATCTCATATTAGGTACAATAGGAAGACAATATCACATTATTTTAAAAGGAGAATCAATTTGGATGATAGTACATTGGAAGGTAATTGGGAACTAATGTGTAGAGCTCCTTGCTTTGATATGATTGGGGAAATAGTTAGGAGCTTTATTACTACATTTTGGACTGATCATACACGTCCTTCACCAAATAGAAGAAATGTTATCAAGAAAAGAATTGGGCCTAAGGAGTATTTGTTACACCCAAAATATTGGTTAAAAATCACAAATGAATTTTATCTCTCATTTTGTAATTTGAATCCTCACATAAAACTTGGACAAACAATGTTTGAAAGATTAAAGCATTATTTTGTGAAGATAAATAAATCTTTTGAAACTTCTTGTTGTTGATATCATATTGAATTTTATCTCTACTATTAAGGGTTCTAAAAGATGATAGAAATAAATGATGGTTTTCAAAATACTTTTGCTAAACGACCAATCCAATTTATAGCATCAATCTTATGTAACAAATTAGATGGTTATGCAAAAGGTGAAATAGATTGCTAAGAGGAACTCATGAAACATGTGGTATTTTGGTTGAATTTCCTTTAAGAGATGAAGATATTGACATGATGAGGATGGTAAAATGCAAGTGATATAAGTACATAAAGTGTAAAACAAAAGTTGGGAAAGAATCAACAGGGTTGGAATATGTAGAGGAAGAGATACATGTTGGAGAATACATGTCAAATTATCATAAATTGGTTCAATCATATATACATCACACATTTTTTTTCTAAGTGGCATGAAAAATAGTTCCAAACACTAAGAGAAACTTTCCCACTTGGAGCAATTTTATCGGTTGTTGACTTTTCAAAAAATTACACTTTCATTTCTTAAAAATAGCTTCAATCACAATACTACTTTATAGAGCAGGCTACTATTATGGTTCAGGTGTCTTATCGACATGCATAATTGGATTTGGATGGAAACAAAAGTACATATCAAGCACATGTCATTAAGAAAGAACATCACTTTTACATTAGTGATGATAAAGAGCATGACACACATTTTGTCAAGCATTTCTTAAGATTTCTTTGAATATTTGCAAAACAAAGGCATAAAAATATAAACAAATTATGTATGGTTAAATGGATGTGCTAAACAATTTAAATCAAAAAGGCCATTTTATGCACAATGTAGATATCATTGATACCAAAATATGCCACGTATTTGGAGTTTCTTTGAGAGAGGACATGTAAATGGGAGCATGATGGTGCATGAGCTTGTATCAAATGTACTTTAAGAAAGTATCAAATAGACTATCAAGGATATTGTGTTAATAATGCTCACGATGTCGTTGAGTGGTGCAAAATGTACTTTGTAGTGCCAAATGAGGCTAACACTATTGGCAATATGGCTAAGGGGATACTATGAGGTTATCATTTATGGCAACATGTATGCTATATTTGGTGAGAAAACTTTGGAGTTCTGGTTTGGAGAAGAAGACTTAGAGAATTGTCCAAGTGTAATGAAGATTAATTGCTACAAGAGACACCTTTTTGGTTAGCTCACTTCACTGACAACATTTTGGCATGTGTGCACTTGACAAATGGCAGAACAAAATATGAGGATTCTACATCTGAGAGTGCAAGTCTCTATGACTTGTATGAACTGAGAGATTAGTAATTTATTAGTTGTAGACCACTTTTTTACAGGTAGAATATGATAGAGTTGAGAGAATGATTAATTGTGTAAAGGAATTATTTTGGTTTACCAAAATAATTAACTATTATGGGATCACATCCTAGATGTTAACCCTAACTTAGCATTAAGTGATTTTATGTTTTGGGAAGCTTGCAAGAAAGTTGAAGGCTGACTAAACAAAAAAGTTGTGTATAAAGGAAAGAGTTTTGGATGTGAAGCTGTGTGATGACTATGTCATTGTATTGTGATTATTATATTATGCAAACTTTATGTTATAGTAGAGCAAAGGCAGTGCATGCAAAATTTTGTGAAGAGAGTCACCAAGGACAAATCAAATATTGAAGATATCAACACTACCAGAAAGGTTTTTGTATCATACCTTTTGTGTACAAAATAAATGATTGTATATGCATTTTTGAGTAGTATGATCATCTTGCTACTTTTGTAATTGTAATACCAACTCCTAATAGGGTTAAGGTTGAGGCTTCTAACAAGGCTTAGTCCTCTAACAAGGACATGTACAATACACATATGTAATAGACTCCTAACAAGGTCAATATCTTTCACAAGATACTTTTGATTAGTGGGTCATTTTGTGGGTACCAGTTTAATCTTATATGCATGCTTAAAGATTGTTAAAGACATCCATAGTTGGGAAAATTTTGTGGAAAATTGATTCACCACCCCCCCACTCAGTATTTTGAATTTCTAACAAACACAATATCACAATTGGATTGACTCATACTGATCAAAGTGTTTTGGGAGGTATCACATATATCTAGCATACCATGTTTTCAAATTACCAAATCAAATTTGTATGCCTTAAATAAATATACGTTTAACTTATTATTTATACATGTCTTGAAGGTGATAGGAGATCAATGCATGGATGCAAGATGGTAGACAAGACAAGATATTTGCATTTAATTATGAGTATATATAGTAATTTGTAGATATTGTACACTAGAGATTACACATGCTTTTGTTGTGATTGAATTTTTGAAAAATATGGTGATTGCATTAATCAAAAACATTGATATGTGGGTAAATGGACTTTGTAGCAACTAGATGTTACTAATACAAATGATGAAGTAGATGATGAAAACTTCAACAACATTCCATTGAATTCTATTGATTATGACCATATTTTAAGATTGATCAAAATTGGCATGTACATGTATTTAGGTTTGATAATTTCTCAATCAATAAATTCATTGATCACATGCATTCTTATTTACTATGATTTAGACATGTATATAGTTTCATAAAAGTTTCTTTAATTTAAATTCACAAGTTCATAAAAATATATTGTGCTTGTTTTGCAATCATATAAGAACCTAGAAATGTAGAAGGTTTTAGTTATTATTTATTATGTTGCACCAAGAAGAGGAAGAATCTAACAAAGAATGTAACAAGTAAAGGAATTATGTTTCCGACATGTTAATAGTATACAATGTTTAGTTTATGAAAATTGAGTTATATATGAGTGTTGTATATGTTTATATATGGTTAATTAATCTACAATGTTTTTTTCTATGTGGGTTTATTTCTTGTGCAAGGAATATATTTGAGTAAATAAAAATAGTTAAACATGAGATTCAATTTATTGATTATCAACCTAACAACAAGATTTATTAGGACATCCACCTTGTAAATGTCACTCTTCATCTAGTCGCAAAATATTGCATTCATAAGGGGAGACTTGATACTAATAATCATGAAGGAATATTGCATGTTATCCAAGAGTGAGATGAACCATTTGATGTATAGAAACAATGCATATATATTTTGAATTTGTGCATGAATTTTGGTTGAACAATTTGACATATAGATAGATAAATTTGTCTTAATCCTGCATACATGACTTAAGGGGGTGGTTTAAATTATTATATTATTTTTTGATAATTTCTTTGATGTATAGTTAGGTTATGTCTTAAAGTGGATGACTCATTACATTGTTTACTAAGAACATGTCTTAAGGAAATTCAATTCAAATTGGTGTTTACTTTCAATTAGGACACATATTAAGGGGGTTGATGTGATACTTATCTCATTGAACATATGTACTTTAATTATATCTAGTTGATTACATTAGGACATGCTTTAAATTTGGAAATTAATATTACAATTCTTTAACTCATCTAATTTATCAAATTAGGACATGTCTTAAGGGGATGATATATCTATTTGATTAAATTAGGACATTTATAAGGGGACGTTATACCTAGTTGATTAAATTACAACATGATACTGCAATACTTTAATTCTACTAGTTCATCAAATTAGGACATGTGTTAGATTGCAATCTAGTTTTATTTTGTAGTTTATTAAATTAGGATATGTCTTACACAAATGGTATATCTAGTTTATTAAATTAGGACAAGATGTTGCAATGCTCTAATTTTATGAGTTCATCAAATTAGGACATGTGATATTGCAATCTATATCTATTTTATAGTCAATTAAATTAGGATATATCTTAAGGGGATGGTATATATTGTTTATTGAATTAGGACATGATAATGCAACTCTTTAAATCTATTAGTTTATCAAATTAGGACATGTGTGATATTACAATCTAGTTTAATTTTATGGTCAATTAAATTAGGACATGTCTTCAAGGTCCATGATATATCTTGTTGATTAAATTAGGACATGGTATTGCAATACTTTAATTTTAGACTAGTTCATCTAATTAGGTCATGTTTTCTAAATTAGGACATTATATTGCAATACTTTAATTCTAGACTAGTTCTTCAAGTCAAACGATGTCAATCATATAAGTTATTAAATATCAC